>OX451738.1:555092206-555744114 GCA_948472305.1 Vicia faba | reverse complement strand
ATATGATCAAAATTGAGCAAGATATGCATTGGAGAAGTTGGGAAATTTTTGTGAAATGGCCAAAGTCAACTATCCTTGAAACTTCAATTTTTGACAAAAGGGCCCACTTTTTTCCACTTGGTTCAGCCTTGTCATGCCACCCACGTGTCCCAATATTAATTTCAAGATTAAACATTAATTTTTCTATTTTTATTTAATTTTATTGATTTAATTCATTTTAAATCCATAAAATTCAAATAAAAATCAAAAAAATTAATTCAATGATATCTTGTGGTTTGAATGACCTTGATGAAGCATAATGCACCTACCAAATTCGTGTAAGGTCCATTTTAAGCATAAAATCCAAATTTGAACAAAATTGGCAAGTTGCTTTAATGGTGGTTATGGAGAAATCCAAAACTTCATTGCAAGGGTTAAAGGCTCATAATGTGACTTATTCTCACTCTTTACTATATATACAAGCCTTGCAAGCCTCATTCACAACCAAGTGTATGCAGAAACGGCCAAGAGAAAAACCAAAAATTATTCAAAAAGTGAGAGTTCTAAAACATAGTTGTGAGCATCTTCAGATCAAAACAAGCACGTGGTTCTATTCCTTGCCACACCCTGAAGCTAAAGCAACCTTTGCCAAGTCCTGAGGCTCATACCGCGCTGTAAGTTCTTCCCAGGTCCCCTATAATTTCCATATCATTTTTTTTCATTGCTTTTATGTGCAGATTCTCAAAGGAGGAACACCATAAACCTCATATCCCAGCGCTCCAAGTGTTCACCAGCATAGATCCAAAGGTCCAAAAGGCTAGCACACCATGCTCTGGAGTCAAGCGTGCTGCAGGCAATCATGAAAGTCAAACGTGGCTTAGATTTCAGTGGGTCTAAATTGCTTCAATACACCATCCATTTCAGCACACACCCCCCTTGGTTTTTACTTCTTTTTTATTTTGTTTTTGTCATTTTTTTCTTATTTTTAATTGTTAACCTTTTAATTATTTTTATTATTAACAAATTAATCAATTAACACATTTTCACAAAAAAAACCAAAAAATAGAATTACATCATTATTATTATTATTTTATTTTGTAAAAAATAAATATTAACCAAAATAGTTTAATTAGGCAAGTTTAATTCCTTTTCTTAAATAATTAAAATAAATCTAGAATTAGGTAAAAGTTAACTTTTAATTTTATTCCATTTCTTTTATTTCATAAAAAAATAAAAATAAAAAATATTTTCTTTTAATTAATTAATTAATTAATTAGTCATTAATTAGCTTTAATTTCATTTTAATTACAAAAAAGACCAAAAAAATTCAATTTCTTTTCTTAAAAAAGGGTCAACACCCTTAGACATTCCCGATTAATTTATTCGCGCGCATTTACTTTATTTTGATTATTTTGTAATTGCCTTCAAGAATGTAATAGTTAAATAGGTTTATCGCTTTATTTAATTTCCGTACTTATTTACCAAAAACGGGTCTTTGTAATTTTTGGCGATGTATAGACCCGCGCCTTGTAATAGCGTAGGATTTATGTTTCCGCAATTTACATTCCGCACCCCCTTAACTGTTAACTTGTATGCAAGAATGTATGTAAATAAAAACAACCCGTAGCTCACTAATTAACCAGAAAAACATTAACTGAATACAACACACAAATACACACACCACTTCTAGGGTACGCCTCACTTGTTGCCTTCGAAACGTGGTCGTCAAGTATAGGACGTCTTAGCGGTCCTTATGTCCATGATCCAGTTGCCTCGAAACAGTTGCCTCGAAACAGTTTCCTCGAAACAGTTGCCTCGGAACAGTTGCCTCGAAACGGTTGCCTCGGATTAAAAAAAGGATCAAGGACATAAGGGTAGCTTCTAAGGTGTCCTGCTGTTGCTTCGGTGACCACACTGTCCCTAAACTCGAATTGACCCGAACACCTCCAACGGTGGTGCTACCTACCTCTCAATGGCGGGATGGCACTACCTAAAGGACTTATACACAGCCTAATTCCTTAGGGTAGGTAGATGACTCATAGATACTTGCTCTCTCTAAAAAATAAAACAAAAACCTTTTCACACTGACACTTTCAAAAAGCTTTCAAAATAATTTTTCAAACACTCTTGAGGACTGATACAAGAGTTATTCAGAAATCTTTCAAAGAAACTTTTTTCAAACCCACTCACATTTTGAAAAGCAAACATCTTTTGAAAACATAAGAGCAGGTATCTAAGAGCCCATGGATAACCATGGATAGAAAGGGTGCTAACACCTTCCCTTTCTATAAATCTACCTCCTGAACCGAGAAACATATCTCATAAGGAATTTTGTTGTGCTTTTGTCCTTTCCATGTTGGACAAAATAAAAGACGGTGGCGACTCTTGCTTCCGCGACATTTCGTGAACCAGCGTTAAACAGTCAGTTCTAAATCCACCGATCACATTGTCCAAACATCAACTCCTGATTCTTTGATTATTTTGCAAAACTCATAACACAAACATTGTAGAGCATCAAATCACGAGTTCAAACATGTAAAAAACTTGGATTGACACTCAAAGGCCAGAGAGAATTTCTCTGGCCCTAAATTTTAACCTAATTTTTTTCTCATGTTCATGGCTAAAATTCTCACAGCATGCTTAACATAAATGAAAAGTGATCATATGTATGGCTTCAGGGCTATGAGTAGGACATGTTTCATTCATAAACCTAAGCTTAACTCTTCCTAGATTGAGAGATAGAAGTCCATGGTTTTACCTGTTTCAGCTTGAATCGTGTACAGCAATGTGGCCAACTTCAATGGAGTTTGAGCTTCTGTATAGCTTGCCTGAAGTCCAAGGAAGCTTCTCCAACACCTAGCTTGCTTTAAATCACTTTGTATCGTGCTATGGAAGTTCACCTGCAAAACTGAAAAATGAAAATGGCAACTGAGGTTAGGGGAGTTACAACTTGTGTTTAGGGCTTGGAATAGTTTGTGTGGATGGTGTGGAATATGTTGGAACTTGTTTTGGTCAAAAGGCACGAGCAAACTGAGTTGTGCAACTCAATTTGCAGGGATGCCCTGTTTTTGCAGCAAAATGGTGTTTTGGGGGTATTAGGAGGTATGAGGGATCAATGAATCGTGCCTTAGGTTTGTTCTTGTGTATGGAAAATGTTCACAAAGTTAGTTTTGGCTTGTGTTCACAGGAAATGAAAGTTGGCTTGAGTTTGCAAGGTTTCTTCTATTGTAAGCAAAGATAGTGTGTTATGTGTCAAAGGCCTGTACAGGCCATCTTGTATACTGCAAACAAACCTCTAGGCCCCCTCTAATCCCTGGATTTGATTTGCAATCTCAGATCTTTGTCCAAGGCTCAATGCATAGTGGTTTGACATAAAGCTACTGTTGCAAAAATGGCAAAATTACTTTTACCAATTAAGGGTTAGTTTGATGTGTAATGTCCAAATGGGTGAAATAATTCCTTAACACAATGGTTAGGCATTAAATTATTGAGTGTAAAGAAGTTTAGAGGCCTGCAAGATAGCATAAACCATGCTGATTTGAAAAATGCAATTGTTATGAACATGCTTTGGCCATGAACAAAAGTGAGTTTTGGCCAACTTTGCAAATTCGATTCTCTCTAACCACAAGGGTGTTTGAGAAGTTCTTGGACAATTTGGAAAGCTTGGAATGTGTAATATAATCCATCTTTGTAATTAAAATTGAAACTCCAAGTGTAACCATGTGAAAAATGGCCAAGAAGTTGGACAAAAATCCTTCCTAGAATAGGGCAAAATTTCTCTAAGTTAAAAATATTTTGCACCCTTGTTCCAAAAATCATAACTTGAGATACAAGCTTCCTTTGAGAAAACTTTGTGAATCAAAGTTGTAGATTTTGCAATGGACTACAACTTTCATGTTTCAAGTTTTGTTTTAATCCATTTGCATCTTGGTGAAAAAATGGGACAAAGTTAGGAAAAAATAAGAATTTCATAACTTAGAAAATTTCTAAGTTATGAAATTTCTTCATTTTAAACCCTAATTTGAAATTTTGGGTTTCTTGATGAACAAGTTTCATAATTTGACATGTCTTGATGAAAAATGAACCTTGGCACTTGATTTTGACCAAAAAGTCAGAGTTTGACTTTTCAGTATACAGTCAAATTTTGATCAGTTGACTAGAAAATTCATCTGTCAATCCTATGCATTTGAGATCTTTTGAACTTGTTGAATGGGTCAAGACAATGCCATTGAGTCCTTGAGTCCATATGTGAGCTTGGTTTGCCATTGGTTAGTTCATACACTCAAAAATTGCCTTTGTGCAGTCAAAACCCTAAAAATAACCATTTTGCCCTTTTGGTGATCTGATCAAATTTCTTGTGGAATTGTGATCCAAACTTGACCAAATAGTTCATATGAGTTCATTATGTTGATGTGGGTCAAAAATCATGAGGTTTGACTGTCAATTGGCCACAGTTGACTTTTCCCCCAATACAGCTGATTTCTAGGTCAACTGTCCAATTGACTGGGCAAAGATTGGAATCAAGGCTTGAAACTTGGTATGGATAAACTTGAAAGTCTAACATGAAGCATGAAAGTCACTTTGGGCCTTTTAGGTCAAAACATACCTGTGCAAACTCAAACCCTAATTTGGGTCAACAGTGTCTTAAGCAGAGCAAACCCTAACTTGATCTTGAGTTCCAAGAGTCTTGTGGTGAGAAAATGTTGATGAAATGAGAGGGAAAATTTTGGGGTACAACAGTTGCCCCTGTTCAATCTTCTTGAACCTGAAGAGTTAGATTGGCAAGTTTGCCTTTCGCGTCTCGAAGGTAAAAGGAGATTGGACACTAGAGTGCCCAAAAAATTTGCACTCGTCCAAGCGTAGTTGAGGGAATGGGCTTAAAGATGCCATTTGGAGATGGGCTTAAAGATGCCATATGCAGATGTGACAGAATCTTGTCAGGGGATGGGCTTAAAGACGCCATCTGGAATGTATGTTGTAGGTGAAAGAAATGAGTATCAGAAAGGTGTCCATGTTTTGGAACATCTCTGAGCTGGGGGTCTGAATAAGCAATAGATTGACATCTGTATCTGGAAGCATCCATAAACTGTTTTCAAAAGTTGAATCCGAACAAGTGATAGATTAACATCCGTATCTGGAGAATCCGTGAACTGTTTTCAGAAGTCTTGAAGTTGACTAAGCAATAGATCAGCATCCATGTTGGGAAGCGTCCGTAAACTGTTTTCAGAAGTTAAGTCTGAACAAGCAATAGATTAACATCCATGTCTGGAGAATCCATAAACTGTTTTCAGAAGTCGAAGTTGAAGCTTATTAATCTTATCCTGAAAAGGGTAAAATATTAGCTGAAACACAAAGTTATGTTGCATGAAATGTATGATGCAATATATGTTATATCAATGTTTATGATATGAATGTAATGAATGCGCATGTAAGCTGGTGAGCTGTCTTACTGAGGATAGATGAATCCTGGATAGCCAGAGATAATAGAATCTTGACTTCTGTCAGGGAAAGTGAATCCTTGACTGCTGTAGGGGAAAGTGAATCCTTGACTGCTGCAGGGGATTGCAAGAATCTTTGGATCGTTGAAAATGAGAAGTCCTGGGACCACTGTTGGGGACTCAGGAGCTTGGGTTGTATGCCAATCTACTGGGGATTCAAGGACGAGAGTCTTCATCATGTTAAGGTTTAGAAATTGGGAGCATACCAATCTTCTGAGGTTTCAAGGATGAGGATCTTCATTCTATTAACGATTAACTGTTATTTGGTCGATCTCCAGGCTTTCACAGAAACTTGTATTGCTATCTGGTCGTAATCCAAGCTTCACAATAACTTGTTGAGCTGCTATCCGGTCGAATCCGGGCTTCACGGCTTGTGTTAAAGATATGCCACTATCTGGTCGACTCCAGGCTTCGTAGTATTCTTGGATGCTGTCTGGTCGTAATCCAGGCTTCACAGAAACTTGTATTGCTATTTGGTCATAATCCAGGCTTCACAATGACTTGTTGAGCTGTTATCCGGTCGAATTCGAGCTTCACGGATTGTGTTAAAGATATAACACTATCTGGTCGACTCCAGGCTTCGTAGTATTCTTGGCTGTTGTCTGGTCGTAATCCAGGCTTCACAGAAACTTGTATTGCTATCTGGTCATAATCCAGGCTTCACAATGACTTGTTGAGCTGTTATCCGGTCGAATCCGGGCTTCACGGCTTGTGTTAAAGATATACCACTATCTGGTTGACTCCGGGCTTCGTAGTATTCTTGGTTGTTGTCTGGTCATAATCCAGGCTTCGCAGAAACTTGTATTGCTATCTAGTCATAATCCAGGCTTCACAATAACCTGTTGGGGATTAAACTATTATCCGGTTGAATCCGGGCTTCATAGCTTGCTCTTAGGAGATACCACTATCTGGTCGTAATCCAGGCTTCACGGTAGTCTGATACTGTTATCCGGTCGTAATCCGGGCTTCCCAATATGCTGTAGAGGTCAAGATACTATCTGGTCGAATCCGGGCTTCATAACTTGAATTTTGTGAGAATTTGATCTTTGACGACCGTAACTTCCAATAGGTGATGAAGGAACTTTTGAACGACCGATCAATTTGAAATGTAATTTGTTTTGGAGAATAAATCCTTGACAAATGTTGGGGAAATAAACCCATAACCGAAACTGGGTATAGAAAATCCTTTGATTATTGAGGGTGAGAAATCCTTGCTGACTGCTGATTGCTTGGGGAGCAAGATCTTCAATTGTTGAGGGATTTTAGGGCCACTGCTGGGGATTGAGGATCCTTGGTGACTTGTGGGGAATGAGAAATTTTACGATCTCTACTGGGGAGTCCAGAACCTGGTAGACTTATGCTGGAGAAGTAAGACTGAGAATCTTCAACCTGATGGGAAGTATCTCGGTGGGGAGAATGTTCACTAGTCTGGTTCCGCTGGAGATTGATAGTTGGAAGTTTTAGCTTCGCTGGGGACTAACAATTTTGGCTCCACTGGGGATCTTGAAACTTAACTCTGAGGGGATTTGGATTCTGGAAGTCTCTTTGGCTGGGGAAATCAGCTTTGAGAAAGCTTTTGTTCTGCTGAGGATCCTGAAGTTTAACTCTGTTTGGGGAATTAAGTTCTGGATTTTAACTTTGTTGAGGAATTTGGAATTTAATTCCGCTGGGGATTCCTTCTGAAATGGTATCAGGATATCCATTTGTACTTTCAACCTATCAGCAATCATCTTTCTTGATTTATAAGAAAATGATTATGTTCAAATGCATATGCCTATTTTAACAAAACATTGGACGTTTCTCAAATAAAACATAAGTGTAAAAAGCAACAGGAAGACAAGGCAAATTTCTGTATTTGGAAAAGTGTTTGTATTAACTTTTTATGAGTATCTTTGTACAAAGGAGACAGGCATCCTAGTAAGAGGATGTTGTCGTAAAAAAAATGAAAATTTTATACAAAAGAAAGATGGCTATGTGTAACAATTCCATGGGATTCCATTTGGTTATAGCCTTCACAACTCTGAATATCTTGTCCATTCAATGCTTCGTCCGCCGACGATTGGATTGATTAGAAGCTCGGAGCTTGTTGATGAAGAGATTGTTCTTTAAAGTGATCCGACGAGACATAGTCATACGCTTTAATTCCCTAACTTTTACCTGGATCGCCCTTTCGGGTTTTCAATCCACCGGGAAACCCTTTTTTGCCCAAGTCGCCCTTTCGGGTTTTCAACTTGTCGGGTGTACAGATTTTTTTCTTTTATCCCTATTTTTTGCCTGAACCGCCCTTTCGGGTTTTCGGTTCACCAGGATGCCCATTTTTACCCAAGTCGCCCTTTTGGGTTTTCGACTTGTCGGGTTGTTTCATGCTTAGTATCTTTTGACTATGTCTGAGTTCGCAGGGTGTGGCAAGTCGTCGCCGTCCATGGTGGTCAGAATCAATGCACCACCAGAAAATATGCTCTTGATCACAAACGGCCCTTCCTAAGTAGGAGTCCATTTTCCCCTGGGATCACTTTGCGGCAGGATAATCCGCTTGATTACAAGATCTCCTACTTGGTATACTTGACGTCTGACTTTCTTGTTGAAAGCCTTGATCATCCATTTTTGGTACGTCTGACCATGGCAAACAGCAGTGAGTCGTTTCTCGTCGATCAAATTGAGTTGATCAAGTCGGGTCTGAATCCAATCGTCTTCACTCAAACCAGCGTCTTTCATAATCCTTAAAGAAGGAATCTGAACTTCCATGAGTAGGACAACTTCCATGCCATATACCAAAGAAAATGGGGTTGCCCCTGTTGAAGTACGTGTCGTGGTACGGTACCCATGCAGAGCAAACGGTAACATCTCATGCCAGTCATTGTAGGTAACTGTCATTTTCTGAATGATCTTCTTGATGTTTTTGTTTGCAGCTTCAACAGCACCGTTCATCTTCGGCCGATAGGGAGATGAATTGTGATGATAAATCTTGAAATGTTCGCATAGAGCGGTGATCATAGTATTGTTCAGATTTGTACCGTTGTCTGTGATGATCCTGTCGGGGACACCATACTGGCATATGAGATTCTGCTTGATGAAGCGCGCAACCACATTCTTTGTAACAGAGGCAAAGGAAGCTGCTTCGACCCACTTGGTGAAATAGTCAATAGCGATCGGGATGAAGCGATGTCCATTGGACGCTGTGGGCTTGATCTCTCCAATCATGTCAATGCCCCACATTGCGAATGGCCAAGGAGTTGTCAGAACATTGAGAGGAACAGGAGGAATATGACTCTTGTCGGTGTAGACTTGACATTTGTGGCAAGTACGGGAATGTTGATGGCAATCAGCTTCCATGGTAGACCAGTAATAGCCTGCCCTTAGAATCTTTTTAGCCATCGTATGTCCGCTCAAGTGTGTGCCAAATGTGCCACTGTGTATCTCAGTCATGATTAACTCTGCTTCAGCTTTGTCCACACAACAAAGTAAAACACAATCATGGTTGCGCTTATAAAGGATGCCATTGCTTAGGAAGAACTTGGCTGCAAATCTCCTTAAGAACTTTTTGTCATTGACGGAAGCTCCTTCGGGATATTCTCTAGTCTGGAGATACCTTTTGATTTCATGAAACCAGGGTTGTTCCACTACTTCTTCGGTAATAATATCATGACAATGCGCAGGTTCGTCCATTCGCTCGATGGTGATTTGAGGAGCCTCGTTATCCCAGTTGAGTTTAAACATGGAAGACATTGTAGCCAGAGCATCTTCTAGTTGATTCTCTTCTCGCGGGAAATGCTCGAAAGTAATCTGCTCGAACTGAGGCAGCAATGTCAGGACATGTTCTTTGTATGGGATAAGATTAGGATGTTTGGTGTCCCACTCTCCTTTGATTTGACTGATAACCAAATCCGAATCCCCAAATACGATCAAAGATTTGATCTCCAAGTCTATAGCAGCCTTGAGACCAAAGATGCAAGCTTCATATTCGGCCATGTTGTTGGTACAGCTGAAACAAAGTCGGGCAGTGAAAGGTGTATGGCAACCTTCCAGGGAAATGAGTACCGCACCGATACCGTTTCCAAGTGCATTTGAAGCACCATCAAAGTACAGGGTCCATCGGGATCCATTTTCAGGTCCGTCATACGGTCTGTTACCTTCAATGTTGTCCAAAGTCATGATGTCCTCGTTCGGGAAGTCGAATCTCATGGATTGATAATCTTCGATAGCTTGATGAGCTAGATGGTCAGCTAGTACACTCCCTATTATAGCTTTTTGGGTAGTATACTGGATGTCATACTCGGTCAGGATCATCTGCCATCTAGTGATTCTTCCAGATAAAGCAGGCTTCTCGAAGATATACTTGATAGGATCCATTTTGGAAATCAACAAAGTGGTATGAGTCAACATATATTGCCTTAGTCGGCGAGCAGCCCATACCAAAGCGCAGCAAGTTTTCTCGAGCAATGAGTAGCGAGTCTCACAGTCGGTAAACTTTTTGCTAAGGTAATAAATGGCATGCTCTTTTCGACCAGACTCGTCATATGGGCCCAGTACGCACCCCATTGAGTTATCCAAAACAGTCAGATACATGATCAGCGGCCTTCCTTCGACGGGTGGCATCAGAATTGGAGGTTCTAGCAAATACTCCTTGATCTTATCAAAAGCAATTTGACAATCATCGTTCCATTCAACTACCTGATCCTTCTTCAATAGTTTGAAAATTGGCTCACAGGTAGACGTCAGGTGAGAGATGCACCTGGCGATATAGTTCAAGCGTCCCAAGAATCCTCTAACCTCCTTTTTAGAACGGGGGGCAGGCATTTCTTGTATAGCCTTTACTTTTGCTGGATCGACCTCAATGCCTTTGTTGCTGACAATAAATCCCAGAAGTTTACCAGACCTAACTCCAAAAGTGCACTTACTTGGATTCAGCCTGAGTTTGTATTCCTTCAACCTGGCAAACAGCTTTCGCAAATGTTCAAGGTGTTCCTCTTCCGTTTGTGATCGAGCTATCATGTCGTCTACGTAAACTTCAATCTCATGATGTATCATATCATGAAACAAAGCTACCATGGCGCGTTGATAAGTTTCCCCTGTGTTCTTCAGTCCGAACGGCATCACCTTGTAGCAGAAGGTACCCCATTGTGTAACAAAGGTAGTTTTCTCCATGTCCTCGGGGGCCATTTTAATCTGGTTGTAGCCCAAGAATCCGTCCATGAAGGAAAAAACCTTGTGTTGAGCCGTGTTGTCAATCAAAATATCGATATGTGGCAGCGGAAAATCATCTTTAGGGCTGGCCCTGTTCAAATCCCGGTAGTCCACACACATTCTGACCTTGCCGTCTTTTTTGGGAACGGGCACAATGTTAGCAACCCATTACGGATAGGATGTAACAGCCATAAAGCCAACATTGAATTGCTTCATTACTTCAGCTTTAATCTTCTCAGACATGTCGGGCCTCATTCGGCGGACTTTTTGCTTGATCGGTGGATAGTCTTCTCTTGTAGGGAGACGGTGAACCACGATATCTGTGTCTAACCCTGGCATGTCCTCATAAGACCAGGCAAAGATTTCAACGTATTCATTCAACAGCTGTATTAGGCATTCTTTGACACTTGGTTCTAAGTTGGCACCCACTTGTACTTCTTTCCTGTCTTCCTCTGTTCCTAAGTTGACGGTTTCCAACAACTCTTCATGAGGTAAGATGGCCTTCTCTTCTTGTTGTAGAAGTCTGGATAACTCTCCCGGTACTTCACAATCTCCGTCATCTTCGTACTCAGCCTGATTGACCAAATCTTCAGAGTTATTGAAGGATACAACAGAATAGTCACCCATGGAATTCGGAGTGGATGGGTACCTGCATTTGTGAGTGTGGGTGTGTGTAAGGGATAGCCATCCTTAAACAAACAAAAACGCAAAAGGAAATAAAATGAACACAGCAGTTTATAAATGAAAAACGTCCAATGATTCATTAAACATGGCATATGATTATGAAGAGAATCAAGACCCTTACAAATGGACCTACATGCCTCGGGCAAGGCATGAGGGGAAAAATAGTGTGCAAATTGTTTTAGTAATTATTACAGACCAACAGGAAATGTTCGAAAGATAAATTACTGATTGATGAAAGTAATGGGAACGAAGTCTTTCGCCTCCCAGTTGTGCAGTCCTCCTTCAATGGTTGGGAAGATCCAATCTTCAACATTACCCTCTTCGTCTTCGTCTTCTAAAGCATTGATTCCATGAGGAGAAATCTTGATGGGTGCCTTTTCAATTTTGGAGCGACGCATAGCCTTTTGCCCCGCAGCGGTAAACCCCAACCCAAACTTGTCTGTCTTGTGGGGAAAGTCAGGCAACTGACCCCACACTGTGCTCTTCCCCTCCTTCATTGCAGCCTTTGCGTCTTTCAGAGATGCCATTCTGGCCACCTGCTTGGGTACCTCAGCTACTGCCTTTGCTACTGCAACCTCGGGAGCAAATTCCCCAAAGTGTTGGAACGGTGTTTCGATGAATTCTCCATCAACTTCCACATACCGAAAGGAATTCAGATGACTGATCATGTACTCCTCCTCACCATGTACAGTTATGATTTTACCCTTAACAGGGTATTTCAGCATCTGATGTAGAGAGGAAGTGACTGCCCCAGCATTATGAATCAACGGCCTTCCTAGCAAGCAAGAGTATGATGGGCGGATGTCCATCACATAGAATATGGAGTTGAACACCTCAGTGCCTACCTTGATGGGAATGTCGACCTCCCCACGCACCATTCTTTTAGACCCGTCAAAGGCCCTGACAATGATATTACTTGGTTTCAGCTCCAAGCCTTCACAATCCAACCGGTCCAGAGCCTTCTTAGGCAGCACATTTAGGGAAGAACCAGTATCGACCAAGACATGGGTGAGAGTGGTTCCTCGGCATTCAACTGACACATGCAATGCGTCATTGTGCTTTCTTCCCTTCAGAGTCAGGTCAGCATCAGAGAAACCCAGGCCGTTGTCGACGGTAAGGCTGGCTACACAATCCTGGAATTGATCGGCTGAGGTTTCTTGGGGCACATGGGTTGTCTTCAAAAACCTTATCAAAGCTTTGGTATGAGCCTCCGAACAAAGCAACAGGGCCAACATGGAGATCTTCGAGGGGGTTTATCCCAGTTGCTCCACCACATCATAATCACTCTTCTTGATTATTTTCAGAATCTCCTCCATTTCTTTTTTAGAGGTCTCAGGGATGACCAATGGCTGAGCCCTCGTCCTGACGAGCTCTTCTTGGATCCCTTTCCCCTTATCATTAGCAGCAGCAGAAAGGGCAACCACAGGAGTTATAATTTCTTCAATCATTGGAGTTCTTGCAGATAGTTTTACCGGTGCAGGGGTAACCTTGGGAACAGCCGAGGGTCCAAAGGTTGCCTTTGGAGGGGCAATCTCTGGAGAGAAAATTCTTCCACTTCGGGTAATTTTGCTCGTACCGGCAATGTTTCCAATGTCGGCAGTTTCTTCGTCAGAGCTCTCTTCAGTTATCTCAATTTGTTTAACACCGTGGTAGTAGATTTCTCTACCATAATTCCACGGTATCGATTTGTCAGATTTGTATGGGACGGGCCCATGCATGGTTATCTTCAACGGTACAATCTTCGGAGCGGATGTAATCTTAACAGGCCTTTTGGGGACCTTGGAAAGATTGGCGGAAATGGTTATTATTGAAACTTCATTGATAGGAGTTGGAGTAACAGGAGTCTTTTCGAAAAGAATTTGTTGGTTGTCCATTAGGCGTTGGATGCCTATCTTCAGCAATGGACAGTCGATCGGTAGGGAGGAACAAAGGTAGCAATCTTCTTTACAACCTGGGAAAATCCCAGCCTTTAACAGATTCAACTTGATTGTCAGTAGTGGAGTTATCAGATCATCAACAGTAGAAACAAACAGATCTTCTTCAACAGCATGGACATTGCGACCATGCTTTGGCATTGGAGCGGAGATTACATTCGGCTTCTCAGGGGCGTCGAACTCAACCTCTTTAGCGTCTATCAAATCCTGAATTTTATTCTTAAGCGCCCATCAATCGTTGGTGTCATGCCCGGCGCTGTCAGAATGATAGGCACACTTTGCGTTGGGATGATAATGTGGGGAAGTGGTATTCACAATCTTTGGCGCCTCTCTAATATTGGTGAGATTTAGTTTCAACAAATGGGGAAGAACTTGTGCAGGCGTCGTGTTGATGCGGGTGAACTGCCGTTGTGGCCGTTCTACCCATTGCTGATTAGGTCTAGACTGATTGTTACGAGGTTGATCACTTGACGAATTTTGAATCATCACGGCCCCTACAGTCGGCCGGCGCTCAGTTCTTCCCGATCCTTTCTGAGAGTATATAACAGTTGCTTCCTTCTTGGCCGAGAATGGTTTTTTAACAGTTGTGGATGCAGAGGCATCCCATTGAATCTTCCCACTCTTAATACCAGCTTCCACCCTTTCGCCAGTCAGAATCAGTTCAGTAAACCCTGCAGAAGAGCTCCCGATCAAATGGTTGAAGAAAGGGCCAGATAGGGTCCCCAAGAACATATCAACTAGCTCCATATCTGAAAGCGGTGGTTGTACTCTTCCGGCCAAGTCACGCCATTTCTGGGCGTATTCTTTGAATCCCTCATTTGAGGCCATCCCCATACTTTGTAGCTGAGTACGGGTCGGCACCAAGTCAACGTTATATTGATACTGGAGGTAAAAGGAAGCTTCCAAGTCTTCCCAATTATGCACCTCTGACCTCTCAAGCTGGTAAAACCAATCTAGCTGTGTACCAGACAGGCTGTCTTGGAAGAAGTGTACCCAAAGATTTCTATCGGATGAATGAGGTTGAATTCTTCTGACATATGACCTCATGTGCATCTTTGGGCAAGACGGACCATCATATTTTGCGAAAGTTGGTACCTTGAACTTTGGAGGATCACAATCCCGGCAATCAGTCCCAATTCTTCAAAATCTAACCTGGGAACCCTTTGCAGCTCCATAGCTGCCAGTCTATCCTCCAGGTTTTTGTATTTATCGTCCGCTGGCGGGTATTACTGCTCTGAATAATCTTCATCTTCCCCAACCTCTTCCTCTTCAGCCTCGGATTCAGAAGGTAATGCAGCTCCTTTTCCCTTACCGGTCCCCTCATCAGATGTGGAGGGGAATTCAAGAACTCTCCTAGCTTCATTCTCAAATCTTCTTCTCAGTGTAGCTACCCCAACTCTTTTCTTTTTCTTTTTTCCTTTTTCTTGCTCTTTATTCCCTAACAGTGCTTTAAGATCCTCCTGACCCTTTGCCAAGGTCATAAGGAGCTGTTGAAACTGCGAGTTTTGTGATTGCAGATCTCTGACTGTCTGCTCAATATCCATCCTACTGAAATAAACAGCAGAAAGATAAGGAAACCTAGTGTGAAGACCTGTTTATGCATATGATGAATGATATGTTTATTCATGTAATGCATTCAAGGATTTAGAAATTCAAAGTTGTTGAAAACAAAAAGAACACACGTCATATTAATAAGAAGAAATTTTGTCAGTACATAAATGCCATGGGCCAAATATTACAAAAACTTCTTAAGGTAAAAAGACGTTGCGCATCCTCTTTGGTGCGATGTAAGTGTTGAGGGACTCCTCCTCCTGAAGTCGGCGGGTAAGCTCCAAAACCTTCTTCTCACTGGCGTAGAAGCTGGCTTCAAAAGTATCCCTTTCTTCTTTGAGTTGGATCCAACTCTTCTGCATTTCCTCCCATGATGTTGGCATGTCAGGATGTAGGATGGTGTATGGAACCTCTCCTTCCTTAACAGGCTCTTTGATCAAAGGGAGAATGTGAGGGTAAGGCATCATAAGACTCTGGGCGCGGGTTCGTACCCACTTGAGGTAAGGCTCGAGAGGGATGGAGTTCTTGTTCCCCAGTGTCTTACTATCTACCTTGTTAGGCATCCTCCAAGCTCTGATGAATCTTTGGCGAAGTCCTTGCGCATCGTTGTCGAAGTCAAAAACTAGGTCAGGAATCAGCATGTCATGAGGGCCATCCCTCCGAGCATATCCAAATTATCTCAAAGCTAGACAAGGGTTGTAGGTAATGCCTCCCCTAATGCCAAGTAATGGAACATTAGGGAACTCACCACAGCGATCGATGATGATGACATTTTCTCTAGACCGAGAACACCAATGTACATCAGAATGTGTGAGGGTCATCAATCGTTGTGACCACCTTGAACCTTGCTCATTCTTCAAAACAGATTGTGGGAGGTGAGAAATAAACCACCTTGCAAGGAGAGGAGTACAGCACATGAGAACACCTCTCTTCCTCATTGTTCGTGTGTAAAATGAGTGGAGGATATCCCCAAGCAATATAGGTATGGGATTCCTGGATAGGAAAATCTTGACAGCATTCACATCTATAAGTTGGTCAGGATTTGGGAACAAGACCCACCCATAAATAAGGAGTTCCACAATTTCTTTAAAGGCTTGCAGATCCAGGGAATTCCAACACTCTTGTGCCTTCTCAAACAAGAACTTTACCAAGAAGCCCTTGACACCACTTCTGGTTTCCCAATGCCCCTTGATGTCAGATGGTTGCAAGTGTAGTGCTTGAGCAACATCTTCAGGCTTCGGTTCTTTTTCCGTACCGTTGTAGGGTAGTTGATTAAGAATAGGAATTCTCAGGAGTTGAGAAAATTCCTCCAAAGTAGGCACCAATTGGTAGTCGGGGAATATGAAACAGTGGTGAATGGGGTCAAAGAATTGGAACAACACTTTCACCATGTCCTCTTCAATGTTGGTGTTGACTAGGCTGAGCAGTCTACCATGTCTTTCACTGAAGAGAGAGCTTTCTGGAATTCTGGATGTAAGCTCTTTGAGTTGAGGAGGGATTCTCACAAGGTTGACTTGAATGGTTTTCCTGCGAAGAATTTCTATGACCTATAAAACAAGAACAAAGATGAAGATCCAAACCCTTGAAATGGTTAGTGGATGCATATGATGCTTTATGATGTTCATGATGTATGCACAAACACATGTACAAACAAATCACACAAAACCCTAGTTTCAAGCTTGCATGGGGTTTCATAGGTAAGTACCCTCTTGAGTTTAGTTGGCTTAAAACATGTCCTAAATAGTAACCGGGTTCTAAGGAGCTCAATATCATTGGATTATTTTCTATGTTCATTGTTTTGGTTTAGCCACTTAACTAGCGACCAAAATATTCCAAGAAAACAACCCTCAATGAGTGTAGTATCGAGTATCTACCAACTTCGGACTGCACCAAAGCCGGTCATCTCACTACCCCTAATAAAAGGCCAAGATGGTCAAGTAAGGTTCTAGGTCATTAGTGCTTAGTGACATCACTCAGCGGCCCCGTACTCTCCTTGATTGTACTCAAGGGTTACCGGTACTCACAAATATGTCGCACTAATATAGCTATTGCTTCGACCGTGCCGGTATACCCCGCACAGTTTCCATAACGTATTTCTATCTATGAATGTTTCCCAAATCCGGGTGTAGGATTTCAAGCCCAAACAAGAGAACCAAAATGTAAAGCAATCAAAGCAAACAATTAGTCATGCAAAAGGGTGATCTAGGCCCTAAGGTTACTCCACTTAAAAAGAAATCCCCAGCAGAGTCGCCAGTTCTGTGATACGGTGGGAGAACTGACTTGAGGTTTTGCGTTTGTTTTTGCAAATGTTTTGGTTGAGCAAGAGTCGCCACCGACTTTTTATTTTATCCTAAGGAAAGGTTAAAAAGCACAGGAAAAACCTTTTGAGATGTTTTCGTGGGTTCGGGGAGTAGATTATAGAAAGGGAATGTATTAGCACCCTTTCTATCCATGGTTATCCATGGGCTCTTAGCTCCTTGCTTAGATCACTTGCCTTTTCTTTTCAATTGTTTGAAATGGTGCTTTGTGTGTGGTTTTTTTGAAAATGTTTTGAAAAAGATGCCTTGTCTAGGCAACCATTGTAACAATTCTTGTTTGAATGTTTTACAAGGGTGTTTGTCTTTTTGAAAAGATGTTCCAGTGTTTTTGAAAGTTTGTTTTGAAGTTGTGTGTTTTGAAAAATGGCAAGGATTGTTTTGCAAGATTGATCAAGTAACCAAGAGCTATCTACCCTAAATTTCTCAAAGATCTTTCTTATGTTTTAACCCTTTTAACAGTGTTGTTTCACCATTGTATTTGGTGAACAACCTTGTGTTAGGATGTTAACGGGACGGGCGCGGGTCATCGTTTAGACCATGAATGCAATAGTGTCAAGTATCTTTGGCAATTTTCTTGAGGGACTATGATCATTTTGTTTAGGCAACAAGATAGCGTCATCGAGGGACTATGATCATTTTATTTGTTTTTGTTTTGTTTTGTTTTGCCAAAGTACTTGACATGCAAACATGGCCCATTTTTGAAGGCAACAAGTGGAGTAACCCTAAGGGTGCAAGTGTGCATTGTGTTTGTTTTTCATGCATGTTTATCTTGGATTTAGGTCAAACTACTTGTTAATTTGATTTTGGCATACAAACCCTAATTCTCTAATCATGGCATGATTGAAAGCTTTTAAATGCGAGAATTTAAATGCTAAGTTATTACAACATGATTATGGGGATGCGGATACAAGTTTGCATTGGGGATATTTGACAAGGAAATAAAATCTAAGTTATTACAACCATATCGAAAGTATAGGACACAAATATTTAATTGTACAATATTTAAGTGAATACAATAAATATACAAAATGTATTATGCACAAAAAATGATTTTTGTTATGTATGTAAAAAGGTTTTCATGTTTGAAGTATAAACAAAAATAAAAAAAAGTCATATTTTTGATTATTTTTTATGATTTAGGGCAAAACCCTAATTTTCAAGTAAATAGTATTTATTATTAATTATGTACAATATTTGTTAATTATATACAAAAATAAAAAGTATATTGTAAAAAAAAAGTATTTTTAGTGTCATATATTAATAAAAATAAAAATGTATTATTTTCATATTTTATCCTAAGTATTCTAATAAATATAATATACAAGTATTTATATATATATATTTACTAAACCTATTAAATATAAAAAGATAAAATTAATTATTTATGTATATGAAAAAAAATGTATATTTAAGAAAATATTTTCAAGGCGTAAATAAAAATAATAACTGAAAATAAATATAATTTTTATATTATTTTTTAGGGTTTTAGTAAAAAGTATTTATATTATTTACATACATAAGCTATTAAAATGGAACAAATATCAAATAAATATGAAAAAAATGTGGAAAAATATTTTTGGTGTTTTTTATGTTTAAGCAAAAAATATGAAATCAGAATAAAAAAAAAGTCAAAAATAACAAGTATTTAATTAAATGGGCCAGGGGGTGTAAATGGGAAAAAGGGGTGCAAAAAGTAAGGATGACTCAGGCCCAGCCCAAGCCATCACCTTCTTCAACCTCCAGCATATTGTTTGAAATTTCGCGCGCCTCCTTGTCCAAACATCAACTCCTGATTCTTTGATTATTTTGCAAAACTCATAACACAAACATTGTAGAGCATCAAATCACGAGTTCAAACATGTAAAAAACTTGGATTAACACTCAAAGGCCAGAGAGAATTTCTCTGGCCCTAAATTTTAACCTAATTTTTTTCTCATGTTCATGGCTAAAATTCTCACAGCATGCTTAACATAAATGAAAAGTGATCATATGTATGGCTTCAGGGCTATGAGTAGGACATGTTTCATTCACAAACCTAAGCTTAACTCTTCCTAGATTGAGAGGTAGAAGTCCATGGTTTTACCTGTTTCAGCTTGAATCGTGTACAGCAATGTGGCCAACTTCAATGGAGTTTGAGCTTCTGTATAGCTTGCCTGAAGTCCAAGGAAGCTTCTCCAACACCTAGCTTGCTTTGAATCACTCTGTATCGTGCTATGGAAGTTCACCTGCAAAACTGAAAAATGAAAATGGCAACTGAGGTTAGGGGAGTTACAACTTGTGTTTAGGGCTTGGAATAGTTTGTCTGGATGGTGTGGCATATGTTGGAACTTGTTTTGGTCAAAACGCACGAGCAAACTGAGTTGTGTAACTAAATCTTCAGGGATGCCCTATTTTTGCAGCAAAATGGTGTTTTGGGGTATTAGGAGGTATGAGGGATCAATGAATCGTGCCTTAGGTCTGTTCTTGTGTATGGAAAATGTTCACAAAGTTAGTTTTGGCTTGTGTTCACAGGAAATGAAAGTTGGCTTGAGTTTGCAAGGTTTCTTCTATTGTAAGCAAAGATAGTGTGTTATGTGTCAAAGGCATGTACAGGCCATCTTGTATACTGCAAACAAACCTCTAGGCCCCCTCTAATCCCTGGATTTGATTTGCAATCTCAGATCTTTGTCCAAGGCTCAATGCATAGTGGTTTGACATAAAGCTACTTTTGCAAAAATGGCAAAATCACTTTTACCAATTAAGGGTTAGTTTGATGTGTAATGTCCAAATGGGTGAAATAATGCCTTAACACAATGGTTAGGCATTAAATTATTTAGTGTAAAGAGTTTTAGAGGCCTGCAAGATAGCATAAACCATGCTGATTTGAAAAATGCAATTGTTATGAACATGCTTTGGCCATGAACAAAAGTGAGTTTTGGCCAACTTTGCAAATTCGATTCTCTCTAACCACAAGGGTGTTTGAGAAGTTCTTGGATAATTTGTAAATCTTGGAATGTGTACTATAATCTATCTTTGTAATGCAAATTGAAACTCCAAGTGGAACCATGTGAAAAATGGCCAAGAAGTTGGACAAAAATCCTGCCTAGAATAGGGCAAAATTTCTCTAAGTTAAAAATGTTTTGCACCCTTGTTCCAAAAATCATAACTTGAGATACAAGCTTCCTTTGATAAAACTTTGTGAATCAAAGTTGTAGATTTTTCAATGGACTATAACTTTCATGTTTCAAGTTTTGTTTGAATCCATTTTCATCTTGGTGAAAAAATGGGACAAAGTTAGGAAAAAATAAGAAAATTTCATAACTTAGAAATTTTCTAAGTTATGAAATTTCTTCATTTTAAACCCTAATTTGCAATTTTGGGTTTCTTGATGAAAAAGTTTCATAATTTGACATGTCTTGATGAAAAATGAACCTTGGCACTTGATTTGTACCAAAAAGTCAAAGTTTGACTTTTCAGTATACAGTCAAATTTTGATCAGTTTACTGGAAAATTCATCTGTCAATCCTATGCATTTGAGATCTTTTGAACTTGTTGAATGGGTCAAGACAATGCCATTGAGTCCTTGAGTCCATATGTGAGCTTGGTTTGCCATTGGTTAGGTCAGACAGTCAAAAATTGCCTTTGTGCAGTCAAAACCCTAAAAATGACAATTTTGCCCTTTTGGTGATCTGATCAAATTTCTTGTGGAATTGTGATCCAAACTTGACCAAATAGTTCATATGAGTTCTTTATGTTGATGTGGGTCAAAAATCATGAGGTTTGACTGTCAATTAGCCACAGTTGACTTTTCCCCCAATACAGCTGATTTCTAGGTCAAATGTCCAATTGACTGGGCAAAGATTGGAATCAAGGCTTGAAACTTGGTATGGATAAACTTGAAAGTCTAACATGAAGCATGAAAGTCACTTTGGGCCTTTTAGGTCAAAACATCCCTGTGCAAACTCAAACCCTAATTTGGGTCAACAGTGCCAGGAGGGGTCTTGAGCAGAGCAAACCCTAACTTGATCTTGAGTTCCAAGAGTCTTGTGGTGAGAAAATGTTGATGAAATGAGAGGGAAAATTTTGGGGTACAACAATTATGATTTCAGTTTGAATTATCATCCAGGAAAGGCGAATGTGGTAGCTGATGCGTTGAGTCGAAAGACTTTACATATGTCAGCAATGATGATTAAAGAGTTGGAATTGATTGAGCAGTTCAGAGATATGAGCTTAGTTTGAGAGGTTACTCCGCAAAGTGTTATGTTGGGTATGTTGAAGATTAATAATGAATTTCTAGACAGTATCAGAGAAGCTCAGAAGTTGGATGTGAAACTGGTAGATTTGATGGTTGGGACTGATCAATATGAGAATAGTGATTTTAAGCTAGATGCGCAGGGTGTGTTGAGATTTCGTGACCGGATTTGTATTCCTGATGATGCTGAGATGAACAAAGTGATACTCGAAGAGAGTCATAGAAGTAAGTTGAGTATTCATCCAGGACCTACAAAGATGTATCAAGATTTGAAAGGTTTGTTTGGTGTCCTGGGATGAAGAGAGATGTGGCTCGATTTGTGTATGCATGTTTGACTTGTCAGAAGTCGAAAGTTGAACATCAGAAGCCTGCAGAGTTGATGAAACTGTTGGAAGTTCCAGAATGGAAATGGGATAGCATTTCAATGGATTTTATGATGGGGTTTCCTAGTACTTCAAGAGGACATGATTCAATTTGGGTGATTGTTGATAGGCTTACAAAGTCAGCTCATTTTATTCCTATTAACCTCAGTTTTCCAGTGTCGAAGTTGGCTGAGATTTATATTAGTGTGATCGTGAAGCTGCATGGTGTTCCTTTGTGCATTGTGTCAGATAGAGATCCAAGATTTACTTTTGATTTTTGGAAGAGTTTTCAAGAAGCGTTGAGTTCTAAGTTGAGGTTGAGTTCAGCGTATCATCCTCAGACAGATGGTCATACTGAACAGACGATTCAATCGTTAGAAGACTTGTTGAGGGCATGTGTTCTTGAGCAGGGAGGTTCGTGGGATACTTATCTTCTGTTGATAGAGTTCACATATAACAACAGTTACCATTCTAGTATTGGGATGGCACCTTTTGAAGCGTTGTATGGTCGAAGATGTAGAACCCCGTTATGTTGGCATGAATCTGGTGAGAGTGTAGTACTTGGACCTAAACTTGTTCGTGAGACTACCGAGAAGGTGAAGTTGATTCGGGAAAAGATGAAAGCTTCACAAAGTAGACAGAAGAGTTATCATGGCAAGCGAAGGAAGGATTTATAGTTTCAAGCAGGTGATCATGTGTTTTTGAGAGTTACACCTGTGACTGGTGTTGGGCGAGCATTGAAGTCTAAGAAGCTCACTTCTCGTTTTATTGGACCGTGTCAGATTTCAGAAAGAGTGGGGAATGTTGCTTATAGAGTGGCTTTACCGCCTAATCTTTCGAATTTGCATAATGTGCTTCATGTGTCGCAACTTCGGAAGTATATTTCAGATCCATCTCATGTGATTCATATGGACGATGTGCAAGTACGGGATAATCTTACGATGGAGACGATGCCTGTACGGATCGCAGATCGTGAAATGAAGACCCTGAGAGGCAAAGAGATTGCCTTGGTTAAAGTGGTTTGGTTAGGAGCTGCAGGAGAAAGCATGACTTGGGAATTGGATAGCAGGATGCGAGACTCCTATCCTGAATTGTTTGATTGAGGTAAATTTTTTAGGACGAAAATATTCTAAGTGGGGGAGAGTTGTAACGCCCGTAATTTAATTAATTATTTAATTAAATTATTTTTGGAATATTTGTGAAGAAGTGTTATTATAATTGGATTTATTTTATTAAATGGAGAAATAATAATATATTTGAGATATTATATTATTGGGTGGTGAAATAATATTGGAAGTTAATATTATTTAATGTGGGCCTATAGTGGGTGAGTGGAAGTAATAAAGGGGGGTGTAAGTTTGGATCCCACTAAGGAATAATATAATAATATTAGGTTATTTTATTATTTGTGAGAAAGAATAGAAGGAGGAAGCAGTAAGAAGAAAATAAGGATTGTGAAGAACGTGAAGCTGCTAGAAATAGAAGGAGACGGCAAGAACAAAGATTCAACCCGGAAATTGTAGAGCGACCTTCGATCCAAGGTAAGGGTGGGGTTCTGACTTTATAATTGGGTTCATGATATTTGATATATGGGGTTAGATGTAATTGCTGTTTGTTCTTGAATCAGATGTGTTATGAATGATGTATGGTGAATATTGATGAATTCTTGATGAATAATGACGTTATCATGTTGTTTGATCGAGGGAGTAATAGAGTATAATGTTAAGTGATGAATTACCATGATTATAATGAAGTTTGTAGGACTGTAATTAGATTCCGTAGTGAATTACAGTAGAAAATGCAGAAAATTATGCAGGAGGAACCAGGATGTGTCGACCTCAAGCTGGATGCGTCGATACACGTGGGCTGCAAGACTCAGGATGAGTCGATCCATGGAGGGCTTGCATCGATGCATGATGAGTACAAGACGCAGGATGAGTCGATCAGAGAGGGGCATGTGTCGATACATGTTGTGATTAGGACCAGGATGAGTCGATCCATAAGGAGGATGTGTCAACTCATACTGTGCAGGAGAAGCATTACGCGTCGACCCCAAGGGTTTTACGTCGACCCATACTGACTAATTTTGACAGAATCAATTTTAAATTGCTGTAACTTGAGTTTTAGGATGCTGTTTGAGACGCCGTTCGAAGTGTTGATTAGCTAACGCGATGAAATCTATTCTAGAGGATTAAAATGATGAATAAGAAGTGTAATCCTAGTAACTAATTTAGGATTTAGGATTAATTCCCGTGATTGGTCGTTGTGCTGATGTTTTGGACAGAATGATGAACATGAGATGTGTAGAGGTTGCTGTCAGAATTTTGACAGTGGGATTAGCGATAGTAAAAATGTAAAATCGCAGAATAATAGTATGGATTATTGTATTTTGATATACAGTTGAGTTATTAATGAGACGTGGTTATTAAAGTTGTGTTTGATAATTATGATGAACAAATGACGTTTGATAAATAAATGATGCTCAATATATTATTTTGAGATGTTTATGAGATGTTGTGATTGAGATATTTTAAGATGATTGAGATGTTGTTATTTTGAGATGTTTACGAGATGTTGTGATTGAGATGTTTTGAGATGTATTTTGAGATGTTGTTAACTAAGTGTTGTTATTACATTCATGTTGAGTCGCATACATTGCATTTTTGAGATGAAGCTTATGCTCGTTGAGATGGCCTGGATTGGCAACTTTTGAGATGAAGGCTATGCCTTGTTGATGCCTCTATTAATTGGCTGATTTTTGAGATGGGAGTTCTGCTCCAATGGTACCACATGCATTTGCATAGTTTTGAGTCGCATTATATGATTGAATAATGGAGTGATTTGATGTTGATGAATGAGTATATATGCTGTAATTATTGTTGATCGTGAGATGAGAAGTGGTGATATTATTGATCTAATTTAATGTATTAATTATCACGCGCTTTATTATATTGTTAGATATCTCACCCCTTCTGTTTGAATGTTGCCCTTATGTTGGTAACGTGCAGGTAATCGCGAGTGAAGGTCGTATACCTTTAATAGTTCGAGTCGGTATCATTGCTCTGATATGTAACACTCAGGGGGATGAACGTTTGCTGATTTTTTATTGTTGATTTTCAGTTGTTGACTTTTAAATTGAATTATTATTAATTACGAGATGTTTCGAAGTTGCCGTTTTATTTAGAGATGTTATTGAAGAATTCCGCTGCGTAGTTGTTGAATTATTTTATTAAAGATGCTATGTTTGATGGTTCATCCGATGTTTTATTAAAAGTGTTATATATCCATGATGAATGCAATGAATTTGTTAGAAGAATTTGTGACGTCCGGATTCGTTTGTATGAATGAAATTTTATAGCTCTGATTTATTTTGCATAATTTGCTTGGGGTAGAATTGGGGTGTTACACCACGTCCTCAACTGAAACAAATATCTAATGTCACCCGGTGACACACTGCTTCGCCCGACGACTCTCTTTATTTTCGCCTGGCGACCTAGACGCGAAGCAAGGTAGAGGCAACATCAAAATTGGCTCTTCTCGCCCATTGTCGCCCGACGACATGAACTTCGCCCGGTGACGCATGACAGTTCAACAACTTTTGTTACTTCTACTGCATAACTTCATCTAGCATCCAATCTTGGCCTTCTTCCTTTATTGATCCAAAAATGAATCTTTGAGCTTTATTCTTCTTGCTCAACAATGCTCAAATACCTACAAAATGAATACAAAACTATCAAACGATACACTTTATATATGAAAACATATTATAGACAAACTAAACATATTTACACATACAATTGGGTTATTAAACTAATATTAACAACGAGGAATCGACAAGTGCAACAAAAAATATATACAAAAATAACTATAATTTGCACTTAAAAAATTATTTTCTATTTAAGAGTTTTAAAAATTAAAAAATTAAATTAGATTTTAGAAATTTTAGGAATTCTTTGATTTGATTTTGTAATATTGTTTTTAGTTTTTAAATTTTGAAAATTTAGTTATTTAATTTTACAAAATTATTTTTGATAATTATTCTCTATTTAAGAGTTTTAAAAACTAAAAAACTAAAATAGATTTTTGATTTTTTTATTTTTAATTTTGGAATTGAAAAAAATATATTAAAAAATAATACATTTTTTAATGGCAAATTTGTATATTGTGAAACTTAAAATAATTTTTAAAGTAAGATTATCAAACATATTTTAGTTTTTTAACTATTTTTAAAATTCATTTAAAAAATAGTTTTTAAAAAGTCAAAAGAAACTCTTAGTTTTAGTTTTAGTTTTAGAAATTAATAAAAAAGAAAGAAAAAACAAATAAAAATAGTACACTTTTCATTAATAACAAATTTATAATATTATATAATTTTAAAAATAAAATTACTAAATATTTCTTTTTTTCTTCAAAATTGTTTTCTAAAAACTAAATCTCATTAAAAGAAACTATTTATCATAATGATACTTTTTCATGCTTAGAATATAAATAAAATTGCATTTGCGATTCTTTATATTTTACTTTTATTTTAGGTTCGTCCTTTAAATTTTATTTTCTTCAAAATGATTATGTTACATTTACTTGTGAAGTTAACTTTTAAATTATATTCATATTACATTATTATATTTTATGTCACATTTAAGAATGGTATAAACCACAACTTTTGTTCTACTGCTAGAGATTATCACACCTCACATTAAAGAAAAACGATTTCTTATTTTAAATTCATAAATTTAAACAATTACTTCTGGATGCAAGCATTGCTGGAAAATAAATTAAATACTATATCCTAAGATTTTAAAATTTGTGAATATTCATTTAATTTTTAAATATAAAAATGACGTATCCAACATGTCTATGTCAGTTATTTTAATATATTAAAATGTCACATTTTTTTAACAGAACTTGTTAAAAAGACTAACAATACAAACAAAATGTAATGTAAAAAATCAATTCTTAAAATTAAAACGTAATTTGGAAAACATGTCAAACTTAAAAATCACAAATGTATCAAAAATATAGAAACAAATATGAACAATGTTACATAGGCAAGAGCATAATAATATGCCGGATTCGCTTTTATTTTCCAGTTGTTATTTGCTTATAGGTTAAGCAAATGTATGAGAATTTATGACATGAATTGTACCTTTTCTTTGTTTATATTTACACCTTGTAAAAGAATATCATAACTTTTTCAATTTTCTTTAAGGCCATGCTATCGTGTGTTTCTTGATATGGCGTTTTAACTTGATATCTTCATTTATATATAACACCTTTCAATTTTGACACAATTACATTAATGTCTTTAATATCGAAAATTCACTGTGATATCAGAAATTTCAAAATTTACAATGTAAATTTCACTGTGATATCGAAAATTTCATTAAATTTATCAATTTTTACTGTGGCTTTTATGTGTAACTGAAAATTTTAAATATCCAATAAGTGTCAACAATATATGTATTGGAAATTTAAAATTTCCGATTAGTACAAAAATATGAAAAATTTAAAAATCTGTCAATTACATCATAAAATTACTAAATTTTATCAATTTCTTAATTGTCAGAAAACAAATAAGAATATATAAATTCAATAAAAAATATACGGTATCTATAGTGAAAAACTATAAAATTTGCACACGAATCTGTAGAAAAAGTTGAAGTTGTCGATTCTGAACCACACAAATATAAAATTTCATCCGCAGATATACCAGAAATCTCAAGTATCTGTGAAATTTCCGTTAAAATCTACGTCCGACCTATGACTAATCTATTAAAAATTTCAAATCTAAGTCTGACCTATGACTTATCATAGACTTGTTTTTTGTGTGAGTCTAACATTTTCGGAGGCATGATTAATCTATTAGCCTGCTTAAAAACCTATATCATTTGAATATATGTAAATAAGTCATTCAAGTAATGTTTAAATATACTAGATAATCAAAAGTACGATAAGACTAAATATTTGTTTATATTAACTTATTTGAATTTACATAATAGCACCATTTTTTTGAGATTATTTATTTAAAAGAAGTTATGAAAACAACTTATGTTATTCATAAGGTTTTGTTTTACTTGTTTTTCTTCAAGATAACTAAACTTTATTTTTTATATTTTAATATAAAGTATAAAATACAATATAAAAAATAACAAATTTATTTGTATTCATTAAAATAAGTCGGTCTGATAAATTTAAAAAGTTTTTTCATAACTTATAATATTTAACTAAATAGGCTTTAAAAAAATCTAAGTCTTTTCTACTTAAAAAAAAAAAAAGTTATTTGCCATTGACTTGTGTATGCTAAGTCTGCTTAAGTCGTATCTCCGTAATAGTTGGTATGACATATTTTCATGATCTCTAGGCACTAGTTAGCATTTCAGTTTTCCTCATTAATTCTCCACCTTTTTATTTGGTAGGAAGAGAAAGAATGCAGGTGAGTAATGAAACAAGAAAAAACAAATAAACAAGACAACGAAGAAATATAACATTTTTTACGAGTATATAAAAATTAAACTTATTTCATCCTCGAAAAGCTGTCTAAAAGATTATTATAATTTCCAACTGATGTGAAAATTTTATACTGAGCTGGCCATTCTATAACATGATTAATCATTTACAACAACAAAACCAGACAGAAAATATGCAACAATCAGTCGTAGAAACCTACTAGTCTATCAGTCCACAAAATAAGTAAGAAAACCCTACCTCACCTTCTCTCTTAATTCTCTTGTCACCCTCCCCACCAAGATTTTGCTGAGCTAAAAGTGAATATGGAGGGGGCAAAAAATAAGGGATGGAAATAATTTACCTACAGTTTTGACAATGTAATTGCACATATTCACTGTGCCAGTTCTTGAATGCATAAAAGGACAACATTAGTTGAATGTAGCTCTCAAATTATTTTGGCTATGGCTGAAGTTGTTCAGCAAGGACTCAATTTGCTTCACTTCTTTAGGAATTGATGCTGTTAAAACCTGTGTTGTGTAATGTTAGTTAGTAAGAGTGCCCACATGTGTGTCATAAAACATGGGTTAGATACTGTAGGTGATTGTATGGTTTTTTTGAATCGAAGTACTTTAATATAGGTATAACATTTTTAGCAACTTCATCTCTTTTCTGAAATTATCATCACTGCAGGAACCTAACAAACTTCACCCAAATTTTGTCCACACACCAAGAAAAAAGTCACTGTAATATTTCTGCTTCTACTGTTACTTTTTTAATGGTCGTTGAAGCAATAGAGTGAAAAAAAGTTGGATAACGGAACTGTAATATTTTCGAAAAAAAGTTGAAAAAAAGTCACTGTAATATTTTTGCTTCTACTGTTACTGTAATATTGTTTTCTGATTTGACAGCAATAGCCACACAGCTTACATGGAAGATGGAACACGTTTAATGGTACAGTAATACTAGTAATTAATAGGAGTGGGAGAATTTAAGCAAAATTTTCAACCTTACCAGAACCAACAACCGATAAAAATAGTAATGATTTGTTAAAATGTGACCAAGAGGATTAAAATTCTGCTATATGTTTGAAATTACAATCATGCAGTTATGCAAACAAATGCCCTAAATGCATTGGTTAACAAAAGAATAAAAAGTACTGGCACTTTTCATTTGAATTGGTGACTTTAAAAGCTGTTGTTTCCAATGAATAATTTCTAATTGAAAAGGACTCGAAAACCTAAAATCTAGATGAAACCATAAAATGTAGCTGATGCTGAGTGAAGAGTCGTTCACTCTACATTAAAATTTTGAATGCAACAGTTCATTGGACTTTTTTGTCTACGTCTTTCTTTATTACTATTAAATAGATGGGGCCCTATAAATATTAGTTTATAAATAGATAAATAAATCAACACAACTTTAAAATGAAAAGACCAATTCCATTGTTTATTGTTTCAGGCTTTAAAAGAATGTACTGTCACAAATACTACACTATAGTAGTTTCAATATTGCAATACGTTTAGAGATAGAAATTACTACCTCGTAGCCTGTTTCTGTAATGAGAACATCATCCTCAATCCTTATCCCAATGCCTCGGTACCTGCATTGGACATATCACATACAAAACTGAAACATTTAATGCCAACATTGAAGATCAACTTAAATGCTCACATGGTGCTAGTAACCAAATGATACGAGATAGAATGGGCTCAATCAATGATGTAACGGAAGTTGAGGAGGATGAATGACTAAAAAGGCAAAACAAGTAGTAGTAGAATACAAATGAGAAAAACTAAACTTCATATTATGTTAAGCTCAATCAAGTGTAAAACTTGTTCTGCAACTGAAACCAATTAACTTTAAAAAAACATTATTAACTCCCAAATAAATTTAAAATTCAAGATCCAAAACGGCATACACGTCTCTTGATGGATTAATTAAACTTGTGAGAAATACTGCTGTAGAACTTCAGGTCCCAGCAGGTTCAAATCAATGGAATGATTTTAATAAGAAAGTGAATGAGAATGGAATAGAAGAGTCATTTTCATAAGCATGTTTAATATGATTAAATGACTATTCCATTATACTCCTTTATATGGTCCATCAAAGAAAACAGGTGTAGAACAATATAATTTTTATGACAAACCAACTCCTGGGGATGGAACTGGTTTAGTGGAAATGGTACTTTTACCATTTTTAGGAAATGAAAGAAGTGGTAGGTCATGATGATGCGGGCACTGCTAGGAGTAGGACATGATATTTTTACCATTTTTAGAAAATATGCAGAGTAAAAATGTAATGGATGGAAAAAAAAAAAATACTACCTCAGCCGTTAAATATAAGGCCTTCTTGAAAAGAAGAAAAAAAAAACCCAAATTATTAGATGCATTAATTATTATTTTACAAAAGTATCTCTAATTAATTTACTACTACCTTTTGGTGTCATGGTTCAACTAAACTTGATTAAAGGGCAATTTTAGAACATGAATACACAAAGTGGACAAATTTAATACACTACCTAATTTTCTTAACATTCTTAAAAATAAGAAGCAATCAGGTTTATCCAAGTCAGGTTTTAACATACTGGTGAACACAATCAGATTCTGGGGAAAATGAAATGTTAAAATTTCTGAAGCTGGTTAATGAAAGGAAACTCAAGAATTTGAATGTATTGTAGAAATAGTTGGTAACCCAGGAAAATGTAAAGTAGGGACAAGCAAATGAAATTATCAATTTGTAATAATAAATTTGTTAAAACAAGTTCTTCAACAAACTTCATTAAGTACAAGTACCTCTCTGGGCAATTAAAAGAAGATGGGATGTACACTCCCGGTTCAATAGTTATTACCTGCTCACAAATTATAAAAAGAACATACCGTTAGTTAATATGGGTATACATTATGTCCATATGAAGTGGAAAAGCATATTTGAATGGCAAGTGGGGGTAAAAAATTCCAATTAGGTTGTCTTATTGAAAGAGAAGTATAAGTTGACATCTTCGCACTACATCTTAGAGGAAATTTCGGAATGAAGGTTATAATTATGACGGAAGTTGATTCATGTAGCCAACCCTATTTAGTGAGATAAGCTTAGTTGTTGTTGTTGATGCTGCTTAACTTAGAATAAAAAATAGTGACAAACTACTGAATGCATACTTTAAGGAATAAATATGACTTAAAAACTAGAGTAGACATAAATTACAAGTACCTTAGGTGAAAACAGCATTTAGAAACACCGGAAAATTTGTTGTTTAATTTAAAATGACACTATGATGTCACTCAGTTGACCAAAAACCATATATAACAAAACCTATCATTACCATATAATGATTTCATGGGAACAAAAATCCTCACACCCACATCTGACAAGTGATATTAAACCGTTGCTCAGTAAAAGAAAACACTTACAACACCTGGCTTCAGAGGACAATCGTAGTTGATCATTGAACAATCGTGAATGTCCATTCCTAGATAGTGACCTGGATCAATAAAACATGACTGAATAGATATCTCTGCTCTCTATTAGCTATCATCATATGAAAGAAATCTGCAAGCTTTGCCAGCTAAAACATGGATGAACGAACTACCTATAGAAGTTGGGTTCAGCGTATGGTAGGAACTGCTTCCAAAACCTTTCAAAATTCCAAACTCCTTTAGTCCTTTCTGCAGCATTTCAACCTATGCAACCAGAAAATTTCACATGTTTCACTGTGTTATAGCAAAATAAGCTTCAAGCTGTTAGTAAGACAACACTAAAACGGAAGGGTATATCAAGAAGATACTCGGGCCATTGGCACACTCTAATGGTTGTGACTGATTATGAGATTAGTGCTCATCATGCACACAAAGCATTAAAAGTGTTCTTTTTTGGGGAATGGGGGATTGATGCAAAACACAGAACAAGGAATTGCACAGCAAATAAGCTAATTGTAAAATCTAGGAATAATATTGACTTGATTCACTTCCACTAAAAACCTTGAGACATAATTTGCAATTAGGCTTGTGTTTTTATTATATATCTCTAACATAACTCCTTATGTTGAAAACATGGCAATCACAAGCATACCCTACCTTACATTAAAATTAAATTTTTATTTAATATGTGTTGAAAATTCCTCCGCCCCTAATCGCCTAATTGGGGCATTTGGTTTGCCTTCAATGCCTTCATTGTCCTCACTTAAAAATACATCACATGTGTTAAGAGTCTCATATCGAATAGGACAATATGTTGCCTCACCCAAATTCTAAGATAGTATCCGAGCCAAGTTTAACATCCATTTGGCTACCTGCTATCAGGTTTCCGCTATCGGCCACCAACCATTTATATCCACACATCAAGCTCACTAGTGTTGGGCGTGAGGGGGTGTGTAGAGTCTCGCTCGGACAATATGTGGCATGAACATGTGTTTATAAGTGGGGACAATCCTCACCTTAAAAACCAGTTTTGTAGGAATGAGTTAGACCCTAACTCTAATTCTAAGAATATGTATGAGAACAACAAGGATTAAACTCCTAACAACTTATAGCATGTTTTGATTGAAGTTTGAAAGTTTGATTTTAGAAACACTAAATTTAGCAAAATTGATTTTTGGTTAAAAGTGAATTCAAGTAAATTCATTAATAGTTGTGAATATTTATCTGCAAATTAATTTTTGACACAATAGATGTTTGAATAATAGTATATAAACTTAATTTGAATGCTCATTTTTAATTATTGTTAACTTTTATTAAAATAATCATACAACATTGAGATCAAAGACAGTTTTATCAATACACAAAAATTTTATCAACCGCAAAAGCATTATGTGTAGGGGTTTCAATCAAGTTTTGAATTCATAGTTGACCTAGACTTGAAATTGCCACAGCCATACATACTAGACATAACATTAAAGACAAATTTTGGTCATTAATCTTGAGTTTGGGTTTTCCAATGCAGAATAAAAACACGCTTAATCAAATAAATTCCAACACCGAGTCAGTGTCAATCACCAACTCCTAAAAGTTTAAGCTATTAGACCAAGTCTCATTAAGGACAATGACTTTATTACATCTTTTTAAAATTGAAAAATGATAAGAAAAAGGAGATACCGAACGGTTGTGTATTTGTCGAATACTAGCACCAGGCTTACAAAGTTCCACACAATGCTTGTTTGTTTCTAGTATAAGCTCATAAAGCTCTTCCTGAAATATAGAGAAACCATGAAATTCATATGAAAAGTAATAAGACTAAAAGGGCAACGCAACAAGTGGAATGACCAGTTTTATTTTATACTAGAATCCATCGGCATGAATATGGGGCAAAAACGAAGTTTCAAACATTTATATGCCATGCGTAGTAGAAGGAAAGAAATATTATGCCGACATGACATAATAGCACGCCCTATGTTGGCCATGTGCAAGCTTTAGGCCCATTAGATGCCCTAAAGACAGGGGCCATGAGAAGGCAGATAATTTATCACAAATTGAACGTCCATGCATAAACAATTTATTTAGAGTAAATTTCACTCATTCGAACAATTTGTAAGTCCCAAAATACTCATTTGGGCTATAATGACACTTGTTAGCATGTCACCATCTGCCTGTTGTCGGGGACTCTGCATAAATTTACAAGCCTTCAGGTTATAACAACAAGATTTGTCAAACAAAAAAAAACAAGAAACAACTAGGATGTTTAAGAAATCATATTACTAGAATCAAAAGTGGAATTAAACTAAAAATGGGTCAAACATCACAGAAACCTAATCCAGAAGAAGTGCATTACATATGAGAGTGGATGAATATCCATAAATGAAAATCCATGCAATTAACCTCATCATGGAAGAGGTCTGCAATGGAAAACTATGACTACGCAGTCTGCTTGTCTTGGATCGCTATTAAATGATCCGGAAATTGGATATCAAGGAAACAGAAATTAAAAACAGATGATTTTTAATGGTTTCTGTACGCATCGCTAAAAACTTTGAATATATTGAAAAACAAGGTATCAACTTTGAAATAAAAGTGAAAACAAATATTTTCTTAAAGTAAATGGAATCAAACCATGCTAACCTGTGCAGAAGAGAAGGTACCACAAGGTGGCCAGGTCCGTGTGAGATCACTGTTATAGCCATGTAACTCACATCCAACATCCATCAAAACAAGATCCCCATCTTTAATCTGACAAACATGGCAAAGATAAAATACATAAAATTATAGTACATACTATGATATGGCACTAAGTAAATGAAATTTACCTTTTGATCGTTCCTAGAGTAATGTATAACACTTCCATTAGGCCCGCCACCGACCACAGGATTGAAACTGATAGAGAGAAAAAAGAGCAAAAATATTCTCATTAAATGTGAATACAAGTGATGCTTAAGCTTCCATTTAGTTTTGGGCAAACCACCATTTTGGTCCCTAAAAGTGTAACACTGTCAATGCAGTCCCTGACTCAAACGTAAAACACAAACTAATCTCACACTCTGCAGTCCATTAGTCATTTTTGTCCGTGACGTTAAATTGAATCTTAGTCATTTAAAATTGTTGATGTGCAAGTGTGAAGGACAACTGGCTTGCCAGTGTGTCTGCAGGGATCAAAACGAAGAAAATACTTCCTTCTTCAACTTTGTCAACATCATTTCATATTATACCTGAAAAGCTACCTCGTGAAATTGGAAATGTTATTCTCTTTTTGATATAACAGAGATAAATTTGATGATGAGGTATTTAAAAAAAAAGTAGAATATGAAGATGTTGTTCTCGTGAAATTGGAAATGTTGTTCTATTTTTTATTCAAACATGTTGGGAAATGATGTTGAGAGAGTTGAACAAGAAGAAGGATTTTCTTTCATTTTGATCCTTGCATACACATCAGCAAGCCAGTTGTCCTTCACAATTGCCGCTTCAGCAATTTACATTGACTTTTTTTTTACACAAACATTGACTTAACATCCCAATTTAATGTTAGGGGTGAAAATGACTAACAGAATGCAGAATGGAAGATTAATTATGTTTCTCGTTTGAGTCAAAGAAAGGGACAGCGTGTAACACTTTAAGGGACTTAAATGGTGGTTTGCCCTTTAATTTTTTACATTAATGGGCTTCTCTGTTACTCTTGTAGAAGCTTTTGAAGTTATCAATAAAAATACGCAACGTAGTCAGACGGGAACAAATTGCATAAGACGGATAGTCACTCGATATCAGGAAATGCTCACCCCATTCGCTGGGCACCTCTCACTTTGCATTCATATTCAACTTTTGCAGCTAGCATACCTTCATCGGGGTATGTCTTTGAATGCAGCATTGTCAACAAAAGTGCCTATTCAAAACCAGAAAATGTTTAAAACGTCAAGATCTTACCATTTGTATTTATGATCTCCTAAACAAAGTTGCATATAACAGCCTCACTAGGAGTTCTAGATTTGTAGTCATCGTTAGCCATCCAATAGAGTTGATAGTACCTGGCAAGCAATTGATGCAGATTCCTTCATCAGCTTGAGCTCTGAAGGAGATTTTATCCATCGTAACTGATGAGTATAAGTAGACAGATCGTTTACACTGTTACAGTATGCTAGTTTCTTGAAAGCCTCCAGTTCTGTATATGCAGTTGTAGCAGTCTGAACATTGTGATACAATTTCGAGGATTTCCTTATCATATCTGGAAGGATCTGAATCAGTAATTAAAATTGTTAAAATTAAAATATTTTAAAGAACAGAAGTAGATGTTTGACCGAGTAGACTTAAATGCACATTTTAGACCGAAAAAATAAGAACCTTGGCTGCAAGCCACACCAGCAGGCTTATAGGCGAAAAATAGTTCAAGTGTAGACAACAAAATAGATGACTAGATAACTACTACATAAGTAAAAGTTGTTAATGCTTGATAATTATAATTCACCTCGCGTAATTTTCTCATTGGATACGCCTTGTCAGCCTTGAATGTATCCAATGCTGCATCAACTCCTGCTATTTGCCCTTGCCAAATCACATCCTAGACAAATGTAGGATTTCAAAGTCTTGTTAACTTCAAGATTAGTTACTTTATATCTTATAACTCTATAAGAGATGGCAAGAAAAATCACCCAATGAACAAACTCATGGACGGTTGACTCAGTGACTTCTAACATGAACAACAATTGAAATACTATATAGATTTCAAAAGAAAAGATATTTATAGATAATCAGATAAATGTTAAAATAGTTATTGGCTTGAATAACTATCGTATGAGAATGAGACTCACATAAGGCTTGGGTTCTGGCATGAACATGCATAAACCAATGTCATGCCCTAAAACAGCCACACCACCGGGTTGTTGGCAGCCTGTAATATAGGAGTAATCAGCATCTTGCCGAAACGTATAAGGCACGACATCTGTCATCATCTTAACTGGAGCAGCAGCAATGATAGCCAAACAATTCTCCGGCAGAAGTTCCAGCATTTTATTTCTTCTTAGGATGTATTCCTCACTAGATATCCCTGGTGTGATCTCGCCGTCCTTTAGAAGCTACAACTCAGCATAAAGAGTATAATTTAATTTTATCAACTAATACTAACTTCAAAAACGTAATTATTAGTTTCAATTAAAGAGTTTAATTTTGAAATAGTACATGTGGATGAGATGCAGGGGTTGGTTGTCCAACATCAACAGGAACTCTAACTCTGTCATTGCAATAAGAACGAAAACCTAGAACCTGCGATTGAAAGTTGTGAATGCAAACTAGTGAATCAAAGTAACTCGATTATACACACTCTTGAATTAAGCAAATAAATAAGACAAAAATGATTATTCGGTTGAAGAAATGAAAATTGAAATGAGTGTTTGGATTGGTGTGAAGAAAGCATAAATACCTGTCTGTGTGAAAATGTCTTGGTTAGTTTTCTTACAACGCCCTGCATCTATGTGTTGTCTCTTTTGTGTTCAACTCGCTAAACTAAATTATAGAGGTTTAAACTGTGATAAAGGGTTTAAGAGTTAGAGACTTTGAACTCGCTTGATTTGTCTTGTGCTTCCTGCTTCCTTGTTTCGGTGATTTTGGTTTTCTTGTATTTTTTATTTTATCAAAATAGAGGTTTGTGATTGTTAGGAATAGAATATTTTTTTTTTGTTTAAAATTTTGATAAAATTAAAGGAAATTTGTATTTTTTTTTGTTTAAAATTTTGATAAAATTAAAGGAAATTTGTAACACGTAATATTGAGGTTTGAAAAGGAGAAAATTTGGGATTTCTTTATTTCAATTGTAATTCGATCATTTGATTGGTGAATTACATGTAAAACTATAGAAACTTTCAATAAATTACAGGTTCACAGTTTTAAATATATGAAAAGTGACTTTAGAAATGGAGAAAATCATAATTTAAAAATCAATATTTAAAATTTAACAGGGACAATCCAATTGGTCTTGAAAAAAATGTTGAAATAAACAAATTAGTTAAAAATTGAGAAAGAAATCAATAATCTTAACTTCGAATTTGAAAGTAGTCAATTTTATATACAAATTTTGCGCTTTTTATCTTTCTAGCTTATCTTCATAAGACATTGATTCATGATAGGCAAATCCCTACTGTTGAAACCTCCAAGAGATTGTCTCAAGTACTTAGTTTGCTTAGTGAGCAAGGAGACAAGAAATTTATGACGTTAAATTTGACAGCATTCTTGACGCTCTATAGAGTCACAATTAGGCATTAAAAATTCCAAGCAAAAAAACAATGTAAGAATAAACTTGATATGCTACCAACCCTGCCCCTTGATGAAATTATAAATGGATGTGTGTGGAATTCCATACAGTACTACAACCTAGTAATTTGTTTGATGGCAATGCTCAGAGCACACTTGTGAAATATATTCAAGATTCCCGTCCTTAACTAGATTAAATTAGGCAATTGCATTAACATAGGACATTGTACAGATTTTTTAGCATGGTACATGTGAGACAAAACTTCTCAACTAAAATTGTAAATTTTGGTTAGTATCACAAACTCCAGATTTTTTGCTAGACGTCATGCAGAAATCGCCCAAGGAAAGCCTTGATCTCGTCAATATAAGGAGACCGAGTTGGAATTATGTGACCACGGTCATGTTCAACGATCACAGAACAACTACTGTCATATAGAGAAGCAAGTTCCTTGCTTGCTTGGTTGGCTATCTGTCTGTCTTGACCATGTTCATTACCAAAAATATGAAGAGAAGGGCAATTGATAGGGTTACACTCCATCTCCTTCAAATTGAGAGCAAAGCCTGAACACAAGACTACAAATTTAAAGTCCATTTTACCTTTTAGCTTTTCTTGTTGTGCAGAGATTACGGCAGTCATTGCTGCTCCCTGTGAAAATCCCAAGATTCCATCGAATGGCCCTTCTTTTGAGAATACATTCTCTAAGTGTGATATTGAAATATCATATCCATCAGTTTGCTGCTGGTATTGAAGTGGATCAAATGGACCATCTGCTACTTTCCAATCAACGCCACTACTTCCATCAAAATTGGGTGACACAAACCATGCAAACTTCTTCTTACAATTCTCGAAAGGTGGGGGAGGACTTGCTGCTAAAGAGGACGATGCACCATTCACATGGGGCACTGGAACAGGAGATTGATAAATGAAGGGCACTTCATGAGGTGCGTCTATAAAAACAAATTCAGCAATTTTCTTGAGTTTTTTTGTTAAGGATGCTGTTCTTCCCTTAAAACTGGAAGCATTCTGCCGAAACCCGTGCAAGCATAAGATTCTTAGTTTTCTTGAGGTTCTTACGTCTGAAACATTATTCATGGGGATGTTAGGAATTGAACACTTCTGGTAAACTATAAATGGGTTTTCATTTTCCGACATTTCAGATTTTAGGAGACTTGAAAATTTTCAGAACACTGCGACAATTGTAAAATTAACAATCAGTAACTTGAAATTTGATTTAAAAAAATAAAGGCACGTGAAGGCCAGATTTGATAAAGAAATATAGATCACATACCTTACCATCTCCCCTAAGCTCCTGAGGCAAGAGCATGGTATCTGAAGAAAAATCCAGGAACTCAACACCTTGTAATGATTTATTTGAATCATCGTTTTCATTTAACTGCTTTGGCCCAACAGCCTTGCCCTGTTTTTGGCATAGCTCACAAACATACAGTGCAGATTCGTTCTGGTAGACCACAATAACATCGGAAGCAAGAAATCAAAGATAAAGCCCCAGAAACAGAATAGCAAAAGATCTAAGTGAAAATATTAAAGAGACGAAGAGATGTATTTTATAGATTAGTACACTTCAGGATCAGGAATGTAATTTAAGAAGATTTTAGGGGCCAAGGCTTCGGCAAAAATGTTGTTCAAATGCAAGCATGATTGATGCTCAACTGTGATGGGTCATAATGTCTAATGAGTAATGACCACAATAAGAGCTTGCCGCTTATGCAATCATCTTGTTGAGAAAAATACAACTTTTTCCTAATAACAAACTAAATGCATGAGTATTGTATTCTAGAACCACATGCAAACCAGCTCAAAAGCAACAGTCGAGTTAGGCCAATTAGCAACATGCCAATAAGCAACGAACAAAATTAGAGCCAAGCTCTTATCTAGAATTTGATGAGAACAATTCTTAGCTTAGTTTTTTTAAAACAGCGGTATGCTTGAGACCGCTAGATGTCTAAATTCAGTATATAACTTCATAATATCCAACAGTTAGCTTCTATTTTATTTCACATTTTCCCCCGACCTTCAGAATGGTGTGAATTTTAGAGGTATGCAAACAAAAGTTATGACACAAAAAATATATCAGATCCTACCTGGCAACTCTCACAAACCAAAACAAGCATTCGGCAATGAGTACATCGACAACGTGAAGAGTAATCGTCAAAGGAACATTGACAAATAAGACAGGTACCAATTGTACTACTAGCCTCTGAACCTCCAACTGATATCCTACGGCCACAAAAGAAATAAATAAGAAATCACTCAGTCCAATTGTTGCAAAACTACCCTCATAATCTTTGACCAGATCAAGATTATTCACTACAGGAAAATATTAGTAGTGTAGGTAGATAAAGAATCCAACATTGTATTGATAGTTGAGGACCTAATACAATATTTATTTCAACAGTTCAGTAATTTTGAATGATGTTTACTATATAGGACCACATTGAATAATCAGTTCACAAATTCAATTTAGTCAAATAAGGTTAACCATAACATCAGACAAAAAATAATATCTATGGTTAATGGGTCATGGGGTCTCAATGACCCATATAGCTTAAATGATTTCATCTGCAGACCTTTTGCCTTAATGTCAATATTTCAATCCAAGACAGAATTACAAATTATACACACAGATTCGTGCCTAAAAGAAATTGAAAATTAAAGACAAACATACCGATGATCAAAAACAAAATTCTTTCCTTTGAAAAAACCACCATCTGGGAATTGCTCCAAATACCGTTGTATACCACCAAATAACTGCAATTAATTATATTAAGAAACAAGAAATACTGCCTACTAGCATGAATACATTCTTGACCATGTTTAATAACAAACTTTTTATATAAAAAAAGGATACATAGCCACGAGATTTCAAAACTCCGTCCTATTGAATTGCAAACTGATATCAAGGTCACTATGATTTACGACTGACAGTATGTTTGTTTTGCCATTCCTTGGTTCCCAAATGTAGTTTCATTAATAAGTATGAACACAATAAGAATACAAGTATATGATATTAATCAAAACTTCTTCTTGCTTTCAAACAAGGAGTTTACCTGAAACACATTCTCAAACCCAGCACCTTTTGACCTAATATATGCTGATGCCATTTCACACCTTATTCCACCAGTACAATACCTGTAACCAACAAGTGAAAGTACACACCATAGGTTCTATTATATGTAACTCAAGTATAAAAATGATAGTGCCGCGGAAAACACAACCCCCCTACACACACAATCACTAATTACACGTTTACTAGATCATATATCATAATAAGAAGACTGATTTTGAACCAAAAGTTACCACCAGAGAGTTTTAAAGGAAGAACTCACATGAGGATATTTTTGCCTTTCAACTGCTCGCTTCTATCATCTATCCACGAGGAGAAATCACTGTATTGTCTAACCCGTGGATCCAAAGTTTCAACATTCGGTGCATGAAATTTCCCAATCCTTGTTTCATAAAGATTCCTTGCATCAAGTAAAACAAGGCTGTTTTCTGGACTCTCATCTATACAAAAAAAAAAAAGAACAATCATACAAAATAACATTCAGATTTCAAAATCAACTCCCCAAACAATATATACCCAAATTCTCTAGTTTTTAGATGTATGTAGCACGACACTTCATATTGAAGATGTATATAGTGCCCGGCGAAACATGTGGGCTACATTTAATCAATTATATTTTCTTAAAATCATCATCAATGTCTACATGTAAGTGTCAGTCCGTGTTTGTGGCCTCTTTAGCACCGACACTTGTCAAAAAAGTGTGTATGTGTTGTATCGGTGTCTGAAACCGACACAGACACTTGAGATCACATTTATTTTAATTGTTTTTTTAAAATACTATCAGTGCCGAAGTGACAGTGTGAGTGTCGTGTTTTCGGTGTCTGTGCTTCATAGTTTGTGAGTTGTGACAAGTGAAATTAAAACAATATACGAAATGAAAAATACATGAATCAAGTGTATGTGAAGTTATATCAACTTACTAGCATTGTGAAGTGTAGAATGGAACTCAAGTGCTGATAAATGTGTTCCAGCATTTGAGATTTCTGGTGACTTTAACAGTGGATGAGAACTGAGAGTAACAAGTTCCTGCGAGTTCCACATGAGCAGTAATAATTATTTAACAATACACAATGAAGTAATTAAACAATAACAATGGTGATACTATTACTAACCTTGACAACACGAATCGAGAGTGAAGTGAAACCACACTCCTTAGCAACGTCGTCGTTCAATGGGTGATGACAAGTTGCAAGCTTGAAATCAGTGCCGAGAAATAGAGTATTATTGGCTTTGAGTGCTTCGATGTGTTGTTCCAAAGAGGATAAACTGCCGCCAACCTGCATTGAAATGAAAGGGAATGAGTGAGTTTGAACGAAAGGGGATGATTAAGAGAGGGGAAGGGAGTGGGGATTTGATTTTACGGTGACATTGACGCCGTGGGGAGAGAGGCGGACGCGGCCGAGGAGGGAGAGGGAGGAGCAGTTGGAGCGGTAGAATGTGAGGAGGTCGTTGAGGTTTGGAATATCGACGTATTTGTAGTAGAGGAGGACGCCGTATTGGTCTGTGTTTTTGTTGTCGGACATGGTTTCAGGGAGGTTTTGGAGTTGAGGGTTTATGGATTGCGATGTTTTACGGCTGTTGGAGGAGAGACGATGTCGTTGGTAGACGGAATGTTAGATAAATTTGCATTTTATTTTGATTTTTGTTATTTACACGCTCCCTTAGAAATATTTATGGAAATAACCATATTTTTTAATTTTATTTCCACAATAGCCATGACTTCATTTAAAAATAAGAGATGTCATCCATGGGAGGATTTTACTTTTCACTTCCACAATTTTATCCGACACCCTCAAAGTAATTAAAATAGTTCAATTTAACTATTTCATCATTTTTTTAAATTTTCAATAAAGTATTGGATTTAGGGATGGCAAACGGGCATGCTCGTCTTGTTTAAGTCTGCTTTATAAAAGTCCGCAAAAAAATGGGTTGGGGCGGGGCAGGCATAGTTGAGGATGAGGGCCTAAAACCTAGGTATGTTCCACAAAAAAAGTAAATGTGTGACGGGGAAAGCCCGCAGGCACTGCACCTTTTAGGCCTAAAAATGTAAAATTTTATGTAAATAGTCATGCCCGCGAATAAAACAGGGCGGAACGGTCACATTAGAGAGTGAGGGCCTAAACTCTTGGCCCGCCCCACACTAAAGTGTAGGTAAAACGGGCATGCCCAACGGGCCGGACCCGTTTTGCCATCCCTAACTGGATTTTTCTATATTCCAAGACAATACTTGAGATTTCGAGGCGAAATCAGAAATTTACACTGAAAAGTAAGAATTTCTGGTAAATTAGAGAAATTATCACAAAAATTCTAAAATTTTTGGCAGAATTTCACCAAAATTTCAGAATTTTCGATATTTCTTATCAGAAATTTTGATATTTGGGTGGTTCATAATTTTTTTTTTTTAAATCTCAAATTTTTTGTAATTTTCGGTAGTTTGAAATTTTTTTGAAAAATACCAGAAATTTAGAAATTTCCAGTAGTTCATATTTCAACTAATTTTTTTGTTTTTTTCTTTTCATTTTTCCAGTGAGGACTAGGGGTAAAGACGGTACTATTAGGGGTCGGTCGACAGATAGAGCAGAAGCTCAGGTCCGGGCTTATGAGCTACAGGCTTCCCAGTTACACTGATACAGATGCCATGACTCATGCGTCCACGGAGCCATCAGTTCACACTAATGGTGCATTTTCAGGAGGACCTACAGACGAGTCTGTGCTCATAGAGTATGTTGAATATGTCACGTACATATTATGGCAGGGCGAGGTATATATGTCATATTTTTTATTGCAAAATATTTATCATGGCTCGATCAAGTGTTGGAAGTTTATTGATAATTTTTTTAACTTTGTTTCTTACAGGAGCGTCTGATGCTGAAGGTCGCGTCTCATGGTTCGAAGTTGAAAAACTTTTCCGACAATTCAATGCCTGAGCAGGTCAGACGTATTGTTTCAGATTTTGTTGAGCGGTGGCATTCAGAGACATTATTCTTTCATCTCCCATTTGGGGAGATGATTATCACATTTGTATGATGTATCCTCGTTTCATCTTCCCATCACTGGTACTTTCTTCACAGGTCCTCATATTAACCAGACGATGACGATGATACAGGTTGTAGAGGAGTTAGAGGTCAGTGAGATTATGGTGCTTGAGGAGTTTGGCTTTAACATGTGACTTCACCTACGAATGTCTTGGCTAAGGGAAAGGTATCTGGAGCACGTCTTAGCAGAGAGGTATGAGGTCGCCGCTAGGGCGTACATACTACATCTGATGGCATGTGCTCTCTTTGCGGATAAATCTGGCATTTACATTGATGTTTGATACTTGTCATTGTTTAGTAGCATGGACACCCCATGTTGGGCTTAGGGAGTGGCGACGTTGATCATGTTATACACGACACTTGGAGTTGCTTCCCACCTTGAGCCAATTACATGCATTTTTTGTTATTTATTTGAGTATATTAGTTATTTGTTGGATGTCGTATTAATTAGTTTTTATTTATGTAGTGCTGGATATACGAACATTTCCCCCACATATGTGACAAGAGACTAGTATTGTTCCAGCAGATGCTCCACGAGCGAGGAGATGAAAGAGAAAGCAATTGTTTCATGGTGGTGTTGTAGAGTACAGGAGGAGGCTTGACGCTCTGATAGTTGATGATGTTGATTGGACACCATATACAACTGATCGGGCCTATCGTCCATTTGAGGATGCTTCTTTGTATTCAGGTCATATGAGGTAGAAGAACCACGTGGCTAGACACTTGTCTGAGAGGTATCTACAACAATATGGTTATATTTAAGGTATCCCTCGTCCAGTTTCAGAGACTCTGCCTAGTGGCATTGACAGATGGTTTCAGAGTCACATCATCAACTATGTCTATGACATCAGGGCTAGTGCAATTATAGTTCAGTACGCTTCATAGTGCGAGGATGGTTACTTGGAATGGTATCACAATATATCACACCCTCGTCTCATACCACCGACTATAGGGTCTTCTGATGCTCGGGGCCTTCTGGTGTTAGGGGTTCTAATGTTGATGTATAGGTTGACGATGTGTCGCCACCACCACTTCCACCTATCGTTACTGACCATGATAGCCGCCTCTAGTTTATTGCAGTTATTATGGATAACCTCACGGGTTTGGTAAACCCGGATGGTGAGGTTTTTACAAGTTTATCTAGGATAGCAGATATAGCTTGTGGGGATCGTATGTAGATCTATTATATTTTGGTTGTATTATATGTATATTTTGTGACACAGACTTCTTATCACGATATTTATTTATTGCATAATATTTTGGTGATTACATGGTTCAATTCGAAGATGAACATAACATAAAATAGTACAACAAACATAAATTAAAAAATAACTAAACATGAAAATCTAGGTACTACCAGATGATTCTGGACGTTTTAGCATCTTGATTATGTCGTCGATGAATCTTGTTATCTATGCATCCAACTTGATCGGACCCTTGGTTATCCTACATCGAAATGATTTCCACATGGCCTTCACATATTTGACGGCCTTCAACTCAATCAGGTTGTATTTCACCCTTCCATTTATATCAATCTAATCTTTGTGAAACTCGATCACTCTCACCCTTCTGCTATCGGTATCAGGCAGCAATTCATTCAACTTATCTTTCAAGATGGCGAGGGATGTGGTGCCATCTGGTAGCTTGAACTCAACAAGAGGGTTGTTTGCATTGAAATACACTTCTTCCTTAATAAGAAATTGGGAAAGAGGCATTTTTTAGATGTCTTCCTCTATAACGGACGCCCCTATTTATACAAATTTATATTCATTATCGACCACACAAAAGTGTCGGTGCAATCAGAATCCTCCAAAGATATCGGCAAAATCCTGATCGTTAAAAAATTATAAATTAATACACTACTAAAAAATTTAGTATAGAAAAGAATTTTCGGTATAACATGGTAAATTTGAAATTTCTGGGACAAAATTATCTTTATCGAAAATTTTGTACGTACCAAAAATTTCATATGAAATACCAGAAATTTTGTACGTATCAGAAATTTCATATGAACTACTAGAAATTAGGGATGGCAACAGGTCGGGTTGAGTGCAGGTTTCACACTACCCAAACCCGCACCCGAAATCACCATCCAAACTCAAAGGCTATACGGGTGGTAAAATAACACTCACACCCACACCCGTTAGGTTCGGGTTTTTCCACCCAAACCCGAACCCGCAGCAAAAACACAAAAAATACAACAACAACAACAACAACATTGAAATTTGAAACATAATAATTCCATCAAGGTCTCTCAAAGAGATTTAGGAATTAAATTACAACTTTCCATCAAGTTTGGTAACATTACAATTAAAATTAAGGTCTTAAATTTTCACTTATATATATTTAGGGGTACTTATGTAATTTAATGTCTAAGCAGGTGTGATTTCGGGTTTCGGGTGCGGGTTTGAGTGAACCCAAACCTGAACCTAAAACATCAGGTGGCACCCAAACCCAGTTAACTCGGGTTTTCACTCATTGACTCGGGTTCGGGTGCGGTGGGCCCCGCGAGTTTGGGTCTGCCTGCCATCCCTACCGGAAATTTTGCATGTACCAAAAATTTGCACTGCTTTACCGGAAATTTCATACAGAAATTTTGTTCCGCTATCACCAAAGGCATTTCAGGATTAATGAAAAGTGGAGGGTGTCAGGTTTAGTTTGTGGGGTTGCAAGTAAAATTTTCCGCCAATTGAATTAGTGTCTTTTGTAGGCTTAGCCAATACAATTGGTGACCATATTTAAAGCGGGAGAGCTGACGTTAATTCATTTGTCACGTTAGTGTTTTTTTAAATTAAAACAATACGTTATTAAAAAAAGGAAATATAAATAATTAATATTTTATTTAAATTATTTTTACATACAATAATATTTTTAACACTAATGAGGACGACCGAGTTGGTCATACCGGCCACCGGTTTCACACCCCTTAGCTACCCTAACTCGTCGCGCTCGCGGTTGATTTGCCTCTGGTGTTTGAGGATTTAAGGTCCCAGGAACGTCATCATCACCATATTCCCTAATTAGATCTTGCATTTCTAAGTAGTTTTGAGTATTCATTTACGTACTTTCGTAACTGAGTTTGTGACCCATGCCGAAGTAGTTGGGTTGTGTTGATGGGGTTATTGGTGTGCGGTATGATTGATTGAATGATGACATTAGTGTGAATGATTCATTGTAGAAAAGAAGAAATGGTTATTGTGGTGTTTGGTAACCCCGTGTTTGATGCATGTCTATATGTTGTGATGTTTGGGCATTTTGGCTATGGTAGGAGAGAATGTTAGTGTTATGTGTTCCTTGCGTGTTTTGGCTATGGTAGGATAGTGTGTTCAAGGCATATGGATGTTGGGTGTTTTGATAATAAACATGTTATTGGTGATGGTATGAAGTATGCTCTTAGTATTGTGGTTAGATGTCTAGCAAGTATTGGTTGTGAGTTTGAGTATTTGTTGGTCGTTGTTGGGTTGGAGGTGGTGAGTAAGTGGTATGGTAATTTTGGAGAGGGTTAGACGTTGAAGCTTATTGTGTGTAAGTAATTTGGCATGGGTCGTATAAATACATATCTACAGAGAAAAATCTAATTGCAAACAATATGTACCAAGCCATATAATTATTAGTTGGTTTAGATTCGTCTGGCATGACAGTGTCAGGTAAGATTCATTGATGATGGTGCCTCCATTTACGACACTCGGCTTTAGAGAACTCTTTCCAATCGCCAAAGGTTCATTATTCATTAATTTTATGTTGATTCCATTGATCAGAAAAATAGAAAGTATATTATTTTGCCTCTTTTAGTAATAACAGAGAAATTCCCCGAATGTCGATCTCAAGGACTGCGTGCAAGTATCGAATTCAATTCGTGGTTCAATTAAACAAAACTTAATTGTGGTTGAAGCTGTGAAAAACACAAGAAATGGGGGATTTGAATTGGGTTTTATCAAAAACATTTTTCTTTTTAAAATCTCCTTTAAACCGTAACAAGTTACTTCACTTAGTGATAATAATGATAAAATGCAAGAAGGAAAGAACAAGTTATGTTTATACTAGTTCACTTGAAAACTATCAAGCTAATCTAGTCCACCCGCCAAGGTGATTTCTCCTTATCAAACAAGGACTTAATCCAATAATCAAATAGATTATGTCAATGTACAAGCTATCTGCAAGTAACTAACGTTACAACCTCTAGGACACATTAATCTTAAACTTCTCAAGGATGCTGACCTAACTGGTCCCTTAAGGAAAATCAAATAATTGTTTGAATTAAGTTGTGTTTACAAAAGATGTGCTTATTAACAAGCTAATATGTAAATAGTGTTTCACAACTATACAGACTAAAGATAAATGAAAAGTATATCAACAATCTTTAGAGAGTAAGAATCAGTGAATTATTAGCTTTTTCTCTTAGTCTTCAAGCCCCTTATATATCCAATAAAATAATATATTCGTTGAGGGGTACTCTTGGGATTTCCAAAACTTTGGCGGCTTGAATCACGTGGGGGACAAGATCGTGTGACGTGTCTGTTGTAACTGGATTTAAATTGAGTTGCCACTACTAGCTTTTATCCTAAGGAAGGGAATCTAATAGGAAACCCTAATTTTGTATACAAAGATTCTAGGTTTTTACTTAGTTTAGAAGAAGGGAAGGTTTTAGGCACCTGTTATACCCCAATTTTTGCTCCTAAGATCCCTCTTTATATCATATACATCTCATGCATATCATTGATTCTATGGTTACAGGATCAAAGAGCTCTTAGCATTAGGGTTTTTCCCTATGAATTGAGGTTGCTATCTTACTCAAAGTTTATTCAACTAGTGCTCTTATCATTCTTGGTATGAGATTAGGGTTTTGAATCTCAAGCAGCATAAACATCTTCACTAGCAGGGTTCCTCGAGATATAAGGTTTTCTTCGTCAGAGTTCTTCCAAGGAACAAAGGCATTAGAGTTTAACTTAGCCAGAGAATCAGGATTTCTCTTCATTTTGTTTGAGCTTGGTAGTGGTTCTTCTATGGAGGTTTATTGGATTAAAGTCTCACTTCAAGGCTACATTGAGCACTACTCTTCCCTTATTGAAGGATTGCTTTGAGTTTTATCAAGTTCGGATATGTCCTATTGGTTAAGCTATGGGTTAGGAGCTCATCTGGCTCATTTTATCAAATTGAAGTTGGTTGCTTCAAATGCAAGATAACTTAAATTTATGGATTCAATTGAGATTGATGTGCATTGATTAAAAATGGCATGGAAGTATACTGAATTCATTTTCTTACTGAATGTTGATTCAAGGGATTATATGTGTTATAAATTCCATTGTCAAATAATCAAGAAGCATAATTCAAAGTATCGGTCTATGAATCCCTTATGGTTGATTCAAACATGTAAATTGGAAAGTCCATTTATAGAAATATGTTCTACTTGCAAAACATTTTAGTGGATCAGTATTTTAAGATTGCTAGATTCATTCATAATGCAATAATCTCGTTCAAGATTCATTCGAAGTAAACCACTGAATTTTGAAATAAAAGGTCAAGAAGCCTTTGGGTGCATTGATATGGACATATTGCTAAAAGTTTGTACTTGGTGATTGAGTAAAGTCTACACATCATTATGTTTATTTTCTTCAAGGTTAGTTTCGACTATTCAAAAAACCATTACAAGATTCCAAAGGCCATTACAAGTTCCGTCCAAATATCCATTCAAGCTTCAAAGTACAGTCCATTGAAATACCACAGGAAGGAAAAGTGTAAAGAAAAACTATTACAAAACCTAAATCTAGTTTCTAAGTTGTTTAACTCCAAGGTTTACTTGAATCTAAGCTTTGCGCCATGTCCAAGGATGTTTCAAAATCTTGCATCCAAATGGAAGAAAACTTATTGTTGCCCATTCAATTAACGGCCTGATGCCAACCTGCTGCTCAGATTCGCATTGCCCTGCACTTATATTAGTTTCACTACAAAAAATAGAAAAATGCTTCAAAATAGTCCAGGCTTCGAAAAATAGAAAATTCAAAGAAGATGTAGTCACGAAGCATAACTTCTAACGACATATCAATTCTTAATATTAACAGAAGTTTCAGAACCAATAATTTCTAACAGATTTCTAGCTGAATCTAGTTCATTGTAACTGATTCTCCAGTCGAAAATTATCTTCAACCTTGCCGTTCATTTCTCTAACTGTATATGACTTACCAAAATCGTGCCAGTTCACATATAACAACCATAATAGAAAACTAATTGTTAACCAAATTCCAACTAACTTTCTAATCCCTAACCAACTCGATAACTAATTTTTTTCTATAACCAATTTCTAACAAGCCTAACTGATTTGGGGGCTAACCGACTTCTAACTGAGTATCTCACATCAATAAAATTTCCAGGGATTCATAACAGAAATCAGGGGGGATTCATAGGTAGAAAAGAGAAAAATTTCACAAAATACTCACTTCTAAATCTCTCTGAGATCTTCGAAAGAATCCTCATCTTCATCTTCAACTGTTGAACACGGATTAGTGAAAACAGGAATAGCCACTGAGAATTTTATCGGGTCGAGTCGCGGTGCAGTACGCTTTCTTTAAGACGTTTCGCTGGATGCCAACAAAGTGCAAGGCAGTCGATAATAGGCGACGTCTCCAGGATAAAACAGCCCGTTCAAATAAAATACGATTATCACTTGCACTGTGATAAATCGTTCGATGAATAACACCTTCTGATGGTGTAGAAACCACTCGTAGTATCTGGCAAGAAGCAGTCGAAAAAACAGAAAAGAAAAAAAAACTTGAGATGAAGCAGAGTAGAGTGAGAGAAGAGAGAATTCGAGATATGGAATTCTGGAGTTATTTGCAAATGAAATAAGCACGGATCCAACAAAACGGTTCGAAAAAGTAGGAAGAACGTGGAATTGGCCCAGTCAAAAGTGACCGTTATTGCTTGGTCAGACAGTCATGCAGTCATGCGTTTTGACTCTTGGAAGGCAAGTAATTGACACGTCACTAATTCTGTAATTAATTAATATTAAATATTAATTAATTTCCACTATTTTTAATTAATTAATGCTAATTAATTCCACCGAATTAATTAATTATTAATAATCATTAATAATTAATTTTTCACCAAAATCCGGTTCAAAAAGTTAATTCATCTAGACCGAACCGAACCGAACCGAGCCGAGCCGAGCCGGCCGGCCGGTCGGACGGACGGCGGCGGCGGCGCATGCGCGTGTGTGTCTAGATGACTTAGTGGTGTGTCCTCACTCCTTAACAAAATTGGGGTGCCCCTTGGGGCCCAACCCAAGTGTCCAAGTTGGAGTATTTATGCACTACTAGAAGTTGTGTTCCCTCCAATGTGGGACTAAAATGAATCCTTTCAAATTCACTCACAAACTAGTTCATTCATGTGCTCATTTATTGCCCATTTAATGTCAATGAATCATTCCAATTCCCAATCCAAGTTATCATCATTCCAAGATTTCCAACAATCCCCCACTTGAATTTAAAAGGTGATTTTAGAGGTAACGTCAGACGTTTCTAAGATTGTGCATAAGCAAAGGTGTCTATGACTTGAACCTTTGCGTAGCAAGTAGGATTCTGATTCAACAAGAGTGACACAATTGTCTTGAACTCTATCTCAGACATCAGACCCGCACACAACCTTTTCTTTAAGGTGTATTCTAATAGCCCGTGCTTTAATGGCCCTGCACGTGTATCCCGGTTTAGTGAAGGCTCTAGGAATTTTGCCTCGCAATTCCATAGGAACCGACCCAAGTTCCACAATCACCAAGGTGAGTCTATCAAGAGTACTCCTGTAGTCTAGGTACTCCCTCATACAGAGTATAGATCTCATTAAGAGTTTCTATTATCTCAACCTCTTATTACTTCAGGAATCATGCTTCTCTTGCATGATCATCTCATATCACTCACAACTTGTTATTACCCATTGAACCTATTTCTTGGGATCTCCAGTCATTTAGGTCGGGTTACCATTGTGAGCAACTCATATTCATATAGGCATTAGTCCCATCTTATATGATGTGTTATAGACTTTCTCTCTAGCTAATCCTTTCGTCAAAGGATCTGCTAAGTTTTCATCAGTGCGTACATGATCCACTCTTACAGCTCCTTTAGAGATACAGTCTCTAATGGTACTGTGCTTTCTTCTTATTTGACGTCTTTTACCATTATAATAACGGTTCTCAATTTTTGCAATAGCCGCGGTACTATCGCAGTGGATCAACACAGCTGGCATAGGTTTTTCCCATACGGGAATCTCAGCTAGCAAGCATCTTAACCAACTTGCTTCTTCACTAGCTGTGGCTAGTGCTATCATTTCAGACTCCATTGTGGACTGAGCCAGAATGGTCTGTTTCTTTGATTTCCAAGATACAGCTCCTCTGGCTATACTAAATATATAGCCACTAGTAGCTTTGGAATCATCTGACAAAGTATTCCAATCAGCATCACTGTATCCTTCAAGTACAGCAGGAAATCTCTGATAATGTAAACCGAGGTTCACAGTCTTTTTAAGATATCTCATGACTCGCTCAATAGCTTGCCAATGTTCATTACTTGGTCTACTAGTAAACCTGCACAATAATCCCACGACATATGCAATGTCAGGTCTAGTACAGTCAGTAGCATATCTAAGACTTCCAATGATACTTGCATATTCTGTCTGTTTAACACTTTCACCAGTGTTCTTAAACAGTTTCATGCTTGGATCGTATGGAGTGCTAGCAGGTTTACAATCAAAGTAATTATATTTCTTTAAGATCTTTTCCACATAGTGTGATTGATCCAAAGAAATTCCTTGTTTGGATCTCGTGATCTTGATACCGAGGATTAAATTTGCTTCTCCCAGGTCTTTCATATCAAAGTTGTTGCACAACAAAGATTTCACATCATTAATAGTCTGAATGTTTGATCCAAATATAAGTAGATCATCTACATAAAGACATATGATAGTGCAAATGCGATTCTCAGATTTGTAATAAACGCATTTGTCACTTTCATTCACTTTATATCCATTTGATATCATTAAGTTATCAAATTTTTCATGCCATTGCTTAGGGGCTTGTTTTAGTCCATATAGAGACTTGTCTAACTTACAAACCTTGTTTTCTTGTCCATGGATCACAAACCCTTCTGGTTGTTCCATATAGATTTCTTCCTCTAAGTCACCATTTAAAAAGGCTGTTTTAACATCCATTTGGTGTACTATTAAGTTATAAATAGCAGCAATTGAAATAAGTACCCTAATGGATGTGATTCTAGTGACTGGAGAGAAAGTGTCGAAGAAATCTATATTTTCTCTTTGTCTAAAACCCTTGGCTACAAGGCGAGCCTTGTATTTATCAATAGTTCCATCAGGTTTTAGTTTCTTTTTTAGAACCCATTTACAACCGATCGGTTTGCAACCAGGAGGCAAGTCTACTAAGTGTCATGTCTTGTTAGAATCTAGGGATTCTATCTCATCATTTATAGCTTCTTGCCATAAATCTGCATCTAGAGATGACAATGCTGCTTGAAGATTTATTGGATCTTCTTCTATATTATAAGCCGCATAATCAGGCCCATAGTCTTTAGCGACTCTTACTCTTTTACTTCTCCGAAGTTTTGTTTCTACTTCGTTGTTGTTTTCTGTACTTCTTATCACATGAATGTGACTCGATTGGGTGCCCCAACTATTTCTCAGTTTGAAAGGAAATTTGTCTTCATAGAATTCAACATCATTTGATTCTATGATTACTTTGCATTTAGGTCATAGAACCTATATGCCTTACTGTTTGCTGCATACCCAATGAATACACATTCATATGCTCTACTAGCGAGTTTAACTCGTTTCGGATCCGGAATTCTGACATAAGCCAGGCAGCCCCAAGTTCTCAAATAAGACAAGTTTGGTTGTCTTTTCTTTAATATCTCATATGGTGAGATCTTACTTTTTGACTTGGGGATTCTATTCAGGACGTAGCAAACAGTCAATAAAATTTCCCCCCACCAGTGAGGAGCAGCACCAGAATTTATCATAATTGCAACAACAAGTTCGGTAAGAGTCCTATTCTTTCTTTCTGCTTTACCATTCATTTCAGGAGAATATGGAGCAGTCGTTTCATGTACAATTCCATGTTCTTTATAAAAATCATTAAATAAACCAGAATCATATTCAGTCCCCCTATCACTACGAAGTCTCTTAATCTTCTTACTAAGTTGATTCTCAATTTCAGTTACATATATCTTAAACATTTCAAGCGCTTCACTTTTATTCTTCATTAAGTATACATAAGTATAATCTGAATAATCATCAATAAAAGTGATAAAATAACGTTTATTGTTTCTAGTTAAACTTCCATCTAATTCGCATATATCAGAATGTATAAGATCTAGGGGATCAGATTCCTTATTAATTGATTTATGCGAAGTCTTGATTATTTTTGCTTGAGTACAATATTCACATTTATTTGTATCATTAATACTTAATTTAGGGATTAGGCCCAAGTTGCTTGCATTATGCATAATTCGCTTATTAACGTGACAAAGTCTAGTATGCCAAATATTAAAATCACACAAAGAGTAAACAGAAGGAGAAATCTTATTAAAATCAACATTCAACTTAAACATGCCATCAGTGGCGTACCCTTTCCCAACAAAAATACCATTCTTAGTGATGGTGTACAAATCTGCCCCTAAAGTTTGACTAAACCCTGCCTTATTTAAAAGAAAACCAGAAACAAGATTCTTCCTAATTTCAGGAACGTGCATGACGTCCTTCAAGATCAAAGTCTTTCCTGAGGTGAATTTCAGCTCAACATCCCCAATTCCAGCAACCTTAGTGGTGTGAGCATCTCCCAACAACACTTTCTTATTTTCAGCATTCATGTATGTTTTGAACATAGCACGATCGTAGCAGACATGACGAGAGGCGCCAGTGTCTATCCACCAACCATCACTTCCACCAACCATGTTGACTTCAGTTATCATAGCAATGAATTGCTCATCAGTCAGGTTAACCTGAGCATTTGAGCCAACAACAGGTTTAGGCCTGCTCTTACACCTTTTTGCCATGTGACCCGGTTTCCCACAATTGTAGCAAGTGAAAACCGGAGCATCATTTCTCTGTGGTGGTGGTTGCTGCCTAGCAAGTGGAGCATTTGGGGCCCTAGAGGGATTCCCATTCTTAATTCGGTTCACAGCATTGCGGTTCTGATTCTTTAATGGTTTGCCCGTAGGCTTCAGAACCGCACCGAATCTCTTTTTGTTGTTAGAAACAACTAAGACTTCATCTTTCTGATCTTGTCTTCGAGCTTCCTCTTCAATTCGGAGGCGAGTAATCAAACTTTCGATTGAAAACTCTTTGGTTTTATGGCGAAGTATATTTTTGAAATCTTTCCAACCAGGGGGCAGTTTGTCAATAATAACAGCAATTTGAAATTGTTCATTCAGGGGCATACCTTCAGTTATGATTTCATGAGCAATTTTTTGAATTTCGTGGCTTTGAGTTTCCACAGACTTTTCATCCACCATCTTGTAATTCAAGTAGCGGCTGACAGCATATTTCTTTGCACCTGCTTCTTCAGTATCATATTTCTTCTGCAGAGCTTCCCACACTTCTTTAGCACTGTTGTAATTACTGTAGTAATCGTACAGGTCATCAGCAAGACCGTTCAGAATGTGATTTTTGCATAGGTAGTCATTCTCTTGCCATATGGCAATTTCTTTTCGAAGCTGTAAATCATCTGCTGCGGCTTTGGCTTTTGCAGCAGCTTGTGCTTCAGCAGAGCTGGGAGCTTTGTCAGAAGTTACAATTGTTGCAGCATCAGTTTGTTCGGTTGATCCAGAAGGAACAACAGGGATATCCTCAGTCAGAACGTGGGCACACTTCTTGATAGTTAAGAAAAATTTCATCTTAGCTTGCCAACGTTTGAAATGAGAACCCTCAAACTTAAATGGTTTGTCAGTGACAGCAGCGACCGCATTATTACCGATAATTTCCTCAGTAGCCATGGCAGTTAAGGCGAACGTCTTAAAATTGTTGAACACGGATTAGTGAAAACAAGAATAGCCACTGAGAATTTTATCGGGTCGAGTCGCGGTGCAGTACGCTTTCTTTAAGACGTTTCGCCGGATGCCAACAAAGTGCAAGGCAGTCGATAATAGGCGACGTCTCCAGGATAAAACAGCCCGTTCGAATAAAAAACGATTATCACTTGCACTGTGATAAATCGTTCGATGAATAACACCTTCTGATGGTGTAGAAACCACTCGTAGTATCTGGCAAGAAGCAGTAGAAAAAACAGAAAAGAAAAAAAAACTTGAGATGAAGCAGAGTAGAGTGAGAGAAGAGAGAATTCGAGATATGGAATTCTGGAGTTATTTGCAAATGAAATAAGCACGGATCCAACAAAACGGTTCGAAAAAGTAGGAAGAACGTGGGAGAGGGTGGAATTGGCCCAGTCAAAAGTGTGCATATCCAGAGTAACATGAAGTACATACCTGAAGTCTCCGAACATGTTGATCGTCGCCTTCTTCGTCTTCTATTCCGATGGTGTTGGTAATGTTCAAGATCCTTCAATCCTCTCTTCTTCGTGTCCGAAGAGGCTAGTCGCGCCTTATAGCTCACAAAAGAGAACCTTGTTGGATTCCTATGATTATCTTGCACTACCACCGCATAATTTGAGATTTCAACCCAGGTTTTGGTGAAATCTAGCATCGAATCCAGGTTTAAGGGACTGAAATATGGTTAAGTTATTGTCCTATCTATCAACAATTGGGGAAGTTTCGACAGCGATCGGCGGCTGGGATGCGCTAGTATATCAGCGACAGAGAGAAATAGAATGGTGAGAGTAAAGATCAAATTCTCAAGAGAAGACCAAGGGCCACTCTCTCAACCTAATGTAAAATTTCATCTTTTTATGTTTTTCCTGTTAATTCATTTTTTTTATTATTCTTTCATTCCTCTAAATTGTTGTTAGTAATAACAATAACGATGCTGGAAATCTATAATTAGGGATGATATGAGTGGGTTGGACCGAGTCATCTCCCACTAAGCCCATCAAGGGTTTTTCTTTGTGAAGTTTGGAAGAATTAAAAGAAAAAAAATAGCATTTGGACTTCATGGTGATGGGCCTTGGCACCAATAACTTGCTACATATACTCCCTGAATCCAGTTTACACCCCTATGTAGAGTTTATTTTTTAGCTATTCTTTATTTTATTTTTTGTATATAATTGTTAGATAATATTTTTTTGTTAATAAAAATTAGAAAAAAAATAAGAATAATAAAACAATAAAAATTGTTAATTGTTTCTTAAGAATATAATAGAATTTTTCTAAGATTTCTTTTTTTTTTTTAGAATTTTGGTTAGAACTTTCTATTATGGTTTATGTTCAGTAATCATTTTGTTGCCGACATTTTGTGATTCACTTTTGCTTGTCGATATTTGAGTCTTATGAAGGTTCAGTGTATGATATACGAACATGCTTAAATTTTTTATTGTGATTTATTTTCACATTGATGGTGCTTCGACGCTTATTCTGAGCATTGGATTTCTGACTCTTTTCTCTGTTTGCTTGGTGAAGTTTGCGAGAAGTATTCCGGGTTTCTTTGCTTTGGTTGCGCTTTTTGCGGACATTATTGTTTGTTTGGTATTATGCCACTTTCGATTTATCTTTCGGCATTTTATTGTTTTCTAGATATCATGATAAGTAGGAAATAAAGAGCGTAAGCTCGAAGTTGCTGTTTAAAAACCTGTAGCAGGCATTCCACACTTGTTTGCAAATTGTGTTTGTGCTTATTTTCATGGGTTTATGATCGATGATGTCACTCAATTAGAATTGAGATAACAACTTCTATCTTTTGCATGCTCCCCTTAGGATGTTTATTTTCCTTTGTTGATGATCGATGATGTCACTCGATTAGAATTGAGATAACGACTTCGATCTTTTGCATGCTCCCCTTAGGATGTTTATTTTCCTTTGTTGGCGATCGATGATGTCACTCAATTAGAATTAAGATAACGAATTCGATCTTCTGCATGCTCCCCTTAGGATTTTTACTTTCCTTTGTTGATGATCGATGATGTCATTCAATTAGAATTGAGATAACGACTTCGATCTTTGCATGTTCCCTTCAGGTTGCTTGATTAGGGTAGCTTTCTAGCTAGACATCATGATAATTATCCGTGCATGCTAACATAGGATAAAGGTTTCCCTTTTCATCCTTGACATAGGGTCATCATAGTATGATAACACTAGGTTAGCAATATGTTAGTCTCTCTTAGATGTTTTCTTCCCATTTTTGCATCATTGCATTTAAAACTAAAACTTCTTTTTCTTGGCAAATGTATAAAAAATTCTAAACATGCAAAAATCCTTTTCATGGTAAAAAATACCAACCAATCCATTTATTTTCGCCATTCGACTTTTCTCTTCTAAGAACATGTTAATTCCTTTCCACTACAGTGCGTGAGTCTCTAATGGTCGAGCAGCGATGGAATGATTGAGTTTAGCATTGTTCATTTAAAAAATACAAACAAACAAAATTTGTGAGTCGAACTACGGCTGCTCTGATTCCTTAAAAGGGATACGTAGGCATTGGGGTAGGGCCAAAATGAGCACAACTTTTATTTTCCCTACATTATTTTATGTTTTGTTTGCATGCATCCCCTCTTAGTTTAGAACTCTTAAGCATTAGATTGAACACACCATTTGATTAGAACAACAAGAGTGGATCCCGTAGAGTACTATGAACATGTGGGGTGCTAATACCTTCCCCTCGCGTAATCGACTCCCTTACCCAACCTCTCGGTCTCAAGACCTTGATTTCCCTCTTTAGGGTTTTCTTCGATGATTTTCCTTTCCCTTTGTGTGGGATAACTAAATACTCGGTAGCGACTTCATTGATTTTACAGCTACAGAAAAATGGCGACTTCACTGGGGAAAGTTGAACAATTGCTGGTCCATCCCGTGAGTCACTCCTGGCTCCCGTTTTCTTTTCTTAGGGTGTTTATCGTTATGATTTATAGATTATTCATTTCTATATGTTTAAGCATATGTATGCATTTCATTTTATCACTTTCCATATATTATATATTTCTGCAGTGTTGGATTCCGTGTTTCTGAATGGGCGGGATGTTACTATGAGGTAAAAGGTCTAATACCTAGGCCAGGTGGCAACCATAGGAACACCAGGAATAGAGTGGAACATGAATGACTAGTTGACTTAGGTTTCACTATTGCCCATCATGTCGTTTATGCTCATATGAGGTACAAATGAGAGGCTATCGTTTTCACTTAGGTGATACGATGATAGTTTTTCTGGAGTACCCTTAATTTTGAGTTACTCGACCTTACCCCGGCCTAGTTTTCACTCGTGAGTGGGGAGGGAATGATATTTGCAGGTACAGATGGTGACTATGTTCTGTTGGTGACTTCGGTTCTTGGTATTCTGAATTGGTCCGAACCTTTGATCTTGTTACATGTGATTGTGGTTTTGTTGTCAGTTCAGCAACTACTCAGTATTGCAGAAGCTTTGATCCCACATGTTTGCATACATAACATGTTAATGTAATTATCATCATACATGTTCTTCGCTTCCAAACATCATTTATTTGATCCCAATTGTTAAGCCGCAAAAAATAATAATAATAAACACTGAAAAAAATAATACATTGAAAAAATACATAATAATACCACGGCTTAATAATAGGAATTAAAGCGTATAAACTCGTGGAAACGAGAACATGGCATTCGTATTGCATGTCATACATCATTTTGCATTTAACTATGCATTTCATGAGTTTCCCATAAGTCTTACTCAAGGTCCTGTGGTCTTCAGAAACAAATTATCTCATCAGTACAACACTCGTGCTAAGAGAAGATGGAAAACATTAAGTAAGAGATCTTTGAATTCCGCAAAGAGGTAACTACTTTGAAGGCTGACATGGAATATCTAACTGCTTTGGTTAAAACTTTGGTTGTCGCTCAAGTTAATCCTTCTAGGAAGGAAGAAGAGATGGCAAAAGTCTTCACTGAAACTCTAAAATCATTCTTTCATAAGAAGGTGATGGTCAATGCACCCAACGATTTCCCTGAAAAGGCGAATGCGGGAGTGCTTCTAGAAGAGGATATCCGAAAGGAATGTTTATCTGAAGACTATGGCTCAGCTAACAGTGTGAAGAAGTTTGATAATAACTTTTTCAAGAAGAGAACCAGAGGAAGAAATATTCATCGTTAGAAACAACATGTTTCTCCTGTCATCCATGTGTTCAATTTACCTCCTATCACTTCAGTTTGTCAACAAAATCAACAAGTTTCTAATCAGAGGAAAACTCAGTTTGATCCAATTCCAGCAACCTATACAAAGTTGTTTCCTATCCTAATGCAGAGGAATTTGGTTCAGACCCGACCTTCACCGAAGATTCCTGAGAAGATGCCTTGGTACTACAAAGGTAATTTGACTCGTGCCTTTCATCAGGGTGCCCCTGGGCATAATATCGAACAATGTTATCCGTTGAAATTTGAAGTCCAGAAATTGGTCAAAAAGGGCATCTTGTCACTTAAGGATATTTGTCTTGAGGTTCAAGTCAAGTCTTTGCCGAAGAATAAGCATGATTGAAGGATACCTTGGAGTTTAAGGATGATTAGCCTTCTCAGTTTACTAGCAATTTTAATGATTTCTCATTTGTAATTTTTATTGTTAATCATTATATTGTTTGCATGTAAGAAGTTGTTTACATTTGAATGATTATCTTAATGCAATGAATATGTTTGTCTTGAAGAGACTCATTCGTTTCACTCGTATTTATTCTCAAATTTAAATTGCTTTTTGCATTATGATACCAACTTGTTATCCATTCTCTTGTCTAGGAAGAGATTGGAGGGAGGATGATGAATTTAAAACGCAAAATTTTTGGTTGTATGCTTTTGAATAAAACCCTGTTGACGATGTACAAGCATTGTTTCAAATTCCCAAACACCGGAGATATAAGGGAGTGAAACCCTCGTTAACCCCTTTGATCCTTGAAGTAGGAGTTTCTTTTCTATCCAGAAAAAACCCTCATTTATAACCCGGGGCAGGGTAGTGTTCATTTAGTTTGAACGAGTGTTTGGAACTCATCAGAAATGCACATCTAAGGATACAACAATGGTTATCCTTCAAAAGGTTGAGGAAAGTCAAAACTGAAATGGCTAACTTCCACTTATCAAGAGTGTGTGTAAATTGTGGATACTCCAATGGGTACCTGTTGTACCCCAAAATTTGCCCTCTCACTTATCAAGAATTTGCTCACAAGATCTCCTTGGGCTCAAGACTGGACTAGGGTTTGATCAGCTCAAGACACCTCCTTAGGAACTGATGACCAAAATTAGGGTTTGAGTTTGAACAAAGATTTTTAAACTATCAATGTTTCATATGACTTTAATTAACCATTATGGACCCCCAAGATTACTCATGTCAAGTTTCAAGCCTTGGATCACACTTTTGATTGACCTAAAAATCAACTGTATTGGGGAAAAAGTCAACCATGGCCAATTTATAGTCAAACCTCATAATTTTTTATTCACATCAATATCATAAATCCATATGTATCATTTGGTCAAGTTTGGACCACAATTCCTCAAGAAGTTTGATCAAATCTCCAAAAGGGCAAAATGGTCAAAATTAGGGTTTTGACTGGGAAAGAGAAATTTCTGATTTTTGACCTAACCAATGGTAAATTAGTTTAAGTCATGATCTCAAGAGTCCAATTGCATCATTTTAACTTAATTACATGGTTTCAAACATTGCAAGTCCATTGGATTGACAAATGAATTTTACAGTCAACTGATCAAAAGTCAATTGTATACTAAAAAGTCAAACTTTGACCTTTTGTCAAATTCAAGTGCCAAAGATCACAATTCATCAAAACATGTCAAAATATGAAACTTATTCATCAAGAAATTAAAAAGTCAAGATTTCATTTTGAAAAGTCAAAATTTCTAAACATAGAAAATTTTCAAAGTGTTAAAAATTCATGTTTTTTCATAACTTTGAGCCAAATTTTCACCATGATGCAAGATGATTCAAAAGAAACTTCCAAAATTAAAGTTGTATATCTCCATGAATTCTATAACTTTTCTTCACACAACTTCTTCCAAAAGTTCTTGGATCTCAAGTTATAATTTTGTGAACATAGGGTCATGAAACTAAACACTTAGTGAAATTTTGCCCTAATTTGGCCAGGATTTTGACCTAACTACATGGCACTTTTTCATATAGTTCCAAGGGGAATCTTCAAAATCAATTCAAATATGGGTTGTATAGAACATTGCAAGCTTTCCAAAATGTCCAAGAACTCCTTGAGATCATTCTTGAGCAGGGAGAATCGAAGAGATGAAGTTGGTGTTTTGTCACTTGAATTACAAGGCATTTTGTGATGAACAAGAATTCAATTTCAAATCTATGTTGCACAATCTTGTTTTGCAGGCCTCTAAACCTCAAGATCTCTCTATAATCAGAAGATTACACTTGCTTTTGAGCTATTATCCAAGTGTTCCAAGCATTGTCCAAGCCAATTTGCCATTTTAGGAAGAAAGTTACCATTCCATTCTTGAAAAGTTTCTTTAATCACAAAGTCAACTTGTCTTGAGCTTCTAACTTGTTCTTTCTGCACACGCAACCCCTATAAACCAAAAGCAAGGTGTCTAAGGCCTGAAGAAGCTCAGGACATGCTTGTACAATACTTGAGATTTGTCATTTCACTTTTCTTTAAAAGCAAGTTATAGATCCATAACCCTATAACTCAGAAGCCTTGAGTGATTTTGTGCTCTAATCTTTTCCATATATATTAACAATTCAATTACAACACAACACACGTTTTCACAAGTCCTAAAATACTCCCAAACATCTTGCTGCACAGAACTGCCGAAACTTGACAGTTTTGAGCAAAAACTCACCATCTCCATTTCCACTCGTGCGTTTTGAAAACTAATCATCCAAACATCTTCCATACATCATATCAAAGTGATCCAAACCCTCATTTCCTAACTATAACTCCTCCATCATCATCCACCATTTTCAAAACTGAAGCTTGCAACTTGACTTGAGTAGGGAGTTCTAGCCATCCTCAAAGCAAAGTAGGAGTTGGAACACATTCAAGAAGGTCCAGACAAGCTATAGAAATCATCAGGCCATCACAAAGGTTGCTCAAACTCCATACACGACTCCAACTGCAAGAGGTAAGTTTTAAAACTTCTATCTCTTCATACAGGCATCATTTGAGTTTGATTTGTGAAGATAAAATGTAGATATCATTGCCACGAAGCTGTACATATCCATAGTTTACATTTATATGGCCTGAGCTTAGAGAATTTTAGGGTTGAAGTTTTCTGCAATTTTTAGGTTTTGAATTAGGGCTAGAAAAATTCTCATTCATCTTTGATTGTTAGCTTAAGTTGTTTATATGATTCGATTCATGGGAAAAAATGCCACAACTTTCATGTTTGAACTTTTCATTTTTGTTGAGAGATGAAGAAGATACAGGTCCTTTGGCTGGAGGTTGAAGATGAAGTCTTCAGAACACGCTTTGCCTTACATATTTATTGTTTCATTTGTATTAATGGATGTATAGCCACCCCAGTGGTAAGGCAGCGCGCTAGTAATCAGGAGGCCATGGGTTCGAGCCTCAGCGCGCGCTGCCTTTTGCTTTTTTTTTCTCATTTTTACATTTTTTTGTTCTTTCCAGCGCATGGGCCTTCCTCCTCCTGGGCCTGATTTTTTTTCTAACATTCCTCCCCCCCTGTTTCATATTTGCACCCTGGCCCAATTTAATTTAATTTTTTCATTTTTTTATTTTTTATTTATTTTCTCAAATATATTTTCTAAATACAAAAAAGGATAAAAATGCAAAAAAATGATATTTTATATTTTGACTTATTTCACTTTATTTTTCCATAAATAAAAATATTTTTTATTCTTCATACTTTATTTATTTATTTAAGTAAATCTTATAAACTTAATTAATATTATATTGTTTATTTATTTTTCTTCACACCATTTAAAATACATTATTTTAATATAAAAAAAGGGACTAAAAATATTTTATAATACTACAAATATTTTCAAGATAAAAAATACCAAAGAATATTTAATTTTCTTAAACTTATTTTCTTTTGATTAATTAATAGAATTAGGGTTTTTATTTTAAAATATTTTTCTTAATAAATTCAAACTTAATTAACTATTTTCTTTATTTAAATTAGATTAAGACAAAATCTTTTTCATGAAAAACCAAACAAAATTCATTTTTTTCACATTTTGCATCCTTGTACATTTATTCATTTTTATACTTTGTATTTAAATTCCTTGTATATTCACGCCAATTCAATATGGTTGTAATAGACTAATTAGGTTTAAATTCTTGCAATCCCCATTTACAAATTGTACACCCCTCCCACAAATGTTGTAATAGCGTAGTAACTTTAAAATTCCATAATTTATCGCTTTATATACAATTGCTAGTAATTAGGATTTGTATGGAAAGACTTAAAACCAATAAATAGCAAACCCTAATTCAAGACTAAATCAAGCATGAAAATAATACATTTGCACACAAGCACCCCTAGGATTATTCCACTTGGTTGCCTTATAATTGGCCATATTACGCATGTGAGGTATCTTAGCAAAAACAAGCAAAAATACAAGATCATAGACCCTCGATGACGCTATCTAAGTTGCCTTTCACTATGATCTTAGCCCCTAAAGAAAAATTCTAAGATACCTTGCAATATTGCTAATCATGGATGACCCACGCCCGTCCGTTTACATCCAAAGATGGGGTTACTTACCAAATCAATGGTAAGATAACAATGTCAAAGGAAAAGAAAATGAACAAGAAAGACTTTTGAGTAGGTAGAATGCTCCTAATTACTTGCTCCATTTCAAAACAAATATCCTTGCTATTTTCAAAACAAACATTTATACTTTCAAAACATCTTATACACATGAAAACATTTTCAAAAGATCAACATCTTTGTGTATATTCTTACGAACGAGAATCATTACAAAGTTTGCCTAAACAATGGCCTCTTTACGAAATACTTTCAAAAACCACACAAAGCACAATTTCAAACAAAAGCAAGTGATCTAGCAAGTAACTAATAGCCCATGGAAAACCATGGATGAAAAGGGTGCTAATACCTTCCCTTTTCATAATCTACCCCCCAACTCAAGAAACAATCTCAAAGGTCTTTCCTATGCTTTTTCACCTTTAATTTTGGATAAAAGAAAAGTCGGTGGCGACTCTTGCTAACCGCAATATTTGCAATCAAATGCAAAACCTTCAAGTCAGTTCTCTCACCGTATCATAGAACTGGCGACTCTGTTGGGGATAATTCTAAAAGTGGGGTTACCTTAGGGATAAATCACATTTACTTGCTTACATTATTTGACTTATATGCTTTACATTATGGTTCTTTGTTTGGGTTTGAATCCTCTACCTGGACTTGGGATACATTATAGGTAAGTAGCAATACGTTGTGGAGACTGTGCAGGGTATACCGACATGGTCTAAGCAATAGCTACGTTAGTGCGACATATTTGTGGGTACTGGTAGCCTTTGAGTTAATCAAAGAGAATACGGGGCCGCTGAGTGATGTCATGAAGCACTAATGAACTTTTAGAACCTTTACTTGACCAACTTGGCCATTTAGGATGTAGTGAGATGACCGGCTTTGGTGCAGTCCGAAGTTGGTAGATACTTGATACTACACTCATTGAGGTTTGGTTTCTTGGGATATTTCGGTCGCCATTAAAGAGGCTTGTGCTGAAATAATGACCAAGGAAATAAACCAGTGATATTGAGCTCCTTAGAACCCAGATACTATTACTAGGACAAGTTTGAGCCAACTAAACTTCAAGAGGGTACTTACCTATAAAACTCCATGCAAGCCTAAACCTAAGGATTTTTTTTCTTTGTTTGTATATGCATACTTTTACATAACATCATGAACATCATATACATTCACTAACCATTTCAAGGATTTTTTGGATTCATCTTTGTTCTTGTTTTGTAGGATATGGATTCACTTCGCAGGGAAACTATTCAAGTCAATCTTGTAAAGGTCCCTCCACAACTTAGGGAACTAGCTTCGAGGATTCCTGAAAACTCTCCATTCACCGAGAGACATGGTCTCCTACTCAACTTGGTCACCTCCAACACATATGAGGACATGATGAAAGTGCTCTTTCAGTTCTTTGATCCTTTACACCATTGCTTCACATTTCCTGACTATCAGCTTGTGCCTACTTTGGAAGAATTATCCCGACTCTTGAGGATTCCCATTCTCAATCAACTACCTTTCAATGGTAAGGAAAGAGATCCAAAGCCAGAAGAGATTGCTCAAGCTCTACACTTGCACTCATCTGATGTCACAACTCATTGGGAAACAAGGAGTGTTGTCAAAGGTTTCCTAGAAAAGTTCCTGTTTGAGAAAGCCCAAAGCTGTTGGAATTCTTTAGATCCGCAAGCCTTTGAGTAAATTGTGGCTCTCCTCATCTATGGCATGGTGTTGTTTCCAAATTCTGACCAACTCATAGATGTGACCGCCGTTAAAATCTTCATATCCCGCAACCTGGTGCCTACATTACTAGGGGATATCCTACACTCTTTTCACATTCGCACAATAAGGAAAAGAGGTGTCCTTATGTGTTGCACTCCTCTCTTGGAAAGATGGTTTATTTCACATCTTCCCCAATTTGTATTAAAGAATGAGCAAGGTTCAAGGTGGTTACAAAGGTTGATGACGCTCAAACATTCAGACATTGATTGGTGCTCCTAATCCATAGAGAATGTTACTATTGTCGACCGTCATGGAGAATTTCATAATGTCCCTTTACTTGGCATTAGGGGAGGTATCACCTACAACCCCTGCTTAGCCTTAAGACAGTTTGGTTACGCCCGAAGGGATGGCCCGCATGAGATGTTAATTCAAGGTTTGGTATTTGACTACGACAAATATAATTAAGGTCTTTGCCAGAGGTTTATTCGAGCTTGGAGGATGTTAAAAAAGGTAGATAATAAGACTTTGGGGAATAAGAATTCCATCCCTCTTGAGCCTTACCTCAAATGGGTACGAACTCGTGCTCAGAGTCTTATGATGCCTTACCCCTCCATTCTCCCGATAATCATTGAGCCTGTCATGGAAAGAGATGTTCCATACACTATCCTACATCCTGACATGCCTACCTCTCTTGAAGACCTACAAAGGGATTTGATACAACTCAAGGGGGGAGCAATATACCTTCGAAGCCCAATTCTACGCAAGCGAGAAGAAGGTTTTAGAACTCACTAGGCTACTTCATGAGGAGCAGAATCTGAATGCCTATATTGCACCAAAGAGGATGCGCACTACCTTTTTATGTTAGAGTTTCTTGTATTTGTTTTGACCAAGAAGGACTTATTGTACTCAAGCTTTAATCTATTAATATATCGTGTGTTTCCTTTTTGTCTAAAACGAATTTGAATCTTAAAATCCTTGAAATCATTGCATACGCATTTACCATTCATCATAACATAAGCAAGTTTCTTGCAACAAGTCTTCTTATCTCTCTACTGTTTATTTCAGTAAGATGGATCTCGAGCAAATGGTGAAGGATCTCCAAGCTTAGAATGCACAATTTCAACAGTTGTTCTTAACTCTGGTCAAAGGACAAGAAGAGTTGAAGACTTTGCTGGCTGAGGAAAAGAAAAAGAAGACAAAGAAGGTAACCGGAGTCCTAAACATGGGAAGAAGATTTCATGGGCAGACAAGAAGGACCCTAGACTTTGCAACGACATCCAGTGAGAGAGACAATCAAGATGGGAAAGGCAAGGAAACAGTTGTCCCATCAGAATCAGAAGAGGAAGAGGAAGAAGAAGACTATTCTGAAGAACAATACCCTCCAGTTGATGACAAGTATAAACATCTCGAGGAGCGGTTGAGCGCAATGGAAATCCAAAAAGTGCCTGGCTTGGACTTTGAGGAATTGGGTTTGGCATCGAGGATTGTCATTCCTCTAAAATTCAAAGCACCTGTGTTTGCCAAATATGACGGAGTTTCATGCCCTAAAATGCATCTCCGGTCCTATGTGAGGAATATCCAACCCCATACCGCTGACAAAGACTTATGGGTACACTTCTTCCAAGACAATCTATCTGGAACTCAACTTGATTAGTTTTATCAGTTAGAAAGAGCCAACGTTCATAACTGGGAAGATCTTGCTGCAACCTTTTACAAACAATACCAATACAATGCTGATCTTGCGCCTACCCGTACTCAAATCCAGAGTATGGACATGGTTTCTAATGAAGGCTTCAAGGACTATGCGCAAAAATGGAGAGACTTGGATGGAAGAGTCCAACCTCCCCTATCTGAAAGAGAATTAGTAGACATGTTTTTGGGCACCTTGTCTGGCCCCTTCTTCAATCACCTAATTGGGAGTTCAACGGTAGATTTTACTGAACTGATATTGATCGGAGAGAGGGTAGAAGTCGGGATAAAGAGTGGAAAGATTCAGAAAGATACATCATCTGATGTTATAAGGAAGCCATTTATCATAAAGAAAGAAGTGGTTGCTGTTTATCCTCTGAGAAATCAAGATAGGGCCGAACACCGTCCAATGGTGGGGGCTATTATGATTCCTAAATCTGCGCCTGGTCAACAAAGAAACAACCAACCAAGGATGGAAAGACCAGTCAGACAATTCACCAGAATTAACATGACCTTATCTCAAGTATTGCCACATCTGTTAAGATCCAACTTAGTGACCTTGAAAGAAGCTCCAAATAATCCTAACACAACATCTCCTCACTATCATCCTAATGCCCGTTGTGCATACCACTCTGAGAGTCCCGACCATGACACTAACAATTGTTGGACTCTAAAGAACAAAGTACAAGACCTCATTGAAGCCAAAGATATCGAATTCGATGCGTCCGAAAAGCCAAATGTCATTTCTGCCCCTATGCCCAAACAGGACCATAATACCAATGTCATCGAAGAAGAAATGTTTGTTACTTTAGTTGATGAACTTATGACCCCACTCTTGACTATTAAAGTGAACTTGTTGAATGTAAGTGTGTTCCCGGGTTGTGATGAAGGCTGTCATTTCTGTTTGTCCTCACCAACCAGCTGTCCTTTGTTGAAAGCAGGCGTTCAGTGCCTAATAGATAACAAAGAAATTTTGTTTGAAAAAACTTTTGTTCCACCTGTTCCTTTTAAAGATGTTTCTATCATTACCATTTCCGCCAATTCTTCCAGGGTCTCCACCAAAAGACCCGTTAGAATTACATCAGTTCCGAAAGCAACTCCTTTGATAATTACAATGCCTGGACCAGTCATGTATTCGTCAGACAAAACCATACCATGGAATTATGGAGGGGATGTCTACTACCATGGTGTCAAGCAAGATTGGCCAGCTGCCGAAGACTCAAGTTCCGAGAAAGTTAACTCCGATATCAGTAATATTGCAGGGACTAGCAAGATTACCCGAAGAGGAAGGATATTCTCTCCAGAAACTGCTCCCCCAAAAGCAGTTTCGGGACCCGTAATCATTCATGTTGTTGTTGCTCCTCCGAAGGCTATTTCTGGTCCTACAATCATCTTAACCAATACTCCAACTGACAAAGCTGTTACAACCCTTGTTATTACTCCTACTGACATTCCTGTTGCCGAGTCAACCGAGACCCGAGGTAAAAGCATTCTGATTGAGCCTGTCTGGATGAAGGCACAATCATTGGCTATCCCTGAGACCTCCCGGAAAGAGACGGAGGAAATTCTGAAGATCATAAAAAGAAGCGACTATGATGTAGTTAAACAATTGGGGCAAACTCCATCTAAAATTTCCATGCTGGCTTTACTACTATGTTCCGAGGCACATGCAAAAGCCTTGGTAAAATTCCTGAAAACTGCCCATGTACCCTAAGAGACATCTACCGATCAGTTCCAAGACTGCGTAGCCAGCTTGACTGCAGATAATGGTCTAGGTTTTTCGGATGCTGATTTAACGCCAGGAGGAAGGAAGCATAATGAGGCATTGTATGTCTCAGTTGAATGTAGGGGCACAACCCTGGCTCATGTTTTGGTGGACACTGGCTCATCTCTGAGTGTATTGCCTAAAAAAGCTCTTGATAGGTTGGACTGTTAGGGATTGACATTGAAGCTAAGTAACATAATAGTAAGGGATTTTGACAGCTCGAAAAGGATGGTACATGGGGAAGTGGATATCCCCATAAAGGTTGGAACCCAAACATTTTATTCAACTTTTATGTAATGGATATCCCTCCCTCATATTCCTGCTTGCTAGGCCGACCATGGATTCACAATGCTGGCGCTGTCACTTCTACGTTGCACCAAATGTTGAAGTATTCGATTCAAGGGAAGATTATCACCGTTCATGGAGAAGAAGAGTATATGATCAGCCATCTCAATTCTTTCAGATATGTGGAATTAGATGGTGAATTTATTGAAACTCCATTCCAACACTTTGAAGAGGTCCGCAAGATGTGGCAGTGACTAAGGTTGTTCCCAAGATCACAAAGCCTCCACTCAGGATGTCATCTTTGAAGGATGCCAAGGAAGTAATAGAATAAGGTGGGTGCATTATCTGGGGATAACTCTCGGATATCCCATACAAGTCAGACAAGTTTGGCTTGGGTTTCACTTCAAGTGCTCAGAAGGCCGTATGCCGCACTCGTGCTGGAGGACCACCCCTGAAGATCAACAACTGTGAAGTCAATGCGGTAGAGGATGATGAAGATGGTTGCAAGCTGGAAGATTGGATCTTCCCAACTGTCAGTGGAAGGCTCAGCAACTGGGAGGCTAGATATTTTGTCTCGATCACTTTTATCCCACAATAATTTGTCTTTACATTTTGTTGGATCTGTAATATTAAAAAAAATTCAAACTCTTAAAACCTTGTGTCTTACCCGAGGCACAATGGTCCATTTGTAAGGGTTATTATCTCATTTCTATATGACATCAATGAATCATGGACGTTTTGCATACAAACTTTGTGCTCATTGTTTTTGCTTTTTGCTTTTTACATTTTCATTTCTTTCAAAGATAGCTATACCCTTACACACACTCACACTCACAATGCAGGTCTACATTCATCCGGGATCCCATGGATAACGGTTCTGCTATGGCTTTTTGTGACTCGGAAAATCTAATCTACCAAGCTGAAGACGAAGGTGAGGAAGATTGTGAAGTACCAGGGGAACTTACCAGATTACTACAACAAGAAGAGAGAACCATTCAACCCCACGAGGAACCAGTGAACACAATTAACCTGGGTACCGAAGAAGACAAAAGAGAGGTCAAGTTGGGTGCCAATTTGGAATCAAGTGTAAAGGAACGTCTGATTCAGCTGCTACACGAGTACGTTGAGGTCTTTGCCTGGTTGTATAAAGACATGCTGGGACTTAATGCAGATATTGTGGTACATCGCCTGCCTACAAAAGAGGATTGTCCACCAGTAAAATGAAAGGTTCGTCGAATACGACCAAATATGTCAGAGAAGATTAAAGCAGGAGTCATGAAACAATTTAACGTTGGAGTCTTGGCGGTCACCTCCTATCCGTAATGGGTTGCCAATGTTGTTCCCGTGCCCAAGAAAGACGACAAGGTTGAATGTGCATGGACTACCGAGATTTGAATAGGGCAAGCCTTAAGGATGATTTCCCACTTCCCTACACTGACATCCTAGTTGACAATACGGCAAAACACAAAGTGTTTTCTTTCATGGACGGTTTCTCAGGCTACAACCAAATCAAAATGGCGCCTGAGGACATGGAGAAAACAATATTTGTCACACAGTGGGGGACATTCTGCTACAAGGTGATACCGTTCGGACTGAAGAATGTTGGGGCAACCTATCAGCGTGCCATGGTAGCTCTATTTCACGACATGATACATCATGAAATAGAGGTCTATGTGAACGACATGATAGCTAGATCTCAAACAGAAGAAGAACATCTTGATCATTTACAGAAACTGTTTGAGAGGCTAAAGAAGTACAAGCTGAGGTTGAACCCAAATAAATGCACGTTTGGAGTAAGTTCTGGTAAACTCCTAGGATTTTTCGTCAGCAACAAGGGTATTGAAGTAGATCCTGCCAAGGTAAAAGAGATACAAGAGATGCCTGCTCCTCGTACTGAGAAGGAAGTCAGAGGATTCTTCGGACGTTTAAACTACATTTCCAGATTCATTTCTCACCTAACAACTACTTGTGAGCCAATCTTAAAACTATTAAAGAAAGATTAAGTAGTCAAATGGAATGATGAATTCCAAACTGCTTTCGACAAGATCAAAGAGTACCTGCAAGAGCCTCCTGTTTTGATGCCACCAGTCGAGGGAAGACCATTTGTGATACGGTGGGAAAGAACTGACTGTTTTTTGGAATGCTGGTTTGCGTTTTGCGTTTTGTATTTGCAAAATGTCGCGGTAAGCAAGAGTCGCCACCGTATTTTATTTTATCCAACAAGGAAAGGAAAAAAGCACAGAAAAATTCCTTTTTCGAGATATTTCTCGGGTTCGGGGGGTAGATTATAGAAAGTGAAGGTGTTAGCACCCTTTCTATCCGTGGTTATCCACGGGCTCTTAGGTACTTGCTCATATTGTTTTCAAAATTGCTTTTCTTTGTGTTTGTGGGTTTGAAGAAATTTTTGTTTGAAAGGTGTAAGTGTGAAAAATATTTTGTTTTTGTTTTTTGAAAGAGCAAGTACTTAAGAACCATCTACCTACTCGAAAAGGGAATCGTTCTATGCTATCTTCCTTTAGACAATGTTATCCCACTATGAATGAGTGGGTAGCACCATCGTTGGAGTTTTAAGGGTCAATTCAAATTAAGGACTTACGGTCACCAAAGTAATGTTTGGATGCCTTAGCGGTAACCCTAATGTCTTAGATCATTTGTTTTGAGGCAAAAATATCTGAGGCAACCGTTTTGAGGCGACTGTGATCTTTTAGACAAGAGGGCGACCTTTAAAGTGGGGTGTACCCTAAGAGTGCGTATGTGCGAGTGTGTCATTTTCAGTTAATTTTGTCTTTGTACATGTTAATGGTGATCTAAGTTGATTTTAGGTTAAAACATCCAGTCTTGTCATGCATTCTTATTATCAAACATCTAACAGTTATAATTTGCGGAAAATAAATTGCGGAATTTATATTACAAGGCGTCGGGTATTTACATCGAGCGCAAATAGGGTTTTGACCCTTTTTGAGAGAAAGTGTCTTTTTTTGTTGTTTTTATTTAAGAGAGAAATAAATTCTAAGTTAATTACTAAATTGAATTAAATAAATTAATTAATTAAATGAGAAAAGTTATTTTTTTGGATTTTTTGGTACTTTAAGAAAGAAATCAAAATTAATGTTAGTAATTAAAACCTAAATTAATTCTAATTTAATTTTAATTGTTTACAAAAAAAGTTAAAGTTATTCTAAAAAAAACTAAATTAATTTAATTGGTATTTGTTAATAAAAATTAAAATTTGATTTTATGAAGAAAATATTTTTGTGGTTTTAATTTTATAAAGAAAAAAAATTATTTGATTGGTTAGTTAATAATAAAAATATAACAAAACAAACAATTAAATAAAAAATGAAATATAAAGAGTTAGGGGTGTGGGCCTGATTAGTGGTGTTTGAATTGCAATTCCATGGCCCAATAACATGTTGGCCTTGTTGACTTTGAGAGATTCAGTGGGTACACGTTGACTTTGCTTATGATAGACCTCCAGATCATGGCCACCAGATTTGGCCTTTGGCCATCTGGCCATTGGATGATTGAGAGACTATGGTGGGCTGCACGTTTGGACTATGCACATGATCACCTGAAATAAAAAATTAACAAAGAAAGTGAAGGACCTGGGATTCGAACCCAGGTCCTGTACATGACTGCCAGCTTGCTTTACCACCAGGGCGTTGTGCTTCATTTGTACATGAGATATAAAATAATAATAATAAAAGAAAATGGATCAATATGCCAGAAAAACAAAATTAAGCGTGCCATGTTTGAATGGACGAATTGGAGCATGACACACCATCATCCCTGTTGTTGGACCGTGGCTAAAATACTCCCACCCTATACCAACGGACAACAGTCCGTAGCTATAAGCCATGCCATCTCCAAAATATGCTACGAGCCACAAAAATGCAATCCAAAGGCATGGTCATGCTCGTCTCCTCATCCCGGTCACAACCATGCCCCTTTTGATAGTCAATTTTTCCTGCAAGAGAAATACCCAAAAAGGACCACGAAACCCTAGCTATGGCTTCTCACAGTATGAGTCACATAAACAAAATTGGATAATGTATAAAGCTTAGAAACATGGTGAGGATCATGAATATGCAAATAGTTTGTACAAAAGATGCAGGAATAAAGATTTGCGAATTCAATAAAGAAACGATTTTTTGTGACACTTACAGTGCTTTAGAAGGCTTGTGAATGAGTGCTTTGGATCCAGGAGGATTATATGATCACCCAGGAATTGATTGGTATCCTTCTTGGCTTCAGAATTTGCCTCTAAGTATTAATTCAAACTCAAGCTTTTTCACACTTTTTTCAAGTTTTGTTTTGAGTGTTCTTGCAGCCTCTAGCCCTCAATTTCGTGTGCCTCTCTTGCTTATGTATGATACAAGGTATTAGGGTTACAAATATGGATGTAATCCCTCTAAATTAATGCCTGATGATTTGATTTGATTCATCCTTTAAAGCTTGCCAATTTTGTCAAATCTCCAACTTTTTGTACATGATATGCTTGATACGAATTTTGATGATGATTATGATGACAATAAAGACCTGAAACAACCAAAAAGATCTTAGGTAATTAAGGTTTGGATTTTATTTGATTTAATTTGATTTAAAATGAAATAATTCAATAAAACATCAAATAAAATAATAAAAATAAGATATGGGCTCATGGCTGAATCTAGGACACGTGTGAAATGTGGAAAGTTCAAATCAAGTGGAAAAGAATGGGCCCATTTGACAAAATTTGAAGTTTTGGGGATAGTTAACTTTTGGCAATTTTACAAAAATGTCCAACTTCAACAATGCATAACTTCTTCAATTTTGAAATTTTGGAAGTGTTCTTGGACATTTTAGAAATATTGAGATGTCCTCTAACCAACCCTTTTGGTCTAACCTCATTTTGATATTCCATGCTCAAGTTATAAGCTTTGGCAAAAAAGGTGTTTTTGTTGACTTTCAAAAATGACCTATAATGTCCAAATTTATAACTTCTTGTGAGTGAATTTTCTAATATTGGGGTATGAAGATGGATTGTAGGAAATTGCATCTTATTCAAAATGAGCTTTGGTTGGGTCATTTCTCATAAAGTATGAGAAAGTTATGCTTGGTCAAAGTTGAGTTGACTTTTCCTACAAAACTCTAATTTAGCAACTTTTGAGTCTTGATGAATTTTGAGCAATCCTTGATGAATCATGATCAACCCTTGATCAATGATGAAATATCCTTAAAAATGATAATTTTGACAAAAATCTTGAGGTTTGACTGTATTTGGGTCACAATTGACTTTTGCCCTAGCACAGTCGATTTTTAGACCCTTTGAGCAATTGACTGAGCAAACTTCCTCTGCAAGGCTTGAAATTTGGCATGGATGACCTTGAGAACTTATTAGGACATTAAGGAGAATTTGAGGTCATTTGGACTCAAGGATCTTGATGCAACACAAAACCCTAATTTGGGGTTGTCTGCCTTAGGAGATAGCTTGATTGTCCAACTCTTGAGCAATCTTGAGCCACTTGGAGATTTTTCTTGCCATGTATTGAGAAATATGAGAGGGCAAATTTTGGGGTACAACAACTTCCCCTGTTCAATCTTCTTAAACCTGAGGATGTAGATTGGCTTTCGTGCCTTTCGTGATCCGAAGGTGGAAGATGATTGAACACTAGAGTGCCCAGAAATTTGCACTCGCATGAAGTGGTATCAGCCAGGTGATGTCAGGAATGGGCTTACAAATGCCATTTGGAGACTGTTGGTAGGAGGTCTGAACTTTGACTGGAATAAGAATCAGGGAGATCTTAGCATCGATCTGACTGAACCAGAGAAGGCCTTGGATTAACCTTGACTGGATAAGAATCAGAAAAATCTTAGAATCGATTTAACTGAACCAGACGAAAGTCTTGGAATGTCTTCAACTGGAATAAGAATCAGGGAGATCTTAGCGTCAATCTGACTGAACCAGAGAAGGTCTTGGATTAACTTTGACTGGATAAGAATCAGAAAAATATTAGCGTCGATCTGACTGAACCAGAGAAGGTCTTGGATTAACTTTGACTGGATAAGAATCAGCAAAATCTTAGAATCGATTTAACTGAACCAGACTAAAGTCTTGGAATATCTTCAACTGGAATAAGAATCAGGAAGATCTTAGCGTCGATTTGACTGAACCAGAGAAGGTCTTGGATTAACTTTGACTGGATAAGAATAAAAAAAATCTTAGAATCGATTTAACTGAACCAGACGAAAGTCTTGTGATATCTTTCTGAGGAATCCGCTGAAACAGCCCTCAATAGATGTAGTTTTTAAGGGGACTACCAGGTCATATAAGTAGTCAACAGTGTTTATTGATTCATCTTTCCCTGAAAAGGTAAAGAGTTAGTCATATGCAATGTCATGATGTATGAAATGCATGATATATATCAAGCAATGATGCTCTCAAAATAAATGAGATTATGTGGTATGATGCGTATATGCCTGTATCATGATGTATGTAAATGTAATGTTTCTAACTGGGGAAAATAAATCCCGGATAGCTGCTGAAGAATAGAGCTGGATTCTTCGTTTCCGCTGGGGATGGCGAACAAAGAGAATAAACTTGCAGGAGAGGATGACTCCGTTGGGGGAATAAACTGATGAGGAGATTACTCTGTGGGAAGGAGATATTCTGCTGAGGATTCCACCGATAAATTTCGTTGGGGGATGAATTACTATTGCTGGTGATATTGAATCCTGTTGGGGTTTTGAATTCTGTTTGTGAAAGGAAAGAACTTCGCTGGGGATGATCTTTCAGTTGCGACTTCACTGGGAATAACCTTTTAGACTTTTATGAGGATAATCCTTTGAACTTGCTGGGGACAATCTTCCTTTGAACTCGGATGGGGATATTTATTTTTACACTCCGCCGGGGACGAACTTCCAAAGTCTACTGGGGATGATTATTCAACTCCATTGGGGAAGCTTTTTCAGATTGCGCTGGGAAAATTTTAACTCCACTGGGGATATCTTGTATTCTGCTGGGGAATATTCTTATACTCCGTTGGGGAATATTAAGACTGCCGGGGATATTAAGCCTTTTCAGTGTTGATGGTAGATAAACTATGCTTGGGGGAGAATATTACCGACTCATTCATTCATAGTTGCGAGTCTCAACTGGGGAGAGTTAATATTACTGTCTTTTTCTTTTACTCTACGGGGAGTGAATGTTACTAGGACGCGTGCTAAGGATATGACGATGGCTTACATCGAGATTTTTTTGCCCCTGTTTTTGCGGGAGAAGGTGCTTGCGGAGGCCTTGTGGATTGAGTATTATCCCAACCTATGAGGTGCTTGGTATCTTTCAGTCAAAATGACAAGTCTTCTTCTGGTAGGGAAGTGACGAGGTGATGGGACATAGTCATACGCTTTGATCCCTAATTTTTGCCTGGACTGTCTTTTCAGATTTTCAGTCCACCGGGATACCCTTTTTTGCCCAAGCCGCCTTTTCAGGTTTTCGACTTACCGGGTGTACATATTTTTTCATTTTCATCCCTAATTTTTGCCCGAACCCTTTTGGTTCACCGGGAAGCCCGTATTTTTGCCTAGGTCAGTCAACCTAGCGGGTCTTTATTCATGCGCGGTATTTTCTGACTATGTCCACGCTCTCAGGATGTAGGGAGGTGTCACTGTCGGTAGTGTTGTGTTGCCATACTACCAGAAGATGTTCGTTTGATCATGCAAGATTTATTGCTAGAATTTATGTCCAATGCCCCAAGTGATTCAGATGAAGATTTGCCCCTGGCTATTCGGCATCTTTGAGAGATTCCTTGAATCTTGACTGCCCCAGATGATGGACAATAATCATGTCGTGCCCCTTGGTTGGAAGTGTTTTTTCCACTTGAGGTGGTCCTTTTATTGAGAAGGTTTTTTGTTCCCTAGATATTCGTCGTGCGAATTTCTCTGCTGTTTGAATAAATAGTCATATGCAAACAATGTTATTTTAAGAATGCAAAGCTTATGTCTGTTTTGAAGTTCTTTGAAAATGCAATTTTCAATAAAACAAGCAATTTTTTGTAAAATGTGATGTCAACTCAGGATTTTACAGCAAGCCCTACAGAAGTCAGGATACCTTTTGTAACAGTATGCTTTCGAACTAAGCCATGCTTCAGCTAGGACTTTTAAGGGTTATAACGTAGCCTGGTTCACGGTTTAAGAAACAAAGGATAAAGGCTCAAAATTTATTTGTACCCACCCGCTCTTCGTGATGTTCTTCGATCCTAAACTCAGCTAACCATGCATTTAGATCCTGTTTGAGTCTTTGCTCTGATATTCCAGTGATGGTTCGGATACTGACAGTTTATTTTGAACAGGAAGTCATTTTGTTGAGAGTTTGTAGGATCTCTTTCTTTTTGATTTTATTATCCCTGTCTTTTGCCTGAACTGTTTCTTTTTGTGATTATAGTCAGCGGGATGCCCCAGTTTTTCTTAAGTCTCCTTCACAGGTTTTGACTTATTGGGCTCTTATTTTGAGAGATAATGACTGCATGTCCTTACGATTATACGGAACCAACACCGTCTTTTGTTTCGGAAGGACTTCTTTGATGCCATTCATTGTGCACCTGGATCAACTGAGAAAACTACCCTGCCCCAGGTTATAATTAAGGGTTTTAATTTGTGAAAAGAAAAACTCCAACTTCTTTGGCTCAAAGAGGTTGATTAGGGATTATCTTCCTTATAACTCCACTATTTATGATTTGAAATAATGCCTGTACCTCATCAGCGGGGTCTATTCAAAATCATATTGTAGAGATTTTGATATCGTTTTCGTCATCCTCCCTCTAAAGGCTTAGAATTTTTTAATCGAAAGTTAATCATCACAAATAATGAAAGCAATTTGAATATAGTGAATACAAATGGATTGATTCAAAATAGACATATACAATGCATTGATAAAGTAATAAAGTTTGACATGAATACATGTTCGAACAATCAAAAGAAAATTACAACTTGAAAATACTAATGAACAAAAAGTCTTCTCGTCTCAGTACTTGTCACTTCAAATGGTGAACCTTGGGGGGATGGAAAAAAAATTCAATCTGACCATCTTGTGTGAGTTCCAATGCTCCTTCATCAATTAGGTCTTGAATTTTGTTGCTCAACGCCCAACAGATGTTAGTATCATGCCCCAGGCTGTTGGAGTGATATGCACATCTTGCATCAGGATTGTACCTTGGGGAGGCTATGTTGGGATTCTTATGAGGGTCCCTTAACGTCACCAGATTCAATCTCAACAGATGTTGTAAAGCCTGAGACAGCGACATGTTGACCTTGGTAAATTGCCTCTTGGGCATATTTGGCTTACTCTGATCAACCCGTTGTTTATGGCAAGGTTGTTGTTGGACCCGTGAGGTAGTAGCAACTTGGAGAGGTCTATTCTTCATCAAACCAAACCTTTGACTTCTCGGAAGTTGATTAATGACTTGGTCCCCGGCCTTGACTATTTGCTTGATGTTGTTGTATCTGTCTTGATGAAGCTGGTTGATAATGGTTCTCAACTCTTCTTGTTCCCGAGCTAAGCCTTGGATAAGAGCCATCCGCCCCAGCATCTGGGTTTTCATGGCACTGAACTTAGCTTGTAGTTGTTCCAGCCGTCCGTCCTTATTATCTTCAAGACTTTTCTTGACCAAGTTCCCCATGAGGAGTGTTTTCAACTCTTCCTGCCCCTTGGATAGGTTTAGGAATACGTCCCTGAACTGAGCTTCTCGAGTTTGAAGATCTTGGTTGTCTGGTTGGAAAGCCATTGCTGAAATAAACAGCGAGAACATGAGAGACCTGTTATGCAATGATATGTATGATATATGTATGCAATGTTTTCAAGGATCTCGCGGGGTAAACAAGAAACTTGTTAGAATTTGAATTTCGCAGCTTTGATTTAAGAAACTTCGTGTTGTTAAGAGTCCTTCTTCAAGAGTCAAGCTCACCATATCGAGTGGGTCATAGCCACTGACTCAAGTTATCGTGTTTTGATCTCTAGACGGCATTGGCTAGAGGAAAATAAATCCCCTTTGTCCCTTTCTATACATTTGATTTACCATGACCTGCATCACAAACCTTTGAGATCCTTGAAACGGTTAAGGAAATGTTGAGGCATGATGTTATGATGTGTATGCTATGCGTTTAAGCAAAAATGTGAGGTGATGTAACTAAACCCTGCAATAAATCCAAATTATTGGATAAGGACTGTAAACAAAACCTGCAAGGAACTCATGTTGTCAGATAACAAGAATATGCAAGTAGTTCAAGTTTGAAGGCACACAAGTCACATAAACAGCCTTAAGTTTAGGCTGGCATAGAGTTTAGGTATTACCCTATTTCAGTTTAGTTGGTTCAACCTGTCCTAGAAATAGTAACCGGGTTCTAGAGGATCTCAATATCACTGACCACCTTCAATCGGTCATAATTCCAGTTTAGCAACCTTTTCTTGCAGCCAGAATCATCGCGAGAGTTTGGTCTCAATGAGTGTAGCATACTGCTACTGTTCTATGGCCAAGTTGGCCAATTTAAAGGTTCTAAGGTCAGTTGGTGCTTAATGACCCCTTAGCAGACCCATATTCTCCTCGTTGCGCCACAAGGGATATCAGTACATACTAAAGTGCCACACCAACGTAGCTACTGCTTCAACCGTATCGGTCTACGCCGTACAATTCCCTCACAGTTTATTGCTACTTACCTAAAGGGTATCCCCCAGATCCGGGTTAGGATCTATAATAACTCCGATTCAACCCACAAAGATAAAGCATACAAGTCAAGCAATTGAAAACATTATGAAATATTCCTAAGGTACACCCCACTTATTAATATCCCCAGCAGAGTCGCCAGTTCTGTGATACGGTGGGAAATAACTGACTATTTTTTGGAATGCTGGTTTGCGTTTTGCGTTTTGTATTCTCAAAATGTCGCGGTAAGCAAGAGTCGCCACCGTCTTTTATTTTATCCAACAAGGAAAGGAAAAAAGCACAGAAAAATTCCTTTTTTGAGATATTTCTCGGGTTCCGGGGGGTAGATTATAGAAAGGGAAGGTGTTAGAACCCTTTCTATCCGTGGTTATCCATGGGCTCTTAGGTACTTGCTCATATTGTTTTCAAAATTTCTTTTCTTTGTATTTGTGGGTTTGAAGAAATTTTTGTTTGAAAGGTGTAAGTGTGAAAAAGATTTTGTTTTTGTTTTTTGAAAGAGAAAGTACTTAAGAACCATCTACCTACTCGAAAAGGGAATCATTCTATGCTATCTTCCCTTAGACAATGCTATCCCACTATGAATGAGTGGGTAGCACTGTCGTTGGAGTTTTAAGGGTCAATTCGAATTAGGGACTTACGGTCACTAAAGCAATGTTAGGATGCCTTAGCGGTAACCCTAATGTCTTAGATCATTTGTTTTGAGGCAACAATATCCGAGGTAACCGTTTTGAGGCGACTATGATCTTTTAGACAAGAGGGTGACCTCTAAAGTGACCTATACTCAATGACCGCGTACGAAGGCAACCAAGTGGGGTGTACCCTAAGAGTGCGCATGTGCGAGTGTGTCATTTTCAGTTAATTTTGTCTTTGTACATGTTAATGGTGATCTAAGTTGATTTTAGGTTAAAACATCCAGTCTTGTCATGCATTCTTATTATCAAACATCTAACAGTTATAATTTATGGAAAATAAATTGCGGAATTTAAACTACAAGGCGCCGGGTATTTACATCGCCAAAGACAAACCCTTTAAAGTAAAGAAAGCGATAAAAAATAATAAAAGTCCTATTAGCTATTACAAACTGGGAACAAGTACAATATTGAATAAAAGAAAATAAACCGCGTGCGAGAAATTAAATCGAGCGCAAATAAGGTTTTGACCCTTTTTGAGAGAAAGTATCTTTTTTTGTTGTTTTTATTTAAGAGAGAAATAAATTCTAAGTTAATTACTAAATTGAATTAAATAAATTAATTAATTAAATGACAAAAGTTATTTTTTTTGGATTTTTTGGTACTTTAAGAAAGAAATCAAAATTAATGTTAGTAATTAAAACCTAAATTAATTCTAATTTAATTTTAATTGTTTACAAAAAAAGTTAAAGTTATTCTAAAAAAAACTAAATTAATTTAATTGGTATTTGTTAATAAAAATTAAAATTTGATTTTATGAAGAAAATATTTTTGTGGTTTTAATTTTATAAAGAAAAAAAATTATTTGATTGGTTAGTTAATAATAAAAATATAACAAAACAAACAATTAAATAAAAAAATGAAATAGAAAGAGTTAGGGGTGTGGGCCTGATTAGTGGTGTTTGAATTGCAATTCCATGGCCCAATAACATGCTGGCCTTGTTGACTTTGAGAGATTCAGATGGTACACGTTGACTTTACTTATGATAGACCTCTAGATCATGGCCACCAGATTTGGCCTTTGGCCATCTGGTCATTGGATGATTGAGATACTATGGTGGGTTGCACGTTTGGACTATGCACATGATCACCTGAAATAAAAAATTAACAAAGAAAGTGAAGGACCTGGGATTCGAACCCAGGTCCTGTACATGACTGCCAGCTTGCTTTACCACCAGGGCGTTGTGCTTCATTTGTACATGAGATATAAAATAATAATAACAAAAGAAAATGGATCAATGTGCCAGAAAAAACAAAATTAAGCGCGCCATGTTTGAATGTACGAATTGGAGCATGACACGCCATCATCCCTGTCGTTGGATCGTGGCTAAAATACTCCCACCCTATACCAACGGACAACAGTCCGTAGCTATAAGCCATGCCATCTCCAAAATTTGCTACGAGCCACAAAAATGCAATCCAAAGGCATGGTCATGCTCGTCTCCTCATCCCGGTCACAACCATGCCCCTTTTGATAATCAATTTTTCCTGCAAGAGAAATACCCAAAAAGGACCACGAAACCCTAGCTATGGCTTCTCACAGTATGAGTCACATAAACAAAATAATGTATAAAGATTAGAAACATGGTGAGGATCATGAATATGCAAATAGTTTATACAAAAGATGCAGGAATAAAGATTTGCGAATTCAATAAAGAAATTATTTTTTGTGACACTTACAGTGCTTTAGAAGGCTTGTGAGTGAGTGCTTTAGATCCAGGAGGATTATATGATCACCCAGGAATTGATTGGTATCCTTCTTGGCTTCTGAATTTGCCTCTAAGTATGAATTCGAACTCAAGATTTTTCACACTTTTTTCAAGTTTTGTTTTGAGTGTTATTGCAGCCTCTAGCCCTCAATTTCGTGTGCCTCTCTTGCTTATGTATGATACAAGGTATTAGGGTAACAAATATGGATGGAATCCCTCTAAATCAATGCCTCATGATTTGATTTGATTCATCCTTTAAAGCTTGACAATTTTGTCAAATCTCCACCTTTTTGTACATGATATGCTTGATACGAATTTTGATGATGATTATGATGACAATAAAGACCTGAAACAACCAAAAAGATCTTAGGTAATTAAGGTTTGGATTTTATTTGATTTAATTTGATTTAAAATGAAATAATTCAATAAAAAATCATATAAAATAATAAAAATAAGATATGAGCTCATGGCTGAAGCTAGGACACGTGTGCAATGTGGCAAGTTCAAATCAAGTGGAAAAGAATGGGCCCATTTGACAAAATTTGAAGTTTTGGGGATAGTTGACTTTTGGCAATTTTACAAAAATGCCCAACTTCAACAATGCATAACTTCTTCAATTTTGAACTTTTGGAAGTGTTCTTGGACTTTTTAGAAATCTTGAGATGTCCTCTAACCAACCATTTTGGTCTAATCTCATTTTGATATTCCATGCTCAAGTTATAAGCTTTGGCAAAAAAGGTGTTTTTGTTGACTTTCAAAAATGACCTATAATGTCCAAATTTATAACTTCTTGTGAGTGCATTTTCTGATATTGGGGTATGAAGATGGATTGTAGGAAATTTCATCCTATTCAAAATGAGCTTTGGGTGGGTTATTTCTCGTAAAGTATGAGAACGTTATGCTTGGTCAAAGTTAAGTTGACTTTTCCTACAAAACCCTAATTTAGCAACTTTTGAGTCTTGATGAATTTTGAGAAATCCTTGATGAATCATGATCAACCCTTGATCAAATGATGAAATATCCTTCAAAGTGAGAATGTTGACAAAAATATTGAGGTTTGACTGTGTTTGGGTCACAGTTGACTTTTGCCCTAGCACAATCGATTTTTGGACCCTTTGAGCAATTGACTGAGCAAACTTCCTCTGCAAGGATTGAAATTTAACATGGATGACCTTGAGAACATATTAGGACATTAGGGAGCATTTTAGGTCATTTGGACTCAAGGATCTTGATGCAACACAAAACCCTAATTTGGGGTTGTCTGCCTTAGGAGATAACTTGACTGTCCAACTCTTGAGCAATCTTGAGCCACTTGGAGATTTTTCTTGCCATGTATTGAGAAATATGAGAGGGCAAATTTTGGGGTACAACACCATTGATTATGTATCTGACTGTTTTAGAGAATTCAATGGGGTGTGTGCTGGGGCAGCATGACGAGTCTGGCCAAAAAGAGCACGCTATTTATTACCTGAGCAAAAAGTTTACCGACTGTGAAACAAGATATTCATTGCTCGAGAAAACTTGTTGCGCTCTAGTATGGGCTGCTCGCCGGCTAAGACAGTATATGCTGACCCATACTACCTTGTTGATATCTAAAATGGATCCGATAAAATACATCTTCGAGAAGCCTGCTCTTTCTTGGAGAATAGCGAGATGGCAAATGATCCTGACAAAATATGACATACATTATACTACCCAGAAAGCTATAAAGGGCAGTGTACTAGCTGATCACCTTGCTCACCAAGTTGTGGAAGACTACCAGTCCATGAAGTTCGAATTCCCAGATGAAGACATCATGATGGTAAACAACTGTGAAGAATTCAGGCCATATGACAGACCTGAACAAGGATCCCGATGGACCCTGTTCTTTGATGGGGCATCCAACGCACTTGGAAATGGTATTGGTGCTGTACTCATATCTCCTGAAGGATGTCATACTCCTTTTACGGCAAGACTCTGCTTTAATTGTACAAACAACACGGCAGAATACGAAGTGTGCATCTTTGGTCTCAAAGCTTCCATAAACTTGGGGATCAAATCCTTGAATGTATTTGGAGATTCAGCTTTAGTCATCAGTCAGATCAAAGGGGAATGGGACACCAAACACCCTAACCTTATCCCTTATAAAGATCATGTTTTGACATTGCTACCACATTTTGAGAAGATTACCTCCGAGCATTTCCCGCGAGAAGAAAATCAGCTAGCAGGCGCACTAGCCATAATGTCATCTATGTTTAAACTTAATTGGGATAACGAGGCTCCCCAAATCACCATTGAACGAATGGATGAACCAACACACTGTCACGAGATTAATACTGAAGAAGTAGTGAATCAGCCTTGGTTTCACAAAGTCAAGAGGTATCTCGAAGCTCAAGAATATCCAGAAGGAGCTTCAATCAATGATAAGAAGTTCTTAAGGAGATTCTGTTCTAAATTCTTCCTTAGTAATGACATTCTTTACAAACGCAACCATAACTCTGTGTAACTTCGATGCGTAGACAAATTTGAAGCTGAAAGGATCATGGCTGAGTTACATGAAGGCACTTTTGGCACCCATTCCAGTGGACATACGATGGCGAAGAAAATCCTACAGACAGGCTATTGCTGGTCTACCATGGAAGCAGATTGCTATCAACACTCTCGAACTTGCCACAAGTGTCAGATTTATGATGACAAGGTGCATGTACCTCTGATTCCTCTGAACGTCTTGATGACTCCTTTTCCCTTTGCTATGTGGGGGATTTATATGATTGGGGAAATCAAACCAAGAGCCTCCAATGGATACCGTTTCATCTTAGTGGCCATTGACTATTTTACAAAGTGGGTTGAGGAAGTTTCTTTCGCTTCCGTTACCAAGAATGTTGTCGCCCGGTTCATCAAGCAGAATCTCGTCTGTCGTTACGGTATCCCGAAGAGGATCATTACAGACAACAGTACGAACCTGAACAATACTATGATCACCGCCTTGTGTGAGAAATTCAAGATCCAACATCACAATTCTTCCCCTTACCGGCCAAAGATGAATGGTGTTGTTGAAGCTGCAAATAAGAACATTAAAAAGATCATACAGAAAATGACAGTCACATACAAAGACTCGCATGAAATGTTACTATTCGCTCTCCACGAGTATCCTACTATAGCTCGCACATCGACCGGGGTAACACCCTATTCTTTGGTATACAACATGGAAGTTGTCTTGCCTATTGAGGTTCAAATCCCCTCTCTAAGTATTATGTAGGATGCAAGTCTAAATGAAGACGATTGGATCCAACTCGACTTGATCAACTGAACTTAATTGATGAGAAAAGACTTACTGCTGTCTGCCATGGTCAAATGTATCAAAAATGGATGATCAAGGCTTTCAATAAAAAGGTCAGACGCCAAGTGTATCAAGTTGGGGATCTAGTGATCAAACGTATCATACTACCGCAAGGTGATCCCAGAAGCAAATGGACTCCTACATACGAAGGACCATTTGTAATCAAAAACATTTTCTCTGGTGGAGCAATGATCTTGACCACCATGGATGGTGACAACCTGCCGCACCCTGCGAACGCAGACATAGTCAAAAGATACTACGCATAAGAGACCCTCTAGGTTGACACACCTAGGAAAAACAAGGGCATCCCAGCGAACCAAAAAGGTTCGGGCAAAAATTAAGGATAAAACAAAAAAATTTGTACACCCGGCAAGTTGTAAACCCGAAAGGGCGACTTGGGCAAAAAAAGGTATCCCGGTGGACTGAAAACCCGAAAAGGCGGTCCAGGCAAAAGTTAGGGAATTAAAGCGCATGACTATGTCTCGTTGGATCACCTTACAGACAACTTGCAAACTCGACATTCCTGACCAATTCAATCATCTTCGGACAAGGCAACAAATAGACAAGATGCTCAGAGATACAAAGGCTGTAGCAGAATGGGAACCCCATGGGATTATTACACATATCTATCTTTTCTTTGTATTAAAATTTTCATTTTTTACGACGGCATTCTCTTACTAGAATGTTTGTCTCACTGTACAAAATACTTACTTAAAGTCAATACAAAGATATTCCTTTGAAAGTGCAAAACTATCTGTTTTTCTCTACTCTTGTGTTTTGTTTACAAAAACGTCCAATGATTCATTGTTGAACATATGCATTTGAACATAATTATTGTTTACAAATATACAAAATAAAAGACAATTATTGATGGCTTTAAGAGATAGGGAAATCTCTCTAAGTTATTTTCCATAAAAATCCCCCGCAGTGTACAGTTTAATCCCCAGCGGGACAAAGCTTCCAATTATCAGTCTCCGGTAGAAATCATCCAATTTCCCCAGATTCCCCAAATAGATTTTTCAAGCAGTACATAGCATTTCCCTTATAACGGAGTTTATTTCTCTAAACGGAAATTCATCAACACTTCGACTTCAAGACATGAAGACTTACATACCCTCAGTAACATTCAGGGATTTATTTTCCCCAAATCCAACAAACAACGCAATAGACTAGCTCACATACGCATACATTGCATCCGCATATCATAAACAATGATAAAACAAATGCATTATATCATACATTTCATACAACACGACTTTGCATTTTAGCTAACATTTTACCCTTTTCAAGATAAGATTAACAGCTACCATTAACAATGTTCAAAGTTTGCATATACGGTATAGATACACTCCTGACACAGATGTCATTCTGATACTCATTCAGATTCAACTCTCAGATACAGTTCAGATATACTCCAGACACGAATGCCATTATGATACTCATTCAGATCAACTCTCATATACAGTTCAAATACGCTCCAGACACGGATGCCATTCTGATACTCATTCAGATTCAACTCTCAGGTACAATTTAGATACGCTCCAGACACGGATGCCATTCTGATACTCATTCAGATTCAACTCTCAGATACAGTTCAAGTACGCTCCAGACACAGATGCCATTCTGATACTCATTCAGATTCAACTCTCAGATACAATTCAGATACGATCCAGACACGGATGCCATTCTGATATTCATTTAAAATCAGCTCCCAGATGCAGTTCAGATACGCTACAGACATAGACGCCATTCTGATACTCATTCTTTTAACTTACAAATTACAATACAAACAATCACTTTTGGATGGCATCTTTAAGCCCATCTTCTACAGATTTCTATCACCTCTCCAAATGGCATCTTTAAGCCCATTCCCTCAACCATCACATCACCGAGTGCAAATTACTGGGCACTCTAGTGTCCAATCATCTTCCACCTTCGAGTCACGAATGGCGAAACTCGCCAATCTAACTCTTCAGGCTTTAGAAGATTGAACTGGGGCAGCTGTTGTACCCCAAAATTTTCCCTCTCACTTATCAAGAATTTTCTCACAAGATCTCCTTGGGCTCAAGACTGCACTAGGGTTTGATCAGCTCAAGACACCTCCTTAGGCACTGATGACCAAAATTAGGGTTTGAGTTTGCACAAGTATTTTTGAACTATCAATGCTTCATGAATTTCATGAACCATTATGGACCCTCAAGATTACTCATGTCTAGTTTCAAGCCTTGGATCACATTTTTGATCAGTCAATTGAACAGTTGACCTAAAAATCAGTTGTATTGGGGAAAAAGTCAACCATGGCCAATTTACATTCAAACCTCATAATTTTTGATCCACATCAACATCTTACACCCATATTTATCATTTTATCAAGTTTGGACCACAATTCCTCAAGAAGTTTGATCAAATCTCCAAAAGGGCTAAATGGTCAAAATTAGGGTTTTGACTGGGAAAGGGCAATTTCTGATTTTTGACCTAACCAATGGTCAATTAGTTTAAGGCATGATCTCAAGTGTCAAATTGAATCATTTTGACTTAATTACATGGTTTCAAACATTGCAAGTCCATTGGATTGACAGATGAATTTTGCAGTCAACTGATCAAAAGTCAACTGTATACTGAAAAGTCAAACTTTGACTTTTTGGTCAAATTCAAGTGCCAAAGATCATAATTCATTAAAACATGTAAAAATATGAAACTTATTCATAAAGAAATCAAAAAGTCAAGATTTCATTTTGAAAAGACAAAATTTCTAAACTTAGAAAATTTTCTAAGTGTTAAAAATTCATGTTTTTTCATAACTTTGAGCCAATTTTTCACTATGATGAAAGATGATTCAAAAGAAACTTCCAACATGAAAGTTGTATATCTCCACGTAATCTACAACTTTGCTTCACACAACTTCTTCCAAAAGTTCTTGTATCTCAAGGTATAGTTTTGTGAACATAGGGTCATGAAACTAAACACTTAGTGAAATTTTTCCCTAATTTGGTCAGGATTTTGACCTAACTTCATGGCACTTTTTCATATAGTTCCAATAGGAATCTTCAAAATAAATTTCAAGATGGGTTGTAGAGCATATTTCAAGATTTACAAAATGTCCAAGAACTACTTGAGATCATTCTTGAGCAGGGAGAATCGAAGAGATGAAGTTTGTGTTTTGTCACTTGAATTACAAGGCATTTTGTGATGAACAAGAATTCAATTTTAAATCTATGCTGCACAATCTTGTTTTGCAGGCCTCTAAACCTCAAGATATTTCCATAATCAGAATATTACACTTGCTTTTGAGCTATTATTCAATTGTTCCAAGCATTGTCCAAGCCAATTTGCCATTTTAGGAAGAAAGTTACCATTCCATTCTTGAAAAGTTTCTTTAATCACAAAGTCAACTTGTCTTAAGCTTCTAACTTTTTCTTTATGCACACACAACCCCTATAAACCAAAATCAATGTGTCTAAGGCATGAAGAAGCTAAGGACACGCTTGTACAATACTTGAGATTTGTCATTTCACTTTTCTTCAAAAGCAAGTTATAGAGCCATAACCCTATAACTCAGAAGCCTTGAGTGATTTTGTGCTCCAATATTTTCCATACATATTAATAATTCAATTGCAATATAACACACGTTTTCACACGTCCTAAGACACTCCCAAGCATCTTGCTGCATAGAACTGCCCAAACTTGACAGTTTTGAGCAAAAACTCACCGTCTCCATTTCCACTAGTGTGTTTTGAAAACTAATCATCCAAACATCTTCCATACATCATATCAATGTGATCCAGGCCCTCATTTCCTAACTGTAACTCCTTCATCATCATCCACCATTTTCAAAACTTAAGTGTTGTACCCCAAAATTTGCCCTCCCATATTCTTCAAGAATTGCAAAGAGCATGCTTTAAAATTTCCTCAAGGGTTGCACAGTTCAAGGGCCTCCTAACAGTCAAAAATTAGGGTTTTGGTTCTGACAAAGAAAATGAAGTTTCCAAGGGTCCAATCAAGTCCCACATGCCTATAAACATGGTCAAGCATCCTCATACCAAGTTTCAAGACTTACAGCACAAAATTGCACAGTCAAAAACCCTAATTGCACTACAGTCAACTGTATGGGCAAAATGGTCATTTGACAGTCAAAAGTTCAAATTTTTGGTCAATATCTCATTTTGAAGCCACAAACATCATTTGATCAATTCTTGATCATGATTCTCAAAGCTTGGCTCAAAAAGTCTCAAGATGCAAAAGTTTCCATATTTGGACAGTTGAAAAAGTCAACTGTAACTTGACCAAGGCATAACTTTCACATGGATTATCAGAAAAATTCCATCCAAAGCTCATTTTTAAGAGAAAGACATTTCCTACAACTCCTCTTCACACTTCAAGCCCAAGAAATGCTCTCACAAAAAGTTATCAATTTCAACATTATAGGTCATTTTCAAAAGTCAACAAAAAGGGACTTTAAGTCAAAGGCCATAACTTGAGATTGGTAAATCAAAATGACATGGGACCAAAGACATTGGTTAGAGGACTCAAAGACCTTTCCAAAATGTCCAAGAACATGAGCAGAGCTTAAAAATTGAGCAAGTTATGCCTTGTGTAAGTTGGGAAATTTTTGGATATTTTGAAAAGTCAACATTGCTTCAAATGTCCTAAAATTGCTAATGGGCCTCTTTTTCTTCCAAAATCCATCATCCAAAACATGTGCACGACCATTTGGCCCAAAGGTAAGTTTTTTATCATTTTTATTTATTTATTTGGATTTTTAATGACTAATAATTCATTTAATTAAAATAAATGTGTAGAAAATACTAAACCTAACTTTTTAAATCTTTTTATGCATGGAATAAGCTCAAGATTTCGTGCATGATCAGATATGGAAGGAATTAAAGTGATTGGCCATGGTTTGTATCAAATATGCATGAAGAAATATTGGAAAAGATTCTTGAAAATCAAATCTTGAAAATCATTAAAAGCAAGGCTATGGGCTTGGATTATTGATCAAATTCATTCTCTATACATGTGCAAACCTAACCCTAGTGATCAGGACGACAAAGTTGCGCCCAAAAGCCATAACCAAGTTGGCATTTTTTCAAGAAAATTTTAAAAACTGAAATCAAGATTGCAAAGGTTTTCAAGCCAAAACAACCATTCTATCACCTTCCTGGGACATCAAGGAAGGCTCCTGGATCAAAATCATAGCTTCTAAGCTCCAGAATTGGTAACACGACACAACCCTGTTCATCATATTTTTTGTATTCGTGCATCAATTTACACGCATCATTCTTGCATTTTTTGGATTGATTTATACTAATGAGACCTTCCTGAAGCTAACCATGCAGTTTGATTGAATTTTTATGCACCATACGCGAAATTGCCATTGTTGTCTTTTAGGGTTACATAGGTCACGAATTGGGGCTTCCTTATTCAGGAACAATTGAGACTTGAAACCTACACCACTGAACTCAGCATGCTTGGACGATCCAGAATCACTAGTCGCGCCCTTTTTATTTTGGCTTAATCTCTATTCGCTATTTTCTGTATTTCAGATTGTGGGGGTTCAAAACCCCCGCTATTTAATATATATTTGCAGGCAAAAGCAAGGAATCAGTGGGGAAGATGATGCGTGGAGGAATACCATTGGAGGATTCAAATAATTAGCGCGTTTTTTTTATTCTGTCCACTAATCCATTTTTTTCATTATATTATTTAGTTTCCATTATGTTAAGGAATGAACGCGCTAGCTTGAGTGGTGGAGAAAGCACTTGGTAAACCACAGGACCTGGGTTCGATCCCAGGTCCCCACTCTCTTTCAATATTTTTTCTCTCAATCTAATCCTATGCAGCGCTCTTCCCTGAAGGCCATCATACGTCCCTCATATCCAGCTTGCCACATGGCCTATTACCTCAATCCAAGGGCATTGGTTGGAAGAACATCCTGGGCGCTAGTCAACGAAGCCACACGCTGGCAAGAAAGGTCAGTGGGCCTGAATTACTAAACAATAGCCTCCAATTTGGGGACAGACCCCCCATGGTTTGCTTCCTTACTCTTTTTTCATATTTTTTTTCTATTTTATTTATTTTGCTTAATTTTTATTTAAATCCTTAAATTAATTTATAAAATACAAATAACACAAAAATCAGAAAAGTCATAAAAAAATTAAAAATATATTTTATTTTAATATTTTTTTTAAGTAAATATCATTAATTAATTTAGCTTTGTAAAATTAGGTTTAATTCAAACATATTTCTTAATTAACTTAAAATTTGTAGAATTAGGGTTTTAATGAATTTTTATCCTCTTTCTTTTCTTTTCATTAATAATTAATTATTTATTTTTATAAATCAAATTGCTTTAATTAATTAGGTTAATTTAGGTTTAACTTTAATATTTTTTCTTAATAAATAAAAGTTATAGAATTAGAGTTAATTTAATTTTAATTTCAGCTAATCTTCTCATTAAAAATTCACAATTCCAAAAAACTCAAAAATAATTTCTTTTTATTTTAATTTAATTAATCTGCTCAATATAATTTAATTTCGTTAAAAAGGGTCCAACGCCCTCGCTTTCGATTATTAAGTTGTTTCGTGCATTTTATTTTATTTCTTATAATATTTATGTACCTCTCCCAAAGCCTTGTAAACTCGAACATTTTATTTCTCGCACTTTACCTTTATTTACTTTCTGTCAAATCGGGTCCTGGATTAAAATTTGGCGATGTGGACCCGCGCCTTTGTAATAGTCTAGAACTTTTAACTTCCGCATCTTTTTAAACTGCTAAACTTTGCATGCAAGAATGAATGGCCTAAAATAAAAACAAACGCATAGATCACTTTGACATGACAAGACAAAAATATCTGAATCTGACACACAAATCACACACCACCCCTAGGGTACGCCTCACTGTTGCCTTGCCTCGAAAGGTGATCGTCGAGTAGAGGATGTCTTAGTAAGTCCTCATGATCCGGGAACCTGGCATAAGGGTAGCTTCTAAGGTATCTTCCTATTGCTCTGGTGATCACCATGTCCCGAACCTCGAATTGACCCGAACACCTCCAACGGTGGTGCTACCTACCTCTCAATGGTGGGATGGCACTACTTTAAAGGACATTTACACAGACGAATTCCTTAGGGTAGGTAGACGACTCTAGATACTTGCTCTAATTTCAAAACAAATCAAAAATACTTTCCACACCGACACTTTTTCAAAAAAGCTTTCGAAAGCAACTTTTCAAACACTCTTGAGGACTGATACAAGAGTCGAACTGGAATTTTCAAAGAAACTTTTTTAGAAACCCACAGTTGAAAAGCAAACAAACCATTTTTGAAAACACAATGAGCAAGTATCTAAGAGCCCATGGATAACCATGGATAGAAAGGGTGCTAACACCTTCCCTTTCTATAATCTACCTCCCGAACCGAGAGCAATCTCTTTAAGGAATTTTTCTGTGCTTTTGTCCTTTCCATTTGGAGAAAATAAAAGACGGTGGCGACTCTTGCTTCCGCGACATTTCGCGAACCAGCGTTAAACAGTCAGTTCCATATCCACCGATCACAGAACTGGCGACTCTGTTGGGGATACTTAAAGTGAGGTGTACCTTAGGACTAAGATCATTTGTGTTTTCAATTGTCTGAACTGTTTGCTTTATTATTGTGGGTACTGTCTTGGGAGTTCTATAGATCCTAAACCAGATCTGGGGGATACCTTCTTAGAAAGTAGCAACAAGGCTGTGAGGGAACTGTGCGGGGTATACCGACATGGTTGAAACAGTCTGCTACGTTGATGTGGCACTTTGGTGTGTACCGGTAACCCTTGAGTTCAGTCAAGGAGAGTACGGGGCCTCCGCGTGGTGTCCTGAAGCATCAACAGACCTTAGGAACCTTAATTGAACCATCTAGGCCTCTTTAGGGTAGTGAGATAACTGACTTTGGTGCAGTCCGAGGTTGGTTGATACTCGATACTACACTCAATTGAGGGTTGTTTTCTTGGAATATTTCGGTCGCCAGTTCAGTGGCTAAATCGAAACGATGAACAATGAAAACAGTCCAGTGATATTGGGACCCTTAGAACCCGGTTACTTCTGATAGGACAGGTTTCGAGCCCACCAACTTCAAGAGGGTAATACCTAGACCCCATGCTGGCCTTAACTCTAAGGGCTCTCTTGTGTGACTTGTGTGCCTTCCAACTTGACTACTTGCATGCTTGTCATCTGACACTTGAGTTTATCGCAGGTTTTGTTTATAGTCCTTAACTGGGACTCATAACAGGGTTTACTGAGTGTTTTGCAGGTTTTATTTAGTCCTTAGTTAGGACTCATAACAGGTTTACCAAGTTTCTTGCAGGATTTGTTTATAGTCCTTAATTGGGACTCATGACAGGTTTTACCTGAGTTTGCTGGCAGGTTTTGTTTATAGTCCTTAACAAGGGCTCATAACAGGGTTTATCCATATTACCCCATGCATCATGACATCATACCATTGCATACATCTTAACCCATTTCAAGGATCTCAAGGGCTTGTGATGCAGGTCATGATGAATCAAACGTCTAGCAAGGGGCAAAGAGGATTTATTTTCCTCTAGCCAAGGTTGTCAGGGGCTATGACCCACTTGATATGGTGAGCTCTGACTCTTGAAGAAGGTTCCCCTAACCAAGGTTGTTTGGAAATCAAAACCAGACATGATGACTAAAGTCAGGGGCTATGACCCACTGGATATGGTGAGCTTTTGACCCTTGAAGAAGGACTCTCAACAATATGAAGTGCCTTCAATCAAGTCACCAGTTTCCAATGCTAACAATTTTCTTGTTTACCCGGAGAGGTCCTTGAAAACATTGCATACATATCATGCATATCATTGCATTACAGGTGTCCTTTTTGCAGGTCACTTACCTTTCTCGCTGTTTATTTCAGCAATGGCTTCCTAACAAGATAACCAGGACCTTCTTGCTCAAGAGAGTCGGTTCGGGGAAATCCTCTTGAATCTATCCAAGGGGCAGGAGGAGCTAAGGACACTTCTCATGGGGACCTTTGTCAGGAACAGTGCTGAGGATGAAAGGCTGAAACACCTACAAGCTGAGGTGGATGCATTGAAGGTCCAGATGCTGGGGCAGGTGACTGCCATTCAAGGGTTAGCTCAAAGACAAGATGAGCTCGGGGTTCTCGTCAACCAACTGCTTCAGGGCAACCAACTGGGGCAAACGTCTAAGGGTAAAAAGCCAGTCATCGTTCAACCACCTTTGAGACAAGGAGATAAGGGGAGAGCTCCTCAAATGGCTCCAGTGTCACAAATTCAGCATCAACCTCACCGGCTTCAGCCAGACAAGTCCAGGAGGCAATTCACCCCGCTCAACATGTCGTTGTTTCAAGCTTTACAACGACTGTTGAGATTGAATTTGATCACATTAAGGGCTCATCCCCAGAACCCCAACACAACACATCCTACTTATGATCCCAACAAAAGGTGTGCCTACCACTCTGCCTGTCCAGGACATGATACAAATGAGTGTTGGGCTCTAAAGAACAAGATCCAGGACCTGATTGATGAGGGGGCACTGGAGTTCACACAAGATGGTCAGGCTGAGTTCTTCTACCATCCCTCCAAGGCTCACCATTTGAAGTGACAAGCCCTGAGACTAGAAATCTTTTGTTCATTCGAATGTTCAAGTTGCAATTTTCTTTTGTTCAAACATTTACTCATGTTAAACATTGTTATTTCATTAATGCATCGCATATGTCTGTTCTGAATCAATATATTCGTATTCACTAAATGCAAATTATTTTCATATTTTTTCTGATGTCAACTCTTGATCTATAATTCTAAGCCTCTTGAGGGAGGATGACGAAAACGATATCACGATCTACAGTATGCTTTTGAACGGACCCTGCTGATGAGGTACAGGCATTGTTTCAATCCCTAAACACTGGAGTTATAAGGATGTTAATCCCTCGTCAACCCCTCTGAGCCAAAGAAGTAGGAGTTTTTCTTTTCGAAATTTAAAACCCTTAATCATAACCTGGGGCAGGGTAGTCTCTCAGTTGATCCAAGTGCATAACAAATGGCACCAAAGAGGTCCTTACAAAACGAAGAAAGACAGTGATGGTTCCGAATAATCAATGAAGAAAGGCAGTCATTATCTTTCAAAATAAAAACCCATTAAGTCAAAACCTATGAAGGAGACTTACAAAACTGGGGCATCCCGCTAACTGTAATTCCAAAAAAGGAAACAGTTCAGGCAAAAAAGAAAGGGATAACAAAAATCAGACAAGAAAGAGGTCTTACAAACCCTCAACAAAAAAGGAATGACTGCCTATTCAAAATAAGTTATCAACATGCGAATCATCACCGGAAAATCAGAGCAAAGACTCAAACAAGGTCTAACGTATGATCAGTTGAGTTTAGGTTTGGAGAACATCACGAAGAGCGGGTGGGTACAAATAATTTGAGCCTTTATCCTTTGTTTCTTAAACCGTGAACCAAGCCACGTTATAACCCTCAAAAGTCCTAGCTGAAGCATGGGTTAGTTCGAAAGCATACTGTTACGAAAGGTATCCTGACTCCTTAAGGCCTACGGTAAATACGGAGTTGACATCACGTTTTACAAACAATCACTTGTTTTATGAAAAAGAATGCATTTTCAAAATCTTCAAGACAGACATAAGCTTTGCATTTTTAACATAACTTTGTTTGCATATGACTTTTTGTTTGAACAGCATAGAAGTTCGCACGATGAATGCCTAATGAACGAAAGTACCTCCAATCAAGGGGCATGACATGTTCATGGTCCATCATCTGGGGCAATCCAATCAAGATTCGGAGAATCTCTCAAAGGCCAAATAGCCTGGGGCAAATCTCCGCCTGAGTCACTTGGGGCACTCCAACAACGAATCTTGCCTGATCAAACACCTTCTGGTGGCATGACAAAACACTGCTAACAGGGGAAACTCCCTACATCCTGAGAGAGCGGACATAGTCGAAAAAATACTGCGCATAATCAAAGACCCGCTAGGTTGACACACCTAGGCAAAAATAAGGGCTTCCCGGCGAACCAAAAGGGTTCGGGCAAAAATAAGGGATGAAATGAAAAATCTGTACACCCGGCAAGTCAAAAACCTGAAAAGGCGGCTTGGGCAAAAAAGGGTATCCCGGTGGACTGAAAACCCGAAAGGGCGGTCCAGGCAAAAGTTAGGGATCAAAGCGTACGACTATGTCCCGTCATCTTGTCACTTGCCTGCCAGAAGGAGGTTTGTCCATCAACAACTATCAGCACCTCATAGGTCTTCCTCTCCCACCTCAGAAACAGGGGCAATATTGAGTGGTCTAAGCGATTTAATTGCTATGTCCACCAAGGTACTAAGATAGGTTCAGCTGAAGAACATAACCAGTACATCTTAATTCCCCAGAGAGTGCGTCAGCAAGTCAGTACACTCTCCTCAAGCCAAGCTATATTATCAACCTTAAGGAAGTTGGGTATCCTCCAGCAGATCTCAACATTCCCCAGCAATGCACGTATTCTTAACAAGCATCCCCGACAATCTTGGTCTAAAGATTGTTCCCCGGCGGTATATCAAACAGTCAATGGAGTCATTTCTCCGATACAGTTCAATACTTCCCCAGGAGAGTCCAATCCAGTTTCCCCAAGAAAGTTGGGATCCATCTCCCCAAGCAGTAGGCTTATCCCCAGTAGATTCTGGAAGCTTACCCTCGCAGAACACGAACGCGTCTCCCGGCTTTATTCAAAGAGTTATTTCCTTACCAGGATATAACTGGGTTATCCTCAGCCAAAAGCCACGGAAAGAGCGTCCTCGACGAAATCTTCTCATCCCTAGCGAAGTCTATCAACACTTCCAACACAACAATGGTATCCCCAGCAAGTTATCTTCATCAAACTCAACAAAGTACCTCTCTCCCCACAGAGTATTGCTTCCCAGCAAGATCACTAGAGTACTTTTCTCCCCACAGGGTAATCCATTCGCCAAGTTTATTCCCCAACGGAGTTATCTTCTCCTACCAGTATTCTTGCAACTCTCATCCCCAGCAGAAGCAAAGATCTATTCTTCACTATCAGCCCAGGAGTGACTTCCCGGCACCCGTCAAGGATTTACTTTCCTAGACGAAAAACACATATTCATAAACATCACATTTCCATACATTATAGCATGCATATACGCATCATATCTTACGAATCTCATTTATGTTGAGAGCATCATTGCTTGATCACATCACACATTGCATATGACTGACTTTTACCTTTCAGGAAAGAGTCAATTAAGTTCTCAGCTATGTTCAAGACCTAGACCGGTTCAGTTAAATCGACCCTAAGATTTTTCTGTTTCTTATCCCGTCCAAGGCCTTCTCTGGTTCAGTCAGATCGACCCTAAGATCTCCCTGTTTCTTGTCCAAGTTGAAGATTTCAAGACCTAGACCGGTTCAGTTAAATCGACCCTAAGATTTTCCTGTTTCTTATCCAGTCAAAGGCCTTCTCTAGTCCAGCTAAATCGACCCCTAACAGATTTTCCTGATAAAGACTCAGTAGAAGATACCCAAGATTCTCTCAATGATACTGTTGAGGTTGTAGTCGCCTGTGGTTCTCTCCCCGTTACTGCGGAGGTAGTAATCGCCCCAAGATTCTCTCAGCGTTACTGTTGAAGTAGAAGTTATCCAAGATTCTCTCAATGATTACTGTTGAGGTTGTAGTCGCCTGTGGTTCTCTCCCCGATACTGCGGAGGTAGTAATCATCCCCAGATTCGCTCAGCGTTACTGTTGAAGTTGAAGTCGTCCAAGATTCTCTCAATGATTGCTGTTGAGGTTGTAGTCGCCTGTGGTTCTCTCCCCGATACTGCGGAGGTAGTAATCATCCCCAGATTCGCTCAGCGTTACTGTTGAAGTTGAAGTCGTCCAAGATTCTCTCAATGATTGTTGTTGAGGTTGTAGTCGCCTATGGTTCTCTCCCCGATACTGCGGAGGTAGTAATCATCCACAGATTCGCTCAGCTTTACTGTTGAAGTGAAGTCGTCCAAGATTCTCTCAATGATTACTGTTGAGGTTGAAGTCGCCTATGGTTCTCTCCCTGTTACTACGGAGGTAGTAATCGTCCCTATATTCTCTCAATGATTACTGTTGAGGTAGTAATCATCCAAGGTTCTCTCAGCGTTCCTGTTGAGGTAGTAACCATCCCTGGTTCATTCATCACCTTTTGAAGCTCCAAGATCCAGCTCCTGTAACCAGTCAGGACATATCTATACAAAAAATCTGAAGACCAACTCCTAACAGGTCAGGTAATCATTTTTCTTTTGCAGGTACGCAAGCTCTCGCTAAGGAATCTCTTACGCGATCAACATCCAAATGGCATCTATAAGCCCATCCACCATCCATCATGGCATCTATAAGCCCATCCACCATCCATCATGGCATCTATAAGCCCATCCACCATCCATCATGGCATCTATAAGCCCATCCACCATCCATCATGGCATCTATAAGCCCATCCACCATCCATCATGGCATCTATAAGCCCATCATCCTATCCATCAATCTCCAAATGGCACCTGTAAGCCCATTCCACCATCACACTGCTACTATGTGAGTGCAAATTTCTGGGCACTCTAGTGTTCAATCATCTTCCACCTTCGGATTACGAAAGGCACGTCAGCCAATCTGCATCCTCAGGTCTAAGAAGATTGAACAGGGGCAACTGTTGTACCCCAAAATTTGCCCTCCCATATTCTTCAAGAATTGCAAAGAGCATGCTTCAAAATTTCCTCAAGGGTTGCACAGTTCAAGGGCCTCCTAACAGTCAAAAATTAGGGTTTTGGTTCTGACAAAGAAAATGAAGTTTCCAAGGGTCCAATCAAGTCCCACATGCCTATAAACATGGTCAAGCATCCTCATACCAAGTTTCAAGACTTACAGCATAAAATTGCACAGTCAAAAACCCTAATTGCATTACAGTCAACTGTAGGGGCAAAATGGTCAGTTGACAGTCAAAAGTTCAAATTTTTGGTCAACATCTCATTTTGAAGCCACAAACATCATTTGATCAATTCTTGATCATGATTCTCAAAGCTTGGCTCAAAAAGTCTCAAGATGCAAAAGTTTCCATATTTGGACAGTTGAAAAAGTCAACTGTAACTTGACCAAGGCATAACTTTCACATGGATTATCAGAAAAATTCCATCCAAAGCTCATTTTGAAGAGAAAGACATTTCCTACAACTACTCTTCACACTTCAAGCCCAAGAAATGCTCTCACAAAAAGTTATCAATTTCAACATTATAGGTCATTTTCAAAAGTCAACAAAAAGGGACTTTAAGTCAAAGGCCATAACTTGAGATTGGTAAATCAAAATGACATGGGACCAAAGACATTGGTTATAGGACTCAAAGACCTTTCCAAAATGTCCAAGAACATGAGAAGAGCTTAAAAATTGAGCAAGTTATGCCTTGTGGAAGTTGGGAAATTTTTGGATATTTTGAAAAGTCAACATTGCTTCAAATGTCCTAAAATTGCTAATGGGCCTCTTTTTCTTCCAAAATCCATCATCCAAAACATGTGCACGACCATTTGGCCCAAAGGGAAGTTTTTCATCATTTTTATTTATTTATTTGGATTTTTAATGACTAATAACTCATTTAATTAAAATAAATGTGTAGAAAATACTAAACCTAACTTTTTAAATCTTTTTATGCATGGAATAAGCTCAAGATTTCGTGCATGATCAGATATGGAAGGAATTAAAGTGATTGGCCATGGTTTGTATCAAATATGCATGAAGAAATATTGGAAAAGATTCTTGAAAATCAAATCTTGAAAATCATTAAAAGCAAGGCTATGGGCTTGGATTATTGATCAAATTCATTCTCTATACATGTGCAAACCTAACCCTAGTGATCAGGACGACAAAGCTGCGCCCAAAAGCCATAACCAAGTTGGCATTTTTTCAAGAAAATTTTAAAAACTGAAATCACGATTGCAAAGGTTTTCAAGCCAAAACAACCATTCTATCACCTTCCTGGGACATCAAGGAAGGCTCCTGGATCAAAATCATAGCTTCTAAGCTCCAGAATTGGTAACACGACACAACCCTGTTCATCATATTTTTTGTATTCGTGCATCAATTTACACGCATCATTCTTGCATTTTTTGGATTGATTTATACTAATGAGACCTTCCTGAAGCTAACCATGCAGTTTGATTGAATTTTTATGCACCATACGCGAAATTGCCATTGTTGTCTTTTAGGGTTACAGAGGTCACGAATTGGGGCTTCCTTATTCAGGAACAATTGAGACTTGAAACCTACACCACTGAACTCAGCATGCTTGGACGATCCAGAATCACTAGTCGCGCCCTTTTTATTTTGGCTTAATCTCTATTCGCTATTTTCTGTATTTCAGATTGTGGGGGTTCAAAACCCCCGCTATTTAATATATATTTGCAGGCAAAAGCAAGGAATCAGTGGGGAAGATGATGCATGGAGGAATACCATTGGAGGATTCAAATAATTAGCGCGTTTTTTTTTATTCTGTCCACTAATCCATTTTTTTCATTATATTATTTAGTTTCCATTATGTTAAGGAATGAACGCGCTAGCTTGAGTGGTGGAGAAAGCACTTGGTAAACCACAGGACCTGGGTTCGATCCCAGGTCCCCACTCTCTTTCAATATTTTTTCTCTCAATCTAATCCTATGCAGCGCTCTTCCCTGAAGGCCATCATACGTCCCTCATATCCAGCTTGCCACATGGCCTATTACCTCAATCCAAGGGCATTGGTTGGAAGAACATCCTGGGCGCTAGTCAACGAAGCCACACGCTGGCAAGAAAGGTCAGTGGGCCTGAATTACTAAACAATAGCCTCCAATTTGGGGACAGACCCCCCATGGTTTGCTTCCTTACTCTTTTTTCATATTTTTTTCTATTTTATTTATTTTGCTTAATTTTTATTTAAATCCTTAAATTAATTTATAAAATACAAATAACACAAAAATCAGAAAAGTCATAAAAAAATTAAAAACATATTTTATTTTAATATTTTTTTAAAGTAAATATCATTAATTAATTTAGCTTTGTAAAATTAGGTTTAATTCAAACATATTTCTTAATTAACTTAAAATTTGTAGAATTAGGGTTTTAATGAATTTTTATCCTCTTTCTTTTCTTTTCATTAATAATTAATTATTTATTTTTATAAATCAAATTGCTTTAATTAATTAGGTTAATTTAGGTTTAACTTTAATATTTTTTCTTAATAAATAAAAGTTATAGAATTAGGGTTAATTTAATTTTAATTTCAGCTAATCTTCTCATTAAAAATTCACAATTCCAAAAAACTCAAAAATAATTTTTTTATTTTAATTTAATTAATCTGCTCAATATAATTTTATTTCGTTAAAAATGGTCCAACGCCCTCGCTTTCGATTATTAATTTGTTTCGTGCATTTTATTTTATTTCTTATAATATTTATGTACCTCTCCCAAAGCCTTGTAAACTCGGACATTTTATTTCTCGCACTTTACCTTTATTTACTTTCTGTCAAATCGGGTCCTGGATTAAAATTTGGCGATGTGGACCCGCGCCTTTGTAATAGTCTAGAACTTTTAACTTCCGCATCTTTTTAAACTGCTAAACTTTGCATGCAAGAATGAATGACCTAAAACAAAAACAAACGCATAGATCACTTTGACATGACAAGACAAAAATATCTGAATCTGACACACAAATCACACACCACCCCTAGGGTACGCCTCACTGTTGCCTTGCCTCGAAAGGTGATCGTCGAGTAGAGGATGTCTTAGTAAGTCCTCATGATCCGGGAACCTGGCATGAGGGTAGCTTTTAAGGTATCTTCCTATTGCTCTGGTGATCACCATGTCCCGAACCTCGAATTGACCCGAACACCTCCAACGGTGGTGCTACCTACCTCTCAATGGTGGGATGGCACTACTTTAAAGGACATTTACACAAACGAATTCCTTAGGGTAGGTAGACGACTCTAGATACTTGCTCTAATTTCAAAACAAATCAAAAATACTTTCCACACCGACACTTTTTCAAAAAAGCTTTCGAAAGCAACTTTTCAAACACTCTTGAGGACTGATACAAGAGTCGAACTGGAATTTTCAAAGAAACTTTTTTAGAAACCCACAGTTGAAAAGCAAACAAACCATTTTTGAAAACACAATGAGCAAGTATCTAAGAGCCCATGGATAACCATGGATAGAAAGGGTGCTAACACCTTCCCTTTCTATAATATACCTCCCGAACCGAGAGCAATCTCTTTAAGGAATTTTTCTGTGCTTTTGTCCTTTCCATTTGGAGAAAATAAAAGACGGTGGCGACTCTTGCTTCCGCGACATTTCGCGAACCAGCGTTAAACAGTCAGTTCCAGATCCACCGATCACATTAAGCTTGCAACTTGACTTGAGTAGGGAGTTACAGCCATCCTCAAAGCAAAGTAGGAGTTGGAACATATTCAAGGAGGTCCAGGCAAGCTATAGAAATCATCAGGCCATCACAAAGGTTGCTCAAACTCCATACACGACTCCAGCTATAAGAGGTAAGTTTTCAAACTTCTATCTCTTCATACAGGCATCATTTGAGTTTGATTTGTGAAGATAAAATGTAGATACCATTGCCACGAAGCTGTACATATCCATACTTTACATTTATATGGCCTGAGCTTAGAGAATTTTAGGGTTGAAGCTTTCTGCAATTTTTAGGTTTTGAATTAGGGCTAGAAAAATTCTCATTCATCTTTGATTGTTAGCTTAAGTTGTTTATATGTTTGGATTCGTGGGAAAAAATGCCATAACTTTCATGTTTGAACTTTTCATTTTTGTTGAGAGATGAAGAAGATACATGTCCTTTGGCTGGAGGTTGAAGATGAAGTCTTCAGAACACGTTTTGCCTTACATATTTATTGTTTAATTTGTATTAACAGATGTATAGCCACCCCAGTGGTAATGCAGCACTCTGGTAATCAGGAGGCCATGGGTTCTAGCCTCAACGCGCGCTGCCTTTTGCTTTTTTTCTCTCATTTTTACATTTTTTTTGTTCTTTCCAGCGCATGGGCCTTCCTCCTCCTGGGCCTGATTTTTTTTTCTAACATTGCTCCCCCCTATTTCATATTTGCACCCTGGCCAATTTAATTTAATTTCTTCATTTTTTTTTGTTTTTATTTATTTTCTCAAATATATTTTCTAAATACAAAAAATGATAAAAATGCAAAAAAAAAAAGATATTTTATATTTTGACTTTTTTCACTTTATTTTTCCATAAATAAAAATATTTTTTATTCTTCATACTTTATTTATTTATTTAAGTGAATCTTATAAACTTAATTAATATTATATTGTTTATTTATTTTTCTTCACACCATTTAAAATACATTATTTTGATATAAAAAAAAGGACTAAAAATATTTTATAATACTACAAATATTTTGAAGATAAAAAATACCAAAGAATATATACTTTTCTTAAACTTATTTTCTTTTGATTAATTATTAGAATTAGGGTTTTCTTTTAAAATATTTTTCTTAATAAATTCAAACTTAATTAACTATTTTCTTTATTTAAATTAGGTTAAGACAAAATCTTTTTCATGAAAAACCAAACAAAATTAATTTTTTTTCTTCATATTTTGCATCCTTGTACATTTATTCATTTTTATACTTTGTATTTAAATTCCTTGTATATTCATGCCAATTCAATATGGTTGTAATAGACTAATTAGGTTTAAATTCTTGCAATCCCCATTTACAAATTGTACACCCCCTCCCACAAATGTTGTAATAGCGTAGTAACTTTAAAATTCCGCAATTTATCGCTTTATATACAATTGCTAGTAATTAGGGTTTGTATGGAAAGACTTAAAACCAATAAATAGAAAACCCTAATTCAAGACTAAATCAAGCATGAAAATAATACATTTACACACAAGCACCCCTAGGGTTATTCCACTTGGTTGCCTTATAAATGACCTTATTACGCATGTGAGGTATCTTAGCAAAAACAAGCAAAAATACAAGATCATAGACCCTCGATGATGCTATCTAAGTTGCCTTTCAAAATGATCTTAGCCCCTAAAGAAAAATGCTAAGATACCTTGCAATATTGCTAATCATGGTTATACGATGACCCATGCCCGTCCCGTTTACATCCAAAGGTGGGGTTACTTACCAAATCAATGGTAAGATAACAATGTCAAAGGAAAAGAAAATGAACAAGAAAGACTTTTGAGTAGGTAGAATGCTCCTAATTACTTGCTCCATTTCAAAACAAACGTCCTTGCTATTTTCAAAATAAACATTTACACTTTCAAAACATCTTATACACTTGAAAACATTTTCAAAAGATCAACATCTTTGTATACATTCTTATGAACGAGAATTATTATAAAGTTTGCCTAAACAATGGCCTCTTTACAAAATAATTTCAAAAACCACACAAAGCACAATTTCAAACAAAAGTAAGTGATCTAGCAAGTAACTAAGATCCCATGGAAAACCATGGATGAAAATGGTGCTAATACCTTCCCTTTTCCTAATCTACCCCCCGAACTCAAGAAACAATCTCAAAGGTCTTTCCTGTGCTTTTTCACCTTTCCTTTTGGATAAAAGAAAAGTCGGTGGCGACTCTTGCTAACCACAACATTTGCGATCAAATGCAAAACCTTCAAGTCAGTTCTCCCACCGTATCACAGTACCTCTCACACATCAAGAGGTCAGTAGACAACGATACAAAAATGGTTATCCCTCACCGACTAAGAAATAGGGCAATCACAATTCTTCCAACAAGTTAAAAATGACTCGAAGTCACGCGATGTGTTCAAAAGGAAATAAAAGAGTAATAAAAATGAAAAAAATGAAATGAATAAGAAATGAAAAAGAAAGTGAGAAAAATCCCCGCTAATTCGAAACTTGAAAAAAAAGTCGCTTAGGCAAAAGTCATGCATCCCACTGGACCTCATAGTCAAATTTAAAAAGAATTTATGCAGGAAAAAGTTAGGGAAAGTCTGAAAGAAGAAAAAGGATTGCAAAATGGATATCCTCAACAAAGAAATAAGTCGCGTGATCAGAAACTAAAAGTAAAAGTAAGTGATTGGCATGTCCAAAGAAGACCTCGGTTGTTTCCTCAACCGTCTGGAAATTTCTTTTGAGAGAGGAATGTTCGTGTCAAGTTAACTGAACTTAGGACTGGAGAATATCATGAAGGGGGTGAGTACCAAATAATTTTGAGCCTTAAAATCCATTTTTCTAAAACCGTGAACTAGGCCATGTTACAACCCTCAAAAGTCCTAATTGAAACAAGGTTTATTTCGAAAGCTTACCTCAATGAGATAGCGTTTCCTGACTCCCATGAATTCTGATGGTATCATATGCTTTCGTTATCTTTTATACAAAAAATCAATTTCGCACCCTGGATAGTGATTCATTCACAAGGTTTTGCAAAATCTTTTTAATAAAAACTTCAAGATGTACATAATTGTTGCATTAGAATTATCATTCTTAGAATAAACATTTTTCTGCTTGTAAAACAATTGCTTGATATTAAGGAAGCTTACATTTCAGTATCAGCAAAAGGGCATATCACCGAGAAGAAGTTGTTGAGCACAAAGGATGCAACACTCAGTCAATCTAGGGCAATTATGTCGAGATGAGATGAATCTCTAGAAGCCTTTTTGGTCAGGCAGATTATCTTAAAAACATACAGCCAATGGCAAGTTGTGAAAGATATCTCGACTAGCACGGTAAACTTGGGACACAAAAGTTGTCTCCAAGGGCATCTCCAAATTTTTGTTAAGACAAATACTATGTGTTCCCCAAGTCGAGGATCTCCCTTAAGATGGACTGTTTCTCGTGATCCGCCTTGTAGATGTGTGCATGGTTTCCTCTACAATAGCTGACCAGTTACTGGGTTTCCTCTAGGATGTCGTGTAGTTTTGGGTTTGCAATCCCATTTTCCCCCAGTTAAGTCTTGGTTCAGATTTCCACCAAGTTGTTATACATGTTGGGTTCGTAATCCCATATTCTCCACAGTTAAGTCTTGATTGAGACTTCCCCGGCTGGGTTTGATTTCTTTCCATGGTCGAGTGGTGATCAAACAGAGATTGCAAAGTTATGAAGCATTTGCTTAGTTGTTGGATTCTTTCTCCCGTTATGAAGAGAAGTGATATAAAATCTCTTGTAGGATATTACGCTCTCCAATTATGACATTGTTGTTGTGTGCCTCCAAGTAGCCAGGCAAGGGAAGTGTATCTTCTAAGAAGTGTTGAGACAAGTGTTTACTCCTTGGGTTTCCTCTCGTCGTGCGCTGAGTTTGATTTAAAATACCTATGAGCTGACCTATTACTGTGATAATAACTTCTTAATTCTCCAAATGAGTCAAGGATGATGTTTACCTCTAAAGTTGTTATCCCATGAAATTTCATGATTTCTCTCGAGAGAAGTTTGTGCAACTATTATTCTTAATATTGAAGAATGTATTTGGGCTCCCTTCGGTGTGTGTGGTTTCTTTTCCCCCAACGAAATTAGCATGACATCCCCAGTTGAAGTCTCAACGGTTGTGGTTTTCATCTTTCATGGTGAGGTTTGTATTTACGTCCCTAGTTGAAGTCTCAACGATGTGGTTTTCACCTGCCCTAGTAAAGTTAGTTTTGGAATCTTCAGGTGAAGTCCAAACTATGAGGCATTGTCTTCTCCAGTCAAAGTCTGTATGACATTCCCTGGTGAAACTTAGAGGAGTTTATCATATCCCCGCAACTTTATTTATTGCTATTAGACTGTGTTCTGATTATTTTTCAAGCCATGTTCTTCCCAGTGAAGTTAAGCCGTAAAATAGGACTTTATTTCCTCAGTGGGTGCTTACTCTTATGGAATCTTCATCCTAGATGTGATTTGACCGAGTATTAACTTTACCCAAGTTGGTTTTTCTGGTTATCCCCAGTACATTATGGTTATTTTGTCAGCATATACATGATAACATTCATACATTTATACACATCATGCATAGCTGAATTTAAAATTCATTACTCATTTGCATTCATTGATGTTTTCGTTGGCATATTATTCTCTTTGTAGAATTATCTTATCTTCTCTCAATAGAGTGTCAACTTTAAGCAGAAAGTGTATATCCTTTCAATTTACCTACTAAGTTATCCCTCGTGGAAGAATTTTTCTTTAGCTTTCCTATTCAACTCATTATCTGGATGGAATGTAGTACCCTTTTGAGTTTATTCCTCATTAGGTGTTGTCTTGGTTGATTGTCTCATTCTAATTTATTTCGGGTTTGAACCTGTGGTACCCGACAATATTATTATTCTGATTTATGTAGGCTTAGAACCTTGGTTTAAGAAAGTACATTTATTTTGCACACAAAGACTTTTTCTCCTCAATATGAATGTGTTGGTATTTCCCATGAAGTCAAAATTCATTTCCCGCAAGTGTTATTGTAATTCCTTCTTAAACAACAAGTGGCAGGTCTCTTTATTTGAGCAACCTGTTCTTTCCTAGTAATTCTGTTAATGCCAGAGAAGATGTTTACTTCGATGAATGGTAGTCTTGTCATTATGGGAGATAATTCGTTGTTGAGATTTTTATTCTAATGAATGGTAGTCTCGTCATTATGGGAGTAGTTTGTTGATGAAGATTTGTACTCCAATGAATGGTAGTCTATTTGCTATGGGATATAGTTCATTGTTGAGATTTGTATTCTAATGAATGGTAGTCTCATCATTATGGGAGATAGTTCGTTGATGAAGATTTTTACTCCAATGAATGTGTAATACGGTGGCAGAACTGATTGTTTTTTGTTACTACTGGTTTTTGCGTTTTTTTTGTTTGCAAATGTACGGTAAGCAAGAGTCGCAACCGTCTTTTATTTTATCCAACAAAGGAAAAGGGAAAAAGAACAGAAAAAACCTTTTTCGAGATGTTTATGAGTACGGGGGGTAGATTATAGAAAGGGAAGGTGTTAGCATCCTTTCTATCCGTGGTTTTCCACGGGCTCTTAGGTACTTGCTCATTTTTAAATTGCTTTTGTGCTTGTGTTTTGAAAAGTTTTTGTTTACGTCGCGGTAACTATTGTATCTGTCCTCAAGAGTGTGATAAAGTGTTTTTGAAAACTTTGTTTGAAAAGTGTTTGAAAGTGTAAGTGTGAAAATTAATTGTTTTGAGCAAGTACTTAAAAGTTTCTACCTACTCGAAAAAGACTGTTCGTTTTCTTATTTCCTTTAGACAATGCTATCCTACTATTAAGGAGTAGGTAGCTCCACCGTTGGAGTTTGAGGGACAATCGAAAGGGACGATTACGGTCACTTAAGGCAACAGGGAAAGATCTCTTAGTAATTTTCCTAAAGTTCTAAGATCGCATTTTGTTTTACCGAGGCAACCTTCGAAAGGGACTTGCGATCTCTAAATTAGAGGACAATCACTAAGAATTCTCACGTTCGAGAATAGTGACTGTATTTCCAAGGCAACCGAAGTGGGAGATACCATAGGGGTGCAAGTGTGCAGCAGTGTGCTTTTCTCAGATATTTTATCTTGCGCAATTATGGTTTTCTACTGCTTTAAACATTGATTTATCTTTCGCATACAATCATATTATCAATCATCTAACAGTTTAATTAACAATAGAAAATAAAGTGCGAGAAATTTAAAGTCTAACTATTACAAGGCTCGGGGGGATGGGAATTACATAACCAAAATTGGGGAAATAAAAGCACTAAATATCCTAACTCTAACTATTACAAACCTCGGAGCAATTACATTAATTGGAAAAAATAATGAAAGGAATGCGTGTGATGAAATTAAATACGAGGAATTAAAGTTTAAATTCAAAGAAAATCTAAAAAGAAAATATTTTTGTTATTTTATTTTAGGAAAACCCTAATTCTAATGTTTTTGTATTTTTATTTGAAAAAAGTAATTTAATTGCAATTAAAACCTAATCTCTAATTAACTTTAATTATGAAAAAGAAATTAACTACCCTAATTAAATTAAACTAATTAATTAGCAAAAATAATTTTTTATAAAAAAAAAACTAATCCTAGTATTTTTGTGATTTTTGATTGGCTTTATGATTGAATAAAAAAAAGAATTTTTTTAAATGGTAAACAATTAATTAGAAAAAAATAAACAAACAATTAAAAAATAGAGAGAAAGAAAATTGGACCTGCTGATGATAGCAATCTGGGGGTGCCTTGCTGAATTTTTCAGGCCCAAAGCTTGAAGGCCCACTTATCCAGCGCCTGATTTAATGGGAACTTAATCTTGGAAGCCCACCGTGCGCTGCGTTTGTGATACGTTAGATCTGAACTGATGATGGATCTAGTGGACAGGATCTGGGAGTGCATAGCATGGGCCTGGGCGTGAGGTACATAGAATATGCAAGCCACAATTCAGAAAATGTGAAAGATGCTTGGACCTGGGATCAAACCCAAGTCCTTTCTCTCACCAGCGCTGCCTTTTACCATCTGGGCTACATTACTTATTTGTTAATATAATAAACAAAAAAACATAAAGTACAAAAGTAGCATGCCCGGAAAAATGCGCGAAATTCAAACGGGCCAGTGGTATGCTGCCACGCCCTCATCTTCTTCCCCAGAACCGTCGTTTTTGGTAGCGACCTTTACCTACGGTCCAAAGTCTGTAGCTGCAAACCTGCCAATTTCAAAAATGCAGCACTCACACAATAAATTCAAATGGAGACCATGGATCAACTTGGTTTGAGGCCCTGAACACCATGGTACCCACAATCAAACCTGATTTTGCCTATATTAAGAAAACCTAAAACAAAGCTTAAAACCCTAAGAATGGCGTCTTTTGATTCCCACGCTTAAACTCAAATCAAAACATCCAAACATGTTGTAAACATGATTACAAGCATGAATATATACTTAGAACATGTTGATAATGCCATAATCAATGAAAATGAATTTAAAAAAATATGCAAACTGTGAAGTTGGTAGCACGTGATTCTGGACGTTTTGAGGCTTGGAGATGGATGGAATAGCTTCGACAATCTCCTTGGGATGTTGTTTTGCCTTTTGTTTTGATGGAAACGAGCTGGAATCAAGCTTTTGGATTCTTGCAACTTTGAAGTTTTTAAAGTTTTGTTTCTTGATTTTTGAGGCAGGCTGCGTGCTAATGTGTATCTAAAAAACTTTTTGTTCTAGGGTTGCAATACATTGGCATATGTAGTGAATCAGATCAGGGTAATATTTGTGGCAAGAATCCAAATATTAATGGCATGGTTTTAAGAAAAAATAAAATCTTCAAAAGTTGTCATATGTGGATATTTTGTGTCCATTTGGCCTTGCACAATTTTTTTGGCTATTGACAGCATATATGATCCATCATTCAATGCAAGAATCATATCAAAACAAATCTACATTATTTATTTAATTTAATTTGATTTTTAAATGATTAAAATCAAAATAAATCAAATAAATAAGCAAATAATTCATGGATGGTTTTATGGTTCGTGGACCATGTTAGGATTAAGTTCCAAACTTGAAAAGATAGGCCCATGTGGGAAAAAAATTCAAACTTGGGCATTGTTGACTTCATGCAATTTTCAAAAATTGACCAACTTTGACAATGCATATCTCTCTCAATTTTGAACCTAAGAGGGTGTTCTTGGACTTTTTAGAAAGATTAAGATATCCTCTAAAAAACCCTTTTGGTTTCATCTCCATTGGGTCTTCCATGTTCATGTAAGAAGCTTTGACCCAAAAGGTGTTTTTGCTGACCTTTGAAAATGACCTATAATGTCTGAATTTATATCTTTTCATGAGTGCATTTCTTGAACTTGAGGGATGAAGATGAGTTGTATGGTATTGGATTCTCTTAAAAATGAGCCTTGGATAAGAAATTTCTGATAAAGTATGAGAAAATTATGCATGGTCAAAGTTTGGTTGACTTTTCCTATAGAAACCCTAATTTAACGACTTTTGAGTTTTGATGAATTAGGAGCATTCCTTGAGGAATCATGACCAAACCTTGATTAAATGATGGATATAACTTCAAAATGTTGATGTTGACCAAAAATCTTGAAGTTTGACTATATGTGGGTCACCGTTGACTTTTGACCTAATATAGTTGATTTTCAAGCATTTGAGCAGTTTGACTGTGCAAACTTGTTCGGCAAGGCATGAAATTCGTCATGGATATTCTTGGAGGAATAATAGGACCATGGAAATCAATTGAAGTCTTTGGAGTTGGCACATCCTGATTCAAATGGAAACCCTAGTTGAAGATTCATTGCCTTAGGAGAGAATTTGTCTGGTTAATTCTTGGGCATCCTTGAGCAAGTTGAGGACTTCAATGAGCATGTGTTGAGCAAAATGAGAGAGAAAATTTTAGGGTGAAATATCTGACCCTGTTCAATCTTCTTAGACCTGAGGATGTAGATTGGCTTGTCTGCCTTTCATGATCTGAAGGTGGAAGATGATTGAACACTAGAGTGCCCAGAAATTTGCACTCGCATGAAGTGAATGTCGATCGATAATATTGGTAATAGGCTTACATATGCCATTTAGAAGGTGACGGAGAATCGTCAGAGACGGGCTTAAAGATGCCATCCATAAAAGATATCGGTCGTATAAGAGATTCCTTTGCGAGAATCCCTATACCTGCCGTTGAGGAGGACTTCGCCGGGGAATGTTGATTTATGTCCTGGGAAATAGAGTCTAAGAGCTTCGGTTGTCCATAACTCTACTGGGGAATTAACTCTTGATTGATGAGATAAAAGTGAGCTGTTATCTGGTCGAGTCTGGGTTTCACGTCTACTTAATGGGGAATATGAAATTGACCGTATCTGGTTGGGTCTAGGTTTTACAGTGTTGTAAACTGTTGTCCGGAGATAAAAGAGAAGGAACCTGTATAGGGATTTCTCAGGATAAGTCCATGCAAAAATGCGTCAGGTAATTCATGAAAAGGAGCTTGGATAGTAGGGCTATGAGAAGGAACTTGGGTAGTAGGGTTACTTTTAAATGAAGCCTGGGTAGTAGGGCTGCTTTGGAATAAAGCATGAATGGTAGGGCTGTGAGAAGGAACCTGGGTAGTAGGGTTACTTAGAAATAAAAGCTTGGGTAGTAGGGCTATGAGAAGGAACCTGGGTAGTAGGGTTACTTGGAAATAAAAGTCTGGGTACTATGGCTATGAGAAGGAACCTGGGTAGTAGGGTTACTTCGAAATAAAGCCTGGGTAGTAGGGCTATGAGAAGGAACCTGGGTAGTAGGGTTACTTCGAAATAAAGCCTGGGTAGTAGGGCTATAAGAAGGAACCTGGGTAGTAGGGTTACTTCGAAATAAAGCCTGGGTAGTAGGGCTGCATTGGAATAAAGCCTGGGTGGTAGGGCTGTGAGAAGGAACTTGGGTAGTAGGGCTGCTTTGAATAAAGCCTGGGTGGTAGGGCTGTGAGAAGGAACCTGGGTAGTAGGGTTACTTCGAAATAAAGCCTGGGTAGTAGGGCTATGAGAAGGAACCTGGGTAGTAGGGTTACTTCGAAATAAAATCCTGGGTAGTAGGGCTATGAGAAGGAACCTGGGTAGTAGGGTTACTTCAAAATAAAGCCTGGGTAGTAGGGCTATGAGAAGGAACTTGGGTGGTAGGGTTACTTCGAAATAAAAGCTTGGGTAGTAGGGCTATAAGAAGGAACCTGGGTAGTAGGGTTACTTCGAAATAAAAGCCTGGGTAGTAGGGCTATGAGAAGGAACCTGGGTAGTAGGGTTACTTCGAAATAAAAGCCTGGGTAGTAGGGCTATGAGAAGGAACCTGGGTAGTAGGGTTACTTTGAAATAAAGCCTGGGTAGTAGGGCTATAAGAAGGAACCTGGGTAGTAGGGTTACTTCGAAATAAAAGCCTGGGTAGTAGGGCTATGAGAAGGAACCTGGGTAGTATGGTTATTTCGAAATAAAAGCCTGGGTAGTAGGGCTATGAGAAGGGACCTGGGTAGTAGGGTTACTTCGAAATAAAAGTCTGGGTAGTAGGTTATGAGAAGGAACCTGAGTAGTAGGGTTACTTCCAAATAAAGCCTGGGTAGTAGGGCTATAAGAAGGAACCTGGGTAGTAGGGTTACTTCGAAATAAAAGCCTGGGTAGTAGGGCTATGAGAAGGAACCTGGGTAGTAGGGTTACTTCGAAATAAAAGCCTGGGTAGTAGGGCTATGAGAAGGAACCTGGGTAGTGGAGTTACTTCGAAATAAAAGCCTGGGTAGTAGGGCTGCCTCATTTGATCACGTAGATTAGTTGACCTGTTTGGTTTTGGGAACTGATTTTCCATTAGTTGTCTGCAGATATGACATGTATAGCTTCATGGATTTAATCTTGAACTGTTGGAATTGTTGATGATAACCATCTTTCCTGAAAAGGTACATAATTAATGATATGCGATGCATGAAATGCATCGTGTGATGATGTTCTCAAAATAAATGAGATTATGTTGTATGTGATATGTATGCGTACGTCATGATGTTTGAACATGAAATGCTATTGTGACATATACGAGTATGGGAAAATAAGTCCCTGACTACTGCTGGAGAGTACTGGAAATTGAATTCCTGACTGTTGTAGAAAAATTGGTTCTTCTACTTCCGTTGGGGATGATGAGTAGAGATGATTTGTCGAGGATTTCCTCTTTTTGTTTGAGAATACTCGGTTGGGGATCTTTGACTTCTGCTTGAGAATGACTATATGGGGAGAAAGATGCTCTGTTGGAAGATTACACCTTGTTGGGAGATGAACTTCTGCAACTAGAGAAATAAACTCTGTTGGGGATGAGGCTTTGCTAACTATTTGAGATTTGTAAAACTCAGTTGGGGATGAGAATGTAAAAACCTTTGTTGAAGAATCCTGAGAAGCTCGATGATTTCACCGGGGAGTTTTTCTCAGATGTCGGAGCAGTAGCTTGGAGATGTATGGAATAAGCATCAGAATGATATCCATCTCTGGATCGTATCTGAACTGTATCTAGATAAGAATATGGAGTAAGTTTCAGGATGACATCTGTCTCTGGACCGTACCTGAACTGTTTCTAGATGAGAGAATCTTGAATAAGTAGCAGAATAACGTCCGTATCTGGATCGTATCTGAACCGTTTCTCGATGTATGAAAATCTTGAATAAGTAGCAGAATAACATCTGTATTTGGATCGTATCTGAACTGTTTCTCGATGTATGAAAATCTTGAATAAGTAGCAGAATGACATCCGTATCTGGATCGTATCTGAACCGTTTCTCGAATCTGGTGCTCTTGATGAATGATGGTCAAGGTATAAGTCTTCCCCTGATAGACAGGTGACGAGACATAGTTGTATGTTTTAAATCCCTAACTTTTGCCTGGACCGCCCTTTCGGGTTTTCAGTCCACCGGGATACCCTTTTTGCCCAAGCCGCCTTTTCAGGTTTTCAACTTGTCGGGTGTACATATTTTTTATGTATATCCCTAACTTTTTCCCGAACCCTTTTGGTTTGCCGGGATGCCCTTGTTTTTGCCTAGGTGTGTCAACCTAGCGGGTCTTTTTTTCATGCGTAGTATTTTCCGACTATGTCCATGCTCTCAGGATGTAGAGAGTTGTCACTGTCCATAGTGTTGTGTTGTAGTACTGTCAAAAATATTTGTTTGATCGTACAAGATTCGTTACTGGAATTCATGTCCAATGCCCCACGTGATTCAAATGAAGATCTGCCCCTGGCTATTTGGAAATTTTGAGAGATTCCTTGAACCTTGACTTGACTTCCCCAGATCAGCTGGTTACCATGCCATGCCCCTTGATTATGAAGGGTCTGCTATTGGGAATGTTTTTCCAGCTAAGGTGATTCTGTCTATTGAGAGGATTTATGTTCATTGAATGTTCGTTGTGCAAATTTCTTTACTGTTAAATAAATAGTCATATGCAAACAATCGTATTTTAAGAATGCAAAGCTTATGTATGTCTTGAAATTTTTGAAAATGCAATTTTTTGTAAAACCAAATTTTGCAAGAATGTGATATCAACTCAGGATTTATAGTAAACCTTACAGGAGTCAGGACACCTTTTGTAACAATACGCTTTCGAACTAACTTGTGCATCAGTTAGGACTTTTAAGGGTTATAACGTGGCCTGGTTCACAGTTTAAGAAACAAAGGATAAAGGCTCAAATTTTATTTGTATCCACCCGCTCTTCGTGATGTCCTTCAGTCCTATGCTCAGTTAATTGCGCGTTTAGAATCCCAGTTGAGTTCTAGAGTATTGTCCTTGATGTTTCGGTGATGGTTTGGATACTGAAAGTTTATTTGAAAGAGGCATTCATTTTGTAATCTTTTTTGTTGAGAATTTGTAGTAACCTCTTTTTTTGGTTTTCATTATCCCTTCTTTTGCCTGAACTGTTTCTTTTTGTGATTACAGTCAGCGGGATGCCCTAGTTTTTTTAGTCTCCTTCATAGGTTTTGACTTAATGGGCTTTTATTTTGAGAGATAATGACTGCCTGTTCTTAATTATTATGCGGAACCATCACCGTCTTTTAATTTGGAAGGATGTCTTCGATGCCATTCATTGTGTACGAAGTGGAAGATTGTGAATGAATGTGCACCTGAATCAACTGAGAAAACTACCCTGCCCCAGGTTACGATTAAAGGGTTTTAATTTGTGTGAAAAGAAAAACTCCTACTTCTTTGGATCAAAGGGGTTGACTAGGGATTATCTTCCTTATAACTCCACTGTTTGGGATTTGAAACAACGCTTGTACATCGTCAGCAAGGTCTATTCAAAAGCACACTATATGGATTATGGTATCGTTTTTGTCATCCTCCCTTTAAAGGATCAAAGCTTTTGGTCGAGAGTTGAATATCACAAAAAGGAAGTAAGAAAGCAATTCAAGCATGGTGCAAAAAAATTAATTCAAGACAAACATGTGCAATGCATTGATGAAATAACGAGGTTTGATATGAATAAATGTTCAAACAAATCAAAATAAAATTACACATTGAAAATTCTAATGAACGAAAAGTCTTCTTGTGAGAACTTGTCACTTCAGATGGTGTGCCTTGGAGGGATGGTAGAAGAACTCAGCCTGACCGTCTTGTGCAAATTCTAGCGCTCCTTCATCAATCAGGTCTTGAATTTTATTTCTCAACGCCCAACAACTGTTGGTGTCATATCCGGGACTGTTGGAGTGGTACACACATCTTGCATTTAGATTGTAACTTGGGGAGTCTATGTTGGGATTCTAAGGAGGAACATAACCAACTTGGCCTCCAACATGCGTTGCAATGCTTGAGCCAATGACATGTTGAATTCGGTGAAGCGTCTTTCGGATGTATTCTGCTTATGCTGATTACCCTGTTGTCGTTGGCAAGGTTATGGTTGGGCTTGTGATGTAGTAGTAATCTGGAAAGGTCTGTTCTTGACCAAACCAACCTCTTCTCTCACTGGGGGATGATTAATGCCTTGATCCATAATTTTAACTGTTTGTTTCATGGATCTGCATCCATCTTGGTGAAGCTTGTTGACAAAGGCTCTTAGCTCTTCTTGTCCTCGAGATAAGTTTTGGATAATAGACATCTGCCCCAGCATCTGGATTCTCATTGCCTCTACCTCAGCTTGCAGTTGTTCCAACTGTTCATCCTTGTTATTGTCAGGACGTTCCTTGGTCAGATTCCCAACAAGGAGTGTTTTCAGGTCTTCTTGCCCCTCGGATAGATTCAGGAGCAATTCCTTGAACTGGGCATCTTGAGCTTGAAGATCTATGTTGTCTTGTTTGAGTGCCATTGCTGAAATAAACAGCGAGAACATGAGAGACATGTTATGAAACCTGTTTATGCAATGACATGTATGATATGCAAATGTTTTCAAGGATCTCGCGGGGTAAACAAGAAAAATGTTAGGCGTTGAACTTTACAACTTTGATTGAAGCACTTCGTATCGTTGAAGGTCCTTCTACAAGAGTCTAGCTCACCATATCAAGTGGGTCATAGACCCTGACTCAAGTTGTTGAGTTTTGATATTCTGACGACATTGACTAGAGGAAAATAAATCCCCTTGCCCCTTGCTAGACATATGATTTATCATAACCTGTATCACAAACCCTTGAGATCCTTGAAATGGTTAAGTAAATGCTGTGGCATGATGTTATGATGTGTACGTTATGCGTTAAGCAAAAGTGTAAGGTGATGAAAATAAGTAAACCCTGCAAGAGATCCAAGTTATTGGGTAATGAACGTAAACAAATATTGCAAGGAAATCATGTTGTCAGATAATAAAACCCTGCAAGTAGTTCAAGTTGAAAGCAAACAAGTCACACAAACAACCTTAGGTTTAGGCTTGCATGGGTTTTAAGATAGTGCCCTCTTGAAGTTGGATTGGTTCAACCTGACCTATAATAGTAACCGGGTTCTAAGGGATCTCAATATCACCTATCTTTCCCCCAAATTTTATTCTGATAGACAATTGACTTGCCGCCAAACAAAACTCAAGAGTCAAACCTCAATGAGTGTAGCATCGAGTATCAACCGACATTGGGTTTACACCAAAGACGACTATCTCACTACGTCCTAAAAAGCCAAGTTGGTCAACTAAGGTGCTAAGGTCAGTTGACGCTTTATGATACCACGCAGCGGCCCCGTATTCTCCTTGATTACTCAAGGGCTACTGGTACACACCAAAGTATCGCATCAATGTAGCTACTATTTCAACCGTGTCGGTATACCCTACACAACTCCCTCACAGTTTATTGCTACTTACCTAAAAGGAATTCCCCGATCCGGGTTTAAGATCCAAACAACCCAAACAGATACCCTAAAAAGTAAATCAAACAAGACAAGCCAAAGAAGCAATTAAAATGACCTAGATCCTAAGGTAAACCCCACTTTATAAATCATGTCCCCAGCAGAGTCGCCAGTTCTGTAATACGGTGGCAGAACTGACTGTTTTTTGTTACTACTGATTTTTGCGTTTTTTTGTTTGCAAATGCACGGTAAGCAAGAGTCACCACCATATTTTATTTTATCCAACAAAGGAAAAGGGAAAAAGAACAGAAAAAACCTTTTTTCGAGATGTTTCTGAGTACGGAGGGTAAATTATAGAAAGGGAAGGTGTTAGCACCCTTTCTATTCGTGGTTTTCCACGGGCTCTTAGGTACTTGCTCATTTTTAAATTGCTTTTGTGCTTGTGTTTTGAAAAGTTTTTGTTTACATCACGGTAACTCTTGTATCTGTCCTCAAGAGTGTGATAAAGCGTTTTTGAAAACTTTGTTTGAAAAGTGTAAGTGTGAAAAATTGATTGCTTTGAGCAAGTACATAAAAGTTTCTACCTAATCGAAAAAGACTATTTGTTTTCTTATTTCCTTTAGACAGCGCTATACTACTATTAAGGAGTAGGTAGCTCCATCGTTGGAGTTTGAGGGACAATCGAAAGGGACGACTACAATCACTTAAGGCAACAGGGCAAGATCTCTTAGTAACAGTCTTAAAGTTCTAATATCGCATTTCGTTTTACCGAGGCAACCTTCGAAAGGGACTTGCGTATCTCAATTAGAGGACAGTCACTAAGAATTTTCACGTTCGAGAATAGTGACTATATTTCCGAGGCAACCGAAGTGGAAGATACCATAGGGGTGCAAGTGCGCAGTAGTGTGCTTTTTTTCAGATATTTTATCTTGCGCAATTAGGGTTTTCTACTGCTTTAAACATTGATTTATCTTTCGCATACAAACCTATTATTAATCATCTAACAGTTTAATTAACAACAGAAAATAAAGTGCGAGAAATTTAGAGTCTAACTATTACAAGGCTTCGGGGGATGGGAATTACATAACCAAAACTGGGGAAATAAAAGCAGTAAATATCCTAACTTTAACTATTACAAACCTCGGAGCAATTACATTAATTGGAAAAAATAATGAAAGGAATACACGCGATGAAATTAAATACGAGGAATTAAAGTTTAAATTCAAAGGAAATCTAAAAAGAAAATATTTTTGTTATTTTATTTTAGGAAAACCCTAATTCTAATGTTTTTGTATTTTTATTTGAGAAAAGTAATTTAATTGCAATTAAAACCTAATCTCTAATTAACTTTAATTATGAAAAATAAATTAACTATCCTAATTAAATTAAACTAATTAATTAGCAAAATTAATTTTTTATAAAAAAAAAAACTAATCCTCGTATTTTTGTGATTTTTGATTGACTTTATGATTGAGTAAAAAAAATAATTTTTTTAAAATGGTAAACAATTAATTAGAAAAAAATAAACAAACAATTAAAAAATAGAAAGAAAGAAAATTAGGCCTGCTGATGAAAGCAATCTGGGGGTGCCTTGCTGAATTTTTCAGGCCCAAAGCTTGAAGGCTCACTTATCCAGCGCCTGATTCAGTGGGAAGTCAATCTTGGAAGCCCACCGTGCGTTGCGTTTGTGATACGTTAGATCTGAACTGATGATGGATCTAGTGGACAGGATTTGGGAGTGCATAGCATGGGCCTGGGTGTGAGGTACATCGAATCTGCAAGCCACAATTCAGAAAATGTGAAAAATGCTTGGACCTGGGATCGAACCCAGGTCCTTTCTCTCACCGGCGCTGCCTTTTACCATATGGGCTACATGACTTATTTGTTAATATAATAAACAAAAAAAACATAAAGTAAATAAAGTAGCATGCCCGGAAAAACGCGCGAAATTCAAACGGGCCAGTGGTATGCTGCCACGCCCTCATCTTCTTCCCCAGAACCGTCATTTTTGGTAACGACCTTTACCTACGGTCCAAAGTCTGTAGCTGCAAACCTGCTGTTATACCCCAAAATTTGCCCTCTCATTTATCAATGCTTTTCTCACAAGATCTCTTTGACTCAAGACTGGATTAGGGTTTGACCAGCTCAAGACATCTCATCATGCCTTGATGACCCAAAATTAGGGTTTGGGATTGCACAAGGATTTTTGGACTATCAATGTTTCATATGGATTTCAAGTATCATTATGGACCCCTAAGATCACTCATGTCAAGTTTCAAGCCTTGAATCACATTTTTTGATCAGTCAATTGGACAGTTGACCTAAAAATCAGTTGTATTAGGAAAAAAGTCAACCATGGCCAATTTACAGTCAAACTTCATAATTTTTGATCCACATCAACATTTTAGACTCATATGTATCATTTGATCAAGTTTGGACCACATTTTCTCAAGAAATTTGACCAAATCATCAAAAGGGCAAAATGGTCAAAATTAGGGTTTTGACTGAGAAAGGGAAATTTCTGATTTTTGACCTAGCAAATGACCAATTGGTTTGAAGCATGATTCCAAGGGCTCAATTGAATCATCATTACTTAATGACATGGTTCAAAACATTGCAAATTTCATATGTCAATCCAATGGATTTGACATATGAAATTTGAAATCAACTGATCAAAAGTCAACTATATACTGAAAAGTCAAACTTTGACTTTTTGGTCAAAATCAAGTGCCAAGGATCACAATTCATTAAGACATTCCAAAATGTGAAACTTGTTCATCAAGATATCAAAGATTGAAGATTTTTTTTTGAAATTTTGAATTTTCTTAACTTAGAAAATTTTCTAAGTATAGAAAATTTCTTATTTTTTCTCAACTTTAAGCCAAATTCTCACCATGATACATGATGATTCAAAGGAAGTTATCAATATGAAAGTTATAGATCTCCATGAAATCTACAACTTTTCCTCACACATTTTCCCCTAAAGATACTTGGATCTCAAGATATAATTTTGTGAATACATGCCCATGAACTAAAATAACTTAGTGAAATTTTGCCCTAATTTAGGCAGGTTTTTGACCTAACTTCATGGCAATTTTTCACCTATTTCCAAGAGGAATCTTGAAATGCATTTCAAATATGAGTTATAGGGTACATTTCAAGATTTCCAAAATGTCCAAGAACTCTTCAAGATCATTTTTGAGTAGAGAGAATCAAAGAGAAGAAGTTGACAATTTCTCACTTTGGTTTCAAGCCATTTCATGAAGAACAAAATTCAAATCTGAACCTATGCTGCCTAATCCTTGCTTTACAGGTCTCAAACTTGTTTGTCACTTCATAATTTAATGCTTACACAGTAGATAAAGTCTTAATACAAGCATAAGAGTCTTTGTCCAAGCTTTAATTCCACAAATGGCACAAAGTTGCCATTGCCATTTTAGAAAAGCATAACTTTTGCAACTTTTCACTCCTTGAGCATTGGACCTGTTTTCTCTGCATACACAAGTCCTATAAACCAAAAGCAAGCTGTCTAGGACTTGTACCAACTCCAAGCAGGCCTGTACAAGCATGTGGAGAGTTGTCTCCTCACCTTTCTTAAAGGACAAGCAATAGAGCAAAAAGCCTACAATTGAGAAATTTGTTGTGGAGCTGACTTGAAACCTTCTCTATACTTATAGACAAACATATTGCAACCTAATGGACAATTTCTCAAGGCCAGAAACTCTAAAAAACTCCATATCACCAAAAACCTATCATAACTTGCAGTTTGAGACTAAGCATAACAATCCAAAAATCTACTCGTGCGTTTCAAGTTCTAATCACTCAAACACTTAACCTACCTCATATCTAAGTGTTCCAGACCATCACCCCTTCATTGTAACTCCTCCTTCTCCATCTGCCATTTTTGCATTTCAAGCTTGCAGGTTGACTTGGATAGAGAGATTCAGACACTTTCAAAGCAAGGCAAGGATCAGAACACACTCAGGGAGGTTCAAAGCAAGCTAAAGGAATCTTCAGGCCTTCATAAAACTCACTCAAACTCCATTCACGATCTCAGCTGAAGGAGGTAAGAACTCTAACTTCTATCTCTTCACACAGACATCCATTGGCCTCGATTTGTGAAAGGAAAATATAGATATTATTGTGCTAAAGCCAACCATGTGCATAGATTTCATTTATGTTCATTATGTATGGAGAATTTTAGATTTCAAATTTCTATAAAAAATTAGGTTTAAAATTAGGGCCATTGAAATTAGCTTTGATCATTGATTGTTAATTTACATGAGTTATATGGTTGAAATCGTGGGAAAAAGTACTACCATTTTCATGTTTGAAGTTTCCATTTTCATGGAGAAATGAGAAAGATACAGAGGTTCTGGCCAGCTTGAGGAAGAAGATGAAGTACATGGCAAAGAGGTGTTATGTGTTATGTTTTTCTTATTTCATTTGAACTAACGGATGTACAGCCACCCCAGTGGCAAGGCAGCGTGCTGGAAATGTCAAGGTCATGGGTTCGAGCCTTGGTGCCTGCCTTTTGCACTTTTCTCATTTTTAGCTTCATTTTTGACATTTTTGGCAACGTGGGCTCAGCTTATGGGGCTCTCATTTTTTTTCTAACACTTACCTTCCTTTCTCTTACAGCACCCCTGACCCAATTTACTTTGATTCATTTATTTTATTTTTGTTTACCTCATTAAATATTTTTCTTAAATATTATAAAAATCATAAAAAATATCAAAATGTTAAATATTTATTTTTGTTCACTTTATTTTATTTTTTCATGAAAAAATATTTTTATTAAATTATATATTAACTATCCTTTCTTAAATAAACTTGTAAAAATAAAATAGATTTAGGTTAATTTTTATTTCTTTTCCTTCATACTTGTAAATATTTATTTTGACATATAAAAAGACTAAATATTTTCATAAATATTATTTATTATTTTAAGACTAAAAATACACAAAAAATAATACTTAAAGAACTTTATTTTCTTTTAAATTAGAAATTAGGGTTAATCACTTTTCAAGAAATAATTTCCTTTCTTAAATTATTAGGATTAGGTCAAAACTCTTTTGCATATGAAAAACAAAGAAAATTTCTTTTTCTTGCATATACACAAACATTGCATATTTAATTTATATTGTATATTATTCAAATACTTGTACAAATTCGATTTGGTTGTAATAGCTTAATTAGATTTAGATTATTGCAAATCCCCCATTTATAATTTGTATACCCCCTCCCATAAAATGTTGTAATAGCGTAGTAATCTTTAAAATTATGCAATTTACCACTTTTATATACCATGCTAGTAATTAGGATTTGTATGGCAAGATCAAAACAAATCAAATAGAAAACCCTAAATCCAAGACAAAATCAAGCATGAAAATAACACACTTGCATACAAGCATCCTTAGGGTTACTCCACTTGGTTGCCTTACACAAAAAATGGTCGTATTACGCATGCGAAGTATCTTGGCAAAAACAAACAAATATAAGATCATAAGTCCCTCGATGATGCTATTCAAAGTTGCCTTACAAAATAATCTTGGTCCCTCAAAAATGCTAAGATACTTTGCAATATTGCTAAACATGGTTATACGATGACCCACGCCCGACCCGTTTACATCCAAAGATAGGGTTGCTTACCAAATCAATGGTAAGACAACAATATCAAAAGAAAAGAAAATGAACAAGAAAGACATTTGAGTAGGTAGATTACTTCTAGTTATTTTCTCTATTTTAAAACAACTATCCTTGCTATTTTTAAAACAAACACACACATTTCCAAACATCTTACAAACATTGCAAACATTTTCAAAAAGACAAACATCTTTATATGCATTCTTACGAACGAGAATCATTACAAAGATTGCCTAAACAAGGGCCTCTTTTAGAAAATACTTTCAAAACCACACAAAGAACAATTTCGAAACAAAAAAAGCAAGTGATCTAGAAAATAACTAAGAGCCCATGGAAAACCATGGATGAAAAGGGTGCTAATACCTTCCCTTTTCATAATCTACCCCCCGAACTCAAGAAACAATCTCAAATGTCTTTCCTGTGCTTTTTCACCTTTCCTTTTTGGATAAAAGAAAAGTCAGTGGTGACTCTTGCTAACCGCAACATTTGTGATAAAACGCAAAACCCTCAAGTCAGTTCTCCCACCGTACCATAGAACTCGTGACTCTGCTGGGGAAATGATAAAAGTGGGGTTACCTTAGGGCTTGATCTCATTTATTTGCTTACATTGTTTGACTTGTATGCTTTACATTATGGTTCTTTGTTTGGGTTTGAAATCCTCTACCCGGATTTGGGATACATTACAGGTAAATAGCAATACATTATGGAAACTGTGCGGGATATACCGACATGGTCTAAGCAATAGCTATGTTAGTGTGACATATTTGTGGGTACCGGTAGCCTTTGAGTCAATCAAAGAGAATACGGGGCCGCTGAGTGATGTCATAAAGCACTAATGAACTTCTAGAACCCTTTACTTGACCAACTTGGCCTTTAGGATATAGTGAGATGACCATCTTTGGTGCAGTACGAAGTTGGTAGATACTCGATACTACACTCATTAAGGGTTGGTTTCTTGGTATATTTCGGTCGCCATTAAAGAGGCTTGAGCTGAAACAATGACCAAGGAAACAATCCGGTGATATTGAGCTCCTTAGAACCCGGTTACTATTATTAGGACAGGTTTAAGCCAACTAAACTTCAAGAGGGTACTTACCTATAAAACCCCATGCAAGCCTAAAATAAGAACTTGTTTGCTTTCCTTGTATATGCATACTTGTACATAACATCATGGACATTATGAACATCATATAAATCTACTAACCATTTCAAGGATTTTGGAGATTCATCTTTGTTCTTGTTTTGTAGGATATGGAGTCACTTCGCAGGAAAAATATCCAAGTTAACCTTGTAAGAATTCCTCCACAACTTAAGGAGCTAGCTTCAAGGATCCCTGATAACTCTTTGTGATCGGTGGATCTGGAACTGACTGTTTAACGCTGGTTCGCGAAATGTCGCGGAAGCAAGAGTCGCCACCGTCTTTTATTTTCTCCAACATGGACAGGACAAAAGCACAGCAAAATTCCTTATGAGAATGTCTCTCGGTTCGGGAGGTAGATTTATAGAAAGGGAAGGTGTTAGCACCCTTTCTATCCATGGTTATCCATGGGCTCTTAGATACTTGCTCATTCGTGTTTTCAAAATGTTTGCTTTTCAATTGTGAGTGGGTTTGAAAAAGTTTCGTTTAAAGATTTCAGATCGACTCTTGTATCAGTCCTCAAGAGTGTTTGAAAAATTATTTTTAAAGCTTTTTGAAAGTGTCGGTGTGAAAAGAGTTTTGATTTTTTTTTGAAAAGAGCAAGTATCCATGAGTCATCCACCTACCCTAAGGAATTAGGCTGTGTAAATGTCCTTAAGGTAGTGCCATCCCACCATTGAGAGGTAGGTAGCACCACCGTCGGAGGCGTTTGGGTCAATTCGTTTTTAGGGACAGTGTGGTCACCAGAGCAACAGTAGGACACCTTAGAAGCTACCCTTATGCCATTGATCCTTTTTAATTCCGAGGCAACCGTTTCGAGGCAACTGGATCATGTCATGGACATAAGGACTTACTAAAACATCCTATACTCGACGACCACGTTTCGAAGGCAAGGCAACAGTGAGGCGTACCCTAGAAGTGGTGTGTGAATTTGTGTGTTATTTCAGTTATGTTTTATCTTGTACATGTATCATGGTGATCTACGCTTGTTTTTAATTTAGGCCATACATTCTTTCATGCAATTATAATTTAAAAGTGCGGAAATTTAAATGCGGAAAGTAAAATCCTACGCTATTACAAGGCGCGGGTCTATACATCGCCAAAATACAAAGACCCGTTTTTTGATAAAGATGCGGAAAGTAAAGACGGAAAGATAAACCTAATTACTATTACATCCGAGAAACAGTTACATAATGATCGAAAGAAATAATGCGTGAAAAGAATTAAAATTAGGACGTCCGAGGGTTTTGACCCTTTGCATGAAATTAAATTAAATTAAAGTCCAATTAATTATTTAATTAAAGAAAAGAAAGTGTTTTAGTGTTTTTTGTATTTATGAAAAATAAAGAAAAAGAATTAAAAGGAAACCCTAAATCTAGATTATTTTAATTATGAATGAAAATATTAAAGTTAACCTAATTTACTAGTTAATTAATTTATTTACATGTTTATTTACAAAATTAATGATAATTAATAATAATGATAAATAATGATGATTAATAATTTATTTAAGAAAAAGATGAAAATGTCAAAAAAACCTAATTATAGATACTTTTTACTTATTAAGAAAAAGATTAAAGTTTAAAAACCTAAATTAAACTAAGTTAATTGTTAGAGTTTATTTACAAAAAATAGGTTAGTGATGAAATTAATAATAATTAAATATATTTGTATTTTTGATTTTTCTGTTTTTATTATAGAAAATTATTTTATGGTAAAAAAAACAATTAAAACAATTAAAAAAGAATTAGAAAAGAAAAGAAAATAAAATAAAAAAGGATGCAAACCAAGGGGGGTTTCAGGCCCAAGGGGAGGTTTTTTTTGAACGGTCTGCATTCTTTGGCCATTGGATTGGGTTTCATGGCCATTTGTGTTCTGGCTGTTGGCCATTTGTGTTCTGGCCTCAACGTTCCTTAATCTTCGCAGGATGTCTGTCTCACCATGTATTGGTGTCATGCAAAAGTTGTTCTTTTGGCCATTTGGCTTTTGGCTTTTGGCTTTTGGCCATTTGGCTTTTGGCCTCAACGTTCCTTAATGAACCTGCATGGGATCCTGTCTAAATCTGTAGTGTTGAATCTCATGAACACATTAAATAAAATCATAAAATGCAAATAAAGCCAATATATGAAGAAATTTAATGTTTAGACACAATATGGCATGTATGAATGATTATACCCTTTTGATCATGGAGATCAAATCAATCTTACCCTTACTGGAAAATTAGTGACATGAATGCTTTTATGCCTTTTGGATCATGGAGATCAAGCCAGCCTTACCCTTACTGAAGAAGTAGTGAGGTGTTGGTTTGTAACTGTGATGGCTTGTTTGTAGTGAGAGAGGGATTTGTAATAAGGATTTCAAGGTTTTAGGGTTCTTGAAAGAGTTTGATATTCTAACAGTGTTGTGGCAAGGTTTTTTCTCTCTTTTTTTCTCCTCCCTGATTTGTGTGAAAAGAAGGTGATTATATAATGGAAATTAGGGTAAAGAAAATGGGCTTTGAATGTGCAATTGGGCCTCCAATGTTCACTTGAGTTCGTCACTTTCCAGGCTAAATCGCAGGGACTTAAGTGCAATTTTTGAAGTTGAAATGTGAAAACAAAATGTATCCGACATCGATAACTAACTCCTGTCCGAAAATCGGCTCAATCGGATAAACGGTGAATTAGTTATGAATTTTTGAAGTTTCAGCTCAGACAAACTTATTTTGGGCTCCAGTGTCGACTCTGACACGTTCTTCAATAAAAAACTGGTATTGATCGGTGCATAATTTGGTCTCGACTTTTGAAGCAAAGTTGTAGATCTATGAGTCAGTGACCTTGTGTAAAAATATGAGTCCAATCCGATAAAAATTGACCGAGTTATGAATTTTCGAAGTTTCGGCCCAGATGAAATAATATTCAGCATTCAGGATTTTCGGCATGTCACACACTCTGAGCAAACAATGAAGGCCTTTTGTACACCGTTCGAACTCGATACCTCCTGTGAAAATGTAGCCAACTCAATTTGTGAAATTTTGGCGCCGGAACCAGCTCGATACGATGAAAATCGACCAAGTTATGATTTTCTGAACATGACGCAAATAAACTTCTGTCACAAATTTTCTGTACGAAAATACTTGATAAATCCACATTTTTGAAGACCTTCTGATCGAAATTGGCTTCCAGCCGTGAGAGATGAAAACATAGATAATGTCAAGACGGAATTTTGGCCACCGGAACAGGTTTAAAACGAGTCACGATCTTCAAGTTATGAATTTTTTAGCGCGTAAAAACTGCACTTTCAGCACACTTTTTCACCATATTTCTTCGAGAAAACTCACACATTCTGATACCTTCTTTAAAGAATTGACTCTTGAGCCGAACCTGAATTTGAGAATATGTTATCAGAGATATCTTGGCGAAAGAATACCTGAATATGACGCGCCGGGTTGGACTTGTGAATTTTTCTTGAAATATTTTGAGAAATATGGGAGGGCAAATTTTGGGGTACAACAGTTGCCACTGTTCAATCTTCTTAAACCTGAGGATGTAGATTGGCCTGCGTGCCTTTCGTGATCCGAAGGTGGAAGATGATTGAACACTAAAGTGCCCAGAAATTTGCGCTCACATAGAGTGTGTTAGCAGTATGATGTAGGGAATGGGCTTACAGATGCCATGTTGAGAGATGATGGATATGAGGATGGGCTTATAGATGCCATCTAGATACTGTTGGTAAGTGGAGAGATGGGCTTATAGATGCCATCGGGAGGTTGTCGATCGCGTAAGAGATTCCTTAGCGAGAGCTTGCGTACCTGAGAAAGAAAAATAATTACCTGGCCTGTTACAAGAGTTGATCTTCAAACCCTTTATGCAGATGTGCCCTGGCTGGATACAGGAATCGAATCTTTAAACTCTTCAGACGTGCCCTGGCAAGATACAGGAATCGAGTCCGGAGAATACAGTCGTCAACAGATACACCCTGGCAAGATACAGGAATCGGATCTTCGAACTCTTCAGACGTGCCCTGGCAAGATACAGGAATCGAGTCTGGAATATGTAGTCGTCAACAGATACACCCTGGCGAGATACAGGAATCGGATCTTCAAACTCTTCAGACGTGCCCTGGCGAGATACAGGAATCGAGTCTGGAGCTTCAAAAGGTTTTTGTTGATAATGATGTGATGAATGAATCAGGGACGGTTACTACCTCACTGGGACGATGAGAGAACCTTGGACGATTACTACCTCAACGGGACGATGAGAGAACCTTTGGGCGATTACTACCTCAACGGGACGATGAGAGAACCTTGGACGATTACTACCTCAACGGGACGATGAGAGAACCTTTGGGCGATTACTACCTTAACGGGACGATGAGAGAACCTTTGGGCGATTACTACCTCAACGGGAGGATGAGAGAACCTTGGACGATTACTACCTCAATGGGACGATGAGAGAACCTTTGGGCGATTACTACCTCAACGGGACAATGAGAGAACCTTGGATGATTACTACCTCAAGGGGACGATGAGAGAACCTTTGGGTGATTACTACCTCAACGGGACGATGAGAGAACCTTTGGGTGATTACTACCTCAACGGGACGATGAGAGAACCTTTGGGCGATTACTACCTCAACGGGACGACGAGAGAACCTTGGATGATTACTACCTCAACGGGACGATGAGAGAACCTTTGGGCGATTACTACCTCAACGGGACGATGAGAGAACCTTTGGGCGATTACTTCCTCAAAGGGACGATGAGGGAATCTTGGACGTCTTCTACTTCAAAAGGTAAAGACTTTTATCTGTTGATCGTTCTTTTCCTGAAAAAGTAACGAGTTAGTTGTATGCAATGTCATAATGTATGACATGCATGATGTCATGATGTTCTCAAAAATAAATGAGATTGGGGTGATACGATGCGTGTGTGCATGTATCATAATGTATGACAAGGTGATATTTATGAATGTATTTTCGTCTAGGAAAATAAATCCTTGACGGGTGCCGGGAAGTTGAATCCTGGGCTGATATGGAAGAGTAGAGCTCTGTTTCCGCTGGGGGTGATGGTTGCAAGAATACCGGTAGGAGAAGATGACTCCGTTGGGGAACAAACTTGGCGAATAGATTACTCTGCGGGGAATGCTCTGTGGGGAGAGAAATACTTCGCTGAGGTTGATGATAACTCCGCTGGGGATTCCATTGGTAAGTCATGTTGAGAGATCTGATGAACTCCGCTGGGGATAGGAAGACTTCGCCGGGGACGATCTCTCCGTGGCAATTGGCTGAGGATAACCCAGTTATATCCTGATGGGGAAATAAACTTTGAATAAAGCCGGGGGAGCGTTCGTACTATGCGGATGACAAGCTTACAGAATCTACTGGGGATAAGCTTTAAGACCTGCTGGGGATAAGCTTTAAGACCTGCTGGGGATATGGATTCCACTTTCCTGGGGAAACTTTTGGACTGGACTCTCCTGGGGAAATTTTTTTGAGATGTACTGGGGAAGTGGCTCCACCGAATGTCTGGTATTCCACCGGGGAACAATCTTAGATCAAGACTGCCGAGGATGCTTGTTAAGAATGTTTGTATACTCCGCTGGGGAATGTTGAGATCCGCGGGGGATAATCCAACTTCCTTGAGGTTGATAGTGGACTAACTCTGCTTGGGGAGAGTATCGCTGACTTACTGGCTCACTCTCTGGGGAATTAAGATATCTTGGTCATGTTTTTCAACCGAACCTACCTTTGTACCTTGGTGGACAGAGCAATTAGATCGTTTAGACAACTCATTATTGCCCCTGTTTCTGATGTGGGAGAGAAAGATACCTGTGGAGGTGCTTGATGACTGCCGATTTGACAAATCTTCTTCTGGTAGGCAAGTGACGAGATGACAGGACATAGTCGTACGCTCTGATCCCTAATTTTTGCCTGGACCGCCGTTTCAGGTTTTCAGTCCACCGGGATACCCATTTTTGCCCAAGCCGCCTTTTCAGGTTTTTGACTTGCCGGGTGTACAGATTTTTCATTTTCATCCCTTATTTTGCCCGAACCCTTTTGGTTCGCCGGGAAGCCCTTATTTTTTCCTAGGTGTGTCAACCTAGCGGGTCTTTGATTGTGCGTAGTATTTTTTCGACTATGTCCACACTCTCAGGATGTAGGGAGGTGCCCCTGTCAGTAGCATTGTGTAGCCATATTACCAGAAGATGTCTGATCGTGCAAGATTTGTTGCTGGAATTCCTGTCCAATGCCCCAAGTGACTTAGGTGGAGATTTGCCCCTGGTTATCTTGGCATTTTGAGAGATTCTCCGAATCTTGATTGAATTGCCCCAGATGATGGACAATAATCACGTCTGCCCCTTGATTGGAAGTGCTTTTGTTCACTAGGTATTCATCGTGCGAATTTTCCTGCTGTTCAAACAAATAGTTATATGCAAACAATGTTATATCAAAAATGCAAAGCTTATGTCTGTCTTGAAGATTTTGAAGATGCATTCTTTTTCCTAAAACAAGTGAATGTTTGTAAAACGTGATGTCAAGTCCGTATTTACCGTAGGCCTTAAGGAGTCAGGATACCTTTCGTAACAGTATGCTTTTGAACTAACCCATGCTTCAGCTAGGACTTTTAAGGGTTATAACGTGGCCTGGTTCATGGTTTAAGAAACAAAGGATAAAGGCTCAAATTATTTGTACCCACCCGCTCTTCGTGATGTTCTTCAATCCTAAACTCAGCTGATCGTGCGTTAGACCTCATTTGAGTTTTTGTCCTGATATTCCCGTGATGGTTCGGATGTTGACAGTTTATTTTGAATAGGCAGTCATTCCTTTTTTTGTTGAGGGTTTGTAAGAACTCCTTCTTTTTTTTGATTTTGTTATCCCTGTTTTTTGCCTGAACTGTTTCTTTTTGTATTTACAGTCAGCGGGATGCCCCAGTTTTGTAAGTCTCCTTCATAGTTTTTTGACTTATTGGGCTTTAGTTTTTTTTTGTTTTGGTAATGACTGTCTGTCTTTATGATTATTCGGAACCATCATTGTCTTTTGTTTTGTAGGGACCTCTTTGGTGCCATTCGTTATGCACTTGGATCAACTGAGAGAACTACCCTGCCCCAGGTTATGATTAAGGGTTTTAATTTTCGAAAAGAAAAACTCCAACTTCTTTGGCTCAAAGGGGTTGACGAGGGATTATCTTCCTTATAACTACAGTGTTTAGGAATTGAAACAATGCCTGTACCTCATCAGCGGGGTCTGTTCAAAAGCATACTGTAAAGATCGTGGTATCGTTTTCGTCATCCTCCCTCAAGAGGCTTAGAATTGTTAACCGAGCGTTGAACATCACAAAAAATATGAAAACAGTTTTAAGCATAGTAAACATAATTACTTCAAAACAGACACGTGTAATGCATTAATGAAATAACAAAGTTTGACATGAATAAAATGTTTGAACGATCAAAGAAAAATACAACTTGAACATTCGAATGAACAAAAGATATTCTCGATGACTTGGTGTAGGATCCGTGTTCAAACTTGACCTCCTTGGCGTCAATCAAATCCTGGATCTTGTTCTTCAAGGTCCAACAGTCGTTGGTGTCATGTCCGGGACTGTCAAAATGGTAGGCATATCTCACACCCGGGTTGTACTTGGGAGAGGAAGTATCAGGATTTTGAGGAAGATCCTTTAGTGTGATCAGTTTCGCCTTCAGCAATTGTTGTAGTGCCTGAGACAAAGGCATGCTGATGTCACTATACTTCCTATCTTGATACTTTATCCTACGCCTATTGCTCTTTCTTTGTTGCACATGCGCGGGATCAGAGATCTGGATTGCCCCTACGTCATGACGACCCTTTTTACCATGTATAACATTGGACTCTTTCTTCCCACTGTGGGGCTTTTTCTGAGCATCAGCAGGTGCAGCTTCTTGAATCTTTCCTGATTTGATACCAGCTTCAATTCTCTCCCCGGTCAAGATCAGATCTGTGAACCCAGCAGAAGAATTCCCAATCAGATGGTTGAAGAACGGCCCAGACAGGGTCCCCAAGAACATATCGACAAATTCCTGATCAGTCAGAGGTGGTTGTACCCTTCCAGCAAGGTCTCTCCATTTTTGGGCGTACTCCTTAAAACCTTCTCCTGATCCTAGCGACATACCTTGGAGTTGGGTACATGTAGGAGCGAGGTCGACATTGTACTGGTACTGCTTGTAGAATGCAGTGGCCAAGTCCTCCCAGCTGCGGATGTTGGCTCCATTCAGTTGATAAAACCAGTCGAGTTGAGTTCCCGACAGACTATCCTGAAAGAAGTGAATCCACAAATTCTTGTCAACCGTGTAGGGCTGGATCCTCCTTATGTAAGACCTGAGATGCAGCTTAGGGCAGGAGGCCCCGTCGTACTTGGCAAAGGCAGGTGCCTTGAATTTGTGCGGGATTACCACCCCCGAAGACAGACCTAGATCTTCGAAGTCCAGGCTGGGCACTTTTTGTATTTCCATAGCACTTAGCCGATCTTCCAACTGTTTATACCTGTCCTCAGCCGGAGGGTACTTCTCATCATTGTAATCGGTCTCGTTGTCGGAGACCACTGGACTAGGAACCTCTCTTTCATGGGGACTTTCTTTCCCAACAGACGGGGTAGTCAGCTCAACTTCATTTTGTGACCCATTCCCAGATTTGCGTCTCGGGTTGAACAACACCGTCCTCTTCTTCTTCTTCTTCGAGAGTAGAGTCTTCAGATCTTGTTGCCCCTGGGCCAAACTCATGACCAGCTCTTGGAATTGGACGTTCTGAGTCTGAAGGGCCTTGATGGACTGCTCAGTTGATGATTCAGGATTCATGACGATCGGTTGAAATAAACAGCGAAGAAGGTAAGTGACCTGTCAAAAGGGTACCTGTAATGCAATGATGTGTATGTATGCATGAAATGTTTTCAAGGATCTCGCGAGGTAAACAAGAAAATTGTTAGAGTTGGACACTGGTAACTTGATTGAAGGAATTTCATGTTGTTGAGAGTCCTCCTTCAAGTGTCAAGGCTCACCATATCGAGTGGGTCATAGCCCCTGACAACCCTGGCTAGAGAAAAATAAATCCCTTTTGCCCCTTGCTAGACATGTTGATTCATCATGACCTACATCACAAAACCTTTGAGGTCCTTGAAATGGATTAGTCCTTATATAGGATGCATGCAATGGTATGATGGTATGATGTTATGCTATGCGTGGCGTAATGTAGGTAAACCCTGTTATGAGTCCAGATTAAGGACGATAAACAAAACCTGCATGAAGCTCATGTGTTAGATAACAAGCATGCAAGTAGTCAAGTTTGAAAGCACGCAAGTCACACAAGGCAGCCCTTAGAGTTTAGGCCAGCATGAAGTTTGGGGTACTACCCTCTTGAAGTTGGTGGGCTCAAAACCTGTCCTATCAGAAGTAACCGGGTTCTAAGGGTCCCAATATCATTGGATTGCTTTCATTGTTCATCGTTTCGATTTAGCCACTGAACTGGCGACCGAAATATTCCAAGAAAACAACCCTCAATTGAGTGTAGTATCGAGTATCAACCAACCTCGGACTGCACCAAAGTCAGTTATCTCACTACCCTAAAGAGGCCAAGATGGTTCAATTAAGGTTCCTAAGGTCAGTTGATGCTTCACGACACCACGCGGCGGCCCCGTACTCTCCTTGACTGGACTCAAGGGTTACCGATACACACCAAAGTGCCACATCAACGTAGCAGACTGCTTCAACCATGTCGGTATACCCCGCACAGTTCCCTCACAGTCTTGTTGTTACTTTCTAAGAAGGTATCCCCAGATCCGGGTTAGGATCTATAGAACTCCCGAGACAGTACCCATAATAATAAAGCAAGCAATTCAGACAATTGAAAACACAAGTGATCTTAGTCCTAAGGTACACCTCACTTTAAAATAGTCCCCAGCAGAGTCGCCAGTTCTGTGATCGGTGGATCTGGAACTGACTGTTTAACGCTGGTTCGCGAAATGTCGTGGAAGCAAGAGTCGCCACCGTCTTTTATTTTCTCCAACATGGACAGGACAAAAGCACAACAAAATTCCTTATGAGATTGTCTCTCGGTTCGGGAGGTAGATTTATAGAAAGGGAAGGTGTTAGCACCATTTCTATCCATGGTTATCCATGGGCTCTTAGATACTTGCTCATTCGTGTTTTCAAAATGTTTGCTTTTCAATTGTGAGTGGGTTTGAAAAAGTTTCGTTTAAAGATTTCAGATCGACTCTTGTATCAGTCCTCAAGAGTGTTTGAAAAATTGTTTTGAAAGCTTTTTGAAAGTGTCGGTGTGAAAAGAGTTTTGATTTGTTTTTGAAAAGAGCAAGTATCCATGAGTCATCCACCTACCCTAAGGAATTAGGCTGTGTAAATGTCCTTAAGGTAGTGCCATCCCACCATTGAGAGGTAGGTAGCACCACCGTCGGAGGTGTTTGGGTCAATTCGTTTTTAGGGACAGTGTGGTCACCAGAGCAACAGTAGGACACCTTAGAAGCTACCCTTATGACATTGATCCTTTTTAATTCCGAGGCAACCGTTTCGAGGCAACTGGATCATGTCATGGACATAAGGACTTACTAAAACATCCTATACTCGACGACCACGTTTCGAAGGCAAGGCAACAGTGAGGCGTACCCTAGAAGTGGTGTGTGAATTTGTGTGTTATTTCAGTTATGTTTTATCTTGTACATGTATCATGGTGATCTACGCTTGTTTTTAATTTAGGCCATACATTCTTTCATGCAATTATAATTTAAAAGTGCGGAAATTTAAATGCGGAAAGTAAAATCCTACGCTATTACAAGGCGCGGGTCTATACATCGCCAAAATACAAAGACCCGTTTTTTGATAAAGATGCGGAAAGTAAAGACGGAAAGATAAACCTAATTACTATTACATCCGAGAAACAGTTACATAATGATCGAAAGAAATAATGCGTGAAAAGAATTAAAATTAGGACGTCAGAGGGTTTTGACCCTTTGCATGAAATTAAATTAAATTAAAGTCCAATTAATTATTTAATTAAAGAAAAGAAAGTGTTTTAGTATTTTTTGTATTTATGAAAAATAAAGAAAAAGAATTAAAAGGAAACCCTAAATCTAGATTATTTTAATTATGAATGAAAATATTAAAGTTAACCTAATTTACTAGTTAATTAATTTATTTACATGTTTATTTACAAAATTAATGATAATTAATAATAATAATAAATAATGATGATTAATAATTTATTTAAGAAAAAGATGAAAATGTCAAAAAAACCTAATTCTAGATACTTTTTACTTATTAAGAAAAAGATTAAAGTTTAAAAACCTAAATTAAACTAAGTTAATTGTTAGAGTTTATTTACAAAAAATAGGTTAGTGATGAAATTAATAATAATTAAATATATTTGTATTTTTGATTTTTCTGTTTTTATTATAGAAAATTATTTTATGGTAAAAAAAACAATTAAAACAATTAAAAAAGAATTAGAAAAGAAAAGAAAATAAAATTAAAAAGGATGCAAACCAAGGGGGGTTTCAGGCCCAAGGGGAGGTTTTTTTTGAACGGTCTGCATTCTTTGGCCATTGGATTGGGTTTCATGGCCATTTGTGTTCTGGCTGTTGGCCATTTGTGTTCTGGCCTCAACGTTCTTTAATCTTCTCAGGATGTCTGTCTCACCATGTATTGGTGTCATGCATAAGTTGTTCTTTTGGCCATTTGGCTTTTGGCTTTTGGCCATTTGGCTTTTGGCCTCAACGTTCCTTAATGAACCTGCATGGGATCCTGTCTAAATCTGCAGTGTTGAATCTCATGAACACATTAAATAAAATCATAAAATGCAAATAAAGCCAATATATGAAGAAATTTAATGTTTAGACACAATATGGCATGTATGAATGATTATACCCTTTTGATCATGGAGATCAAATCAATCTTACCCTTACTGGAAAATTAGTGACATGAATGCTTTTATGCCTTTTGGATCATGGAGATCAAGCCAGCCTTACCCTTACTGAAGAAGTAGTGAGGTGTTGGTTTGTAACTGTGATGGCTTGTTTGTAGTGAGAGAGGGATTTGTAATAAGGATTTCAAGGTTTTAGGGTTCTTGAAAGAATTTGATATTCTAACAGTGTTGTGGCAAGGTTTTTTCTCTCTTTTTTTCTCCTCCCTGATTTGTGTGAAAAGAAGGTGATTATATAATGGAAATTAGGGTAAAGAAAATGGGCTTTGAATGTGCAATTGGGCCTCCAATGTTCACTTGAGTTCGTCACTTTCCAGGCTAAATCGCAGGGACTTAAGTGCAATTTTTGAAGTTGAAATGTGAAAACAAAATGTAGCCGACATCGATAACTAACTCCTGTCCGAAAATCGGCTCAATCGGATAAACAGTGAATTAGTTATGAATTTTTGAAGTTTCAGCTCAGACAAACTTATTTTGGGCTCCAGTGTCGACTCTGACACGTTCTTCAATAAAAAACTGGTAGTGATCGGTGCATAATTTGGTCTCGACTTTTGAAGCAAAGTTGTAGATCTATGATTCAGTGACCTTGTGTAAAAATATGAGTCCAATCCGATAAAAATTGACCGAGTTATGAATTTTCGAAGTTTCGGCCCAGATGAAATAATATTCAGCATTCAGGATTTTCGGCGTGTCACACACTCTGAGCAAACAATGAAGGCCTTTTGAACACCTTTCGAACTCAATACCTCCTGTGAAAATGTAGCCAACTCAATTTGTGAAATTTTGGCGCCGGAACCAGCTCGATACGATGAAAATCGACCAAGTTATGATTTTCTGAACATGACGCAAATAAACTTCTGTCACAAATTTTCTGTACGAAAATACTTGATAAATCCACATTTTTGAAGACCTTCTGATCGAAATTGACTTCCAGCCGTGAGAGATGAAAACATAGATAATGTCAAGACGAAATTTTGGCCACCGGAACAGGTTCAAAACGAGTCACGATCTTCAAGTTATGAATTTTTTAGCGCGTAAAAACTGCACTTTCAGCACACTTTTTCACCATATTTCTTCGAGAAAACTCACACATTCGGATACCTTATTTAAAGAATTGACTCTTGAGCCGAACCTGAATTTGAGAATATGTTATCAGAGATATCTTGGCGAAAGAATACCTGAATATGACGCGCCGGGTTGGACTTGTGAATTTTTCTTGAAATATTTTGAGAAATATGGGAGGGCAAATTTTGGGGTACAACACTCTTCATTCACTGAGAGACATGGTCATCTACTCAACTTGGTCACCTCCAACACATATGAGGATATGATGAAGGTGTTCTTTCAGTTCTTTGATCCTTTGCACCATTGCTTCACATTTCCCGACTATCAGCTTGTGCCTACTTTGGAAGAATTCTCTCAACTCTTGAGGATTTCCATTCTCAATCAACTACCTTTCAACGGTATGAAAAGATACCCAAATCCAGAAGAGATTGCTCAAGCTCTACACTTGCACTCATCTGATGTCACAACTTATTGGGAAACTAGAAGTGGTGTCAAAGGCTTCTTAGTAAAGTTCCTGTTTGAGAAATCCCAAAGCTGTTGGAATTCCTTAGACTTGTAAGCCTTTGAGGAAATTGTGGCTCTTATTATCTATGGGATGGTCTTATTTCCCAATCCTGACCAACTCATAGATGTGAGCACGTCAAGATCTTCATGTCACGCAACCCGGTGCCTACATTGCTAGGGGATATCCTACACTCTTTTCACACTCGCACAATGAGGAAAATAGGTGTCCTTATGTGTTGCACTCCTCTCCTGGCAAGATGGTTTATTTCTCATCTTCCCCAATCAGTCTTAAAGAATGAGCAAGGTTCAAGATGGTCACAAAGGTTAATAACGCTCAAACATTAAGATATTCATTGGTGCTCCCGATCCAAAGAGAATGTTATCATTGTTGACCGTTATAGGGAATTCCCTAATGTCCCTTTACTTGGCATTAAGGGAGGCATTACTTATAACCCATGTTTAGCTCTAAGACAGTTTGGTTACGCCCGAAGGGATGGCCCACACGAGATGCTGATTCAAGGTTTGGTATTCGACTACGACAACGACGATCAAGGTCTTCGCCAGAGATTCATCTGAGCTTGGAGGATGCTAAACAAGGTGGATAGCAAGACTTTGGGACACAAGAATTCCATCCCTCTTGAGCCTTACCTCAAATGGGTACGAACCCGTGCTCAAAGTCTCATGATGCCTTATCCTTCCATCCTTCCGGTAATCATTGAGCCTGTTAAGGAGGGAGAAGTTTCATACACTATCCTACATCCTGACATGCCCACATCTCTTGAAGACCTATAAAGGGATTAGATACAGCTCAAAGGAGAGCGAGATACTTTTGAAGCCCAATTCTATGCAAGCGAGAAGAAGGTTTTGGAACTCACTAGGCTACTTCATAAGGAGAAGACTCTAAATGCCTACATTGCACCAAAGAGGATGCACACTACTTTTTTTATCTTAAAGTTTTGTATTATTTTGCCCAAGGAGAATTGATGTACTCAAACTTTATCTTATTAATATAACGTGTGTTTCTTTTTGTCTAAAACAAACTTGAACCTTTGAAATCCTTGAAAATATTGCATATGCACATATCATTCATCATAACATAAACAAGTATTTTGCAACGAGTTTCCTCATCTTTCTACTGTTTATTTCAGTAAGATGGATCTTGAACAGACAGTCAAAGATCTCCAAGCTCATAACATGCAGTTTCAACAGTTGCTCATGACCCTAGCCAAGGGGCAAGAAGAGTTGAAGACTCTGCTGGCTGAAGAAAGGAAAAAGAAAACAAAGAAAGTCATTGGGGTTTTAAACACGGGGAGAAGATTTCAGGGGCAGACTAGAAGAACCTTGAATTTTGCAGCAACATCCGGTGAAGGAGAGGGGAAAGGAAAGGAAACAGCGGTCCCATCAGAATCTGAAGAGGAGGAAGAAGAGGAAGACTACTCTGAGGAACAGTATCCTCCAACTGATGATAAGTACAGACATCTGGAAGAGCGTTTGAGCGCTGTGGAAATACAAAAGGTTCCAGGCCTAGACTTTGAAGAATTGGGATTAGTGTCAGGAATTGTGATTCCTCTGAAATTCAAAGTGCCTTTGTTCGCAAAATATGATGGAGTGTCATGTCCTAAGATGCATCTCCGGTCACATGTGAGAAATATCGAACCACACTCCGCTGATAAAGACTTGTGGGTGCATTTTTTCCAAGATATTCTATCTGGAACACAACTTGACTGGTTTTACCAACTAGAAAGAGCCAACGTCCACAATTGGGAAGATATTGCCGCAGCTTTCTACAAGCAATATCAATATAATGCTGATTTGGCGTCTACCCGTACTCAACTTCAGAGTATGGTTATGGCTTTCAATGAGGGTTTCAAGGATTACGCTCAGAAATGGAGAGATCTGGATGGGAGAGTTCAACCCCCTCTGTCTGAAAGGGAATTGGTGGACATGCTCTTAGGCACTTTGTCCGACCCTTTCTTCAACCATTTGATTGGGAGCTCATCTGTAGGATTTACTGAGCTAATACTGACCGGAGAGAGGGTGGAAGCTGGCATAAAAAGTGGAAAGATTCAGAAGGATTCATCTGCCTCTATAGTTGTGAGGAAGCCTTTTATTAGGAAGAAGGAAGTAGCTGTTGTATATCCATAAAGGAACCAAGGGAGAGCCGAACGCCGACCAATGGTATGGCCTGTTATGATTCCAAAGCCTACATCTGATCATCCAAGAAATAATCAACCGAGGGTGGAAAGGCCAGTCCGACAATTCACCAGAATCAATATGACTCTGTCCCAAGTATTACCGCATCTTCTAAAATCTAATTTGGCAGCTTTGAAAGAAGCTCCAAAAAACCCCAACACAGTGTCCCCTCATTATCACCCAAATTCCCATTGCGCATATCACTCCGAAAGTCCGGGTCACGACACTAACAACTGTTGGGCTTTGAAAAACAAAATTCAAGACCTTATAAAGGCGAAAGAAATTGAGTTTGACGCGCCCGAGAATCCAAACGTCATTTCTGCTCCTATGCCCAGACATGGTCACAACACCAATGCTATTGAAGAAGATTTGTTTGTTACCACAGTTGATGGACTCGTGACTCCACTCCCAATCATTAAGATAAACTTGTTGTAAGCCGGTGTATTCCCGGGTTGTAATGAAGACTTCCACCTTTGCTTATCCTCACCAACTGTTTGCCTTTTGTTGAAAACAGACATTCAACGCTTGATAGACAATAAAGAGATCCTGTTTGAAAGTACTCATGTTTCGCCTATTCCTGTTGAAGACGTTTCAATCATTACCATCTCCACCAATTATTCCAGGGTCCCCAAAAGACCCGTTAGAATTACATCGGTTCCAAAAGAAACCCCTCTAATAATCACAATGCCTGGGCCAGTCCCATACGAATCAGATAAAACGATGTCGTGGAATTACAGTGGGGACATCTACTACCATGGCATCAAACAAGATGGGCTGGCCACCAAAGATATAAACTAAGAAGAAGAAGATTCCGACATTAGCAATATTGCTGGAACTAGTAAAATTACTTGAAGTGGTAGGATCTTTTCTCCAGAAATTTCCCCCCCAAAGGTAGTTTTTGGACCCGTGGTTGCTTCAAAGGTTACTTCCGTACCAATAATCATCTCTGCAAGTGCTCCTATTGACGAAGACAATACAACCCCTGTCATTCCTACCAACACTCCTGCTGCTGAAACTCGAGGAAAAAGTATTCAAGTGGAGCCTGTCCGGACGAAGGCTCAATCACTGACTATCCCCGAGACCTCCAAAAAAGAAATGGAGGAGATTCTAAAAATAATAAAGAGGAGCGACTATGATGTAGTTGAACAGTTGGGGCAAACTCCCTCCAAAATCTCCATGCTGGCATTGCTACTGTGTTTCGAGGCACATGCGAAAGCCTTGGTGAAGTTCCTAAAGACAACCCATGTGCCTCAAGAGACGTCTGCTGATCAATTTCAAGATTGTGTGGCTAGCTTGACAATGGATAACGGCCTAGGCTTCTCAGATGCTGATCTGACACCAAAGGGAAGAAAGCACAACGAGGCATTACATGTCTCTGTTGAATATAGAGGCACAACTCTGGCCCATGTCTTGGTGGACACTGGCTCATCTTTGAATGTTTTACCGAAGAAAACTCTCGACAGACTGGACTGCGAAGGACTGACGTTAAAGCCAAGTAACATAGTCGTAAGGGCATTTGATGGCTCAAAGAGGATGGTACACGGGGAGGTGGATATCCCCATAAATGTTAGGACTCAGACTTTCAATTCAACCTTTTATGTAATGGACATCTGCCTCTCTTACTCCTGTCTGCTAGGACGGCCATGGATCTATAATGCTGGCGCTATCACCTCTACACTGCACCAGATGCTGAAATATCTGGTCCAAGGAAAGATTATCACTATCCACGGAGAAGAAGAGTACATGATTAGCCATCTTAATTCCTTCAGGTATGTGGAATTGGACGACGAGTTCACTGAAACTCCTTTTTAACACTTCGAAGAGGTTCCCCAAGAGTTAGCAGTGACCAAAGATGTGTCCCAGATTCCGAAGATTACAAGACCTCCACTCTGGATGTCATCTCTGAAGGACGCCAAGTCAGTAGTGGAAGAGGGTGGATGCACCATCTGGGGGTAACTTCTGGATATTCCGTATAAATCTGACAAATTTGGCTTATGTTTCACTTCAAGTGCTCAGAAGGCTGTATGCAGTGCTCGTGCTGGAGGGCCACCCTTGAAGATTAGCAACCAGGAGGTCAATGCGGTAGAAAATGGTGAAGAGGACTGCAGCTTGGAGGATTGGATCTTTCCTACTGTCAATGGAGGACTCAACAATTTGGAGGCCAGAGACTTTGTCCCAATAACTTTCATCCCTCAATAATTTATCTTTACATTTCGATTGGACTTGTAATATTCAAAAACAATTCGCACTCTTAAAACCTTGTGTCTTGCCCGAGGCACAATGGTCCATTTGTAAGGGTTATTATTTCATCTTCATATGACATTCAATTAATCATGGACGTTTTTCGCATACAAACTTTTGTGCTCATTGTTTTTCTTTTACATTTTATTTTTAAGGATGGCTATACCCTTACACACACCCACACTCACAAATGTAGGTACTCTTCCATTCTGCATCCCATGGGTAACGATACTGCTATGGCCTTTGGTGACTCTGAGGATCTAATCTACCAAGCTGAAGACGAACGTGAGGAAGATTGTGAAGTACCAGGGGAACTTGCCAGACTACTACAACAAGAGGAAATAACCATTCAGCCTCACGAGGAACCTATGGATACAATCAACCTGGGTACCGAGGAGGATAAAAAAGAGGTCAACGTGGGTGCCAATTTGGAACCCAGTGTCAAGAAGCGTCTGATTCAGCTGTTGCATGATTATGTTGATATCTTTGCTTGGTCATATGAAGATATGCCGGGACTTGATACGGACATCGTGGTACATCATCTACCTACAAGAGAAGATTGTCCGCCAGTAAAACAAAAGGTTCACCATATGAGACCTGATATGTCAAAAAAGATCAAAGCAGAGGTCATAAAGTAATTCAATGCTGGATTCTCGGTTGTCACTTCCTACCCTCAATGGGTTGCCAAAATTGTTCCCGTACCTAAAAAAGACGGCAAAGTACGAATATGCATGGACTATAGAGATTTGAATAGTGCCAACCCTAAAGATGATTTTCCACTCCCCCACATTGATATCCTGGTTAACAATACGGCCCAAGACAAAGTGTTTTCCTTCATGGACAGATTCTTAGGTTACAACCAAATCAAAATTGCACCTGAGGACATGGAGAAAACAACATTTGTCACACAGTGGGGCACATTCTGCTACAAGGTGATGCCATTCGGATTGAAGAATGCTGGCGCGACCAATCAACGCACCATGGTAGCTTTATTTCACGACATGATACATCATGAAATAGAGGTCTATGTAGACAATATGATAGCCAGATCGCAAAGATAAGAAGAGCAACTTGATCACTTATAAAAGCTGTTTGAGAGACTGAAGAGGTACAAGCTGAGGTTAAATCCAAACAAGTGCACATTTGGAGTATGGTCCGGTAAACTCCTAGGCTTTGTCGTCATTAATAAGGGTATAGAAGTCGATCCTACAAAAGTAAAAGCAATACAAGAGATACCTTCTCCTCGTACTGAGAAGGAAGTTAGGGGATTCTTGGGACGCTTGAACTATATTGCCAGATTCATTTCTCACCTAACAGCTACTTGTGAGCCAATCTTCAAACTATTGAAGAAAGATCAAGTAGCCAGATGGAATGATGAATTCCAGGTTGCTTTTGACAAAATCAAAGAGTACTTACAAGAGCCTCCTGTTTTGATGCCACCAGTTGAGGGAAGACCGTTGATTATGTATCTGACTGTTTTAGAAAATTCAATGGGGTGTGTATTGGGGCAGCATGACGAGTCTGGCCGAAAAGAGCACGCTATTTACTACCTGAGAAAAAAGTTTACTGACTGTGAAACCATATATTCACTGCTCGAGAAAACTTGCTGCACTCTGGCATGGGCTGCTCGCTGGCTAAGACAATATATGTTGACTCATACTACCTTATTGATATCTAAGATGGATCCGATAAAGTACATCTTTGAAAAGCCTACTCTTTCTGGAAGAATAGCGAGATGGAAGATGATCCTAACGGAGTACGACATACATTATACTACCCAAAAAGCTATAAAGGGCAGTGTATTGGATGATCACCTTGCTCACCAAGCTGTAGAAGACTATCAGTCCATGAAGTTTGAATTCTCGGATGAAAACATCATGACATTAGACAACTGTGAAGAAACCAGACCATATGACGGACCTGAACAAGGATCCCGATGGACCCTGTTCTTTTATGGAGCATCCACTGCACTTGGTAATGGTATCGGCGCTGTACTCATATCTCCGGAAGGGTGTCATACTCCCTTTACTGCCAGACTTTGCTTTAATTGTACAAACAACATGGCGGAATACGAAGCGTGCATCTTTGGTCTAAAAGCTGCCATAGACTTGGGAATCAAATCCTTAGACGTGTTTGGAGATTCAACTTTGGTCATCAGTCAGATCAAAGGGGAATGGGACACTAAGCACCCAAACCTCATCCCTTACAAAGAACATGTTTTGACATTGCTACCACATTTTGAGAAGATTACCTTCGAGCATTTTCTGCGAGAAGAAAATCAGCTAGCAGACACTCTAGCCACAATTTCATCCATGTTTAAACTTAATTGGGATAACGAGGCTCCCAGATCACCATCGAACAAATGGATAAACCAGTGCATTGTCACGAGATTAATACTGAAGAGGTAGTGGACCAGCCTTGGTTTCATGAGGTCAAGAGGTATCTCGAGGCTCAAGAATATCCAGAAGGGGCTTCAATCAATGATAAGAAGTTCTTAAGGAGATTCTCTGCTAAATTCTTCCTTAGTAATGACATCCTGTACAAACGCAATTATGACTCCATTTTGCTTCGGTGTGTGGATAAGGTTGAATCTGAAAAGATCATGGCTGAATTACATGAAGGTACTTTTGGCACCCACTCCAGTGGGCATACGATGGCGAAGAAAATCCTACGAGCAGGCTATTATTGGTCTACCATGGAAGCAGATTGCTATCAACATTCTCGAACCTACCATAAGTGCCAAATTTATGCTAACAAGGTGCACGTACCTCCAGTTCCTCTGAATGTCTTGACGGCTCCTTGGCCCTTTGCTATGTGGGGAATTGATATGATTGGAGAGACCAAGCCGACATCCTCCAATGGACACCGCTTCATCCTAGTGGCCACTGATTATTTTACAAAGTGGGTTGAAGCAGCCTCCTTTGCCTCCGTTACCAAGAATGTTGTGGCCCGCTTCATCAAGCAAAACTTTATTTTCCGGTATGGTATCCCGGAAAGGATCATCACTGACAATGATACAAATCTCAATAACACCATGATCACCGTATTATGCGAGCAATTCAAGATTCAGCATCTCAATTCTTCTCCCTATCGGCCAAAAATGAATGGTGCTGTCGAAGCTGCAAATAAAAACATTAAGAAGATCATACAGAAAATGACAGTCACATACAAAGGCTGGCATGAGATGCTACCATTTTCTCTCCACGGTTATCGTACCACGGCTCACACATCAACCGGGGCAACACCCTATTCTTTGGTTTACAGGATGAAGGCTATCTTGCCTATTGAGGTTTAGATCCCCTCTCTGAGAATTATGAAGGATGCAGAATTGAATGAAAACGATTGGATCCAGACTCGACTTGATCAACTGAACTTAATTGATGAAAAAAGACTTACTGCTGTTTTCCATGGTCAAATGTATCAAAAACAGATGATCAAGGCTTTCAATAATAAAGTCAGGCGCCAAGTATATCAAGTTGGGGATCTAGTGATCAAACGTATCATCTTGCCTCAAAGTGATCCCAGGGGCAAATGGACTCCTACCTATGAAGGACCGTTTGTAATCAAAAACATATTCTCCGGTGGGGCAATGATCTTGACCACCATGGATGGCGACGACCTGCCACACCCTGTGAACACGGACATAGTCAAAAGATTCTACGCATAAGAGACCCGCTAGGTTGACACACCTAGGAAAAACAAAGGGCATCCCGGCGAACCAAAAGGTTCAGGCAAAAATTAGGGATAAAATAAAAAATCTGTACACCCGGCATGTTGAAAACCCGAAAGGGCGACTTGGGCAAAAAAGGGTTTCCCGGTGGACTGAAAACCCGAAAGGGCAGTCCAGGAAAAAGTTAGGGAATTAAAGCGTATGACTATGTCCCGTCGGATCACTTGACGGACAACCTTTGGCTTCCACTGACAAACTCAGAGTTTCTGATCAATTCAATCATCTTCGGATAAGGAAAATAGACAAGATACTCGGAGAATGCAAAGGCTATAGCAGAATGGGAACCCCATGGGATTATTACACGTAGCTATCCTTCTCTGTATAAATTTTTCTTGTTTTACGACAACATTCTCTTACTAGAATGTTTTTCCCCTTTGTACAAAATATTTATTCAAAGTCAATACAAAGATACCCCTTTGAAAGTGCAAAAAATATTTGTCCTTTTCTTCACGCTTGTGTTTTATTTACAAAAAATGTCCAATGATTCATGGATGAACATATGCATTTGAACATAATTACTGTGTACAAATAAAACAAATGGGAGAGACAATTACTAATGGGTTGAAAGAAAAGGAAAATGTATCTAGGCTATTCCATAAGTAATCCCCTACAGTACATCATTTAAATCCCCAGCGGAACAAAACTTCAAGTTTTTAATCCCCAGTAGAAATCGTCAAATTTCTCAGGATTCCCCAAGCAGATCTTGCAAGCAGTACACGACATTACCCTCACAACAAAATTTACTTCTCTCAACAAAAATTCATCAACACTTAGACTTCACAACATGAAGACTTATACTTACATATCCTTAGCAACATTCAGGGATTTATTTTCCTCAATCAAACGACAATACAACAAATCAGCTCACATGCGCATACATTGCATCCATATATCATAAACATTAATGAAGCAAATACATTGCATCATACATTTCATGCAAACATAACATTGTATTTCAGCTAACATTTTACCCTTTTCAGGATAAGATTAACATCTATCATTAACAATATGCAATCATGATACAGTATGGATACGCTCCAGATACGGATGCCATTCTGATACTCATTCAGATTCAACTTTCAGATACAGTACAAATACGCTCCAGACACGGATTCCATTCAAATACTCATTTAGATTCAACTTTCAGATATAGTACGGATACGCTCTAGACACGGATGCCATTCTGATACTCATTCAGATTCAACTTTCAGATACAGTACGGATACGCTCCAGACACAGATGCCATTCTGATACTCATTTAGATTCAACTTTCAGATACAATACGGATACGCTCCAACCACATATTCCATTCTGATACTCATTCAGATACAACCTTTCAGATACAATTCAGATACGCTCTAGACACGGACACCATTCTGATACTTATTCTTTCAACTTACAACTTACAATTCAACAAACATTCTTGGACGGCATCTCCAAGCCCATCTCTGACAAGATTCTATAACCTCTCCAAATGGCATCTGTAAGCCCATTCTTTCTATTATCATATCATCGAGTGCAAATTTATGGGCACTCTAGTGTCCAATCATTCTTTCACCTTCGAGTCACGAACGACAAAACTTGCCAATCTAACTCTTCAGGTTTAAGAAGATTGAACAGGGGCAACTGTTGTACCCCAAAATTTTCCATCTCATTTATCAAGACTTTTCTCACAAGATCTCTTTGACTCAAGACTGGATTAGGGTTTGACCAGCTCACGACATCTCATCATGCCCTGATGACCCAAAATTAGGGCTTGGGATTGCACAAGGATTTTTGGACTATCAATGTTTCATATGGATTTCAAGTATCATTATGAACCCCTAAGATTACTCATGTCAAGTTTCAAGCCTTGAATCACATTTTTTGATCAGTCAATTGGACAGTTGACCTAAAAATCAGCTGTATTAGGGAAAAGTCAACCATGGCCAATTTACAGTCAAACTTCATAATTTTTGATCCACATCAACATTTTAGACTCATATGTATCATTTGATCAAGTTTGGACCATATTTCCTCAAGAAATTTGATCAAATCATCAAAAGGGCAAAATGGTTAAAATTAGGGTTTTGACTGAGAAAAGGCAATTTTTGATTTTTGACCTAGAAAATGACCAATTGGTTTGAAGCATGATTCCAAGGGCTCAATTGCATCATCATGACCTAATGACATGGTTCAAAACATTGCAAATCCATTGGATTGACAGATGAAATTTGCAGTCAACTGATCAAAAGTCAACTGTATACTGAAAAGTCAAACTTTGACTTTTTGGTCAAAATCAAGTGCCAAGGATCACAATTCATCAAAACATGTTAAAATGTGAAACTTGTTCATCAAGAAATCAAAGATTGAAGATTTTGTTTTGAAATTTTGAATTTTCTTAACTTAGAAATTTTTCTAAGTATAGAAAATTTCTTATTTTTTCTCAACTTTAAGCCAAATTCTCACCATGATACAGGATGATTCAAAGGAAGTTCCCAACATAAAAGTTGTAGATCTCTATGAAATATAAAACTTCTCTTCACACATTTTTCCCTAAAGATGCTTGGATCTTAAGATATAATTTTGTGAATACATGTCCATGAACTAAAATAACTTAGTGAAATTTTGCCCTAATTTAGGCAGGTTTTTAACCTAACTTAATGGAAAATTTTCACCTAGTTCCAAGAGGAATCTTGAAATTCATTTCAAAGATGAGTTACAGGGAACATTTCAAGATTTCCAAAATGTCCAAGAACTCCTCAAGATCATTTTTTAGTAGAGATAATCGAAGAGAAGAAGTTGGAAATTTCTCTCTTCAGTTTCAAGCCATTTCATGAAGAACAAAATTCAAATCTGAACCTATGCTGCCTAATCCTTGCTTTACAGGTCTCAAACTTGTTTCTCACTTCATAATTTAATGCTTACACAGTTGATAAAGCCTTAATCCAAGCATAAGAGTCTTTGTCCAAGCTTTAATACCATAAATGGCACAAAGTTGCCATTGCCATTTTAAAAAGCATAACTTTTGCAACTTTTCACTCCTTGAGCATTAGACCTATTTTCTATGCACACACAAGTCCTATAAACCAAAAGCAAGTTGTCTAGGACTTATACCAACTCCAAGCAGGCCTGTACAAGCATGTGGAGAGTTTCTCCTCACCTTTCTTAAAGGACAAGCAATAGAGAAAAAAGCCTACAATTGAGAAATCTGTTGTGGAGCTGACTTGAAACCTTCTCTATACTTATAGACAAACACATTGCAACCTAATGGACGATTTCTCAAGGCCAGAAACTCTAAAAAACTCCCTATCACCAAAAACCTGTCATAACTTGCAGTTTGAGACTAAGCATAGCAATCCAAAAATCTACTCGTGCGTTTCAAGTTCTAATCACTCAAACACTTAACCTACCTCATATCTAATTGTTCCAGACCACCACTCCTTCACTGTAACTCCTCCTTCTCCATCTTCAATTTTTGCATTTCAAGCTTGCAGGTTGACTTGGATAGAGAGATTCAGACACTTTAAAAGCAAGGCAAGGATTGGAACACACTCAGGGAGGTTCAAAGAAAGCTAAAGGAATCTTCAGGCCTTCATAAAAATCACTCAAACTCCATTCACGATCTCAGCTGAAGGAGGTAAGAACTCTAACTTCCATCTCTTCATACAGACATCCATTAGTCTCGATTTGTGAAAGGAAAATGTAGATATTATTGTGCTAAAGCCAACCATGTGCATAGATTTCATTTATGTTCATTATGTATGGAGAATTTTAGATTTCAAATTTCTGTAAAAAATTAGGTTTAAAATTAGGGCCATTGAAATTAGCTTTGATAATTGATTGTTAGTTTACATGAGTTATATGGTTGAAATCGTGGGAAAAAGTACTACCATTTTCATATTTGAAGTTTCCATTTTCATAGAGAAATGAGAAAGATATAGAGGTTCTGGCCAGTTTGAGGAAGAAGATGAAGTACATGGCAAGGAGGCGTTATGTGTTATGTTTTTCTTATTTCATTTGAACTAACGGATGTACAGCCACCCCAGTGGCAAGGCAACGCGCTGGAAATGTCAAGGTCATGGGTTCGAGCCTTGGTGCCTGCCTTTTGCACTTTTCTCATTTTTTAGCTTCATTTTTGACATTTTTGGCAGCGTGGGCTCAACTTATGGGCCTCTCATTTTTTTCCTAACACTTACCTTCCTTTCTCTTACAGCACCCCTGGCCCAATTTACTTTGATTCGTTTATTTTATTTTTGTTTACCTCATTAAATATTTTTCTTAAATATTATAAAAATCCTAAAAAATATCAAAATGTTAAATATTTATTTTTGTTCACTTTATTTTATTTTTTCATGAAAAAATATTTTTATTAAATTATATATTAACTATCCTTTCTTAAATAAACTTGTAAAAATAAAATAGGTTTAGGTTAATTTTTATTTCTTTTTCTTCTTACTTGTAAATATTTATTTTGACATATAAAAAGACTAAATATTTTCGTAAATATTATTTATTATTTTAAGACTAAAAATACACAAAAAAATAATACTTAAAGAACTTTATTTTCTTTTAAATTAGAAATTAGGGTTAATCACTTTTCAAGAAATAATTTCCTTTTCTTAAATTATTAGGATTAGGTCAAAACTCTTTTGCATATGAAAAACAAAGCAAATTTCTTTTTCTTGCATATACATAAACATTGCATATTTAATTTATATTGTATATTATTCAAATACTTGTACAAATTCGATTTGGTTGTAATAGCTTAATTAGATTTAGATTATTGCAAATCCCCCATTTATAATTTGTATACCCCCCTCCCATAAAATGTTGTAATAGCGTAGTAATCTTTAAAATTACGCAATTTACCGCTTTTATATACCATGCTAGTAATTAGGGTTTGTATGGCAAGATCAAAACAAATCAAATAGAAAACCATAAATCCAAGACAAAATCAAGCATGAAAATAACACACTTGCACACAAGTATCCTTAGGGTTACTCCACTTGGTTGCCTTACACAAAAAATGGCCATATTACGCATGCGAAGTATCTTGGCAAAAACAAACAAATATAAGATCATAAGTCCCCCGATGACGCTATTCAAAGTTGCCTTACAAAATGATCTTGGTCCCTAAAAAATGCTAAGATACTTTGCAATATTGCTAAAGATGGTTATACGATGACCCACGCCCGTCCCGTTTACATCCAAAGATAGGGTTGCTTACCAAATCAATGGTAAGACAACAATATCAAAAGAAAAGAAAATGAACAAGAAATACATTTGAGTAGTTAGATTACTTCTAGTTATTTGCTCTATTTTAAAACAACTATCCTTGTTATTTTCAAAACAAACACACACATTTCCAAACATGTTACAAACATTGAAAACATTTTTCAGAAAGACAAACATCTTTGTATACATTCTTACGAACGAGAATCATTACAAAGATTGCCTAAACAATGGCCTCTTTTACAAAATACTTTCAAAACCACACAAAGCACAATTTCGAAACAAAAAAAGCAAGTGATCTAGCAAATAACTAAGAGCCCGTGGAAAACCATGGATGAAAAGGGTGCTAATACCTTCCCTTTTCATAATCTACCCCCCGAACTCAAGAAACAATCTCAAAGGTCTTTCCTGTGCTTTTTCACCTTTCCTTTTTGGATAAAAGAAAAGTTGGTGGCGACTCTTGCTAACCGCAACATTTATGATAAAACGCAAAACCCTCAAGTCAGTTCTCCCACCGTATCACACCTGCCAATTTCAAAAATGAAGCACACACAAAATAAATTCAAATAGAGACCATGGATCAACTGGGTTTGAGGCCCTGAACACCATGGTACCCATAATTAAACCTGATTTTTCCTATATTAAGAAAACCTAAAACGAAGCTTGAAACCCTAAGAATTGTATCTTTTTATTCCCGCGCTTAAACTCAAATAAAAACATCCAAACATGTTGCAAACATGATTACAAGCATGAATATATACTTATAACATGTTGATAATTCCAGAATCAATGAAAACAAATTTAAAAAATGATGCAAACTGTGAAGGTGGTAGCACGTGATTCTGGATGTTTTGAGGCTTGGAGATGGATGAAATAGCTTCGACAATCTCCCTGGGATGTTGTTTTGCCTTTTGTTTTGATGGAAACGAGCTGGAATCAAGCTTTTGGATTTTTGCAACTTTGAAGTTTTTGAAGTTTTATTTCTTGATTTTTGAGGCAGGCTGTGTGCTACTATTTATTTGAAAAACTTTTTGTTCTAGGGTTGCAATACATTGGCATATGTAGTGAATCAGACTAGGGTAATATTTGTGGCAAGAATCCAAAGATTAATGACATGGTTTTAATAAAAAACCAAATCTTGAAAAGTTGCCATATGTGGATATTTTGTGTCCATTTGGCCTTGCACGATTTCTTTGGCTATTGACAGCATATATGATCCATCATTCAATGCAAAAATCATATCAAAACAAATCTACATTATTGATTTAATTTAATTTGATTTTTAAATGATTAAAATCAAAATAAATAAAATTAGTAAGAAAATAATTCATTGAGGGTTTTATGGGTCGTGGACCATGTTAGGAGAAAGTTCCAAACTTGAAAAGATAGGCCCATGTGGAAAAAATTCAAACTTGGGCATTGTTGACTTCATGCAATTTTCAAAAATTGACCTACTTTGACAATGGATATCTCTCTCAATTTTGATCCTAAGAGGGTGTTCTTGGACTTTTTAGAAAGCTTAGGATGTCCTCTAAACAACCCTTTTGGTTTCATCTCCGTTGGGTCTTCCATGTTCATGTAAGAAGCTTTGACCCAAAAGGTGTTTTTGCTGACCTTTGAAAAGGACCTATAATGTCTCAATTTATATCTTTTCATGAGTGCATTTGTTGAACTTGAGGGCTGCAGATGAGTTATAGGGAATTGTATTCTATTCAAAATAAGCCTTGGATGAGAAATTTTTGATAAAGTATGAGAAAGTTATGCCTGGTCAAAGTTTGGTTGACTTTTCCTATAGAAACCCTAATTTATCAACTTTTGAGTTTTGATGAATTAGGAGCATTCCTTGAGGAATCATGATAAAACCTTGATCAAATGATGGATATAACTTCAAATTTTTGATGTTGACCAAAAATCTTGAAGTTTGACTATATGTGGGTCACAGTTGACTTTTGACCTAATATAGTTGATTTTCAGGCATTTGAGTAGTTTGACTGTGCAAACTTGTTCGGAAAGGAATGAAATTTGTCATGGACATTCTTGGAGGCATAATAGGACCATGGAAAGCAATTGAAGTCTTTGGATTTGAAACATCCTAATTCAAATGGAAACCCTAGTTGAAGATTCATTGCCTTAGGAGAAAGTTTGTCTGGTTAATTCTTGGGTATCCTTGAGCAAGTTGAGGACTTCAATGAGCATGTGTTGAGTAAAATGAGAGGGAAAATTTTGGGGTGAAACATAATGGCAGTCTCTTTGTTATGGGAGATAGTTCATTGTTGATATTTTTATTTCGATGAATGGTAGTCTCTTCATTATGGGAGATAGTTCGTTGATGAATATTTTTACTCTGATGAATAGTAGTCTCTTTGTTATGGGAGATACTTCATTGTTGAGATTTGTATTCTGATGAATGGTAGTCTCGTCATTATGGGAGATAGTTTGTTGATGAAGATTTTTACTCCAATTAGTGGTAGTCTCGTCATTATGGGAGATAGTTCATTGATGAGATCTTTTTTTCGATGAATGGTAGTCTCGTCATTGTGGGAGATAGTTTGTCATTGAAATTATTTACTCCAATGAATGGTAGTCTCTTTGTTATGGGAGACAGATTGTTGTTGATATTGGTTGTACTTCAATGATAAAGACAGTTCATTGAAAGATTCTTATAGCATTTTGTTACCCTTTCCAAGTGAAATATCTTGGTTAAAGAAGAAAATGAGACCAGTTTGTGGCTTATGGTCAGGATCGAGGGGAGGTTTATCTAATTCTCCATCAAATGGTATCTCTTCGAATAATTTTTCAAGAGAAGTTTGTTGTGAAAATATTTTCAAGTGGTAGTCTCTTTATTTGAGATAGCTTATGCTTTTACCCTTTCCAGGTGAAATATCTTGGTTAAAGAAGAAACCGAGGCCAATTCGTGGCTTATGGTTAGGATCGAGGGGAGGCTTATCTAATTCTCCATCGAATGGTATCTCTTAGAAGAAGTCTCACAAGATAAGTTTGTTGTGAAATTAATGAGTGGTAGTCTCTGTATTTGAGATAGCTTGTATTTTTACCCTTTCTAGGTGAAATACCTTGGTTAATGAAGAAACTGAGACCAGTTTGTGGCCTATGGCCAGGATCGAGGGGAGGTTTATCCAATTCTCCATTAAATGGTATCTCTTCGAATAAATCTTGGAGAGAAGTTTGTTGTAAAATCATTGCAAGTGGTAGTCTCTTTATTTGAGATAGCTTATATTTTTACTCGTTCTAGGTAGAACGCTAGAATTTTGGGAAACTCGTTATTGTTATTTGATATCTTTACCTTCAGTAAAAGTTTGTATTTTTTCCATATCTCTACCTTCAGTGGAAGTTGGTAGTCACCTTCAGTAAAAGTTGGTGTATCTTTTGCTTGTTACCTTCAGTAAAAGTCGGTAACTCACCTTCAGTAAACGTTGGTGTATCCTTGATATCTTTACCTTCAGTAAAAGTTGGTATTTTCTCCATATCTCTGCCTTCAGTGGAAGTTGGTAGTCACCTTCAGTAAAAGTTGGTGTATCTTTTGCTTGTTACCTTCAGTAAAAGTCGATAACTCATCTTCAATAAACGTTGGTGTATCCTTGATATCTTTACCTTCAGTAAAAGTTGGTATTTTCTCCATATCTCTACCTTCACTGGAAGTTGGTAGTCACCTTCAGTAAAAGTTGGTGTATCTTTTGCTTGTTACCTTCAGTAAAAGTCGGTAACTCACCTTCAGTAAACATTGGTGTATCCTTGATATCTCTACCTCCAGTAAAAGTCGGTAGCTCACATTCAGTAAAAGTTGGTGCATATTTTGTATCTCTACCTTCAGTAAAAGTTGGTAGTTCACCTTCAGTAAACGTTGGTGTCATCCTTTCTCTCTACCTTCAGTGGAAGTTGGTAGCTCACCTTAAGTAAAAGTTAGTGTATTCTCTTTTCTCCATACCTTCAGTGGAAGTTGGTAGCTCACCTTCAGCAAAAGTTGGTGTATTTTCTCTTCATTTACCTTCAGTAGAAAGATGGTAGTTCGCCTTTAGTAAAATTTGGTGCATCTTTTAAGTCTTTACCTTCAGTAAAATTTGGTATTGTGTCCATATGTCTACATTCAGTGGAAGTTGGTAGTCACCTTCAGTAAAAGTCGGTGCATATTCCATATCTCTATCTTTAGTGAAAGTCGGTAGTTCACCTTCAGTAAATGTCGGTGTATCTTCTGTTTCTTTACCTTCAATAAAAGTCAGTATTGTCTTTTATTTTCTTTTTCTACCTTCATCCTTGAGTTGGTAATTCATTATCATTCTTAATCGACATTTATCTTTTTCTCCTTATTGGGCCTAACTCCGACATAGTTGAGTTGTTTCCAGCCATAAGTGTTGATGTCAAATTATTGTTACTAGTCGTAAGTACTAATACCAATCACTCATGTACTAGTCTCAATGTTGATGTTTACCGTCATCTCTCAGTTGATATTATCTTACTGTTTCTGCTCGCACCCTTTGGGTTAGCAGTTGTCGATCCCATGTTTTGATGTTAATCTCTTTTTGCTATCTCCTCTATGAGTGGATAGTTCACAGTTATCGGTTACTTGTTGTCATCCATTACTCGTTCCTTAGTTATTGAGTGAATGTTATTTTGTCTCCTCTCTGGGCTTTACGCCAGTAAAGTTGAGTCTTCTTTTCCCCAACGGAGTTGATTTATCTCCAATGGATTCAAATTTCTATCCTCGAAATTATGTTGTTCTTCAGAGATTTCTTTTACTGTCTGAACTCTTTTTCTTAGTTTGTTGATTTTATTTTTTCTTCTCCAGTGTGTCTTGTTCACCTGCATGAAGTTTATATTTTACATTCATAATCATAAACATTGCATGGCATCTTAGGGCCAAAAATAGGGCTTGTTTTATATTTAAGTATCTTCAATCACGTAGAAACGAAGATTTCAACCTCCATATCTCTGGATAGAAGACACTTAAGTAAGGGTAGCTATTATAACCCAATTCCCCCCCCCTAAGATCCCTCGTCATATCATATACATCTCATGGTTATGGGATCGAAGAGCTCTTGGCATTAGGGTTTTTCCCTATGAATTGAGGTTGCTATCTTACTCAAAGTTGATTCAACTAGTGCTCTTATCATTCTTGGTATGAGATTAGGGTTTTGAATCTCAAGCAGCATAGACGTCTTCGCTAGTAGGGTTCCTCGAGATATAAGGTTTTCTTCGTCAGAGTTCTTCCAAGGAACAAAGGCATTGAGGTTTAACTTAGCCAGAGAATCAAGATTTCTCTTCATTTTGTTCGAGCTTGGTAGTGGTTCTTCTATGGAGGTTTATTGGATTAAAGTCTCACTTCAAGGCTACATTGAGCACTACTCTTCCCTTATTAACGAATTGCTTTGAGTTTTATCAAGTTCAGATATGTCCTATTGGTTAAGCTATGAGTTAGGAGCTTATTTGGCTCATTTTGTCAAATGGAAGTTGGTTGCTTCAAATGCAAGATTACTTGAATTTATGGATTCAATTGAGATTGAGGTGAATTAATTAAACAAGGCATGGGAGTATACTTAATTCATTTTCTTACTGAACGTTGATTCAAGGGATCATATGTGTTATAAATTCCATTGTCAAATAATCAAGAAGCATAATTTAAAGTATCGGTCTATGAATCCCTTATGGCCGATTCAAGCATGTAGATTGGAAAGTCCATTTATAGAGATATGTTCTACTTGAAAAGCATTTAAGTGGATCAATATTTTAAGATTTCTAGATTCAATCATAATGCAATAATCTCGTTCAACATTCATTCGAAGTAAACCATGAAATTTTGAAATAAAATGCCAAGAAGCCTTTGGGTGCATTGATATGGACATATTGCTAAAAGTTTGTACTTGGTGATTAAGTCAAGTCTACACATCATTATGTTTATTTTGTTCAAGGTTAGTTTTGACTATTCAAAAAACCATTACAAAGATTCCAAAGGCCATTACAAGTTCCGTCCAAATATCCATTCCAGCTTCAAAGTACAGTCCATTGAAATACAACAGGAAGGAAAAGTGTAAAGAAAAACTATTACAAAACCTAACTCTAGTTTCTAAGTTGTTTAACTCCAAGGTCTACTTGAATCTAAGCTTTGCTCCATGTCCAAGGATGTTTCAAAATCTTGCATCCAAATGCAAACAAACTTACAGCTGCCCATTTAATTAATGGCTTGATGCCAACCTGCTTCCCATATTCGCATTGCCATGCACCTATACGTAAAACCACCATATTAGTTTCACTACAAAAAATCGAAAATGCTTCAAAATAGTTCAGGCGGCCAAAAATAGAAAATTCAAAGAAGATGTAGTCACCAAGCAGAACATCTAACGGCATATCAATTCTTAATATTAACAGAAGTTTCAGAACCAATAATTTCTAACAGATTTTTAGTTGAATCTAGTTTGTTTTAACTGATTCTCCAGTCCACAATTATCTTCAACCTTGCCATTCATTTCTCTTACTGTATATGACTTGCCATAACCGTGCCAGTTCACATATAACAACCATAATAGAAAACTAACTGTTAACCAAATTCCAACTAACTTTCTAACCCCTAACCAACTCGATAACTATTTTTTTTCTATAACCAATTTGTAACAAGCCTAACTGATTTGGGGGCTAATCGAATTCTAACTGAGTATCTCACAACAACAGAATTTCCAGGGATTCATAACAGAAATCAAGGGGGGATTCATAGGCAGAAAAGAGAAAAATTCCACAGAATACTCACTTCTAAATCTCTCTGAGATCTTCGGAAGAATCCTCATCTTCAACCTTCTTCGTTCTTCAACCTGGCTTTAAACTTCTTGAATTTGCAACTTCAGTGCAACTCATCTCCAACCGCGAGCTTCTGTTTCAGCTCTCAACTTCAACACTTCTCTACTTTATAGCAACCTACATCAATCTCCACGATCTCAGACTAAGCACTCCCTACTTCTTCTTCTCTGAACAACAATTGCTTCGATCAATAACAACTTGGTCTTTCATCGCCGCACAACTGATTCGCCAATAAAAACTCAAAACAACACAAAAAGAATAGCAAACGAGAAGAGGAAAGAATAGGAATAGCGAAGGAAAAGCGTGCATATCTGGAGTAACATTAAGTACATACCTGAAGTCTCCGAGCATGTTGATCGTCGCCTTCTTCAGCTTCTATTCTGAAGGTGTTGGTAATGTTCGAGATCCTTCAATCCTCTCTTCTTCGTGTGCGAAGCGGCTAGTCACACCTTATAGCTCACAAAAGAGAACCTCGTTGGATGCCTCTGATTATCTTGCACCATCATCGTGGAATTTGAGATTTCAACCTAGGTTTCGGTGACATCAAGCATTGAATCTAGGTTTAGGGGACCGAAATAGGGTTAAGTTGTTGTTCTATCTATCGGCAATTGGGGAAGGTTCGACAACGATCAGCGGATGGGACGCGCTAGTATAGTAGTGGCAGAGAGAAATAGAAGGGTGAGAGTGAGGATCAAATTCTCAAGAGAAGACCAAGGGTCGCTCTCTCAACCTAATGTAAAACGGCATCGTTTTATGTTTTTCCTGTTAATTCATTATTTCGTTTTATTATCCTTCATTCCTCTAAATTGTTGTTAGTAATAACAATAAAGATGCTGGAAATATAGAATTATGGATGATAGGAGTGGGCTGGACCGAGCCATCTCCCTCTAAGCCCATCAAGGGTTTTTATTTGTGAAGCTTGGAAGAACTGAAACAAAAAAAATAGCATTTGGACTTCATGATGATAGGCCTTGGAACCAATAGCTTGCTACATATACTCCCTGAATCCAGTTTACACCCTTGTGTAGAGTTTGTTTTTTAGCTATTCTTTATTTATTTTTTGTATATAATTGTTAGATAATATATATTTTTGTTAATAGAAATTAGAAAAAAAATAAGAATAATAAAATAATAAAAATTGTTAATTGTTTCTTAAGAATATAATAGAATTTTTCTAAGATTTTTTTAATTTATTTTTTTAGAATTTTGGTTAGAACTTTCTATTATGTTTTATGTTTGGTAATCATTTTGTTGCCGAGATTTTGTGATTCACTTTCGCTTGTCGAGATTTAAGTCTTATACAGGTTCAGTGTATATAATATGCGGACATGCTTAAATTTTCTATTGTGATTTATTTTCACATCGATGATGCTTCAACGCTTATTCTGAGCTTTGGATTTCTGACTGTTTTCTCTGTTTTCTTGGTGAGACTTGCGTGAAGTATTCATGGTTTCTTTGCTTTTGTTGCGCTTTTTGCTAAAATTATTGTTTGTTTGGTATTATATCACTTCCAATTTATCTTTCAGCATATTATTGTTTTCTAGATATCATGAGAAGTAGGAAATAAAGAGAGTGCGCTCAAAGTTGCTATTTAAAGACCTGTAGTAGGCATTCCACACTTGTTTGTAAATTTTGTTTGTGCTTATTTTCATGGGTTTACGATCGATGATGTCACTCAATTAGAATTGAGATAACGACTTCAATTTTTTTCATGCTCCCTTAGGATGTTTATTTTCCTTTGTTGATGATCGATGATGTCACTCAATTAGAATTGAGATAACGACTTCAATCTTTTGCATGCTCCCCTTAGGATGTTTATTATCCTTTGTTGGTGATCGATGATGTCACTCAATTAGAATTCAGATAACGACTTCGATCTTTTGCATGCTCCCCTTAGGATTTTTACTTTCCTCTGTTGATGATTGATGATGTCATTCAATTAGAATTGAGGTAACAACTTCGATCTTTGCATGTTCCCTTCGGGTTGCTCGATTAGGGTAGCTTTCTAGCTAGACATCAGGATAATTATCCATGCATGCTAACATAGGGTAGAGATTTCTCTTTTCATCCTTGACATAGGGCCATCATTGTATGATAACACTAGGTTAGCGATAGGTTAGTCTCCCTTTGATGTTTTCTTCCTATTTTTGGATCATTGCATTTAAAACTAAAACTTCTTTTTCTTAGAAAATGTATAAAACATGCTAAACATGCAAAAATCCTTTTCATAGTAAAAAATACCAACCAATTCATTTATTTTCGCCATTCGACTTTTCTCTTCTAAGAACACGTTGATTCCTTTTCATTATAATGTGTGAGTCTCCAATGGTCGAATAGTAGTGGAATGATTGAGTTTAGCATTGTTCATTTAAAAAATACAAACAAACAAAATTTGTGATCCAAACTACGACTGCTCTAATTCCTTAAAAGGGATACATATGCATTGGGGTAGGGCCCAAATGAGCATAACTTTTATTTTCCCTACATTATTTTCTGTTTTCTTTTCATGCATCCTGTGATCGGTGGATCTGGAACTGACTGTTTTAAAGCTGGTTCGCGAAATGTCGCGGAAGCAAGAGTCGCCACCGTCTTTTATTTTCTCCAACATGGAAAGGACAAAAGCACAGAAAAATTCCTTATTGAGATTAGCTCTCGGTTCGGGAGGTAGATTTATAGAAAGGGAAGGTGTTAGCACCCTTTCTATCCATGGTTATCCATGGGCTCTTAGATACTTGCTCATTGTGTTTTCAAAATGTTTGTTTGCTTTTCAAGTGTGAGTGGGTTTGAAAAAGTTTCGTTTAAAATTTCAGTTCGACTCTTGTATCAGTCCTCAAGAGTGTTTGAAAAGTTGTTTTGAAAGCTTTTTGAAAAGTGTAAGGTGTGAAAAGTATTTTGATTTGTTTTTGAAAGGAGCAAGTATCCATGAGTCATCTACCTACCCTAAGGAATAAAGCTGTGTAATTGTCCTTTAGGTAGTGCCATCCCACCATTGAGAGGTAGGTAGCACCACCGTTGGAGGTGTTCGGGTCAATTCGAGGTTCGGGACATGGTGATCACCAGAGCAATGGGAAGACACCTTAGAAGCTACCCTCATGCCAGGTTCCCGGATCATGAGGACTTACTAAGACATCCTCTACTCGACGATCACCTTTCGAGGGGCAAGGCAACAGTGAGGCGTACCCTAGGGGTGGTGTGTGAATTGTGTGTCCTTTTCAGTTTATTGTTTGTCTTGTCATGCATTGGTGATCTACGTTTCGATTTTATTTTTGGGCATTCATTCTTTCATGTTTTGATTATCAGTTAGAAGTATTGCGGGAAAAGTAAATTCTAAGCTATTACAAATGGCGCGGGTCCACATCGCCAAAATTAACCAGGACCCGATTTAAAATAAAGTGCAGAAAATAAATGTCTAATAGCTATTACAGGGCTTTGGAACAAGTACATTATATTCACAAAAGAAATAAATAAAACGCGCGAAGAAAAAACGTAATCGAATGCGAGGGCGTTGAACCCTTTGAAGGAATTAAAATAATTAAATTAAAATAATTAAGAAAGAACTTATTTTTTATGTTTTTTGTATTTAGGACATTAAAGAAAATTAAATCAATTAAAAGTCAAATAATTAATTCTAATTCTAATTGTTTTTAATTTATTAAAGAAAATGCATTAAAGTTAAAACCTAGAATTAAAACTAATTAATTATAAAATTTATTTACAAAATTAATGGTTAATGATACTTATAATAAAAATATTTAATTAATTAAAAAAGGATAAAAAGTGCTAAAGGTCTATTTTTGTTATTTTTGGTTTATTGTGAAAAAGAATTAAATTATAACCTAAAATTAAATCTAAATTAATTAAGGGATTTATTTACAAAATTAATACTAAAATAAAATATTTATTATTTTTTACTTTTTTCTGATTTTTTATGTTTTTTATATTTTGAAAATATTAATTAATTAAAATAAAGCAACAATTAAAAGAATATAAAAATAATAAAAAGAACAAAGAAAAGAAAGAAAATTGCAAAACCTAAGGGGGTGAAGCCCCTAATTTGGAGGTTGGCCCCAGCAATTTCTGGCCCATTACTGAGGCCTTGCTTGACTTTTTGAGTAACATGTGGCGCGTTGACTCATGTTTATGGTGTCCCTCCAATCTATGCCTTTGAATCCCTGAAACTGAACGCGTGGCATGCTGGATTTGGACGTGTATGGTGATCTTCAACGCTGGCGCTACATGTGAACATTAATTGGAAAAAATCAAATAGAAAGAGTGAAGACCTGGGATCGAACCCAGGTCATTAACATTACCAGTCCTTATGCTTGCCAGTGGAGCCAATTGCGCGTTCTGATTAATAAACAACCAACAAATATTATAAAAGAAAACAACAAGGTTAGTGGGTCTGCGCGCGAATTTTCAAAAGAGCCAATCAGCTTGTGCCACCGTGGTCATCTTCTTCGTTGGTTTTCCTGAAACAATTCAACAAACATTTAACGGGGGTTTTAAACCCCCTCAAAATAAGCTGATTTCAATAATAACGATTAGGCCTGTGACGCTCAGAAATTTGGCGCGATGGTGGCTTCTTCTTCGTCCAGATGCGCTGATCACAACCATGGCACTGTGGTGTTCTAATTTTGCAGAGATAAGAAACGCCTAATTTGAGAACCTGAAAACCCTAAGCATCTCTAATGGCAAATCCTTATATAAGACATGAAAACAAAATTAAACCATATAGGTAGCATCAGAATTGCATAAATAATGTAAATCACATGTCAAAAAGTGCAAAAAGCGCATGAATGGAGATGCAAGAGTATGAATATTTTTCGGTACAGGGCCTGTTCGTGTTACCAATTCTTTAAGCTTTGAGGGACGTTTTTGATTGGGAAACGTTCTATAATGCTCGAGGAAGCTAATGAGATAGGTTTTGAGGCTTGAATCGATCTCTAAGTGAGTTTTCAGAATTGAGATTTTTTGCCAAAAGTGTGAGTTTGTATTGAGCAATAGGGCGCAGCTTCTGTCCCATTTTTGTTCTGTGTCAATTGTATAAGTCTTATGCAATGTGTAGGAAGAGAAATTATGGCTCCATAATGCATAGCCTTAAATTCCAAGATTCTCCATCAAACCCCATAACCAACTTTCCATTTGAGTCCATTTTTGAATTCTTGCCTTGTTTGCTCCTTTGCACGAATTTGGTAGGCACATAATGATGCTTCAAGGTTAATCAAAACCAAATATTCCCTTAAATTAATTTTTTTGAATTTCTTTTGATTTTAAAAGATTTAAAATTAATTAAATCCAATAAAATTAATAAAAATTAAAAAAATTAATAAAAAAATCTGAAATAAAAGGTGGGACACGTGGGAAGCATGGCCAAGTTAATTCAAGTGGAAAAAGTGGGCCCCTTTTTGTTAAAAATGAGATTTCAAGGATAAATGGTTTTGGCCATTTCACAAAAATTTCCCAACTTCTCCAATGCATAACTTGCTCAATTTTTAAGCTTTGCTCATGTTCTTGGACATTTTGGAAAGGTTTTTGAGTCCTCTAACCAATGCCTTTGGTCCCATGTCATTTTGATTTACCATGCTCAAGTTATGGCCTTTGACTTAAAGTCCCTTTTTGTTGACTTTTGAAAATGACCTATAATGTTGAAATTGATAACTTTTTGTGAGAGAATTTCTTGGACTTGAAGTATGAAGATGAGTTGTAGGAAATGTCTTTCTCTTCAAAATGAGCTTTGGATGGAATTTTTCTGATAATCCATGAGAAAGTTATGCCCTGGTCAATTTCAGTTGACTTTTTCAGCTGTCCAAAAATAGAAACTTTTGCATCTTGATGATTTTTGAGCCAAGTTTTGAGAATCATGATCAAGCATTGATCAAATGATGTTTGTGGCTTCAAAATGAGATGTTGACCAAAAATTTGAACTTTTGACTGTCAAATGACCATTTTGCCCCTACAGTTGACTGTAGTGCAATTAGGGTTTTTGACTGTGCAATTTTGTGCTGAAAGTCTTGAAACTTGGTATGAGGATGCTTGACCATATTTGTAGGCATGTGAGACTTGATTAGACCCTTGGAAACTTCATTTTCTTGATCAGAAGCAAAACCCTAATTTTGACTGCTTAGGAGGCTCTTGCACTGTGCAACCCTTGGGGAGATTTTGAAGCTTGACTTGGAAAATCTTGAAGAATATGGGAGGGCAAATTTTGGGGTACAACACATCCCCTCTTAGTTCATAACTATTAAGCATTAGATTGAACATACCCTTTGATTAGAACAACAAGAGTGGATCTCGTAGAGTACTACAAACGTGTGGGATGCTAATACCTTCCCCTAGCGTAATCAACTCCCTTACCCAACCTCTCGGTCTCAATACCTTGATTTCCCCCTTTAGGTTTTTCTTCGATGATCCCTTTGTGTGGGATAAATAAATACTCAGTGGCGACTTCATTGACTTTACTGCTACAACACCCCTCATCTATCTTATTCACAAGGATAATAGGGTTTAGATTTTAAAGGTTTAGGGTAAGGGTTTTAATTTTTTAATAGGGGAACTCGCCATGATTTTAATCGTATGCCTACGTATCCTCTTATGAGGAATTAGAGTCTCAATTCATAGTTCATATGGGTTTGTGTTTTTTATGGGTTACGAAGATATTTTAATTTCCCTTGTACTTAGTCCGAGTGTGTGAATAGCGGAGATTTTGGATAAAGCGTGCAGTTAATTAAAATATATTTGTAGTCCTTTTATGAAAATTAATTGTTGGATTAATTTGATTATGAAAAAAAGAGTTGATTGTTGTTTAAATATTTTTTATGTATTAATTATAAAAATGTCTTATTAATGCATGCTAAAAAATATTTTAATGCTAATAAATAAATAAATATTGGATGAGTTTAGAAAAAATAATATGTGATTTATTATAATAACAATATTAAATAATTATAATAAAATATAATTATAAATATATTAAAATAAAAATATAGAAATAATAAAATAATAAAAGAAATAAACTAAAAACGTAGGGGGGGTAAATTATATTAAGGTAGTAAAATAGGGGGGGGGGGTGTTAACAACATGGGCCAAAATCCAGATATTAGATTTGGCTTAGCAGCGCAGGGGGGTGCAGGTTTGAACTAATTATCGCTGCCACAAAGAGATATTATCGACCCTCTTTTTGAAGTCTTCTTTGGCTTTGTTAAGAGCTTTCTTTAGCGCTTCACTAACAGTTATAGAGGACTCCACAAAGGCCAATTCGATATTACGTTCCTTCTCTTTAGGAAGACGTTTCCCCATGATCTCCTTGTGTTTGGCCAAGTCGACCAAAAACTGGTCAAGAAAGCAGATACCTCAGCCACAAACGTGATGACCTGAGAGGTTGTATGAATGTTAACCTTTTTCAGCGCCTCTTTGACCTTAGCGCCATCAGCAGGAAATACCTCTAAATGGTTGATCAAATAAACATGAAAGATCTGCATTTTTAGGTGACTGAGAATTTCACCTCGGGTTCCAAGAGAAGAAACGCCCCCAAAGACAATCGAAGTTCTAGAGCCCCCATCATTTGAACGATTTCTAGCAGCCACCAAAAACTTTAAGCATTCCAAAGGGCTACTTTGCTTTAAAGCAGAAATTTCTTGAGGTGACATGGTGGTAGTGGTAGGAACCATGTTGGGAGGAGTTGAAACAACACCAAAGGGAGCATTTGTTTTAGGAGGCTCTTCAGCTGTTTGAGAAGGTTATTAGTTGATAGTCTCATCAATGTCAATAGCATATTCAAGACCCTCCATTTCATCATTTCCACCATCCTCTTCTAAGTTGTCTTTATAGGCACTATCGAGAATACTCATGGGCTCCCTGATCAATAGGAGAATTGAGATCACTATCTGATAAAACCATATGCGTTTTCTTTTTTCCCTTGGAAGTCCTTAAAATGAGCTTGGTGGGGCGCTGTTTGGATTTAGCGGCTGGTCGCTGAAATAACAGAGACAAGTAAGGATAAAGCTAAAAAGGAGAAAGTAAGCTTGAAGAAGAAATGAGTTTTGGGAAAAGAAAGGATACTTGAGAGTCCCCTTCAGGGCTAGAATTGATGCTCTCTAGGCGAGTCGAAGCTGGTTGCATGACTCATACTTTTTCTACCAATGGAGCATGCACAATGGTAGAAGTAGTTTGTTTTAAATGTCTTCAGATCGAGTCAACTGAGACTTTTTGGATTTTGTAGGGATGACAGGCGAAGGCATGTTGTCCCCTTGCTTCTCTTCATGGGAAGATTGTTTTCGCCTCTTTGGAGAGGGTCCAGAAGGGACAACAACATGGGCGTCAGCTGCCTGCAAATGGGTTGACATAATCAACGTGTTAAACAGGGGGTATGGTCAATTAAGAAAAGACCAAAATTAACAAATTACCTGAGGGGAAGTTATAGAAGCTTCTTCAGTAGAAGTAAAAATTGTTGCACTACTAACAACCCCCTAACACACTTCTTGTGCTCAACTGCTGAATAAAACAAAAGCACAAGACAAAGTTTAAAGGTTGAAACCTAAAGAAGTGAGAAAGCAAATAAAGTGATCGACAATCATAATAGTAAGTCATATATTTCTTAAATTGCTGATTCATATCTTAGAAAGCACTGGCCAATCGATGCTTGAAAGATTTGATGTTCCCATTTTTCTTTACGAACCTCACGGTCCATCAATAAAAAAACTCCTCTATTGTATAGAAAAGGGGTTCGAAGGCGACTAAGTTCAGGTTAGGGGCGTCAGTAGCAAAGTGTTGGAGGCGTTGAGCGCACTCTACTTTGTTGTATCTTTCGGACGAAAGGCACATTGCATCTGATGGCTTATAAAAGATGCGAGGCAAAGGTTGGCACAAAACAAATTTCCTAGCCACCAAATTGGGTTGGTAACACAATAGTGTTACCCATAATTAGTGCCCACCCTAGACGCTATAAGCCTAGGGGCCAAAAAAGCTTTCCAAACGGCTTTAGATTTAGGGATCTGCGTTGGCTCAACAGGGGAAAATGATCGAGTAAACCATTTAGGACCAAATGGTCTTGAAGAAAATGGCACCATACTAGGGTGAAAAGAGGTACACCTGAAGAAAAACTTTAAGTACATTTCAAGCGCCTCCTCTCGAGTCAGGTCGTTGTTAAAGCGTCATTGCAACAAGACAAGTACCTCCAATGGCACGACTGGCAAAGAATTCCTTATGTGCTTCTGAAAGCTTCAATTTAAGATCATCCCAAAAGGTGGCATTTAGCCACAATTGGAACAGCCAAAAGGGCCCAGCAAGCAGATAGCTAGAAGTTGGTGCAAGAGAGGTCATCTGGTCGATCCACACACTGAGCGATTTATAAAGCGAACCTAGGATGAGTTCGCTCAAGCAAGTATTTCGACCCATGTGAAGATGATGCGCCAATGCAATAAAACTTTTGGCCACCTTCATAGACCTGATGTAGAAAATATACTTAGAAAGCCACAAGGCTAAAAAGGCGATGTGCTCTTCATCAAACACCATGCCGACATCCTTAGCATGAAAATGCTCCATGTATTTTGTGAAACCAGCAACGTCCTTATTAAAAGGAATAACGTCTTCATCGGCTTCAGTAGGGATGAAAGTTTCACCTGTAGGACGAAGGTCAGTGATAGTCGCAACATCGAAAAGAGTGGGAGTTAGCATACCAGTCGTGAAGTGGAAAGTGTTTGTGGAACTCTTTCAGAAGTAGAGGGCAGAAATCATCATATAGTTGCAATAATAGGGCCAACCTTAGAAAGTTGAATCAAGTAAAAAAAAGCCTTGGGATTTCCAAACATCACCTTTAACTTTCTTCAACTTATTTAATCATGAAATGTAATCCTGGTTGATAGTAGGAGCGGAGCGAAAAACTTTTGAGGTCCTATAGATGTGGGAGAAATTTAAAGGACACTTCCGAGCGATGAGGGGCCTTGTGCTTCTGTGATGAGGTGGGAGAACTGACTTGAGGTTTTGCGTTTTTTGTTCACAAATGTTTCTGTTTAGCAAGAGTCGCCACCGACTTTTATTTTATCCAAAAGGAAAGGTAAAAAAGCGCAGGAAAGACCTTTGAGATTGTTTTTGGGTTCGGGGGGTAGATTATGAAAAGGGAAGGTGCTAGCACCCTTTTCATCCATGGTTTTCCATGGGCTCTTAGTTACTTGTTTTAGATTACTTGCTTTGCTTTTCAATTGTTTGAAATGGTGCTTTTGTGTGTGGTTTTGAAAGTATTTTGAAAAGAGGCCTTTGTCTAGGCAACCTTTGCAATGATTCTTGTTTGAATATATACAAAGGTGTTTGTCTTTTGAAAAATGTTTCAATGTTTGAAAGTTTGTTTTGGGAAAATGTTTTGAAATTGTGTATGTGTTGTGTGTGATAGTTTGAAAATAGCAAGGATGTTTTGCAAGTTTGATCAAGTAACTAGGAGTTGTATACCCTACTCAAAGATCTTTCCTATACATTTTTAACCCTTTGACATTGTTGTTTTACCATTGTATTTGGTAAACAACCTTGTCTTTGGATGTTAAATGGGACAGGCGTGGGTCATCGTATGACCATGATAGCAATGTTGCCAAGTATCTTAGCAAGTTTTTGAGGGACTAGATCATTTTGTATAGGCAACCAAGATAGCGTCATCGAGGGACTATGATCTTTTTGTTTTGTTTGATTTTGACAAGATACCTAACATGCATACCATGGCCATGTTTTTAAGGCAACAAGTGGATGAAACCCTAGGGGTGTTTGTGTGCATTGTGTTGTCATTTTCATGCATTTTTGTCTTGTGTTTAGTCAAGCTATTTGTTTGATTTCGGTTTTTTGCATACAAAACCCTAATCTTACTATCATGGCATATTTGAAAGCAATAAAATGCGTAAAAGTAAATCTAAGACTATTACAACATTATTATGGGGAGGGGGATACAAGTTTGAATAGGGGGTATTGCTAAAAAATAAAGCCCTAAAACTATTACAACCATATTGAGTTTATCTTACAAATAAATAAATGGACAATTATTTAAATATGCAATTAAATATGAATATGCAAAATGTTTTTGGTATTTATTTTTATGTACATAAAATAAGTTTATTTAATGTCTTGACAAAATAAAAATATTATGATTATTTTTGAAAGGGTGAAAACCCTAATTTTTGTTTTAAGAAAATATATATTCTATATTATTTATTTATATACAAGAAAATAAATAAAAATATATACAAAAGTGTTAAAAAATTAAAATGTGTGAGAAAATATTATTTAAGTATATAAATAATAAAAATAAAAATATATGATATTTTTGATATTATTTACAAAAAATAAAAGTATATTATTGTTAGTAAACTATTTTCATGTCCAAAAAATAATAAAAATAATAAAATAAAATGTGAAAATTTAAGAAAATATTTTTGGTGATTTTCAGTATTTAGAAAAAATAAATAAGTCAGAAAATATAAAAGAAATAGAAAAATATACAAAAATAAATCAAATGGGCCAAGGGGGTGCAGAAAGAAAAGAAGGTGGTGCAAATAGTCAGCAAGAGCCAGGCCCAACCCAACTCACTTCATCCCTAACCTCTGGAAACAAAAAACGCGCACATCCTTGTTCAAAACTGTATCTCCTGCATTTGTGCTTAAAAACAAAAACTTGCAACATGAAAGTTATAGCTCATCATCACACGATTCTAATGATATAAAAAACTTGATCTAACTCTAAGAAACCAGGGAGAATTTCAGTGCCTCTAATTTATGACCTAGTTTTTTCAGAAACTTCAACATCCAAATTCTCCCAGCTCAGTTAACATAAATGAATTCTATGCATATGTACAGTTCAAGGACATTAAGGGCTACATTTTTGCTTCACAAACCTAAGCCTAATGATTCCTAAATAGAGAGATAGAAACTTAGAAAATACCTGTTTCAGCCAAGTTTGGATATGGCAATGTAGCAACCTTTAGTGAGGCCTGAAGGACTTTTGAGCTTGCTTGATGTTCCCTTGATCTTTCCCAATGCTCAGCTTGCTTTGAAGTGGCTTGAATCTCTCTATGGAACTCAACCTGCAAACTCAGAATTTGAAAATGGTGAAGCTTGAAAATGAAGTTACAGTTGCTTGAGAATGGTTGTGATAGCTTAGGTGTATTGTTTAGAATGTGTTTGAAGTGGTTTGGGACAAAACGCACGAGTGGATTTTGTTTTGGAAGTGGATCTGCAGAACCTGCCCTATTTTTACAAGAACTTAGTGTTTTGGTGTTTAAGGGTGTTTGAGAGGCTTGTAGCTCGTGTTTCTGGCTTGGGATAATGTGTTGAACTTGTTTGAAATGTGCACAAAGCTTGCTCTTATCAGATTACAAAGTTGTGGAGTTTTTGCACACTTGCTTGTTTTTGAAGAAAAGGTGGGAAGTGACAAAGGCAAAGCCTGTACAGGCTAGCTCCAGGTCTGCACATAGTTGGTAACAATTGCCTGATATTCATGGACTTTGTTTGCATAAAGAAATCAGGTCTATGGCTCAAGACAAACAAAATTGCATAAAGTGACCTTTATCAAAATGGCATTGTTATCTTTTTGCCAAAAATGAATTAATTCAATGTGTAATGTTCTAAAGCTCAGAACGAAGCCTCTAACCAATGTATTTGCATTTAATTTATGAGTGTAGAAAGGATTAGAACCTGTAAACCAAGTACAAGCATGCTTTGGACAGAATTGCAAGTTGTAGCAATGTGCAAAATGCCTTGGACAAAAGTGATGATTTGCCATTTTCAAACTTTCGATTCTCCCTAACCACAAATGATCTTGGAGAGTTCTTGGAAATTTTGGAAAGCTTGTAACATGCTCTAAAATCCATATTTGAAATGCATTTTGATATTACACTTGGAACTATGTGAAAAGTTGCCATGAAGATAGGTCAAAATCCTGCCTAAACTAGGGTAAAATTTCACTAAGTTAAAAGTTTCATGGACCCTTGTTCATAAAATCATAACTTGAGATCCAAACATCCTTTGGGAAAACTTTGTTAATAAAAGTTGTATATTTTATGGAGGAATACAACTTTCATGTTGGAAGTTTTCTTTGAATCCAATTGCATCATGGTGAAAAAGTTGGGCAAAGTTGGGGAAAATAAGAAATTTTCATAACTTAGAAAATTTCTAAGTTATGAAAATTTTCAATCTTAAACCCTAATTTCCAAAATTAGGTTTCTTGGTGAACAAGTTTCATGTTTTGACACATCTTGATGAAAAATGACCCTTGGCACTTGATTTTGACCAAAAAGTCAAAGTTTGACTTTTCAGTGTACAGTTGATTCTTGATCAGTTGACTGGAAAATTCATATGTCAATCCAATGCATTTGAGATCTTTTGAACCTTGTGATTAGGTAAAGATGATGCCATTGAGTCCTTGAAACCATTTTTGAACCCAATTTGCCATTGGCTAGGTTAAAAATCAGAAATTGCCCTTCTGCAGTCAAAACCCTAAAAATGACCATTTTGCCCTTTTGATGATCTGATCAAATTTCTTGAGGAGTTGTGGTCCAAACTTGATCAAATGGTTCATATGAGTCTATAATGTTGATGTGGATAAAAAATTATGAGGTTTGACTGTAAATTGGCCACAATTGACTTTTTCCCAATACAACTGATTTTTAGGTCAACTGTCCAATTGACTGGGCAAAAATTTGATTCAAGGCTTGAAACTTGGCATGAGCAATCTTATAAGTCTTACATGAAGTATGAAAGTCACTTTGAGCATTGAAAATCCAAAAGTCCTTGTGCAAACTCAAACCCTAATTTCAGGTCAACAGTGCAAGGAGATGTCTTGAGCTGAGCAAACCCTAATCTGGTCTGGAGTTCAAAAAGTCTTGTGAGGGGAAATCTTGATAAAATGAGAGGGCAAATTTTGGGGTACAACAGCTTCTATGAACAGGGAAGCACTTTTTCAGATTTTTTAGTGCCCTAATCTCATCAGGGGTAGGTCCCATGAGAGTATACACAATTTTGTTGCAGATAAATGGAAGCAATAGGTTAGAACGGAAAGTAGCAATGTTGCATGCTGAGTTTAGTTCCAACACAAAGGTTTGTATATCAACAAAGAGGAAATCAGGCATGGTGGAAACTAGCTCAACTGCATGAGGAGCATTAATGTGTTCAACAACTTGGTTTGGAGACGCCATGGAAGGTGAATATAAGATTTGAGTAAAAACTAAGGTGGGTTTATTTGCTGAGTTTGGAAGATAGAAGGTTAAGGATACAAAGAAAGTGTAAAGATAAAATGAAGGAATTAAAGAGGTGTTTGTACCACAAAAAAAACCAAATGTTTGTGAAGAAAGTGGGAAAAACCGTGGCTACACGACCAACACGGGTCAAACAGATGGAAACTGAGGTGAGGAAGTCGGTCACTTGGAGGCCACAATTGTCCTATGAAGTTGAAGCTAGAAAGTAGGGAAGTGGCGGTGTGATTTTTGATGTGACGTTTGAAAAATAAGGCCATGATTAAAATTACGTCACTTCACACTAAGAGAAAAGGATTAAAATGTCCGTTTCCGCCCTTTCAATCGAAAAAGACATTTTTGGGGGGCAGTTTGTTGGCTAGGATTTTCATAAAGAGTGAAATCCAAACCAAAAGTTAAAAAGGTTCTTTTAAGAGCATTAAAGAGCATTAAATTATGAGAAGTCGACTACATAAGCATGTCGACCATGGATGATTTTCACAGGTAGTCGACCAAGGTTTTGTAAGTGCAGTCGATTTGAGAAGGGTTCATGGTGAATGGATTAGGCCCAGGAGGGGTGAGAAGCCCAAAAGGGTTAAAAGGCCCATAAGCGCCTAAACTGCAAAGGTGAAGTGTTATGGAGGGAGAACATGGGTTTTATAGTCACAATAGAGAATCTGGGTTCGACCACAAGAATGGATAATATGGGTTCATAAAGAGAAGTTACAATAGAGAACGAGGTTTCGTGAGGGGAAGTTACGAAGAATATGTGGTATGCAAGGAAATGAAGTCCACTTAGAAAGTAGTTATTTATGTGTATTATAAATATATTACTTAGTTCACTTTGTAAAGGATCAGACTTTTCACATTCCTGCATGCTAGTCACTCAGAGTAACCAAGCGAACGAGCGAAATGAGTCAGGAAAATGCAATGTATGTTTGAACCAACCTATTTTCAACCTTTATTTAATATTATGTCATTATATTTTAAAACTTAAAACGTTTTTGTATCATTTACTTTGTCTTTTTTTCATTACCTTTTTACAATTTAAAACGTTTGGCTCTCAGTCAAACACACCCTTTTGAGAACACTGTAACTACGCACGTGAACTGAAGCACTGTACCAAGATTCCCTGGTCGATCTTGCCTGTAAACTTATAATAAAGAGACCATCGTTGTTTACCAAATCCAGAGGTAAACAACCACATTAACGTTATCTTATTTCCTTTTGTATTTCAGAGGCTTCTGTGAGCATGAGCTTGGATGAGAGAACATAACACTAAGGTCATCAGAGCTTCAAGTCTTCAGAGTCTTCAAAATCGGGTCTTCAGAGTCTTTAGCACTTGGTCTTAAGAACCTTTTCTAGAACCTTGGGTCTTCAGAACTTCAAGTATTCAGAGTCTTCATAACTGCGTCTTCAGAATCTTCAGCACTTGATCTTTGATAACCCTTTGTCTTCAGAAACACGAGTCTTCAGCATCTGGACTTTAGTGGAAACTCCTGTCTTCAGATCTTATGACTGGTTTCTTTAGAACATGTTGTCTTTAGAACATGAGTCTTTAGCATCTGGACTTCAGTAGAACTTCTGTCTTCAAATCTTCTTAATGGTTTCTTTAGACTTCATATCAGAGCCTACACTTCAGAGTCTTCTGGAGTGCCTTGCTACTGTTCATTAGAACTTGTGTAACACAGAAGCAGAACTTATATCTTCTAATGCTTGGCCACGCCATTCATAAGAAGAAGAACTTTTTTGTTAAATAATTACGAGTAACACACATTAGAGTACCAAAGTTGTTCATACAAACATACTATTTGTTATCATCAAAATTCAAAGATAAAGTTGCAGAATTGAATTTTGTTCTAACAATCTCCCCCTTTTTATGAAAATCCCCCTGAATCTAAGACTTGATGAAGATCAAATATCCTGATTCTAAACCATTTGAGTAGAACTTCCCCAGGTTCCAATAGATCAGATATTAAGATCTTGAGAGTCTCGATACAAATCATGCCAATTGAGATCTTGAACCTCTAACGTCACAAAGACAGATTCTAGATTCTTAATTCAGAGCCTGGTTATGAATAGTCTGATTATAAACTTAATAACTTCTCAGAGTCTGAATCTAAAAGTTAGACAATAGCCTTGTTTAACCCTTTCAGATCTTGACTTTAATTAGAGTTCATAATTCTTGAAAAAGAAAACAATTCTAACAGAAACAGAAGTTTAACAGGGTTAGAATGTAAGCAGCTCTTTTCAGAGACGTTTTCCAAAATTTGATTATCAAAATAAAAATATTACTTTCAGTTATTGACTCCCCCTTTTTTTCATAATAAAAAAAGGTAATTATGTGTGAAAAACATAAAAACAGAAGAAATAACAAGTAAAAGTTTGAAGCGAAAATAAGACTTTCATTTAGTTCAAAAGATCACAATATATAAAAGAAAACATAAGAAGCAAAACATAAGAAGCAAGAGTTCTAAGGTTCAAAAGCAAAAGGTAAAATAAAAGAGCCTAGGGTCCAGATGCAGGAGGTGTTGGAGCAGATATCTTGTCAAGAATCAGCTTCAACATACTTTGAACATTCTCGTTGATGACCTTCTGTGGAGTGATACTCTCTCTTAAAATCTATTGTTCTTCTCTGATTTCACCAATTGCAGTTTTCAGACGTGCAATGGAAGAATTAGAAGAAGATACCACTACAACATCTTGTCTTGCTTTAACAGCTATTTCTGCTTCTTTAGCCAATCTGGCTTCTTCCTCAGACTTAAGCCTAGCTTCTTCTGCCTCTTGGAGTGCTCTAGCTTCTACTTCTATTTGTTTTGTAGCAATGAATTGGAAGAGTCTGATTCTTTCCTCTCTTTCTGTTACCGTCTGAACAACAACAATTATGGATGCTTCATAGAAGGTCTTCATATGATCAAACTCAGAAGACATCCTCTTCTGAAACATCTTCCAGGAAACACCCAGATCTTGAGGCTTAGTAGAAGTACTTGCCTCTGCACTAAGCTTCACAACCTTTTTCTTATCCTTGATTTGAAACATGTTAATGCATTCATCCAAGGTTTTTGGAGTAGGTTTTTCATAGAAAACTAAGGCTAGGTCAGGTCCATGATGGTCTGGTTCAGAAGTTTGTTCAGGAGGATTTTGTGATAATGGATGTTCAGATAGGTCAAAGAGATCAAAACATGTAAAAGGTCCAGTTGTGGGAATTTCAATAGCTTCAAAAGTATCAGAAATTATCCTTTCAGACATTTCTTGATCAGAAGGAAAGTGTGGATCAGGATGAATATTTGTTGAGTCATGGAGAATGGATTCTCTGTTGAAAAAGGAAAAATAAAGGTTGTTATCAAAATTTGAAGAAAAAGGAGTTTCTGTGAGTGATTGAGATGAGGTTATTGGAGATGTAAAAGTGTGGATAGGTTATGATGGAATGTTTATAGTGAGAGATGGAATAAGATTAGGAACATAAACAATTGGAATTGGATCAATTATGGTAGATAGGGTGGTGGTTGGTGAAACAGAAACACTTGTTGTTAAAGGTGGAAATATGGTAATAGTATCAGAAACAAATGAGATATTTGTGGGTGGTGGAAGAGAAAAAGTTGTAAGAGATGAAGTTTGTGAGATGGAGGAGGGAATGGATGAAGTAGCATCAACAATATTAGAAACAATAACATAAACAGGAATAGCAGAACCAGAAACAGTAGACTTGCAGATTCAGAAGTCTCAGTACCACCATCTTTTAGGAAATCAAACTTCTTCTTCTACCTCTTCTTCTTCTCATGTGCAAAAGTATCTGAACTTTTCTTCCTTTTTCTTAGTAACAAACAACACCCTCATTAGGCTGATCCGAGTAATTTAAATTGGACATATCATGTCCTTCTTGTTGCATCCTCAAAATATATGCAACCACACTCAATACAAGATCTTTCTTGGAGGATAGAGGATAGTTGTCAACATGAATTCTTCTATGATGAATACTTTCAGAAGACTCAATCAGAGGATTAACACTGAGTTCCTCTATTATCCTCATGTTCTTTAGATCTTGTTCACTGAAAGAATCTCCAATGCTTGAAGCCAAATCCTTTGTGTAATTGGCTTCTTCAATTAAAAACTTTACTAAGCCATTTTCCACAAAAATATCCATCAGAAGACTTCTATAAGGAATATTAGGTGAGACCTTTTTGGTTGGATTGGCAGTGGTTCTTATCTTTCTGATAGAGCCCCTCAGATAATTTAACAGAATAAAAAATGAAGATTTATATTCTGTTTAGTTAGCAGAAAGTATAGTATGAACTTCTTATTGATGTTGAAATAATCAGAAGAGCTTGAAACAGGTCTAGGGTTTATGCAACCCAGAATGATCTTGTGCAAATCTCTGAGATGGTCATTGTTGTACCCCAAAATTTGCCCTCTCATTTTCTCAATATTTCTCTCGCATGTGTGATTACAAAAACTTGTTTAAAGAAATAAATAAAATGTAAAATTTTGAAGATGTTAATGTGCCTTTTGATTAGGTCAAAAAAGAAACAAGTTGTCTTCGATTTAGTAAAGTTCGATTGGGAAATGTAGTCTCCCTTCAGTCACAAGCTTCGATTTGGGCACTGGCTTCCTTCGAAGTAACCCCCTTCGATCCACACACTGGGCATATGGCTTCCTTCGAAGTAACCCCCTTAGATCCACAAGTTGGGCATGTGATTCACTTCGAGGTAACCTCCTTCGGTCCACAAATTGGGCAATTAAACCCTTAGAAGCAATGTACTTAGGTTACACCTCTAAACTCTTTAACACTATGAATCATAATTGGTGGATTCGAAGGACATATAATGGGTCCATTCGAAGAACACGCATTGTTGGAAATGAACGTTGTTGTCTAATGATGAGTCTGGTTGAAGTGATCAAAATGAAAGGGTGAAGTATTCAAGATGTTTGTTGACCAAAGTCCTATATACTGCCAAGCCCAAGCCAGTTGTACTGCTATGCAACAGTCCTGGACCAAGCTGCCATAACACTCTAAAATACTGCTGAGCCTGCATTGTCTCAGTCCCATACTTACACAAAAAGGGTACATAAGAGCTGCATCGAAGAAAACAAGGGGACGGTATACCCAAACATTTCAAATGTTATTTGATTTCCCCCCAAAACCATATCAAAGCTCCTCTATAAACAAACATTTCTTTACAACATCAAGGGGCTGGAGACGCTGAGAGGAGAGAAAAGAGAGTTGGGAAACAAAACAGAAACCTTGGTAATCTTTTTCTCACTCAAAAATCAACTCTACTTTCACCTAAAAACACAAAATCACAATCCATTATCTCATCTTTACAAGTCTCATAATTCAACTATCCAGAACACCCCACACATAGAAGTTTGTTCAAACTAAAGGACAACCTTCTGTGACAACTCTTCGAACCAAAAGAAAACCCCCTGTGACAACTCTTCAAATTCCAGAAACATCGAGGTAGCAGTTCAAGTTTGAAGCCCACACACCAGCTTTGAGGTAAGCCTTTCTGACTTTAACTCTTTCATTTCAAACATCTTTATTGATTCATCTTTGAGACCAACATGTAATAATCATAGCCTTCGATGTTAATCTTTTGTGTTTTACTTTATAAACTAATCTGTACAGCCCCCTAAAAATGCTGGAATAAAAATATGCATGCTTCGATATACCTGCTTCAATGCACACACATGCTTCGATACATACATGTTCATCACACACATACACACACACACTTGTTTCGAACACACTAACCTACAGGCCAAGTCGAAAGGGACAACATGCTGGCCTCCAGGCCCCAATTGAAAGACACGCCTACACTGGTGCCAACCCCTAGTCGAAGGAGGGAAAAAGGCAAATCGAAGGGCATGACTTCACTGACTCCAGGCCCAAATCGAAGAGAGCCAGAAAGTGCAGAATCAAAGGGTCTTCTGCCTTAATCGAAAACCCCTCATTTTTCTTGTTTTTATTTTATTTTTGCCTTTATATTTTTATGCAATTCAATATGGTTGTAATAGTGTAGGATTTTATCTTTCTGCATTTTATTACTTTTGTATGCTTGCTAGTAAATAGGGCATGTATGGCAAGATAAAAACAACAAGTAGACAACCCCTAATCAAAGAATAAATGCATGCAAATCAAGCACACTATTCACTTGTGCACCCCTAGGGTAATTCCACTTGTTGCCTCGGAAAAATAGTCATGTCCCTCGAATATGGGCATTTTAGGAAAGACCCTCGATAAAAGATCGTAGTCCCTCGATGACCCTCAATGTTGCCTTCGGTAAACGATCTAGTCCCTAAATGACATTGATAAAACGTCCCATAGGTTGCCTTCTATGACTATACAAACTTCCACGCCCGTCCCTTCACATCTAGCGATGGGGCTTCTTACCAAATCAATGGTAAGATAGCAACATCTAAAGGAGGAGGAAAAGAACATTTAAGACCTTTTGAGTAGGTAGGATGCTCCTAGTTGCTCGCTTGCTCATAACAAAAACATTTTATACACCAACACTCTCATTTTGAAACATTTTCAAAAGACAACACTTTGTACGCGTTCTTATAGAAACGAGAGCCATTACAAAGAAACCTTTTCAAAATCACTTTCAAAAACACATTCCACAAACACCTCTTTGAACTATTTTCCAAACAACACTTTGTACGCGTTCTTATCGAAACGAGAACCATTACAAAGATGTTTTCAAAATACTTTCAAAACCCACACCACAAGCACATTTTCAAACAAAAGCAAGTGATCTAGAAAGCAACTAAGAGCCCGTAGATAACTATAGATGAAAAAGGTGCTAACATCTTCCCTTTTCATAACCTACCCCCCGAACTCAAGAAAACATCTTTAGAGGTATTTCATGTTCTTTTCAACCTTTCCTTATTGGATAAAAGAAAAGTCGGTGGCGACTCTTGCAATCCATAACTATTGCGATCAAACACAAAACATACCAAGTCAGTTCTCCCGTCGTATTACAGAACTGGCGACTCTGCTGGGGATCTCCTTATGAAAGTGAGGTTACCTTAGGGCTAGATTACCTTTACTTGCTTTTCATGGTTTGACTTGCTTCCTTTACATTTTGGGTCCTTGTTTGGGTTACGGTTAAAGATCCTACACCCGGATCTGGGGTACCTTTTTAGGTAAGTAGCAATAAATCATGGAAGTTGTACGGCGTAGACTGATATGGACGAAGTGATAGCTACGTTAGCGTGATACTTTGGCTTATACTAATGTTCCTTGAGTCAGTCAAGGATAACATTAGGCTTCCTTAGTGTCATTAAGCGCTAGCTGGCCTTTAGAACCTTTTAATTGACTCATCATTAGCCAGTAGGAAGTAGTGAGATAGCCGACTTTGGTTTTGACTGAAGATTGGTTGATACTCGATACTACGCTCATTAAGATCAGACTTTTGGGATATTTCGGTCGCCATTAAAGGGGCTTGCACTGAAACAATGCCCGATGAAGAAAGATCAGTGATATTGAGATCCCTTAGAACCCGATTACTATTACTAGGACAGGTTGAGCCAACTAAACTTCAAGAGGGTACTTACCTACAAAATCCATGCAAGCCTAAACATAAGGATTTATATGCTTTGTGTATATATAACTATTTGTACATAACAAACTTGCTTACTTTGCATACTTGTACATAACATCATAACATCATATCATAACATTTTCAATAACCATTTCAAGGGTCTCAAGGGCCTATGATGCAGGGTCATGCTGAACCAGACGCCTGTCAAGGGGCAAGAGGATTCATTCTCTAATCAGACACCGTCAAAGACTAAAGCACGGTAACTTGAGTCAAGGGCTATGACCCACTTGACGTGGTGAGCTTGATTCTCATGGAAGGACATCCACCAATACGAAGTTCTCCAATCAAAGATATTGATCAAAATTCAACTTCTAACATCTTCTTGTGTTTACCTCGCGAGATCCTTGAAAACATGCATCCACATACCATGCATAATATCACGACAGGTTTCTCCCCACATAGGTATCTCATCTGCTTATTGTTTATTTCAGCAGAGATGGCTCTAGAACAGACTATCAAGGACATTCAGACTCAAAATGCTCAACTTCAAGAAATGTTCTCGAACCTATCCAAAGGGAAAGAAGAGGTGAAAGTGCTCCTCACTAAGGGTATGGTCATGGGGAATCCTGAGGACAACAAAGATGACCAGTTGGAATGGCTACAAACTGAAATGGAAACAATGAAAGTCCAGATGATGGGACAACTGGTGGGCCAGTTGACTCTTATCCAAAACTTAGCTCGGGGACAAGAAGAGCTAAGGACCCTCGTCAACAGACTTCATCAAGACAGTTGCAACCATATGAAACAAACCTTCGAGATTGGGGATCAAGTCATCATTCATCCTCCCATGAGACAAGGAGCCAGTTTGGTGGAAAGTAGACCTTTCTAAATGATGCCACGTCACGGGCCCAACAACGACCTCGTCAACATCAACGGGAAAATCAGCAAAGGCAAAATAAGCCCGAGAGACAGTTTACTAACATCAACGTGCCACTGTATCAAGCTTTGCAACATATGTTAAGGATGAATCTGATTATGCCAATAAGACCTCATCCAAATCCCAAAACTTCTTCTCCTAACTACATTCCTGATGCCAGGTGTGTCTATCATTCCAACAGTCCTGGATATGATACAAATGATTGTTGGGCGTTGAAGTACAAGATTCAAAACTTGATCGACGAAAGAGCATTGGAATTCGCACAAGATGGCCTATTGGAGATTTTCTATCACCCCTCAAGAGCATCCATGTGAAGTGACGATTTGGGCGAGGAAATTTTCTGTTTATTCGAATTTTCAGTTGTAATTTCTTTGTTTATTCAAACACCTATCTATTAATGTTAAACTCTGTTTCATTAATGCATCACATATGTTTGTCTTGAATTAATACATTCATTTTCATTCTATTTAAACTATGCTCTTTACTCCCTTTATGATATTCAACTCTTGTTTTAAAAGTTGCAAGCCTTTAGAGGTAGGATGACGAAAACAATGCCATAATCTCATACAATATGCTTTTGAATGGACCTTGCTGACGATGTAAGGCGTTCTTTCAAATCCTAAACACTGGAGTTATAAGGAAGATAATCCCTAGTCAACCCCTTCGAGCCAAAGAAGTATGAGTTTCCTTTTTTACACAAATTTAAACCTTTAATCAAAACCTGGGGCAGGGTAGTCTCTCAGTTAATTCAAACGCGTGTTCAGTCACCAGCTTTCACTTTGTATACAACGAATGAAATCAAAAACATTCCTTTGGAATCAAAATACGGCGATGGTTCCCTATCGCATAGGCAGTCATTATCTCTAAAAAAGAAAAGCCCACTAAGTCAAAACCTATGAAGGAGACTTAAGAAAAAAATGGGGGCATCCCGCTGACTATAATCTCAAAAAACGAGAGCAGTCAGGCAAAATCAGGGATAATAAATCAAAAAGAGGTCACTACAAATCCTCAACAACATGGAAAAAATGGCAAAAATGACTGCTTTCCTACAAACTTAACTTGTATGAACCATCACCAAAACGCCATTCTAGACTCAATTAGAGTTCAATCGCACAATTAACTGAGTTTAGGACTGAAGAACATCACGGAGAATGGGCGGGTACAAATACACTTTGAGCCTTATCCTTTGTTTCTTAAACCGTGAACCAGACCACGATACAACCTTTCAAAGTCCTAATTGAAGCATGAGTTAGTTTGAAAGTATATTGTTACAAAAAGGTATCCTGACTCCTGTAAGGCTTACTCTAAATCCTGATTTGAATTCATATTCTTACAAAATTCTTTTATCTGCTAAAATGCATTTTCAAAACTTCAAGACAAGCATAAACTTTACATTATCTGAATACCGCTGTTTGTATATAGCTAATTATTTGACAACAGGAGAATTCACACGACGAATATCCAGCAGACAAAAACTCTCGGTGAACAAAATCACTTTAAATAGGATGACACTTCCAAATGACAGATCTCCTGTAAAAAAGGGGGCATGACATGTCACTGTCCAACTCGTCTGGGGGAAATCAAGTCAAGATTCTAAGAAATCTCTCAAGAAATGCTGAATAACCAGGGACATGTCTATATCTAAATCACTGGGGGTATTGAATGTGAATTCCAACAAAGAGTAACGTACGACCAAGCAAACATTTCTTGGCAATACCACAAATACTTGCAACTAGGGGCAATGACAAGTTCCCCACAAAGTCCTTTTCATAGGGTGATCCCCAGCCAGAGTTTCAATCTCTGAAAACTTCTCCCCAACTGAGTTGATCTCAAGAATCCTCGAGGAGTGCTGTCAAAAGTGCCTCTCCAGTAGGATGGAGACAAGGTTTATTTCCCCAACAAACGGAAAAATACCCAGCTTGAATTTGCCTCTCATACTATCACATCTCAAGGGACCACAACTCCTCTTCCCTAATAGTCTGCTCTGCAATTCCCAGTGAGTTGCTGCAGAACCTAGGAAACAACTAGATAATAGTTAACCTCTTTATCCCCAACAAGTTGTTAACTTCCTTTCTCTTCCAACAAGAGATAACTCCCCAGTAGAGCAACAGACAACTAAAACTCCTGAACTCTTTTCCCTAACCAGGAATCAACACTCTCCACAGAGTTTTCTTCTCGAGCAAAATCAACATTCCTCAACGGAGTTCTCCTCAAAATAGGAATCCCCGGTGGAAACATCCTAAAACAAGGTCTAAAGAGGTGCATACTCTTCATCCCCAACGGCAACCCGGGATTTAGCCTCCCAAAACTCCCCAGCACTTGTCAAGGATTTATTTTCCAAGACAAAATTACATTCCAACAACCTTTCATGCATCATATTACATACATGATAAGCGCATACAACATAAATGCATACAACATAATCTCATTTATTTTGAGAACATCATTACGCCATATATTCCATACATCATGGCATTGCATACAACTAACTCTTTACATTTACAAGAAAGATCAATCAACAGAAAATCATCATCAACAAATTTCCGACAAGACATGAAAACTATCTGTGAACGAATCAATTGTAGATCAATTCCCAAAACAAGACTGGGTAACTACCTACATGACAAACACTTCTTATTCTAGACTTCTTCTGGTTCAGTTTGAATCTCTCAACGGTTTATCCCGATCCTTTCCAGTAGACACTTTCTCTGTTTAAGATAAATCGCTCCAAGACTTATTCTGATTCTTTCCAGACCTCTACTGTTTCAGTTTAAATCTCTCAATGGTTTATCCTGATTCTTTCCCGTAGACATTTTCTCTGGTTCAGATAAATCGCTCCAAGATTTGTTCTGATTCTTTCCAGACCTCTGCTGGTTCAGTTCAAATCTCTCAATGGTCTATCCTGATTCTTTCCAGTAGACATTTTCTCTAGTTCAGATAAATCACTCCAAGATTTATTCTGATTCTTTCCAGACCTCTGCTGGTTCAGTTTAAATCTATCAACGGTTTATCTTGATTCTTTCCGGTAGACATTTTCTCTGGTTCAGATAAATTGCTCCAAGATTTATTCTGATTCTTTCCTGACATCTGCTGGTTCAGCTTAAATCTCTCAACGGTTTATCCTGATTCTTACCGGTAGACATTTTCTCTGGTTCAGATAAATCGCCCCAAGATTTATTCTGATTCTTTCCAGACCTCTACTGGTTCAGTTTAAATCTCTTAACGGTTTATCCTGATTCTTTCCGGTAGATATTTTCTCTGGTTCAGATAAATTGCTCCAAGATTTATTCTGATTCTTTCTAGACCTCTGCTGTTTCAGCTTAAATCTCTCAACGGTTTATCCCGATTCTTTCCAGTAGACATTTTCTCTGGTTCAGATAAATCGGTCCAAGATTTATTCTGATTCTTTCCAGACCTCTGCTGGTTCAGCTTAAATATCTCAACGGTTTATCCTAATTCTTTCCTGTAGACATTTTCTATAGTTCAGATAAATCGCTCCAAGATTTATTTTGATTCTTTCCAGATCTCTGCTGGTTCAGTTTAAATCTCTCAATGATTTATCCTAATTCTTTTCGGTAGACATTTTCTCTGGTTTAGATGAATCGCTCCAAGATTTATTCTGATTCTTTCCAGACCTCTGCTGGTTCAGTTTAAATCTCTCAATGGTTTATCCCAATTCTTTCTGGTAGACATTTTCTCTGGTTCAGATAAATCGCCCCAAGATTTGTTATGATTCTTTCTAGACCTCTGCTGGTTCAGTTTAAATCTCTTAACGGTTTATCCTGATTCTTTCTGATAGACATTTTCTCTGGTTCAGATAAATCGCCCCAAGATTTATTCTGATTCTTTCCAGACCTCTGCTGGTTCAGTTTAAATCTCTCAATGGTTTATCCTGATTCTTTCTGGTAGACATTTCCTCTGGTTCAAATGAATCGCTCCAAGATTTATTCGGATTCTTTTCCAGTTAAAGTCAAACTTAGACTTAGTCTGATTACTGTGAACAATCATCTTTGGATGGCATCTATAAGCCCATCTCCAACAACTATCCATCATCTCTCCAAATGGCATCTTTAAGCCCACTCCCTACACATTCAACTAACACACCATCAAGTGCAAATTTCTGGGTACTTTAGTGTTCAATCATCCTCCACCTTCAAGCTACAAATAACGATGAGCCATTATCACTTTTCAGGTTCAAGAAGATTGAACAGGGGTAGCTGTTGTACCCCAAAATTTTCCCTCTCATTTTCTCAAGATTTCTCTCGCATGTGTGATTACAAAAACCTGTTTAAAGAAATAAAGAAAATGTAAAATTTTGAAGATGTTAATGTGCCTTTCGATTAGGTCAAAAAAGAAACAAGTTGGCTTCGATTTAGCAAAGTTTGATTGGGCAATGTAGTCTCCCTTCAGTCACAAGCTTCGATTTGGGCATTGGCTTCCTTCAAACTAACCCCCTTCGATCCATAAACAGGGCATATGGCTTCCTTCGAAGTAACCCCCTTCAATCCACAAGCTGGGCATGTGATTCACTTTGAGGTAACCTCCTTTGATCCACAAGTTGGGAAATTAAACCCTTCGAAGCAACGTACTTAGATTACACCTCTAAACTCTTCAACACTATGGATCATAATTGGTGGATTCGAAGGACATATAATGGTTCCATTTAAAGAACACACATTGTTGGAAACGAACGTTGTTGTCTGATGATGAGTCTGGTCGAAGTGATCAAAATGAAAGGGTGAAGTATTCAAGATGTTTGTTGACCAAAGTCCTATATACTGCCAAGCCCAAGCCAACTGTACTGCTATGCAACAGTCCTGCACCAAGCTGCCATAACACTCCAAAATACTGCTGAGCCTACATTGTCTCAGTCCCATACATACACAAAAAAGGGTACATAAGAGACGCATCAAAGAAAACAAGGGGAAAGTATACCCAAACAGTTCAAATGTCATTTGATTTCCCCCTAAAACCACACCAAAGCTCCTCTATAAATAAACATTTCTTTACAACATCAAGGGGCTGGAGACGCTGAGAGGAGAGAAAAGAGAGTCGGGAAACAAAACAGAAACCTTGGTAATCTTTTGCTCACTCAAAAATCAACTCTACTTTCACCTAAAAACACAAAATCACAATCCATTATCTCATCTTTCCAACTCTCATAAATCAACTATCCAGAACACCCCACACATAGAAGCTTGTTCAAACTCAAGGACAACCTTCTGTGACAACTCTTCGAAACAAAAGCAAACCCCCTGTGAAAACTCTTCGAATTCCAGAAACATCCAGGTAGCAGTTCAAGTTCGAAGCCCACACACCAGCTTTGAGGTAAGTCTTTCTGACTTTAACTCTTTCATTTCAAACATCTTTATTGATTCATCTTCGAGACCAACATGTAATAATCATGGCCTTCAATGTTAATCTTTTGTGTTTTCCTTTAAGAACTAATCTGTACAGCCCCCTAAAATTTTTGGAATGCATGCTTCGATATACCTGTTTCGATGCACACACATGCTTCGACACAAACATGTTCATCACAAACACACACACACACTTGTTTCGAACACACTAACCTGCAGGCCCAGTCGAAAGGGGCAACATGATGGCCTCCAGGCCCCAATCGAACGACACACCTACACTGGTGCCAGCCCCCAGTCGAAGGAGGAAAAAAGGAAAATCGAAATGCATGACTTCACTGACTCCAGGCCCAAATCGAAGAGATCCAGAAAGTGCAGAATCGAAGGGTTTTCTGCCTCAATTGAAAAATCCTCATTTTTCTTGTTTTTATTTTATTTTTTCCTTTATATTTTCATGCAATTCAATATGGTTGTAATAGTGTAGGATTTTATCTTTCTGCATTTTATTACTTTTGTATGCTTGCTAGTAAATAGGGCATGTATGGAAAGATAAAAACAACAAGTAGACAACCCCTAATCAAAGAATAAATGCATGCAAATCAAACACACTATTCATACATGCACCCTGGGGTAATTCCACTCGTTGCCTCGGAAAAATAGTCATGTCCCTCAAATATGGGTGTTTTAGAAAAGACCCTCGATAAAAGATCGTAGTCCCTTGATGACCCTCAATGTTGCCTTTGGTAAACGGTCTAGTCCCTAAATGACATTGCTAAAACGTCCCAAAGGTTGCCTTCTATGACTATACAAACGTCCCACGCACGTCCCTTTACATCCAACGATGGAGCTTCTTACCAAATCAATGGTAAGATAGCAACATCTAAAGGAGGAGGAAAAGAAAATTTAAGACCTTTTGAGTAGGTAGGATGCTCCTAGTTGCTCGCTTGCTCACAACAAAAACATTTTATACACCAACACTCTCATTTTGAAACATTTTCAAAAGACAACACTTTGTACGCATTCTTATAGAAACGAGAGCCATTACAAAGACACCTTTTCAAAATCACTTTCAAAAACACATTCCACAAACACCTCTTTGAACTATTTCTAAACAACACTTTGTACGCGTTCTTTTAGAAACGAGAACCATTACAAAGACGTTTTCAAAATACTTTTAAAACCCACACCACAAGCACATTTTCAAAAAAAAAAGCAAGTGATCTAACAAGCAACTAAAAGCCCGTAGATAACTACGGATGAAAAGGGTGCTAACACCTTCGCTTTTCATAACCTACCCCCCCCGAACTCAAGAAAACATCTCTAAAGGTATTTCCTATTCTTTTCAACCTTTCCTTATTTGATAAAAGAAAAGTCGGTGGCGACTCTTGCTATCCGCAACAATTGCGATCAAACGCAAAACATACCAAGTCAGTTCTCCTGCCGTATTACAATCATGAAGATCTTTGCTCCTGTACTCAGTCTTCTCAGCAGAATAATTCTTAAACAGTAGTTGGTTAAGAGATTCATTTGCAAACTTTGATTTATTATCCATAAACATGTTTTCTTTGCAAGAACTTCAATCCAAAAAGTTTTGCAATAGATTTTTCAGTGATGATGATTCTTTGCCCAATCACATCAAAGACAATGTGAAGATCGTCACAATCAGCCATTTTCTAGAAATCTTTCACTAGTGCCCCATAGATAGGACTATGAAGCCTTTTGAAATAGTTTTCTCAGCCTTGAGCACCTAATTCCTTCTTTAGGTTACACCCATTTGCAGCTAAGTTGTCAAAATCAACCATGAGTTTTCTAAGAACTGTCATTTCTTCAGGTTTTAGAATGCAATGAACTTGAGATCTTTTCTGCATAATGTGATTCTTACTAATAGGGTTTGAGGATGATGAAGGAGAGGATGAAGTTGACGGGGGATAGGTTAAATATGATGGAACCATGTTTGATGATGAAGAAATGGTTGGATTCATAACTTTTTCCACTTTATTTGTGAACTTAACAACCTCTTGTTGATCTGGGGTCATCATTGTTGAAGATGAAGAATGTTGATGAAGAAACTTTGAAGAAGATGATGAACACGAGAGAAAATGATGAACAATTGAGATAAGAGAGGTTTAGGGTTTCTAACAAGTGTAGGAAGTGAAGTGAGGTTGTGTGTGGAATTGTATAAAGTGTTTTAAAGGTGAGAGAAAATAAATAAAAGTAAACACATATAAATATATTTATTAGGAGCATTAAATGAAAGTAATAATTATGATTTTAATCAGTTCTAAGAAAAATTACTGGCAATGCATAGCCTAGGTAGAGTGATGATTAAGAATAACCAAAGGTTACATGCGTTAATCACTACATCTAACTAGGTAACACGTTTGATATCCATAAAATCTGGATAACCAAGAGATTTCCATCTGATCAGATACATTTCTGGTCAAAACATCTTCTAATTACCGATGTTCTGAAAGAAATACAATACCTTGGTTTAACTCAGAGTCTCGTAATCTTCAGAAGGTTTGAACGTTGATCTTGTTCTAACAGGAGCATCTTTGTTTCCTAGAATTAAATCTTCAGGATGAGAAGATGAGATTCTGCTTTTCCTTTATTGTGGTTAATCAGAAGGAACAACAATAATATCAAAAGTATGAGCTTCTGATTCTTTATCCTCTTGTATTTTCTCCTTGGGTTCTACGAACATTATCTTCACATCTACAAGCTTTTCAACCAGCTTTGACTTTTCATAGTCAAGCTTATCATCGAATCTGACATGGATTGATTCCTACACGATTCGTGATTTTATGTTATAGACTTTGAAACCTTTTGATCATTCAGAATATACTAACAACAAACACTTTTGTGCTTTGGAGTCAAACTTGCCCAGATTCTATTTAGTATTCAACATAAAACATACACGTCTGAAGGGATGGAAATAAGAAATGTTGGGTTTTCTATTCTTCCAAAATTCATAAGGAGTATTAATCAAAATAGGTCTTATATAGATTTAATTTTGAATATAACATTTTATATTTACTGCTTCTTCCCAGAAGTGCTTAGCCATATGAGTTTCTTGTATTACGGTGCGAGCCATTTCTTGCAATGTCCTATTTTTCCTCTCTACAACCCCCATTTTTTATGGAGTTCTAGGGAAGGAGAACTCATGGGTTATTCCATTAGAATAAAAAAGTTTTACAAAATATTTATTTTCAAATTATCCACCATGATCGCTTCTAACTCTGACTATTTTGCAATTCTTTTCATTTTGCAGTTGGGAGCAGAAAGAAGCAAACATAGAATGTGACTCATCCTTGTGTTTCAAGAATTTTACCCATGTCCATCTGCTGTAATCATCAAAGATGACAAGTCCATATTTATTTCCATTGAAATAAGTAGTCTTCACTGGTCCAAATAAGTCAATGTGAAGAAGTTCTAATGGCCTAGGTAGAAACAATCTTTTTTAGCTTTAAAAGAGGTTTTTGAAAATTTTCCTTTGTGACATGCTTCACAAAGAACATCCGAAGTATACTTCAGATTGGGCAAGCCTCTGACTAATCCAAGCTTATTTAGTTGAGATACTTTTCTCAAGCTAACATGGCCCAGACGTTTGTGCCAGACCCATTGCTCTTATTGAACAGTCAGAAGACATTTTACATTTTGATTTTTCAAATTTGATAATCAAATTTTGTAAATATTGTTCTTCCTCTTACCATTGAACATGACTGAGCCATCTTTCTGACTAAGAACTTTGCAAGAAGTTTGATTAAAAATGACATCATAACCATTGTCACTAAGTTGGCTAATTGACAAGAGGTTATGCATCATACCCTCGACTTAAAGAACATTGTTAATAGAAGGAAGTTTACCATTACCAATAGTTCTAGAGCCAATGATCTTTCCCTTCTGGTTGCCTCTGAAACCACGCCTCCAGACTTAAGTTCCAAATCTTAGAACATATGCCTTTCTCCCGTCACATGTCGCGAGTATCCACTGTCCAGGTACCGTGACTGGTGTTTCAGTGGCGCCATTAAGAACATCTGCAACATAGATTATATGATCCTTAGGTACCCACTTTCTGGGTCCTTTCTTGTTAGCAGTTCCAGAGGTTCTGACCCCTTTGGAATATTGTTCAACATGATAATCAAGTGGAATTTGTGCATGATATTTAGGCTTATAAGTTTCCTTCTGTGTCTATGGTTGTGGTACAGTAGAATCAAAACCTTCTTGTTCTAGACATTTCAATAATATGCTAGCAAGCACGAAATGTTCAGAAAGAGGTTTTGGTTTGACACTCAGACTCTCATTAATTATTTTTGATGGTCCTGCATATCCCAAGCCTTTACTTTGGTTTCTGCTAACTCCATATATCATTGAAGCCATTTTGCTTCTATCTATGCTTTTAGGTAGGAAGTGTTGAAAAGCTCTATCATATATGATTACTTTATCAATGACATATGTACTAGAGATAATCTCTTCTTCTAATCTAGAAACTTTACTTTTCAGAGCAATATTTGATTTTTCTAAAACAAATAAATTTTCATTTAAACTAGAAAGGTTTTGCTCATCTTTAGTAGAGTTCTTAGAAGTAACTATAAAATTCTTTTTCAGAGTTTTGTGTTTACTTAGAAGAGATTGATACCTTTTAATTAGTTCTGATAAACCAAATTCAAGTTCAGAACGAGATAAAAAAGAAAGTACCTCTTTGTCGTCATTAGAGCCTGACTCATCATCAAGTGTCAGTTCGTCCTCTGATACTGCTTCACTCGTGCTGGTCTTTACCATGAATGTCACGTTGGCATGTTCTTCATCTGAATCATTCTGTGTTGCCATGAGACCTTTCTTGGCTTTGTAAGCCTTATTAGGTTTCTTGTCTTTCTTGAGCTTTGGGGACTCATTTTTTTAATGTCCAGGCTCATTGCACTCATAATAGGTAACTTCTTTTCCAGAAGCTTTCTTCTGACTAGATTTAGATTTAGATCAAACGTTTGTTCTTCTTGATCCTTTGAACTTGCTCTGTCTGTGTTTCCATATCTAATTTATCCTTCTAGATATCAAAGAAAGTTCATATTCATATGAATCTTCTTTAGATCCTTCCGATTCTTCTTCTGCTTGAAAAGCCTTGGTCTTTTTAGACTTAAACTTCAAAGCCACAAATTTAACTCTTTTATGAGATTCATATTCTTCAAGCTCTATCTCATGACTTCTTAAAGAAATGATTAGTTCCTCAAGAATGGTGTTGTTCACATCCTTTGACAACTTTAAAGCAGTTACCATTGATCTCCATTTCTTAGGCAAACTTCTGATAATCTTCTTAACATGATCTGTCGTAGAATATCCTTTATTCAGAACTTTGAGACCTGCAACAAGAGTCTGAAATCTTGAAAACATTGTTTCCACAGATTCATCATCTTTCATTCTGAAGGCTTCATATTTCTGGATTAGGGCCAAAGCCTCTGTCTCATTAACTTGGGCATTGCCTTCATGAGTCATCTGAATAGAGTCAAAAATAGAGTTTGCAGTTTCTCTATCTGTGATCTTCTCATACTCATTATAAGAAATAACACTTAGAATAATTGTTCTTTCTTTGTAATTATTTCTGTGGACCTTCTTCTGAGCGGCTGTCATAGCACTTATATAAATCTTTAGACCTTTATCATCTACTGGGTGAGTGTAGCCATCAACTACCAAATCCCATAGATCTAAGTCATATCCCAGAAAACAACTTTTAATTATGTCCTTCCAATAGTCAAACTTTTCTCCATCAAACATAGGAGGTTTAACACTATACTGATCTCTATCGTTATCCCCATTATCACCAGTTACAGTAGCATTGTTACCTTTATCTGCCATTGTTTTTCACACAACCTGGATTAGTACTGAACATTGTTAGGTGCTTGATAAAAATTCAAACTTTTCATCAACTCCTCAGATCGGAGCTATGAGGCCAACTAAAGGTGTTAAAACACAAGAAAAAGGGGGGGGGGGGTGAATTGGGTTTTAAATAAAAAACATTTATTTTTTAAAGTCCCCTTTAAACAGTAACAAGTTACTTAACTTAGTAATAATATTGATAAGATGCAAGAAGGAAAGAACAAGTTATGTTTATACTAGTTCACTTGAAAACTATCAAGCTAATCTAGTCCATCCGCCAATGTGATTTCTCCTTATTAAACAAGGACTTAATCCAATAATCAAACAAATTATTACAATGCACACGCTAGCTGCAAGTGACTAACGTTATAACCTTTAAGGCATACTAATCTTAGACTACTCAAGGATTCCGACCTAACTGGTCCCTTAAGGAAAATCAAACAAATGTTTGAATCAAGTTGTGTTTACAAAAGATGTGCTTCTTAACAAGCTAATATGTAAGAAGTGTCTCACAAATATACATACTAAAGATAAATGAAAAGCCTATGAACAGTCTTTCGAGAGTATGAATCAGTGAAGTAGCAGCTTTTTCACTTAGTCTTCAAGCCCTTTATATAACCAATAAAATAATATATCCGTTGAGGGGTACTCTTGGGGTTTCCAGAATCTTTAGCGACTTGAATCACGTGGGGGACGGGATCGTACGACACGTCCATCCTTCATGGTAGTGGAATGAAACATTTTGATTATACCGTGTACTATTGTACCACATTAAAATTATCTTCTTTCCTTCTATACTTCAGAGGCTTCTGCGAGTATTAGCTTAGAAGAGCGAATATAACACTAAGGTCATCAGAATTTTAAGTCTTCAGAGTCTTCAGAACTGTGTTTTCAGAGTCTTCTACAGTTGTTCTTGAGAACCTTTTCTAGAATCTTGGGTCTTCAGAACTTCAAGTCTTCAGAGTCTTAAAAATCTCCAACACTTGGTTTTTGAGAACCCTTTGTATTCAGAAACATGAGTCTTCAGCATCTGGACTTTAGTAGAAACTTTTGTCTTCAGATCTTCTGACTGGTTTCTTTAGAACACATTGTCTTTAGAAACATGACTCTTTAGACTCTGGACTTCAATAGAACTTCTGCCTTCAGATCTTTTGACTGGTTTCTTTAGACTTCATATCAGAGCCTACACTTCAGAGTCTTTTGGAGTGCCTTGCTACTATTCATAAGAACTTATATAGCACATAAGCGGAACTTGTCTCTTCTAATGTCTTGGCCATGATATTCATCAGAAGAAGAATATGTTTGTTAAATACTCACAAGTAGCACACATTAAAGTACCAAAATTGTTCATACAAACATACTCTTTGTTATCATCAAAACTCAGAGATAAAGTCGCATAACCAAATCTTTTTCTAACAGTGGTTTGGTTGGAAATTTTATCTTAACAATAACAAAACTAAGCAGAATGTAAAATATGGATTTTTCACAATTATGAGCAACATGCTAGGGTAAAGTGTGTGATTTTCCATGTAATAACCTTGACTCTTGATTTCTTCAACAAGTTCATAACCTTCAATTACCATCCCTTTAGATTATTTTCCCCTAAGTCCTTAGTGAGAAAACCTTTGAACCTTCATCCTAAATCCTAAGTACTTAGAGATTTCTGATGGAGTCAAGCCTTTGTTTTATCAAGATTTATCTTGTAACTATAGGGCATCCCTAGTCCTAAGTGATATCTACTATAGCTTAATCATACAAAACCTTAACAATGGTGGTGCAACCCTAATTATTAACCGTGAATTAATCCTTAATTGTTTGTTAGGAAAAGCATAAGAACATTGAACGATTAAATTGAAAAGAAACTATTGTATTAAAATCAAGAATTCAACATCATTACAATTTAAAATCAGGGACACCCCCTAGCATTGAGGGGTTTATCTACATATGATATTATTCAAAAGAATTACAGACTCAATAGAAATAGACATTATAATTTATGGTGAACTTTGATTTTCAATGGCTTCCGCTCATGAAAAGTCTTTCGTCCTCCAACAATTTCATAAGCTCCAATCTCCAATCTTCTAAATTCCTCTGTGCAAAAAAGCTCAATTCTTTTGTCGTAGAAACTATCTCAAATAGTATAAAACCCTTGATTCCGGTCCAAAAATTAAAAAATTCCCTTCCGGGTCATAACTAATGAAAAACCACAAAAATATTGAAAATCAGCGCATCTGCCAACACGACCCGTGTCAGCTGACACGGGTGGCCGTGTTGGCCATCCTGAAGCTTCATAAACATTAAATCATCACATCTGTTGACACGGCCCATGTTAGGTGACATAGGTGGCCGTTTCAGCCCCCTGAGTTTCTCCATGCTCCATAGCTTCCTTCCTGACACGGCCCATGTCAGGCCTGTTGAAACTTCAAATTTTCCTATTTGAAACTTCCAATTTCTTGACTCTATCGTACTGAGTACCTTGGGTATTTCATATAATCTAAAATAGTCACAACAACCAACTAAAGCATAATACGCATAAATACTCGAAATAAACTAGAAGTCCTAAAATACTACAGAGACTAAATAAACATCAAAACAACTCAAATGATAACATAATATGAAACAAAGCGATGCAGAATACATGGGTTATCATTGGATAAGAAACAAAAATATATTGTAAACAATGACCGATCACAACCCTAAACTTATCCTGTTGCTTGTCCTCAAGAAATGTTCAAGAGACAAAGAATCAGACACCCCCAAAATATCAACTTACCACAATGCCACCGAGATCTTTTTGCAACTTGCTTTCACTTTCCTTCCCAAGTTCTCCACTTCCCCAAACAATTTTTTCAACCACACTTCCACATTAAAGCACTACTTCACCTGTCAGCTTATATCACAATCTCACCAAGTCTCTCAGGGTTAAAGTACTTTCACTCACAATTCAAAGTACGCAATATCAACTCTTAAGTTTGAATAAACTTTAAAATAATTTTACCTACACAGTCCATACTTTTTGAAGTCTTTGGGTTGAAACAGGGCTTATGTTACAGTGTGATAAATAAGAAAATTGGGAAAAACAAAGGATTTTTAGCTCAGCTCGGTGTTATCATCCTTTTCGCTGTGTTTATCACATGGGACAACTCAGACACCTTTCTAGTTTGACTTCTCAATAAAAGCAATAAAACTCCCCCATACTTGAACCAAACAGTATCCTCACTATTGTAGTACAAGATATAGAGGGGGACTCACAGCGCCTCAATGCGGAGGAGGGGAAGAATGGTTCCACAAGATGAAAAAACAAATTTAAAAAAATCACTTGCAACCCTGACATATGTCGTGTCAGCCCACACGGATGGCCATATCGGGATCTGTAATCCCATTAAATCCTATATTTTCTTGCGCACGCTTTAGGTACCCTAACACGGACCGTGTCAGCTGACACAGTGGCCGTGTCAGGGGCCTAATTTATTTGCAAAAGTTTTTCCTCTTATGAAAAATTCTCTCGCTTCTCCCGGTATAGCTTTCTTCCCCGAGGCTTACTCAATCTCTCCTTCTCTTCCCCGTATAGAGCATTTTGTAAACCTAAACAAAGCTTACAAAAAAGTCAACCAAAAACAAAGAAAATTGTTAGAACAAAGTTTGAATCTACTACCCTAAGTTTAAGTTTTGATGATAACAAAATGCTAAGAGACATTAATTGTATGATTCATGTAAGACACATATGCTATCTAAATATTACACTCTGTTTTACAGAAACTCTGATGCGTATCAGCAGGAGAACATCCTCATCAGCATCAGAAAATTGGATATCAACATCAGCATCAGAAGATGTCATATCAGATACCAGAATCAGAAGATCAACTTGCGCTTATGCTGAAGCTTGATGAACAGATCTACGCTAAACACTCTGAACTCTGATAAAGACAACAACAGTTCATCAGCACCTAAGCAGCGTCAGAATGAGCCAAAGCCAGAACACGCTTAAGTGGCAACGGTACTGTGCATTCAAGATGAGTTATTACCAACGACATCATTCTAGACAAGATCTGCTCATTAAGTAAAGAATGTTATTGGCATTGAAACATAATTATTGCTCCAACGTACACTAATTCCAATGCTATATAAACAAGTCAATGAAGATTGAATTGGCTAATGCTCTACAACAATCTACACGCCAAAAAGCTATTCATCATCTTCCTCACTCTCAGTTTGCTAAAAGCTATCAAATTCCTTACTCAATTATTTTAGCAATCTAGTTTCCATAAGCTTAAGTTGTGTAGTATCACAGTTGTGATAAATAGTTTTGTAGAAAACATTCACACACCTAGATTTCAATTCTTTGTAAGAAAGTAATTCCTTGAGAAACCGGTTTGTGGTTTGCATCAAGAAGGCTTTAGCAGTTGTTAAAGCAGATTGTAATATTCAGTTGAATATAGTGGATTGAGACCTCGTTGGAGAGAGGCGAAATCACCTTGACGGGTGGACTGGAGTAGTTTGAGATCAAACGAACCAGGATAAAAATATCGTGTTGATTGCAATTGATTTCAAGTTTTAACAATTCAACCCCCCTTCTTGTGTTTTTCACTTCTTCAATTGGCATCAGAGCGCCTGGTTCTGAGCTAAAACACTTAACCGTGTCAGTACAAGATCCAGCGTCAGAAAAACACAATGGCAGGAATTTATCAACACACCAGCAATGACAACAATGAAGACAGAGACAGATTCAGCGGCCAACCTCCAGTCTTTGATGGAGAAAATTTTGATTACTAGAAAGACAGAATTGAAAGCTTCTTTCTGGCACATGATGCTGATCTGTGGGACATGGTGATAGATGGATACACGCACCCTGTGAATGCAAGCGGTCAGAAGATTGACAGGAAAGCAATGTCTGACCAACAAAAGCGTGACTTCAAAAATCACCACAAAGCCAGAACCATCCTTCTCAGCGCTATCTCCTATGCTGAATATGAAAAGATCTCTAACAGAGACACAACAAAGAACATGTTTGACTCACTCAGAATGACGCATGAAGGCAACATTCAGGTCAAAGAAACTAAAGCTCTTGCGCTCATTCAGAAGTATGAGGCATTCAAAATGGAAGAAAGTGAATCCATTGAAACAATGTTCTCAAGATTCCAAATTCTGGTGGCTGGTCTCAAGGTTCTAGACAAAGGATACTCTACTGCTGATCACGTCAAGAAGATCACCAGAAGCTTACCAAAGCAGTGGAGGCCAATGGTTACAGCTCTGAAGCTAGCAAAAGATCTCAACAAAATTTCTCTGGAGGAACTTATCAGCTCCCTCAGAAGTCATGAGATAGAGCTAGAAGCTGATGAACCTCATAAGCAAGGTAAGCCTTTAGCATTAAAATCTAACAAAAAATCCGAGTCTAAAGTTTTGCAGGCAGTTGAAGAAACATCTGATGGATCCTCATCAGAAGAAGACGAACTTTCTCTCCTCTCCAGAAGAGTGAACCAACTGTGGAAGCAGAGGCAAAGGAAGTTCAGGAATCCCAAAAGATCTGATCAGAACGGGTCTTCTTCCAGATACAGAAGGACAAACTCTTCCTCTGGATACAGAAGATCTGAAGGCTCCTCAGGAAGCAGAAAGCCAAACACCAAGGATATCATCTGCTATGAGTGCAACGAGCAAGGACACTACAAAAGTGACTGCCCAAAGCTTCAGAGGGAAAAGCCCAAAAAGAAGTTTGGAAGAGAAAAGAAGAAAAGTCTCATGGCTACATGGGATGACTCTGACTCGTCTGAAGATGACTCAGAATCAGATGATGAGAGAGCAAACATAGCTCTCATGGCCAACATTTCAGAAGACAATGAAGCTTCTGAATCAGACTCAGAATCAGATACTGAAGAGGTATCTCCTGACTTTGCAATTAATTTTACTAAGGCTGAGCTTGCTGAAAGCCTTAATGAAATTCTGGAAAGGTACCAGCAGATTAGAGTTAAATTCAGAAACCTGAAAAGGAATCTTGAATCTGACTCTGATAAGACTGAGAGTCTTAAATTGGAAAATTCTGAGCTGAGAAATAAAATTTCAAAATTAGAAAATGTTTTACAAAACTCTCAGAAGGAACCAATTTCTGAAACTCCCAGCAGCGCTGATGAGATCATCAAGGAGTATGATCACAGTTTCCAAAAGTTCCTTGCTAAAAGCATAGATAGAAGCAAAATGGCTTCAATGATCTATGGAGTTAGCAGAAACGGCAGGAAGGGAATAGGATACCAAGGTAAGGTTCCTACACCAAAGAATGTCATGGATTTAACCATTAAACACACTCCTCTGAACTCACATTTTGTGTATGGTCACACACATGATATTAAATACACTAGCAGTAAGTATTCTGTGAAACCAAAATTCAACCAGAGTTTTGGTAAATCTAACAAATCAGGACCCAAGAAAATCTGGGTACCTAAGGATAAAATAATACATGTTGCAGATATCTTTAGCAACAAATCAGAAACACCAGTCATGGTACCTGGACTCTGGCTGCTCGCGACACATGACGGGAAGAAGGCATATGTTCCAAAGCCTGGAACTTAAGCCTGGAGGCCACGTTGGCTTTGGAGGCAATCAGAGGGGAAAGATAATTGGCTCTGGAACTGTAGGTAATGGAAATCTTCCCTCTATAAATAATGTTCTGCTAGTAGATGGATTAATGCATAATCTGTTGTCCATAAGTCAATTAAGTGATAACGGTTATGATATAATCTTTAATCAAAAATCATGTAAAGCTGTTAGTCAAAAAGATGGGACTATCATGTTTAATGGAAAGAGGAAAAACAACATCTATAAAATCAAACTTTCTGAACTGAAAAGTCAGAATGTAAAGTGTCTTCTGTCTGTTAACAACGAGCAGTGGATCTGGCACAGAAGATTGGGGCATGTTAGTATGAGAAGAATATCTCAAATTAACAAACTCAATCTGGTCAGAGGACTTCCTAATTTGAAGTTCAATTCAGATGCTTTGTGTGAAACATGTCAGAAAGGCAAGTTTGCAAAACCTTCTTTCAAATCTAAAAATGTTGTTTCTACCTCTAAGCCATTAGAACTTCTGCACATTGACTTATTTGGACCAGTTAAAACTGCTTCAGTCAGTGGCAAGAAGTATGGGTTAGTAATCGTAGATGACTATAGTAGATGGACATGGGTAAAGTTCTTAAGAAACAAGGACGAGTCACACTCTGTGTTTGTTACCTTCTGTAACTAAGTTCAGAATGAAAAGGATCTTAGAATCGTTAAAGTCAGAAGTGATCATGGTGGAGAGTTTGAAAACAAAGATTTTGAGTCATTCTTTAATGACAGAGGCATTCTGCATGATTTCTCTTATCCTAGAACTCCCCAACAAAATGGAGTTGTAGAACGAAAGAACAGAACATTGCAAGAAATGGCCAGAGCCATGATCAATGAGACAAACGTTGCTAAGATCTTCTGGCAGAGGCAATAAACACAGCGTGCTACATTCAGAATAGAATCTCAATAAGACCTATTCTGGAAAAGACTCCATATGAATTGTGGAAGAACAGAAAGCCCAACATTTCATATTTCCATCCATTTGGATGTACTTGTTTTATGTTAAATACAAAAAATTATTTGAACAAGTTTGACTCTAAAGCACAGAAGTGTATTATGTTAGGATACTCTGAACGCTCAAGAGGGTACAGAGTATACAATACAGAAACACAGATTGTGGAAGAATCAATCAGTGTTCGTTTTGATGATAAGCTTGACTCTGAAAAGTCAAAGCACAATGAAGTTTTTGCAGGTATGGAAATTGAATTTACAGGTTCTGAAGACAAGTCATCAGAAGCTCTCAACACAGACACTCCTTCAACATCTGAAAGGAGCACTGCTAGCAATCCTACAACAACTGCTGATCAACCTCAGAAGAGACCACCCAGAAGCAGCTTGGATCACCCAGAAGAAACTATCTTAGGAAGAAAGGAAGATCCAATCAGAACAAGAGAAAGCTTCAGAAACTCTGAAGAATCCCTCATGGGACTTGTGTCTCTGATTGAACCTTCTTCTATTGATGAAGCACTTCTGGACAACGACTGGATTCTAGCAATGCAAGAAGAGCTGAATCAATTCACCAGAAATGACGTATGAGATCTTGTTCCCAGACCAAAAGGATTCAACGTCATTGGAACAAGATGGGTGTTCAGAAACAAGCTAAATGAACAAGGTGAAGTCATCAGAAACAAAGCACGACTGGTAGCACAAGGTTATAGTCAGCAAGAGGGGATAGACTATACAGAAACCTTTGCTCCAGTCGTCAGGTTAGAATCTATCAGACTTTTAATTTCATTTGCTGTTAATAGAGGCATCACTCTGTATCAGATGGATGTCAAAAGTGCATTCTTAAATGGTTATATAGAAGAAGAGGTTTATGTGCACCAACCCCCTGGTTTTGAAAATACAAAACATCCAGAACATGTTTTCAAACTAAAGAAGTCACTATATGGTCTGAAACAAGCTCCCAGAGCTTGGTATGAAAGACTAAGTAACTTTCTGTTAGAAAATGAATTCACCAGAGGGAAGGTAGACACTACCTTATTCTGTAAGTCAGTTAAGAATGACATCTTAGTCTGTCAAATTTATGTTGATGATATTATTTTTGGATCTACTAATCCTTCTCTTGGAAGAAAATTTGCTAAGTGTATGCAGGCAGAATTTGAGATGAGCCTCATGGGGGAACTGAAATTCTTTCTAGGAATTCAGATCAATCAAACTCCAGAGGGAACTTACATTCATCAGAGCAAATATGTCAGAGATCTTCTGAATAAATTTGATCTCTCAGAATGTAAGCCATCAAAGATTCCAATGCATCCCACGTGCATTCTGGAAAGAGAAGAGGTAAGGAAAAAGGTAGAACAGAAGGTCTACAGAGGTATGATTGGCTCTCTCCTTTATCTGTCAGATTCAAGGCCTGATATCTTATTCAGTGTATGTATTTGTGCTAGATTCCAATCAGATCCTAGAGAATCTCACTTAACAACTGTTAAGCGAATTTTCAAGTATCTGAAAGGTACTACTAATCTGGGTTTATTTTATAGAAAATCTAGTGATTACAGCTTAGTAGGCTACTGCGATGCTGACTTTGGTGGAGACAGAGTAGAGCGTAAAAGTACTTCTGGAAGCTGCCAGTTTCTGGGAGAAAATCTGATCTCTTGGTCCAGCAAAAGGCAATCCACAATTGCGCTATCAATAGCAGAAGCTGAGTACATAGCAGCAGCAGGATGTAGCACACAAATGCTCTGGATGAAAAGTCAGCTTGAAGACTTCCAGATTTTTGAGAGTAACATCCCTATACTCTGTGACAATACTTCTGCTATTTGCTTAAGTAAGAATCCTATTTTACATTCTAGGGCTAAGCATATAGAAATAAAACATCACTTCATTAGGGACTACATTCAGAAAGGAATTTTGAACTTAAAATTTATTGATACAGACCATCAATGGGATTATATCTTCACTAAACCCCTTTCTGAAGATAGGTTCAATTTCATTCTGAAACATCTCAGCATGAAAATCTGCCCAGAGTGAAAATGCTTTAATTCTATATATTATTCTTCAGAATGTATTTGTTTTACTGTGAACTTCTGATCAATCTCTTTTCAGAAAGATAGAACATGCAGATTGTATCAGATGCTATTCTTAAAGATCTGAGCGTTTCAGCTAAAGGATAGACGTGTTGCTCACTAAATCAAACAAGTGTCATCCAATCATCAGCAAATCTCTGAAGCAGAACGCGTGCACGCTTCTGAGAAGGAAAAATGCTGATTGGGTGCATTGAGACACATGTCTGGTAACCGTTTCAAGTATCTTTCTCAAATCCCCCAAAATCAGCAAGCATTAAATGAAAGTAATCATGTTTTAAAACGTAATCATGAATTATTTCTCTTTCTTGAAACCGTTTACACTTTCAAAAATTATTTTGAAATCTATTTAAGCACATTAAACATCTCACATTAATCCTTTACCGTTTCTTACAATATTACAAATATTTTCTGCATTTTCCTTGTGTGTTCATCTCTCTCAAGAAACCCATTTTTCAGTTTTCTCAGAAAAAACCCTAAGTGTGAACATGGCAACCTCCAGCAATGTTTCTGCAGGTTCTCAGAAGGAGGGTTCTTTTAAACAGTACCAAGTTCCCTTCAGAACACTCCTTACACCAGTGAAGAATTTGGAAGTGCTGTCTGAACTAATTGTTGACTTCTCCAGTCTAAAAGAAAATGGATTTGACTTGACAGAAGAAGTTAGGGCACAGGGATGGGAGATATATTTTGATAGGTTGGTTGGACCAACGTTCCCAGTCTTGGTCAAGGAGTTCTGGATTCATGCGTACTCTTCAACACATCAAGTTACCTCCTACATAATGGGAAAGAAGATTGTGATCACTGAGGATCAGATAGCAAGAATGATTGGATACATTGGCGGTGGTATCCGCTGTATCGATATGGCTGAAAGATGCTCTGACGTTGCTGTCATTGCAAGGCAGATTTTCACCCATGGGGTTCCCAGCAGCAAGATCAGAGACTTAAAGGATCAGGACAGAATATGGGCGAAGATCATTCTGGGGTGCTTTAATCACAGGAAGCCAACAAGCTCCCCTGATTATATAAATACAGATCAACAATTTCTGATCTATTTTATTAATCAGAAGGTAAAGATCAACTTGGCTCATCTTCTGTTTAATCACCTCAGGACCAACGTCAAGGAGACAAGGGAAGAAGAAAGAACAAAAAGGGATTGGATACCCTTTGGCAGGTTAATATCAGATATTCTGACTGAGAATAGGCTGATAGAGCACCTTACAGAAGCTCAGGAATTAAGTTCTATTGAACCTACTGTTGGCAAGCCTCTGAACGCCAAGAATCTGAAGAAAATGAAACTGATGGAGAATATCAGAAAGGAGCCCAGCGTTACTCCTCTTGCTGACATCACCAGCAGAAGAGTCCCACTGAACGACTTTCCACTATTCTCTGAGACTGAATCAAAGCCAGTAGTTGTTCTCAGATACTTGGACGCTTGCAAGGCTGATGGTACATATCCCAAACTGAATATCAAAGATCTGCACCAACAACAACCAGAAGTTACTATGAAGAAGACGAAGAAAAGAAAGGCCACTTCAGAAGGACCATCCCAGCAGACTCCTAAGAAAAGAGGTAATTTATCTGCTGCTTCTATTTTAAATTCTTCTGCTATTCCAACATCAATCCCAACCCCAGCTTCACATGAAATTCCAATCCCCATACCAACTATTGATGAAACCGAACCAGAAGATGACCCTTCTGAGTCACTGACTCTCAGGAGACCCCGCACCAAATCCCAAACTCCAAAACCCGCAACATCAACAACATCAGAACTTGACAAAGTTCTGTCTGAAATTGATGAACGTGTTTCCGCTCACCTCTCAGATAATCCAAACACTGAACCAGAACATACCCTCTCACCCATACCAGAAGAACCACAAATTCCATAACAACCAGAAATTCAACCATAAATTCCTCCTCCTTCTCCACAACCAGCAATTCCTCCTCCCTCTCCTCAACCAGAAATTCATCCACCATCACCTCAACCATCACCTCCACAACCTGAGTTTCATCATTCTGAAACTCCATCACCTGAACCTCATTCTCCTCAGTCCTCTGAGCCACAACCCTTGGCAATTCAGCTGCCATGTGGAACAACTGTAACCATGGCCCAGCTGCCATCCTCGCCAGAAACTACCCCTCCAAACACTCCAAACAGTCCTATTATCATCTCTGATTCTCCCACTCCATCTCCCAAACAAGCATCTCTCAAACAAACTACAGAAAACCACAGCAGGACCTTCATCGATTTAATAATCCTTGACCGTCTTGCTGAACTCAAAAATAAAATAGCCATTCCAAAACCAAAACAGCTAGATGTTGGCTCTGGCATTGTGAATTTTGAAACAGGCTTGCAGCAGTGGATTGCTTCTCTGAAGCAAGTTTGTCCTGGAATGATTGATCCTGCTGCCTCAGACCAACTCTGGACACGATTCAGAATATGGGTACGTGCTGAAGCCCTCAAATTGCAAGATATCAATTATGAGCAGGCACAACAGAATTTCAGCAAGCTGCTGAAGGAAGTTGGAAGTCAGCTGCTGAAGGAAGAAGTGCTCCTTCTGGATAGTGAGCCATGGTCTGAGAAGCGTCCAGCTTCAAAAGTGCAGCCAGAAGAAGATCAGACAACTCAAGCTGAAGTCAGTCAAGCTGAAGATGTTGCAGAAAGCTCTCAGAAGCTTCCTGCTTCTGACGTTTCTCAAACTGCCTTGGACAGGCAGACTCTGGAAGAGCTGAGGCTGAATGATATTCGTCTGCAGCAAAGAATGGATGAAAATGATCAGAAGATGAAGGAAAGGATGGACGTGCAAGACAGCAAGATATATACAGTAGTCAGCATGGTGCACAAGCAGAATGAAACTGCTGATCAAATTAAGGCAATGCTGGAGACTCTGTTCACACGCTTTCCTCCCCAACCTTAGTTTTTCATTCATGACATTTTCAATGTTTTCTTTGCATATCTTCTGTACTGTTTACACTTTTTGATTGCTGACAAAAAGGGGGAGAACAAGAATGATATTTTTCAATAACGGATTACTGAGACAAAAAGTCTCAAACATTCTAACACTCTGATATACTTGAATGTTTTCTGTTTTTTCATAAGTCTACAGGTACAAGAAGTTGATCACCTCTGATACACTGAAGCTCGAAGCTCTGATATTCTGATCTGAAGCTCTGATATTCTGATCTGAAGCTCTGATATTCTGATGTTCAAAGAAAGTCAATAAAGATCTGATCCTGAAGAACTCTTGGAATTAAAAAGGGAAGTAATAAATTCAGGGGGAGTATCTCCGATCTAAACTCTGATATCTCTTTATCCCTTATCTTTGATAACTTCCTAATTAATTCTGATGCAACTTATTATTTAGTTATCTCTGATACTTTTCACGCTTATTTTCAATTAAAAATATCTAGTTTTTGTCATCATCAAAAAGGGGGAGATTGTTAGAACAAAGTTTGAATCTACTACCCTAAGTTTAAGTTTTGATGATAACAAAATGCTAAGAGACATTAATTGTATGATTCATGTAAGACACATATGCTATCTAAAAATTACACTCTGTTTTACAGAAACTCTGATGGGTATCAGTAGGAGAACATCCTCATCAGCATCAGAAAATTGGATATCAACATTAACATCAGAAGATGTCATATCAGATACCAGAATCAGAAGATCAACTTGCGCTTATGCTGAAGCTTGATGAATAGATCTGCGCTCAACACTCTGAACTCTGATAAAGACAACAACAGTTCATCAGCACCTAAGCAGCGTTAGAATGAGCCAAAGCCAGAACACGCTTAAGTGGCAACGGTACTGTGCATTCAAGATGAGTTATTACCAACGACATCATTCCAGACAAGATCTGCTCATTAAGGAAAGAATGTTATTGGCATTGAAACAGAATTATTGCTCCAAGATACACTAATTCCAATGCTATATAAACAAGTCAATGAAGATTGAATTGGCTAATGCTCTACAACAATCTACACGCCAAAAAGCTATTAATCATCTTCCTCACTCTCAGTTTGCTAAAAGCTATCAAATTCCTTACTCAATTATTTTAGCAATCTAGTTTCCATAAGCTTAAGTTGTGTAGTATCACAGTTGTGATAAATAGTTTTGTAGAAAACATTCACACACCTAGATTTCAATTCTTTGTAAGAAAGTAATTCCTTGAGAAACCGGTTTGTGGTTTGCATCAAGAAGGCTTTAGCAGTTGTTAAAGCAGATTGTAATATTCAGTTGAATATAGTGGATTAAGACCTCGTTGGAGAGAGGCGAAATCACCTTGACGGGTGGACTGGAGTAGTTTGAGATCAAACGAACCAGGATAAAAATATCGTGTTGATTGCAATTGATTTCAAGTTTTAACAATTTAACCCCCTTCTTGTGTTTTTCACTTCTTCAAAAATCATTAGCAATAAAACACATGGGTTGCCTCCCACGAAGCACTTCATTTAACATTACATGGCTCGACGATTCATCTTCTTATGGGGGTACTTCCTCTTCCATACCTTGTTGCTTGTCTTTTTGCAACCCAGGACTCATTCAGATCAAAATTATTTCTCACATTGTGCTTCAGATCACTTCCAACTTCCTGTCACACACTTTTTCTTGGGCGCTCGATTGCGACAATGATTATATGGTATAGAAATGTAGCGGTAAAGATTTGAGATTAAGCCATCAATTTGACTTATCTCAACACAATAAAGTCGCCACCGCACTTTATTGTTTCCAAAGGGAAATGGGAAAAAAGCGAACAAAACCCAAAAAGATCAGAGATCGAGGTGCGGGGGTCGGTTATGCAAAGGGAAGGTATTAGCACCCTAAGCATCTATGGTATTCCTCAGGATCCACTTTGTTTAGTTTATTTTAAAAAGGAGTGTTGTGTAAAGGTTTACTTGCTAAAGGAAAAGAATGGATGTTTATTTGCAAACAAAAGAAAATGAAATGTTTTTTTATTATTTTTGTTGCTCGCCTTGGGTCGTAAGACTTAGTGCCTACGTACTCCCTCGTGCAATGGGAAAGTCAGAGCACCGTAGTTCGGCTAGAAAAGACTTATCTGTTGGTTGATTTTAAACAAAGAGACAAGTCGTCATTGTTAGGAGAGAAATCTCGACTAACGCCCATAAGGTGTGAGAAAGATGGACCCTGCATCAACAAGAGTGGGAGTTTGAGAACGCCTCTAGTACTCAAGTGGAAAAGTCGACACCTTTATAACCATAAGGATAGGAGAATGTTGCTCTAATATCAATGAATCATGTCTCATCTTGGAAATTTTTTTGAATGGTAAAGGTGCTCGAGCGCACAAAAAGGATTGAATGAGTTGAAGTAGTTTTGTTAATTTTTGAAGAAAAATGTCAAAGTATGATTAAGTGTATTGAAGTTTGTTTAAAGAAAAGAAGTTTTGAAAGAAAAGGAACTAGGAAAAGTCGAAGTTTATTATGAAAGCGGTTCGATTTTATAAACAAAGAAGGTTTTGAAAAAGATGAGAAGGTTTTGAAAATTAAAGAAGATGGGAGGAGATGAAGGGACTATCCTAAAGCATGAAGGTAAAAGCTAAGGAAGAGAACCGTCTAACCAACAAGAAGCCAAAGTTTGACATTATGAGCCAAGATAGAATTCCCATTCTTTGGATTGAAACCAAGCAATCAAAGATACTAGACCTCTTGAGAAGACAAAACTTCAAGTGTATTAAGTCTTCGAAAAAATTGGGCAGAGTAACGGCTGTATACAGGTGAATTCTAGATTACAAACAAAGTATGTAATCACAATAACCTGCACACAAAACAAACAAACAAACCAATGTCTTGAGGTAAACCTCAAGAGCTCCAGACAAAATATCAATTAAGGTCACAAGGTCTCCAATGTAAGCCAAGGTTTCTATTCCTAAGTCCAAGAAGTCCATCACTCCATAATGCAAAGGATAGTAACCAAGTAGTCCAAGTATCATTAAACATTTTTATGGTTCATGTTGATTATTAAGTGTCTTTAAAAGGAAAAGAAAAGCTCAAGTTAGCAAAATAAAAATGACATAAAAGTAAATGCTCAAGCGAGCAAAGATGAAAATAGCATGAATTGTAAAATGCTAAAAGTAAATGGTACATAAAGCATAAAAATAAAAGCATAAAGTAAAGTCACTTGTTAGTAATTAGTGGTTAGTTGGATGACCATCTTGAAACTTGCATTTGGAACTCATTAGAGGATTGGTAGAACCAAAGCCTCCACACAACAAGTTGCATTTGCTTTTTGTCAAGTATATCATCCATTTTGGAATCCTCAAAAAGTAACATGTAATGATCAACGATGTTTAAGTGATCCGCATTGACCAAAGGTGTTGTAGATCCATTAGAGGATTGGTAGAACCAAAGCTTCCACACAATGAATCTCAAGGTTATTGGATCAAAGAGATCAAATTAACATACTTGGGCTTGCAATCATAAGTTTGGGCCACGAATGATCATTTATTCGAATCGGGACAAAATTTAGCGCTATGTTAAGCAATCGTAAGTGGACTTATGTAGAAGTCGCACCTATTTTGAGGCCGATCAATAGCAATCTGTGTACTTCATGTTTGGATAAATGATATAGAGATCATCATCCTTTAACATGTAGCACAATTAAAAAAGAAAGGGATAAGATGAAGAGGGAGGGGAATGATAAGCTAATTTGGATCACCATTTCAAAATTCTTTCATCTTTAAATTCAACCACTCCTCTAGATGGATTAAAGTACTAAACATATCATTAATCCAAAGCACCAAAAATGAATTAAATAATTCACTATTAGGTAGATTTGAATTGATGAACATTTATCCAACTTCATCTACATCACAAAGTCCATTGAGTTTAAAGAGAAATTGGACATTTAAAATTGCAATCAAAACCAAACAATCAAAAGGAGTAAGTAGAAAAATCATTTTGGATCAAAGCTGCCCCAAAACAAGGCAAAAAATACATTCTGTCCCTGTGTAAATCGATTGCACTACTGTGTAAATCGATTTACACAGTACAATTTTCAAAAATTTGTGCAAAATTGCTTATGTGCAATCGATTGCACACTGTTACAGGCAGCAAAAACAACATTTTAAAAGGCCAATTTCTTGTTCAAACTTTCCATCAAACACCTTATGATCATGGATCCAATTGAGCACGAAAATTCCATCAAATTATGAGAAAATAAAACCATTGGAATCATAAAATAATGCTAAAAGAATCGAACCCAAAGATCACCAAGAGATCACATTGTGAAAGATGAATTATCCAACTTACCAAAGGTAGATCTAGAGAATTATCAACACAACTTCAAGAATTTGCTTCAATTCAACCACAAGAATCAATTGCCAAGCTTGGATGTAGAGAATTGATGAATAAAAAGTGTTTAGATGAAGGTTTAGCTCAAATATTAGTAAGCTTCAATGCAAAGCTTACTAACTTTTTGAAAATGGAGCTTTGAGTGAATTTGGTAGATGGAGAGAATTGAGAGATTTTTTTAGCAAAGTGATTTTGGCTATCAAAAGCTTCAAATTTGAATGAGATGAGGGCTCTATTTATAGATTTTAGGATTGGTATTAGTGGTAATTTGGTAATTGATTCTTGGAGCCAAAATTTGAATTAATGACAATTCTTTCAAAAATTAGAGGAAAATTGGAGCCAAAAATTTGACAAGCTGGAAATGCTGATTTTTTTTCAAATTTTCATGCTGTGCAATCGATTTGCACAATGTATTTTTTCCAAAATTATGCAAAATGAACTTTGTGCAATCGATTGCACTCTAGGAGCAATCGATTGTACAGTGAAAAAAAATGAAAATTTTTAATTCTTTTTCTTTGCAAATAGAGATTTTAGGAGAATAATACCGGAAAACCTTATTTGCCATATGCTTCAACTCGATACCTGCAAAACACAAATATGCAAAGACAAAGACAAATATTTTTGTATTTTGATTAGAAGTTAGTCAATAACACAAGAGCAAACTTAAAGATAGGATGCAAATGTGATGAATGAAGCTATTTATTAATGATTGTGACTGAATGATAAAATATGATATGAAAGTGCGACTGAAAAAGTTAGGGGAAAAATTTAGGGTACAACACTTCCATCTTCTCACCCTGGTGTTCCTTTTTCTTTTTCTTTTTGACTTCTTGAGTGAAGTTGAGAATTTTTATTGATGCCACCTGAGAGATTATGCTTGAGACTTCCTCAGAGGGTTGTTTTGAATTGTTGTTTTCTCCTTCAAGCTTGGTCATTCCAACTAAAGGTTATTTCTTTTCGCCTGCACCCTGCTTCTTGATCTCTAACACTTTTAAGGTTATCTCTTCATCAAATGATTTTAATATCAGATTACATGTCTCGATATCAAAATTGCACCAACTAGTTAGCAGAAAAGTTCGACCAAGAATGATAGGAGTCTTTTCATCTTCAGAGATATCCATGATCTGGAAATCAATGTGAAAGACAAAATTGTCAATTTCCACCAACACATCTTCAACTATCCCATATGACTGCTTGATGGTATGATCAACAAATTTCAATTTTGTTCCACTCTCGCTTATCTTCTTAATACCTAACTTTTTGAAAATAGACAATGGTACTAAACTCACACTAGAACAAGAATCAATTAGAACCCTCTTGAATTTTTTGTCTTTTAATGTGCATGTTATAGCAACCGACCCCAGATCCTTCTACTTGATAGGAATTTTCCTCTCGGGAGTGATTGTGCATAATTTATCATCCACGGGTACCTGTCTATCTTCTGTCATTCTCTTTTTTTCAAGTACCTCTTTCATGAATTTTTGGTACCCATGCATTTTCTCGAGTGCTTTAAAGAACGGTATGTGGATCTCTAGCTTTTTGAAAATTTTGACAAATTTCTCAAAATATTTTTATTTCATGTCTTTCTTTGCCACTCGAGAGGGATATGGCAACTTGATCATTGGTTTAGCATCCTTTGCGCTCTTCTCTTCAGTTGGCTTCACAAGTGATACCACTTCTTCCTGCTTTTTCTTGCTCTCTCTCACTTCCAAATTAACTTGTATGATACTATCATCAAATTTTACCTCATCTTTGCTTTCTGACCCCTTCCGACTTCTTGCTGTAACAACATTGACATTCTCATAAGTTTTCTGACGGCCTTGTGCTTGCTTAGAGGGTTATTGTGAAATATGTCCCATTTAAACTTCCAAATTTTTGATTGCAGCTGTGGTGTTTCCATGATTGCTCCTTGTCTCTTCTTGAAATTCAGAAGTGTGTGCAACTATATTTTCAATAGCCACCTCCCATTCAGCTTTTTATGGAGCTTGTTGTTGCTAATCTTTCCAGGAGAAGTTAGGATGATTCTTCCACCCAGGATTATAGGTGCTAGAATACAAATTATTATGCTTCAAAAATTGTATCTCCTCATTTTGTTGTGGAGTTGTAAGATAATGGACAATCATGTGTGGTCCACTACAAATTTTACAACCTGCCTTGTGTGCCTATTGAACCCGAGCTACCTGTTGAGTACCCATGTTCATTGCTTTCAGCTTTTTCTCCACTTCTGCAGCAATAGCCTCTTCAATTTTTAGTTGCTTGTTAACTTCTAACTTCAGATTAATCAGATCCTCTGGTTTACTTACACCCCTGTCATACAACTCCAAATGCTCATTTGCAGCAACGACTTCAATAATCTTCTTCACACCAGTGGCTGTTGTAAAGTTGGATGAGCCACTGACTGATGTATCAATAAGTTGCTTTGTCTTCATTCAGAGTCCATTCACAAACATCTGCATTTGCTTAGTTTAATCTATACTGTGAGTGGGATAAGCTACCAGTAACCTCTTGAACCTCTTGTAAGCATCACTTAGTGACTCTCCTTCTTTCTGCTTAAAATTCACAATTTCATATCTTTTGTGAATGTAAGCAAAAGCAGGAAAGTATTCATCAAGAAAGGTCTTCTTCATCTCTTCCCAAGTATTAATACTCCCAATAGGTAAACAGAAACATTCATAGTTTCTCTGCTTCATCCGTATGCCCATCAATCTTCTACGTGGTACTCATGGTTAAAAATATCTGCAAGTGTTTATTGTCATCTTCATTGACCTTTCTGGTGAAAGATCTTATCTCAAGCTGAGTGATTATGCTCTGATGCAGTTGCAAATTTGGAACATTCACCAGATAGTTTTCAATGTCAACCTTCCACCCGGTGCATTTTCCCCACCATAATCACCAAGAAGTCTCTCTGGTGGATCTTCATCCATAATTTACTTCTTCGGACTCTGAACCTAAATTATCTGATGAACCCTCTGATTTTAGTCTAACTACGCGAGCTTCTTTTCACCTTGCATGAAAAGTTCATTCAATTTCTGCGTCAAAAGGAAATTCAGCTGAGGGCTTTCCTCTCATACAAGGGTTAGACACAAATTGGTAATAACGAAAATTATAAAAATACAGAAAATAAAATTTTAGTTGCAGAGCAACAAAATTTTAATTGAACTACAATTGAACTTAATAATTCTGCAGTCCCTAGCCACGACGCTAAAAACTTGATCAAAAAAATAGCAAGTCTACTATTTTTCCTCTTATAGTAATAACATGGAAATTCCCAGAATGTCAATCTCAAGGACTGCGTACCAGTATCGAGTTCAATTCGTGGTTGAATTAAGAAAACTTAACTATGGTTTGGTTGGAAATTTTATCTTAACAATAACAAAACTAAGCAGGATGTAAAATATGGCTTTTCACAATTATGAGCAACATGATAGGGTAAAGTGTTTAATTTTACATGTAATAACCTTGACTCTTAATTTCTTCAACAATTTCATAACTGTTGTACCCCAAAATTTGCCCTGCCCTTTTCTTCTCAAGACATTCTTTCAAGGCTTCTCAGATATTCAAGACACTCAAGGGTTGACTAGTCAAGATGCTCCTCCTAAGCCAAAGGCCTACAACTAGGGTTTGGAGTTTCTCAAGGAAATTTAGTTTGAAAAGGTATCAAGTGGCTTCCATGGTTCCCCATAGGTCCTCAAAAAGGTTCATGTCAAGTTTCAAGTCATGTATCACAAGTTTGCTCAGTCAATGGCTAAGATGATTAAAAATCGACTGTATTGGTCAAAAAGTCAACTGTGGTCAACATACGGTCAAACTTCAATATTTTTGGTCAACATCAACATTGTGAAGTGATATTCATCATTTAATCAAGGGTTGATCATGATTCCCCAAGGAAATCTCTCAAATCATCAAAAGTTAAGAATTGCCAAATTAGGGTTTCCTTAGGAGAAGTCAATTGAACTTTGACCAGGCATAACTTTCACATGCTTCATCAACTTTTCCCCAACAAAATCCCATTTTGAAGAAAGTTCAGTTCTATACAACTTTTCTTTTATTCCCAAGTCCAAAAAATGATTCATTTGGAAGATATGGGCTAATACATTATAGGTCATTTTCAAAAGTCAACAAAAGGCACTGTTTGTCAAGACAACTTACATCAAGATAATGTCTCCAAAATCTAAAATGGTCAACATAGAGGTTGTATAGGACATATTGAGCTTTTAAAAAAGTACGAGATATTCTTCAAAAGATGAAAATTGAGCAAGTTATGGGTTGCACAAGTTGGGAAATTTTGAGGAAATGCATGAAATGCAAAGTGAGCAAACTTGAAGTTTTGAACTAGTGGGCCTAACTTCTGATGTTCAAACATGTTCATAAGGTCTTAGAGGACCTATAAATCCATTCACATATTTTTTATGTTTTTTATTTCTTTTATTTGAATTTTTATTCATTTAAATGCAAATAAAATAAAATAAAATATGAAACAATGGTGTAAAGGCTTGGGGTTTTAGTTTCAATCATCCAAATGCCCAAGACAACTCATGACAACTCATCAAAACCTTGCCAAATTCGTGCAAGCCTAAGAAGGCAAAGATATTTCAAATTTGGGAAGTTTTAAAGTTGTCTTATTTTTGTTTAAACCGTGTCTTGATGAGTTGATTTTATTCCATATTTGTTGAAGCATTTCATCTATATAATGCAAGCAAAGCTAAGAGCAAAGGACCACAAAATTTTGCACCAAAGCTCTCCAAAAAGTTCTCCAAATTCGAAGAAATTTTGAAAATCATATCTCGCATCTCCAGAGGTTTTCAAACCGCTCCAAACCTTCCATTGTCCTCTTAACGTTGCCAGGAGTCAGAATTAACCATTACCCTTTGCAAATCAACCCTAGAAACCACCCTCACATAAACTCAGATTGGTAAGATTGGTAGGTTTCATTTTCTGAATATTTTCATGGTTTAAATCCTTGTAAGCATGCTTATTCCATTCATACGTATTTCCTGAATTTTTCTAATGTTTTACATGTAAGCATGGTATACATAATTGTTGTACCCCAAAATTTGCCCTCCCATATTCTTCAAAGATTTTCCAAGTCAAGCTTCAAATCTCCCCCAAGGGTTGCACAGTCAAAGATCTCCTATGCAGTCAAGATTAGGGTTTTAAGTATGATCAAGAAAAGGAAGTTTTCAAGGGCCCAATCAAGTCTCATATTCCTACAAATATGGTCAAGCATCCTCATACCAAGTTTCAAGACATTCAGCTCAAAATTGCACAGTCAAAACCCTAAATTGCACTACAGTCAACTGTAGGGGCAAAATGGTCATTTGACAGTCAAAAGTTCCAATTTTTGGTCAACATATCATTTTGAAGCCACAAACATCATTTGATCAATGCTTGATCATGATTCTCAAAATTTGGCTCAGAAATCATCAAGATGCAAAAGTTTCCTTATTTGGACAGTTGAAAAAGTCAACTGAAATTGACCAGGGCATAACTTTCACATGGATTATCAGAAAAATTCCATCCAAAGCTCATTTTGAAGAGAGAGACATTTCTTACAACTCATCTTCATACTTCAAGTCCAAGAAATGCTCTCGTAAAAAGTTATCAATTTCAACATTATAGGTCATTTTCAAAAGTCAACAAAAAGGGACTTTAAGTCAAAGGCCATAACTTGAGATTGGTAAATCAAAATGACATGGGACCAAAGACATTGGTTAGAGGACTCAAAGACCTTTCCAAAATGTCCAAGAACATGAGAAAAGCTTAAAAATTGAGCAAGTTATGCCTTGTGGAAGTTGGGAAATTTTTGGATATTTTGAAAAGTCAACATTGATTCAAATGACCTAAAATTGCTAATGGGCCCATTTTTCTTCCATGATTCATCATCCATGACATGTGCACGACCACTTGGCCCAAAGGGAAGTATTTTCTCATTTTTTATTTATTTATTTGAATTTTTATTTATAATAATTCACTTAAATCAATTAAATATGTGAAAAATACTTAACTTAACCTAACAAATCTTTTTGCACATGTTTTAGACTCAATAATTCGTGCACATTCAAATATGGGAAGATTTGGTTTGATTGGATCCTAATTGACACAAAATTGCATGGAAAAAGATATGGAAATCATGGTGAAAAATCAAATCTTCAAAACCATGATTGCAAGAGATTTGGAGCATGTTTTTTGACCTAATGCACTCAATACAAAAGCCTGAATACAACCCTAATCAAAAAACACGCACAGCTGCTCAAGAAGGCCATAACCAAACTTGGAATTTTTGTCTAAAAACTCAAATCTGAAAACCACTTTTGAGGGCGATTCAAAGCATAATTCTTGTTCCATTAGCTTTCCAAGGTTGCCCAGAAGCGATTACAATCACAAACATTCACCAAAGCTCAAGGAATTGGTAACGAGAACCTCCCCTGTACAAAGAAAAAATCATGACCGTATTTTGACATTTAGGCATTCTTAGGGCATTTTAATTATTGATTTACATTCCTTATGCCATTCTAATGCTAACCATATGATTCAATTATGTTTTTATGCTGTATACATGATTTCACCATTGCCAAGTTTTAGGGTTTTGCAAGCTTCAGATTAGGGCTTTTGAAACGAGGAAAAATTAGCCCTCGAGACCACCACCATTAGAATCAGCGCATCTGGACGAATCTAAACATACCCTCGCGCTCAATTTATGAGCGTCTGAGGGCTAATCGTTATTTTCTGGAAAGCTAACTAACAGAACGCGTGTAAAACCGTGGCCTAAATGTTTTGTGTTTCAGGAAGGTGGAGAAGACGAATTCGTGGCACACGGTGATAGGTTGATTTAAAAATTCGCGCGCGTTGGTGGACCCTGGTCATTATTTCTTTTATCATGTTTATTTGCTATTATATATTAAATGTATTTGGGATGGCTCAGTGGTAAGTAGACGCGTTTGCAATGTCCATGACCTGGGTTCGAGCCCCAGGTCTTACATGTTTCCATATTATTTTTCAATAACAATTCCCATGCAGCGCCAGCATCAAGACGCACCATATGCCCTCAGGAATCCAACATCCACGTCCCCCTGGAGATCAGATCAAAGGCTGAGAATTGATGAACACCTTAAGCTTGAGTCAACGTGCCAGCATGTGAGCAAAAAAGTCCATAAAGTCAGAAATTCCATTGGGCCTGAATTACCAAGGCCAAACCTCCCATTTGGGGACTACCACCCCCCCTGGTTTGCAAATTCTCTATATTTTCCTTATGTTTTATTTTCAATCATTATTTTATTTTCTTTATTGTTTTGACTTAATTTATTATTTCTACAAAATATAAAAAATGCAATAAAAATCAGAAAAGATAAAAAATATGATAAATATTTTATTTTAATTTTTCTTGTAAATAAATGCATGTAAATTAATTAGTTTAAATTAGGGTTTTAATTATAATTCCTTTCATAACAAAATCTAAAAATATAGAACTAGGTTTAATTAATGTTTTATTCCTTTTTAATTTTTCTTTTTCACAATAATATTATTTTATTTATTTTCTTAATAAATTGTATATAAAAATTAGATTTAATTTAGGTCAAATTTAATCTTTTCTTAACAACTAAAAATGGTAGAATTAGGTTTAATTTTAATTGCAATTAAATTTTTTATCAAGATCATAAAATACTAAAAAAACACCAAAAAAAACAATTTCATTTCTTTTTTTAATTAATTAACTTCATCATTAATTTGATTTTTGCAAAAGGGTCCAACGCCCTCGTTCTTAATTTCTTATTTATTCGCATATTTATTTTATGTCATTTAAATAGTTATGTACCTCTCCCGAAGCCTTGTAATTACTTCTCGCACCTTTAATTTCTTTATTCATTTTTTCTGTCAAATCGGGTCCTGGTTAATTTTGGCGATGTGGACCCGCGCCATTTGTAATAGCTTTAGATTTACTTTTCCTCGCAACTTTTAACTGTTAAACAAAGCATGCAAGAATGAATGTCAAAAATAAAAACAAAGCGTAGAACACCAATAACATGACAAGATAAATGCAAACAAAAACGACACACGAATCGCACACACCACCCCTAAGGTACGCCTCACTGTTGCCTTGCCTCGAAAGGTGATCGTTGAGTAGAGGATGTCTTAGTAAGTCCTCATGATCCGGGAACCTGGCATGAGGGTAGCTTCTAAGGTGTCTTCCCATTGCTCTGGTGATCACCATGTCCCGAACCTTCGAATTGACCCGAACACCTCCAACGGTGGTGCTACCTACCTCTCAATGGTGGGATGGCACTACTTTAAAGGACATTTACACAGACGAATTCCTTAGGGTAGGTAGACGACTCTAGATACTTGCTCTAATTTCAAAACAAATCAAAAAATACTTTTCGCACCGACACTTTTCAAAAAGCTTTCGAAAGCAATTTTTCAAACACTCTTGAGGACCGATACAAGAGTCGAACTGGAATTTTCAAAGAAACTTTTTAAAACCCACATTGAAAAGCAAACAAACCATTTTTGAAAACACAAATGAGCAAGTATCTAAGAGCCCATGGATAACCATGGATAGAAAGGGTGCTAACACCTTCCCTTTCTATAACCTACCTCCCGAACCGAGAGCAATCTCTTTAAGGAATTTTTCTGTGCTTTTGTCCTTTCCATTTGGAGAAAATAAAAGACGGTGGCGACTCTTGCTTCCGCGACATTTCGCGAACCAGCGTTAAACAGTCAGTTCCAGATCCACCGATCACAGAACTGGCGACTCTGCTGGGGAGTGATATTCTTAAAGTGAGGTGTACCTTAGGGCTAGTTCATAACTGTGTTTTCAGTTGTTTTCCTTGTATGCTTTAAATTGTGGGTTGCATCGGAGTTACATAGATCCTAACCCGGATCTGGGGATATCCTGTTTAGGTAGCATAAGCTGTGAGGGACCTGTCCGGCGTAGACCGACACAGGTGAAGCAGTGGCTACGTTGGTGTGGCACCTTGGTCTGTACCGATATCCCTTGTGTCGCAACGAGGAGAATATGGGTCTTCTAAGGAGTCATTAAGCACCAACAACCTTAGAACCTTAATTGACACAACTTGGCCTTTAGAATTGTAGCAGTATGCTACGCCCATTGAGGCTAAACTCTCGTGATGGTTCTGGCCGCAAGAAAAGATTGCGATGCTGGAGTTATGACCGATTGAGGGTAGTCAATGATATTGGGATCCTCTAAGAACCCAGTTACTTTTGATTAGGACAGGTATGAACCAACAAACTGAAAGAGGGTAGTACCTAGACCTCACGCTGGCCTAAACTCTAAGGGCTCTCTCTTGTGTGACTTGTGTGCCTTCCAACTTGACTATTTGCATGTTTGTTATCTGACACTCGAGTTTCCCTTGCAGGTTTTGTTTATAGTCCTTAATAGGGACTCATAACAGGGTATACTAAGTTTCTTACAGGTTTTGGTTTGCAGTCCTTAATAAGGGCTCATAACAGGGTTTATTCATATTACCCCATGCATAGCATGACATCATACCATTGCATACATCTTAACCCATTTCAAGGATCTCAAGGGCTTGTGATGCAGGTCATGGTGAATCAACTATCCCAGCAAGGGGCAAAGAGGATTTATTTTCCTCTAGCCAAGGTTGTCAGGGGCTATGACCCACTTGATATGGTGAGCTCTGACTCTTAAAGAAGGTTCCCCTAACCAAGGTTGTTTGGAGACCAAAACTAGACATGATGACTAAAGTCAGGGGCTATGACCCATTGGGTATGGTGAGCCTTTGACCCTTGAAGAAGGACTCTCAATAACATGCAGTTCCTTCCATCAAGCTACAAAATGCAAATTCTAACAAACTTTCTTGTTTATCCCGCGAGGTCCTTGAAAACATTGCATGCATATCATACACATCATTGCATAACAGGTACCCTTTCTCTGCAGGTCACTTACCTTTCTCGCTGTTTATTTCAGCAATGGCTTCCCAACAAGATAACCAGGACCTTCACGCTCAAGAGACTCAGTTCAGGGAAATCTTCCTAGGTCTATCCAAGGGGCAGGAAGAGTTGAGGACACTCCTCATGGGGAATCTGATCAGAAAGAGTCCTGAAGATGACAAGGACGAACAACTGAAACATCTACAAGCTGAGGTAGACACATTGAAAACCCAGATGCTGGGGCAAAGGGCCCTCATTCAAGGTTTAGCCCAGGAGCAAGGAGAGCTGAGAGCCATGATCAGCCAGCTTCCTCAAGGCATGAAGCAACCAGCCCAAATCAGGGACCAGGTCATGGAACAGCTTCCAAGAAGGCAAAGGTCGGGTCCAATGAATAGACCTCTCCGAGTTGCTACTACTTCTTAGGTCCAACAACGACCGCGTCAAGAACAGCGGGTTGATCAGAACAGGTCGGACGAGCCTAAGAGACAATTCACCTGCATCAACATGTCATGGTCACGAGCTTTGCAGCACATGTTAAGGATGAACCTGATTGCAGTGATCAACCCTCCTGCAAATCCAAAGACTTCCTCTCCAAATTACAACCCAGAAGCAAGATGCGCTTACCATTCTGGTAGCCTGGGGCACGATACTGAGGACTGTTGGGCATTGAAGTACAAGATTCAGAATATGATCGATGCTAAAGAGATCGAGTTCGAGCCCGCCGAGACTCCCAATGTGATCATTGCTCCCTTGTCAAAACATGGCTAGGATTGAGAAATTTTTGTTCATTAGAATCTTTCAAGTTGTAATTTTCTTTTGATTGTTCAAACATTTACTCATTGTTAAACGTTGTTATTTCATTAATGCATCGCATATGTCTGTTTTGAAGCAATATATTCGCATTCACTATATGCAAACTGTTTTCATATTTTTTCTGATGTCAACTCTTGATCTAAAAGCCTCTTGAGGGAGGATGACGAAAACGATACCACGATCTTTACAGTATGCTTTTGAACAAACCCCGCTGATGAGGTACAGGCATTGTTTCAATTCCTAAACACTGGAGTTATAAGGAAGATAATCCCTCGTCAACCCCTTCGAGCCAAAGAAGTAGGCGTTTTTCTTTTCGAAAATTAAAACCCTTCATTATAACCTGGGGCAGGGTAGTTCTCTCAGTTGATCCAAGTGCATAACAAATGGCACCAAAGAGGTCCTTACAAAACGAAAAAAAAGAAGACAGTGATGGTTCCGAACAATCATACGGACAGGCAGTCATTAACTCTCAAAATCAAAACCCATTAAGTCAAAACCCATGAAGGAGACTTACAAAACTGGGGCATCCCGCTGACTGTAATTCCAAAAAAGGAAACAGTTCAGGCAAAAAAGAAAGGGATAACAAAAATAAAAAAGAAAGAGGTCCTACAAACCCTCAACAAAAACAAGGAATGACTGCCTATTCAGAATAAATCATCAATATCTGAACCATCATTGGAATATCAGAGCAAAGACTCGAACAAGGTCTAACGCATGATCAACTGAGTTTAGGTTTGGAGAACATCACGAAGAGCGGGTGGGTACAAACAAAATTTGAGCCTTTATCCTTTGTTTCTTAAACCGTGAACCAGGCCACGTTATAACCCTTAAAAGTCCTAGCTGAAGCATGGGTTAGTTCGAAAGCATACTGTTACGAAAGGTATCTTGACTCCTTAAGGCTTGCGGTAAAATAACGAGTTGACATCACGTTTTACAAACATTCATTTGTTTTATGAAAAAGAATGCATTTTCAAAATCTTCAAGACAGACATAAGCTTTGCATTTTTAACATAACCTTGTTTGCATATGATTTTTTGTTTGAACAGCATGGAAATTCGCACGACGAATGCCTAATGAACAGAAGCACTTCCAATCAAGGGGCATGGCATGACTATTGTCCATCATCTGGGGCAGTTAAGTCAAGATTCGGAGAATCTCTCAAAAGGCCAAATAGCCTGGGGCAAATCTCCGCCTGAGTCACTTGGGGCATTCCGACGACGAATCTTGCCTGATCAAACATCTTCTGGGGCATGACAAAACACTTCTGATAGAGGCACCTCCCTACATCATGGGAACATGGACATAGTCGGAAAAAAATACTATGCAAAATCAAAGACCCGCTAGGTTGACATACCTAGGCAAAAATAAGGGCTTCCCGGCGAACCAAAAGGGTTCGGGCAAAAATAAGGGATGAAATGAAAAAAATCTGTACACCCGGCAAGTCGAAAACCTGAAAAGGCGGCTTGGGCAAAAATGGGTATCCCGGTGGACTGAAAACCCGAAAGGGCGGTCCAGGCAAAAATTAGGGATCAAAGCGTACGACTATGTCCTGTCACCTCGTCACCTGCCTACCAGAAGAAGGTCTGTCCATCAACAAGCTATCAGCACCTCTCAGGTCTTCCTCTCCCTCCTCAGAAACAGGGGCAATAAGGAGTTGTCTAAGAGCAATCTAATTGTTCTGTCCTCCAAGGTATCAAAACAGGTTAGGCTGAAGAACATAACCAGCACCTCAATCCCCCAGAGAGTGAGCCAGCAAGTCAGTACACTCTCCCCAAGCAAAAAAGTTATCAACCTTAAGGAAGTTGGGTATCCTCCCGCAGATCTCAACCTTCCCCAGCAGCATACAGACTTAACAAGCATCCCCAGAAGTCTTGATTTAAGATTGTTCCCCGGCGGCAGACCAACATTCAAAGGAATCGCTTCCCCGACATAGTTCAAGACTTCCCCAAGAGAGTCCAATCCAGTTCCCCAGGAAAGTTGGAAGTCATCTCCCCAAGCAGTAAGCTTATCCCCAGTAAATTCTGGAAGCTTATCCTTCGCAGAGCACGAACGCGTCTCCCGGCTTTATTCAAAGAGTTATTTCCTTAACAGGATATAACTAGGTTATCCTCAGCCAAAAGCCACGGAAAGAGCGTCCTCGACGAAGTCTTCTTACCCCAGCGAAGTCCATCAACACTTCCAACAACAAGGGTATCCCCAGCAAATTATCATCAACACTCAGCAAGGCATCCCTCTTCCCACAGAGTATTGCTTCCCAGCATGGTCGCTAGAGTATCTTTTCTCCCCGCAGAATCTTCCATTTGCCAAATTTATTCCTCAACGGAGTCATCTTCTCCTACCGATATTCTTGCAACTATCACCCAGCAGAAGCAAAAGCTTATTCTTCAACATCAGCCCAGGAGTGACTTCCCGGCACCCGTCAAGGATTTACTTTCCTAGACGAAAACATACATTCATAAAACATCACATACATCACTATAGCATGCATAGACGCATTATGTCATACAAATCTCATTTATGTTGAGAACATCATTGCTTGATCCATATCATGCATTGCATATGACTGACCTTTACCTTTCAGGAAAGATGCAGTTGAAATTCTCAATCATATTTCAAGACCTAAGACCGGTTCAGTTAATCGACTCCAAAGATTTCTTATCCAGTCCCAGGCCTTCTCTAGTCCAGCTAAATCGACTCCCAACAGATTTTTCTGATAAAGACTCAGTAGAAGTTATCCCAGGTTATTTTCCTATTGGTTCTCTCTCCGACGGTGCATGAGATTTCCATTTGAGGTTTTTTCTTTGAGATTATATTTTCCTATAATTCCCTCTCCGACGGTGAGTGAGGTGGTAATTCCTTTTCAGATGGTTTCCTCTCCGACGGTGAGTGAGGTGATAATCTCCTATGGTCCCCTCTCCGACGGTGAGTGAGGTGGTAAGTCCTTTTCAGATGGTTCCCTCTCCGACGGTGAGTGAGGTGGTAAGTCCTTTTCAGATGTTTCCCTCTCCGACGGTGAGTGAGGTGATAGTCTCCTATGGTTCCCTCTCTGACGGTGAGTGAGGTGGTAAGTCCTTTTCAGATGTTTCCCTCTCCGACGGTGAGTGAGGTGATAGTCTCCTATGGTCCCCTCTCCGACAGTGAGTGAGGTGGTAAGTCATTTTCAGATGTTTCCCTCTCCGACGGTGAGTGAGGTGATAGTCTCCTATGGTCCCCTCTCCGACGGTGAGTGAGGTGGTAATTCCTTTTCAGATGTTTCCCTCCCCGACGGTGAGTGAGGTGATAGTCTCCTATGGTCCCCTCTCCGACGGTGAGTGAGGTGGTAATTCCTTTTCAGATGTTTCCCTCTCCGACGGTGAGTGAGGTGATAGTCTCCTATGGTTCCCTCTCCGACGGTGAGTGAGGTGATAGTCTCCTATGGTCCCCTCTCCGACGGTGAGTGAGGTGGTAAGTCCTTTTCAGATGTTTCCCTCTCCGACGGTGAGTGAGGTGATAGTCTCCTATGGTCCCCTCTCCGACGGTGAGTGAGGTGGTAATTCCTTTTCAGATGTTTCCCTCTCCGACGGTGAGTGAGGTGATAGTCTCCTATGGTCCCCTCTCCGACGGTGAGTGAGGTGGTAATTCCTTTTCAGATGTTTCCCTCTCCGACGGTGAGTGAGGTGATAGTCTCCTATGGTTCCCTCTCCGATGGTGAGTGAGGTGGTAAGTCCTTTTCAGATGTTTCCCTCTCCGACGGTGAGTGAGGTGATAGTCTCCTATGGTTCCCTCTCCGACGGTGAGTGAGGTGGTAAGTCCTTTTCAGATGTTTCCCTCTCCGACGGTGAGTGAGGTGATAGTCTCCTATGGTTCCCTCTCCGACGGTGAGTGAGGTGGTAAGTCCTTTTCAGATGTTTCCCTCTCCGACGGTGAGCGAGGTGATAGTCTCCTATGGTTCCCTCTCCGACGGTGAGTGAGGTGGTAAGTCCTTTTCAGATGTTTCCCTCTCCGACGGTGAGTGAGGTGATAGTTTCAGATGGTTCCCTCTCCGACGGTGAGTGAGGTGATAATCTCCTATGGTTCCCTCTCCGACGGTGAATGAGGCGATAATTCCTTTTCAGATGATTCCCTCTCCGACGGTGAGTGAGGTGATAATTCCTTTTCTTATGGTTCCCTCTCCAACAGTGAGTGAGGTGACAATTCCCTTTCAGATTATAATTTCCTATGGTTCTCTTCCAGATCCTGCGAAGATAGTAATTCCCATCAAGATTTTTCCCAACGAGCGTTGTTGAAGTTAAAGTCACCCAAGGTTCTCTTACCATTCATGCTAAGGTAGCAACCATCCCTGGTTCATTCATCACCGTTTGAAGCTCCAGACTCAGCTCCCGTAACCAGTCAGGACATATCTATGCCAAGCATCTGAAATCAACTCCTGCAACGTGTCAGGTACTCATTTTTCTTTTGCAGGTATGCAGGTTCTCGCTAAGGAATCTCTTACGCGATCAACATCCAGATGGCATCTATAAGCCCATCATCCTATTCATTAACCTCTAAATGGCATCTGTAAGTCCATTTCCACCATCACTGCTACTATGTGAGCGCAAATTTCTGGGCACTCTAGTGTTCAATCATCTTCCACCCTCGGATTACGAAAGGCACGTCAGCCAATCTGCATCCTCAGGTCTAAGAAGATTGAACAGGGGCAACTGTTGTACCCCAAAATTTGCCCTCCCATATTCTTCAAAGATTTGCCAAGTCAAGCTTCAAATCTCCCCCAAGGGTTGCACAGTCAAAGATCTCCTATGCAGTCAAGATTAGGGTTTTAAGTATGATCAAGAAAAGGAAGTTTTCAAGGGCCCAATCAAGTCTCATATGCCTACAAATATGGTCAAGCATCCTCATACCAAGTTTCAAGACATTCAGCTCAAAATTGCACAGTCAAAACCCTAAATTGCACTACAGTCAACTGTAGGGGCAAAATGGTCATTTGACAGTCAAAAGTTCCAATTTTTGGTCAACATATCATTTTGAAGCCACAAACATCATTTGATCAATGCTTGATCATGATTCTCAAAATTTGGCTCAGAAATCATCAAGATGCAAAAGTTTCCTTATTTGGACAGCTGAAAAAGTCAACTGAAATTGACCAGGGCATAACTTTCACATGGATTATCAGAAAAATTCCATCCAAAGCTCATTTTGAAGAGAGAGACATTTCTTACAACTCATCTTCATACTTCAAGTCCAAGAAATGCTCTCGTAAAAAGTTATCAATTTCAACATTATAGGTCATTTTCAAAAGTCAACAAAAAGGGACTTTAACTCAAAGGCCATAACTTGAGATTGGTAAATCAAAATGACATGGGACCAAAGAAATTGGTTAGAGGACTCAAAGACCTTTCCAAAATGTCCAAGAACATGAGAAAAGCTTAAAAATTGAGCAAGTTATGCCTTGTGGAAGTTGGGATATTTTTGGATATTTTGAAAAGTCAACATTGATTCAAATGACCTAAAATTGCTAATGGGCCCATTTTTCTTCCATGATTCATCATCCATGACATGTGCACGACCACTTGGCCCAAAGGGAAGTATTTTCTCATTTTTTATTTATTTATTTGAATTTTTATTTATAATAATTCACTTAAATCAATTAAATATGTGAAAAATACTTAACTTAACCTAACAAATCTTTTTGCACATGTTTTAGACTCAATAATTCGTGCACATTCAAATATGGGAAGATTTGGTTTGATTGGATCCTAATTGACACAAAATTGCATGGAAAAAGATATGGAAATCATGGTGAAAAATCAAATCTTCAAAACCATGATTGCAAGAGATTTGGAGCAAGTTTTTTGACCTAATGCACTCAATACAAAAGCCTGAATACAACCCTAATCAAAAAACACGCACAGCTGCTCAAGAAGGCCATAACCAAACTTGGAATTTTTGTCTAAAAACTCAAATCTGAAAACCACTTTTGAGGGCGATTCAAAGCATAATTCTTGTTCCATTAGCTTGCCAAGGTTGCCCAGAAGCGATTACAATCACAAACGTTCACCAAAGCTCAAGGAATTGGTAACGAGAACCGCCCCTGTACAAAGAAAAAATCATGACCGTATTTTGACATTTAGGCATTCTTAGGGCATTTTAATTATTGATTTACATTCCTTATGCCATTCTAATGCTAACCATATGATTCAATTATGTTTTTATGCTGTATACATGATTTCACCATTGCCAAGTTTTAGGGTTTTGCAAGCTTCAGATTAGGGCTTTTGAAACGAGGAAAAATTAGCCCTCGAGACCACCACCATTAGAATCAGCGCATCTGGACGAATCTAAACATACCCTCGCGCTCAATTTATGAGCGTCTGAGGGCTAATCGTTATTTTCTGGAAAGCTACCTAACAGAACGCGTGTAAAACCGTGGCCTAAATGTTTTGTGTTTCAGGAAGGTGGAGAAGACGAATTCGTGGCACACGGTGATAGGTTGATTTAAAAATTCGCGCGCGTTGGTGGACCCTGGTCATTATTTCTTTTATCATGTTTATTTGCTATTATATATTAAATGTATTTGGGATGGCTCAGTGGTAAGTAGACGCGTTTGCAATGTCCATGACCTGGGTTCGAGCCCCAGGTCTTACATGTTTCCATATTATTTTTCAATAACAATTCCCATGCAGCGTCAGCATCAAGACGCACCATATGCCCTCAGGAATCCAACATCCACGTCCCCCTGGAGATCAGATCAAAGGCTGAGAATTGATGAACACCTTAAGCTTGAGTCAACGTGCCAGCATGTGAGCAAAAAAGTCCATAAAGTCAGAAATTCCATTGGGCCTGAATTACCAAGGCCAAACCTCCCATTTGGGGACTACCACCCCCCCTGGTTTGCAAATTCTCTATATTTTCCTTATGTTTTATTTTCAATCATTATTTTATTTTCTTTATTGTTTTGACTTAATTAATTATTTCTACAAAATATAAAAAATGCAATAAAAATCAGAAAAGATAAAAAATATGATAAATATTTTATTTTAATTTTTCTTGTAAATAAATGCATGTAAATTAATTAGTTTAAATTAGGGTTTTAATTATAATTCCTTTCATAACAAAATCTAAAAATATAGAACTAGGTTTAATTAATGTTTTATTCCTTTTTAATTTTTCTTTTTCACAATAATATTATTTTATTTATTTTCTTAATAAATTATATATAAAAATTAGGTTTAATTTAGGTCAAATTTAATCTTTTCTTAACAACTAAAAATGGTAGAATTAGGTTTAATTTTAATTGCAATTAAATTTTTTATCAAGATCATAAAATACTAAAAAAACACCAAAAAAACAATTTCATTTATTTTTTTAATTAATTAACTTCATCATTAATTTGATTTTTGCAAAAGGGTCCAACGCCCTCGTTCTTAATTTCTTATTTATTCGCATATTTATTTTATGTCATTTAAATAGTTATGTACCTCTCCCGAAGCCTTGTAATTACTTCTCGCACCTTTAATTTCTTTATTCATTTTTTCTGTCAAATCGGGTCCTGGTTAATTTTGGCGATGTGGACCCGCGCCATTTGTAATAGCTTTAGATTTACTTTTCCTCGCAACTTTTAACTGTTAAACAAAGCATGCAAGAATGAATGTCAAAAATAAAAACAAAGCGTAGAACACCAATAACATGACAAGATAAATGCAAACGAAAACGACACACGAATCGCACACACCACCCCTAAGGTACGCCTCACTGTTGCCTTGCCTCGAAAGGTGATCGTCGAGTAGAGGATGTCTTAGTAAGTCCTCATGATCCGGGAACCTGGCATGAGGGTAGCTTCTAAGGTGTCTTCCCATTGCTCTGGTGATCACCATGTCCCGAACCTTCGAATTGACCCGAACACCTCCAACGGTGGTGCTACCTACCTCTCAATGGTGGGATGGCACTACTTTAAAGGACATTTACACAGACGAATTCCTTAGGGTAGGTAGACGACTCTAGATACTTGCTCTAATTTCAAAACAAATCAAAAAATACTTTTCGCACCGACACTTTTCAAAAAGCTTTCGAAAGCAATTTTTCAAACACTCTTGAGGACCGATACAAGAGTCGAACTGGAATTTTCAAAGAAACTTTTTAAAACCCACATTGAAAAGCAAACAAACCATTTTTGAAAACACAAATGAGCAAGTATCTAAGAGCCCATGGATAACCATGGATAGAAAGGGTGCTAACACCTTCCCTTTCTATAACCTACCTCCCGAACCGAGAGCAATCTCTTTAAGGAATTTTTCTGTGCTTTTGTCCTTTCCATTTGGAGAAAATAAAAGACGGTGGCGACTCTTGCTTCCGCGACATTTCGCGAACCAGCGTTAAACAGTCAGTTCTAGATCCACCGATCACAAGAATGCTTTGACCTTCAGATCTTGAAAGATTCAGATCCAACGCTCCTAATGAAGTCCCCATGGTGAATCCTAGGGAACCAGTTACGCAGAACCACCACCATCTCCTGGGCTCATTTTTCTGGGCTTAGTTTTCCTTCTTTCCACACCCCTCCAATTTCTTACAAGAAGGTCCATAAATCTTTCTTCTTTTTATTTTGTTTTAATTTAATTTATTTATTTTTATTTTAATAACCTTTTTTCTAATAAATCATAAAAAAATAGATATAGATTTTAATTAATTAACTTTATTTTCACAATAAAAATTAATTAACTTAATCACTTTTTAAGTTTATTTTATTAATTAAAATATAATTAGAATTAGGCTTTAATTACCATTAAATTATTTTTCTAAATAAAAACACCAAAAATATTTTCTTATACTTAGAATTTTTTAGGTTTTTTTTTAGATATCTTGCTCTCTTCAATCTCCGAGCGCTTATTTACTTTTTCGCATTTTTTTCAATATTGTAACTGTCCAAAGTTTGTAATAGCTAATTAGGACCTTTACCTTTTTATTCCCCAATTTTTGGTTTGTACTCCCCATCCCTGAAGCGATGTATTAGTGTAGTTTAAATTTCGCATTTTTACTTTCCGCTATTGTATATATTTAACTGCTAGATGTATGCTAATAAGCTTGTATGGGAAGACTAAAAGCAAACGCTAGACAAACTAACTTCAAGAATAATAACTGAAACACAATACACTTCGCACATGCGCACCTCTAGGATATTCCTCACTTGTTGCCTCGGATAAATAACAGTCATGTCCCTCGAATGTGAGACACTTTAGCAAAGTTCCTCGATACAAAGATCATAGTACCTCGATGACCCTTTGATGTTGCCTTTCGGTAAATGATCTAGTCCCTTAAGATAAATTGCTAAAGTGTCCCACGAGTTGCCTTCATGATTGTATGATAACCCGCACCTGTTCCTCAAACATCCAATGATAGAGCTACCTACTAACCAATGGTAGGATAGCACTATCTAAAGGAAAAGAGGAAAATAACAAAGATCTTTCGAGTAGGTATATAGCTTGTAGTTGCTTTCTCACAAAACAAAACAAATTTCAATCACATACACTCCACTTTCTAAATATTTTTCAAAGACAAAAAATACTTTATATGCATTCTTAACGATACGAGAATCATTACAAAGTCCACCGCACTAAGGCGTATTTTCAAAATATTTTCAAAATACACTTACACAAAAAAGAAGCATTTTCAAAGTGAGATAGCAACTAAGAGCCCGTAGATAACTATAGATGGAAAGGGTGCTAACACCTTCCCTTTCCATCACCTACCCCCTTACTCAGAAAAATTCTCGAAAGGTCTTTCCTGTTCTTTTCCTCCTTTCCTTTATTAGAAAAAAGAAAAGTCGATGGCGACTCTTGCTAACCGCAAAATTTGTGGTTAAATGCAAAACCACTAAAGTCAGTTCTCCTACTGTATTATAGAACTGGCGACTCTTCTGGGGAAAACTAAAATTAGGGTTACCTTAGAGATAGTTCATATTTTAAATGCTTTCCTTGTTTGACTTGCTTGATTTATTCTTGAAGGGTTGTTTGAGTATTCTTGTAAGGATCCTATACCCGGATCTGGGGCATATTAGGTAAGTAGAAATAGATCGTGGGGACTATACGGTGTAATACCGACATGGTTGAAGCGATGGCTATGTTAGTGTGACACATTTGTTGGTATCGGTGTCCATTGAGTCCAGTCAAGGAGAATACGGGGCAACTGTGTGGTGTCATAAAGCACTAACCGACCGTAGAACCTTAGTTAAACAACTTGGCCATTAGAAAGTAGTGACATAGCTGGATTTGGTGCAAGACTAAAGTTGGTTGATACTTGATACTACACTCATTGAGATCATACTTTCAGGATATTTTGGCTGCAGTTTGGATGCTTGAGCTAAAACAATGTCCGATGAAGAAAGATCACTGATATTGAGATTCCTCAGAACCCGATTACTTTCTCTAGGACAGGTTGAACCAACTAAACTTCAAGAGGGTACTTACCTATAAACTCCAAGTAAGCCTGAAACTAAGGCTACTTGTGTGACTTGTTTGCTTTCATTATCTAACTCCTTACAGGGCTTGTTTGTATTCATTATCTAACGACGTGAGTTCCTTGCAGGACTTGTTTGTAGTCATTATCCAATAACCTGGACTTTTTGCAAGACTTACTTGTTTACGTCACCTTACACTTTTGCTTGGTGCATAGCATACACATCATGACATCATACCATAGAATTTATATTAACCATTTCAAGGATCTCAAGGGATTGTGATGCAGTTTTATTATGAACCAGATGTCTAGCAAGGGGCAAGAGGATTTATTTTCCTCTAACCAAATGCCATCAAAAAACGAAGTGCATTATCTTGATTTGAAGGCTAGGACCCACTCCACATGGTGAGCTTTATTCTCATAGAAGGAAATTCAATGATACGAAGTTCTTCCATCAAATCTGCAGTCAAATTCAGTTTCTAACATTTTCTTGGGTTTACCCTACGAGATCCTTGAAAACATTGCATCCACATATCATGCAGTATATCATAACAGATTTTCCCATACAGGTTTCTCATCTGCTTACTATTTATTTCAGTAAAGATGGATCTAGAACAGACTATCAAAGATCTTTAGATCCAAAATGCTCAGTTCCAAGAAATGTTCCTGAACATATCCAGAGGGCAAGAGGAATTGAAAGCACTCCTCACTGAAAGCATGACCAAGAAGAATCCTGAAGACAATTGGAATGACCACTTGGAACAATTGCAAGCTGAGATGGCGATGATGAGAATCCAAATGATGAGTCAGATGGCTCTTATCCAAAATTTATCTCGGGGACAAGAAGAGTTGAGGATTCTCATCAGCAAGCTTCATCAAGACAGATATGACCGTATGGTATAAACTACTAGAATTTAGGGTCTAATCAATGATCAACCTCTCTTGGCAGATAGGAAATTAGGTGACATGTTCATGAGGGAACATGTTAAAAATAAACTCAGAATCAGTGAAATTCATGGGACTGCATCTTCAAGTACTCAGAAGATATCATACAACGGAAATGAGTCTAGTAATGTGTACGACCAGAAGGGTCGTAATAAGAGTGATCTCAACCAATCTATGGGAGCAGTGCGGATCTCTAATCCAGCACCGGTGCAACAACAACAACAGGGTAATCAGCATAAGCAGAATACATCCAAGAGATGATTTACCGAAATCAACATGTCATTAACTCAAGCGTTGCAACACATGTTGAAGGCCAAGCTGGTTACATTGAAAGATCCTCCTCATAACCCCAACACCTCCTCTCCTCGGTACAATCCTAATGTGAGATGTGCCTATCTTTCTAATAGTCTCGGACATGACACAAATAACTGTTGGGATTTGAAAATTAAAATCCAAGATTTGGTTGATGCTAAGGAGGTTGAGTTCGACCCTCCTGAGACCCCTAATGTGATCATTGCTCCCTTGCCAAATCATGGCCAAGATTGAGAGCTTTTGTTCATTCAAATTTTCATTTGTAATTTCTTTGTTTGTTCAAACACTTATCTTTATGTCAGACTTTGGTTGTCCCCATTAATGAATTGCATATGTTTGTCTTGAGTTAATCCATTAGTTTTCACTATACTATGCTTTTACTTCCTTTTGTGATATTCAACTATCTATTAAAAACTATAATCCTTTAGAGGGAGGATGACGAAAATAATACCATAATCTCATACAATATGCTTTTAAATAGACCTTGCTAACAATGTACAGGCGTTGTTTCAAATCCTAAACAATGGAGTTATAAGGAAGATAATCCCTACTCAACCCTTTTGAGCCTAAGAAGTAGGAGTTTTAATTTTCACACAAATTGAAACCTTTAATCCTAACCTGGGGCAGGGTAGTTTCTTAGTTAATTCAGATGCGCATTCAGTTGCAAGCTTTCACTTCGTACACAATGAATGGTATCGAAGACGTCCTTCCAAATCAAAAGACGGTGATAGGTTCCGCATAATCATTAAATCAGGCAGGCATTACCTCTCAGAAGAAAAGCCCACTAAGTCAAAACCTATGAAGGAGACTTAAGAAAAAAAACTGGGGCATTCCGCTGATTGTAATCACAGAAGAAACAGTTCCGATAAAAGGTAGGGATAATAAAGTCAAAAAAGAGGTTGCTATAAATCCTCAATAAAAATATTACAAAAAATAACGGCCTCCTCAAAATAAACTTCCAGTATCTGAACCATCACCGAAATATCAGGGCAAAGATTCCAGACTCAATTGGAATCTAAACACACAATTAACTGAGTATATGACTGAAGAACAACACAAAGAACGGGTGGATATAAATAAATTTCGAGCCTTTATCCTTTGTTTCTAAACTGTGAACCAGGACACATTATAACCCTTAAAAGTCATAACTGAAGCATAGGTTAGTTCAAAAGCATACTGTTACAAAAAGGTATCCTGACTCCTGTAAGGCTTACTATAAATTCTGAGTTGAATTCATATTCTTACAAAAAAAACCGTTGTTTACTTAAAATGCATTTTCAAAACTTCAAGACAGGAATAAGCTTTGCATTTTTAAATTTCATCCTTTGCATATGAATAATTGTTCGATAACATAGAAATTCGCATGACAGATATTCAATAAACGGAAATCCTCTCAATGAACAAAATCACCTCAGATGGAAAGACATTTCCAGTAACATGCCTTTCATAATCAAGGGGCATGACATGGTGTCTAGCTGATTTGGGGGTAGTCGAGTCAAGGTCCAAGGAATCTCTCAAAAGTTCCAAATAGCCATGGGAAGACCTCCATCTGAATCACCTAGGGAATTGGACATAAGTTTCAGCAAAGGGTCACGTAGTATCAAGCAAACATTTTCTGGAAGTGCTGCAACACTTACTACTATGGATAGTGACAATTCTCTGCACCCTGTGAACACGGACATAGTCGGGAAATACTATGGATGAAAAAAAAGATCCGCTAGGTTGACTGGCCTAGGCAAAAATAAGGGCATCCCGGTGAACCAAAAAACTTTGGGCTAAAATTAGGGATATATAAATAAAATTGTACACCCGGCAAGTCGAAAACCTGAAAAGGCGGCTTGGGCAAAAAAGGGTATCCTTATGGACTGAAAATCTGAAAGGACAGTGCAGGCAAAAGTTAAGGATTAAAGCATACGACTATGTCCTGTCATCTCGTCACCTATCTATCAGTAGAATACTTATCACCCTGATCATCATTTACTCAATACTCTAGGAGTTGGGACAACTTCCAAGCCGCCCACAAATCACCACATCTTCCATGAGATTATCCCCACAGAGTAATCTTCACAAGTTCATACATTCCCTGCAATTTCCCTGACAGATTGCTCTGGCAGATAAATGAGTATAATCTTCTTTCCAACAATGTCACCAACCTATGGAGTTCCAATCAATACAGTTCATGGAAGTTCTCTTCCCCAGCTGAGTTTATTCCTCCAAGATTGGAAAACCCCCTACAGATCTTTTCTCTCCTACATAGCTCATCTCCTCAGCAAGGTTGTTTCCTCAGCAGAGTATTGCTCTGTCAACAAGGTTTATTTCCATAAAAAAATATCGTCTCCCCATTTTGAGTCTGTTACTCAGATGGCCACAAGTCGCCAACAAAATTCCTCTCCCCAGTAAAGTTTCCAGTATCCCCAGATATTTGCTACTGAATCTAAAGCTGGTCTAGATATCTGTCAACTTTATTCTCCCCAGACAAGCCAGAAGGTTATCCATCTCTTCTATCCCTAGTCAGGGCATAAACTCCCCAACAGAGCAATGAACAACCACTGTTATTGAACTTTTCTCCCCAAGCAGGAATTAACATTCTCCAGCAGAATTTCCTCAAGCAAAAAGCAGAAATCAAATGTTCCCCAATGGATTTTCCTCAAATAAGAAAGCAAGAGTCCCCAACAGAAACAATTCCCAGAAGATCGAAGATACACATACTCTTCATCCCCAGCGACAATCAGAGATTTATTTACCCCGGACAAAGATGATGCTCGAGTTTACAAATGCACTTCAATAAAATTTCAAATTCATACATAATTTACCAATATCATAGAATATACATATTGTTGTACCCCAAAATTTCCCTCTCATTTTTCTCAATACATTCTTTAAAGGCTTCTCAAATACCCAAAACACTCAAGGATTGATTAGTCAAGATGCACCTCCTAAGCCAAAAGCCCACAACTAAGGTTTGGAGTTTCTCAAGGAAATTTGGTTTGAAAAGGTCCCAAGTGGCTTCCATGTTTCTTCATAGGTCCTCAACAAGGTCCATGTCAATTTTCAACCCCTACATCAAAAGTTTGTTCAGTCAATGGCTCAAATGATTGAAAATCAATTGTATTGGCCAAAAAGTCAACTATGGTCAACATACAGTCAAAATTCAATATTTTTGGTCAACATCAACATTTTGAAGTTATATTCATCATTTGATCAAGGGTTGATCATGATTCCCGAAGGAAAGCTCTCAAATCATCAAAAGTCAAGAATTGTCAAATTAGGGTTTCCTTATGAGAAGTCAATTGAACTTTGACCAAGCATAAATTTCACAGACTTCATCAAATTTTCCCCAACCAAAGCTCATTTCGAATAAAATTCAATTCTCTACAACTTTTATTTTATTCTCAAGTAAAAAAATGCTTCATTTGAAAGCTACGAGCTCATACATTATATGTCATTTTTCAAAAGTCAACAAAAGACACTTTTTGTCAAGGAAACTTAAATCAAGATAATTTCTTCAAAAGCAAAAATTAAAAACATAGATATTATAAAGGGAATCTTGGGATTTCCAAAAAGTCCAAGATCATCTTCAAAAGATGAAAATTGAGCAAGTTATGAGTTACACAAGTTGGGGAATTTTGAAGAAATTCATGGAGTCCAAATTGAGCAAAATTGTAATTTTGATCCAATGAGCCTACTTTTTGGACTTCAAACATGTCCATAAAATCTTAGAGGACCTCTAAGTCCATTTATAAATGGCATATATTTTTATTCATATTTATCTTAATTTTATTTAATTTAAAATCAAATAAATTGAATAAAATCACCATTAAATCATGGGCTATGCATATGGGCTCGATTTGATCCACTTTGGAGCCCATTAATCCATGCAAGAACAACATAAACTGTCCAGGTTCATGCAACATCAAGAAAGGGAAAGAATCACTCATTTTTGGCAAGCTTTGAATATGTTTTATTCTTGTCTCAAAGGCCATCATGGCTTGGTTTTTATACCAAATTGATCCAACCTCCTATTCCTCTATATAAAGCACAACAACTCAGGCCACAAGGACACACAGACAATGCCTCACAAAAGCTCTCAAAATTTCACAAAAATTCTCAAAGTTGCCAAAATTCGAAATCAACCTTCCAGCCATCCTCAATCAAAACCAAGCGTCACAGCGTGTCCCTGAGACTCCCAGGAACTCATTCAAGTTCTTCTCAATGCCTGAAGCACCCCAGAATACGTGAACCAAGTCACCCTAGTTGGGTAAACTTCTCACATCCAAGTATTTTAATCCATGTAATTTAAATGAATCTGAGGCATATATCCATGTTCATGTTGTTATTTAGAACTGTTCTAACATATCACCTGTAAGGATTAATGTAGAAATAAAGATGTGCCATTGTAGGGCATGACCTAAATTTACTTTCTAATCTCATGGTGCAATGACCTTTTGTTTGATTTAAGCCCAGATTCGAAATCAGGAGGCAATTTTGTGTGGAGTAGACCATTTGGTTTGCCATGAATCTCTCATTTTTATAGGTTCAAAAAATCTCACCATTGGAGAAGATGGTGGATTCCTCCGTGCGTGGTGGCGCTGACTGGCTAGAGGAAAGCGTGGCATAATCGGGTCATCTGATTGGCCAGTCAAAGTTATCACTTCCTCTCTCTTATGCTGATTGACCCATTCAAAATAACAGGGCCCACTTGGCACGCATTTTTTATTTTTAAAATATGTTTGAGTTTTCATAATGTATTTGTTTATTTGTATCTGGATTAATAAATGAATAACATGGCCTAGTGGTAGAAATCACACCCCTTAAGACATATCCCTTCCAGGTCCTAGGTTCGACCCAGGTAGGGAACATTTTTATTTTCTTAACATTTGCTTGCAGATCCGGTACAAGCTACCTCACACGTATACCATGTGTCTCACACCCTGACCATCAGATTTCTGTGGCTTCAAATCAAACACCCCTGGATTAGCAGGCATATCATGAGGCGCATGGGTCTAGATGCACTGAATCACGCGCGGCTGTTGGGTTCAGTTCTTATTGGGCTTAGCATTTTCAGATTCTCACCCCCCTATTTGTTTGTCTTGTAGCCTGGCCCAATTTATCTTTTGTCTTTATTTTTTTCTTCTTTTATTATTTGTTTTCTTTTAATTCTTTTCTTATTTTAAAAATCATAAAAATAAAAAATCACAGAAAAATTTAGGCTTAGGTTTTATTAATTAAATTAATTTTGATTAATAATTTTAAGCAACTTTTTCTTAATCAACTAACTAATTAGAATTAGGGTTTTCCATAAATTTACCTTAATTATTTTTCCTAAGCAAAACAACAAAAACATTTTCTTCCACTTAGATTTTTAGGGTTCTTTACACCTTTCTTTCTTTTCTCTTTCGCGCGTTTATTTATTTCATTCACATTATTTTCATAATTATGTAACTGTACAAAGGGTTGTAATAGCTTAAACTAGGACCATTTACTCTTTTATTTCCTCATTTTTGGTTTGTAAATCCCCCCATCCCGAAGCTTTGTAATAGCGTAGATTCAATTTTCCGCACTTTATTTTTCGTACTTAGATACAATTAACTGCTAGATTTATGCTAATAGGCTTGTATGGAAAGACTTAAAAATAAACATTAGCAAACCTAACACTCAAGATAAACATAACTGAAACACAACACACTTCGCACACGTACACTTCTAAGGTACCTCTAATTGTTGCCTTCGGAAAAACAGTCACGTCCCTCGAACGTGGGACACCTTAGAAAATTCCCTCAATACAAAGATCATAGTTCGTCGATGACCCATCGATGTTGACTTTCGGTAAATGATCTAGTCCCTTATGATAAATTGCTAAAGTGTCCCACGAGTTGCCTTCGTGACTGTACGATGATCCGCGCTTGTCCCTCAAAACATCCAATGATGAGGCTACCCACCAACTAATGGTGGGATAGCACTATCTAAAAGAAAAGAGGAAATGAACAAAGATATTTCGAGTAGGTAGACAACTTATAGTTTCTTGCTCACAAAACAAATTTCTAACACATACACTCTATTTTTTTCTAAATATTTTCAAAGACAAAACACTTTGTATGCATTCTCAACGATACGATAATCATTACAAAGTTCGCCGCACTAAGGCGTCTTTTCAAAAATATTTTCAAATACACTTACACAAAAAAGCATTTTCAAAGTGAGCTAGTAACTAAGAGCCCGTAGATAACTATGGATAGAAAGGGTGCTAATACCTTCCCTTTCCATAATCTACCCCCCGAACTCAAAAATATTTAAAAAGGTCTTTCCTGTTCTTTTCACCCTTTCCTTTGTTGGATAAAAGAAAAGTCAGTGGAGACTCTTGCTAACCGCAATATTTGCGATAAAACGTAAAACCAGTAAAGTCAGTTCTCACACCATATTACAAAACTGGAGGCTCTTCTTGGGAGATACTCTAAAAGTGGGGTTACCTTAGATCTAGATCATATTTAAAACGCTTAACTTGTTTGACTTGCTTGCTTTACATTTCGGGTTTATGTTTGGGTATTCTTGTATAGATCCTATACCCGGATTTGGGGCATATTAGGTAAGTAGCAATAGATCGCGGGGTCTGTGCGGCATAATATCGACATGGTTGAATCGATGGTACGTTAGTGTGACACATTTGTTGGTACCAGTATCCTTTGTGTTAAATCAAGGAGAATACGAGGCCGCTGTGTGATGTCATGAAGCACTAACTGACCTTAGAACCTTAGTTGAACAAACTTGGCCATTAGAAAGTAGTGAGGTAGCCGACTTCAGTGCAAAACTGAAAATTGGTTGATACTCGATACTACACTCATTGAGATTGGACTTTCAGGATATTTCGGCTGCGAGAAAAGATTGCTTGAGCTGAAACAATGCCCGGTGAAGAAATATCAATGATATTGAGATCCCTTAGAACCCGATTACTTCTTTTAGGACAGGTTGAACCAACTAAACTTCAAGAGGGTACATACCTACAAACCTCATGCAAGCCTAAACCTAAGGCGTTATGTGTCTTGCTTGTGTGTGATTATTTGTTCAAACATGACATCATGCATCATCATCCATATTCATTTTCACTAACCATTTCAAGGACCAAGGGAATTTATCTTTGTTCTGTTTTGCAGGCCATGGCCTTCACTCGCAAAAATACCATCTGAATTAGTTTTGTAATGGTTCCTCCTCAACTCAAAGAGTTAGCATCAAGGGTTCATGAGAACTCCTCGTTCACCAAAAGATACAGTCGACTTCTCAACCTGGTTATCTCAAGCTTTGAAGAAAGGATGATGGGTGTTCTTTTTCAGTTCTTTGACTCTAAACACCATTGCTTCACCTTTCCCGATATCAGTTGGTACCCACTATAGAAGAGTTCTATCAATTACTGGGAGTACCCATTCTTGATCAAATGCCTCTCACCGGTTTAGAGGAAGCTCTAAAGCCAGAAGTCATTCCAGAAACCTTGCATCTGAAACGGTCCGACATTATATCTAACTGGGAAACAAGGAGCGGAGTCAAGGGTTTTCTAGCTAAGTTCCTGTTAGAAAAGGCTCAAATGTTTTGGGATGATCTGGATTTTCAAGCTTTTGAAGAAGTCATGGCTCTTCTAATCTATGGGTTAGTACTATTCCCCAATCCAGACCAACTCATAGATGTGAATGCTGTAAGAATTTTCCTCTCTCGTAACCCTGTGCCTACTTTGCTCGAAGACGTTTTACGTTCTCTTCACACTCGTACCATGAAGAGGAGAGGGTTTCTTATGTGTTGTATACCATTTCTATCCAGGTTGTTTATTTCACACCTTCCTCAATCAGTATTGAATAATGAACAAGGCTTGGGTTAGTCTCAAAGGATAATGTCGCTTTCTCATACATATATCCATTGGTGCTCTCGATCTCAAGTGGACATTACTATTATTTACTATTGTGGGGAGTTCCCTAATGTTATTTAGAACTGTTCTAACATATCACCTGTAAAGTTTAATGTAGAAATAAAGATGTGTCATTGTTAGGGAATGACCTAAATTTACTTTCGAATCTCATGATGCAATGACCTTTTGTTTGATTTAAGCCCAGATTCAAAATCAGGAGGCAATTTTGTGTGGAGTAGACCATTTGGTTTGCCATGAATCTCTTATTTTTGAAGGTTCAAAAAATCTCACCATAGGAGAAGATGGTGGATTCCTCCGTGCATGGTGGCGCTGACTGGCCAGAGGAAAGCGTGGCATAATCGAGTCATCTGATTGGCCAGTCAAAGTTATCACTTCCTCTCTCTTATGCTGAATGACCCATTCAAAATAACAGGGCCCACTTGGCGCGCATTTTTGATTTTTAAAATATGTTTGAGTTTTCATAATGTATTTGTTTATTTGTATCTGGATTAATGAATGAACAACATGGCCTAGTGGTAGAAATCACACCCCTTAAGACATATCCCTTCCAGGTCCTAGGTTCGACCCAGGTAGGGAACATTTTTATTTTCTTAACATTTGCTTGCAGATACGGTACAAGCTACCTCACACGTATACCATGCGTCTCACACCCTGACCATCAGATTTCCGTGGCTTCAAATCAAACACCCCTGGATTAACAGGCATATCATGAGGCGCATGGGTCTGGATGCACTGAATCACGCGCGACTGTTGGGTTCAGTTCTTATTGGGCTTAGCATTTTCAGATTCTCACCCCCCCTATTTGTTTGTCTTGTAGCCTGGCCCAATTTATCTTTTGTCTTTCTTTTTTTTCTTATTTTACTATTTGTTTTCTTTTAATTCTTTTCTTATTTTAAAAATCATAAAAATAAAAAATCACAAAAATTTAGGCTTAGGTTTTATTAATTAAATTAATTTTGATTAATCATTTTAATCATCTTTTTCTTAATCAATTAACTAATTAGAATTAGGGTTTTCCATAAATTTACCTTAATTATTTTTCCTAAGCAAAACAACAAAAACATTTTCTTCCATTTAGATTTTTAGGGTTCTTTACACCTTTCTTTCTTTTCTCTTCCGCGCGTTTATTTATTTTATTCACATTATTTTCATAATTATGTAACTGTACAAAGGGTTGTAATAGCTTAAACTAGGACCATTTACTCTTTTATTTCCTCATTTTTGGTTTTTAAATCCCCTCATCCCGAAGCTTTGTAATAGCGTAGATTCAATTTTCTACACTTTATTTTCCGTACTTAGATACAATTAACTGCTAGATTTATGCTAATAGGCTTGTATAGAAAGACTTAAAAATAAACGTTAGTAAACCTAACACTCAAGATAAACATAACTGAAACACAACACACTTTGCACAAGTACACTTCTAAGGTACCTCTAATTGTTGCCTTCGGAAAAACAGTCACGTCCCTCGAACGTGGGACACCTTAGAAAAGTCCCTCAATATAAAGATCATAGTTCCTCGATGATCCTTCGATATTGACTTTCGGTAAATGATCTAGTCCCTTATGATAAATTGCTAAAGTGTCCCACGAGTTGCCTTCGTGACGGTACGATGATCCGCGCTTGTCCCTAAAAACATCCACTGATGAGGCTACCCACCAACTAATGGTGGGATAGCACTATCTAAAAGAAAAGAGGAAATGAACAAAGATCTTTTGAGTAGGTACACAACTTGTAGTTGCTTGCTCACAAAACAAATTTCTCACACATACACTCTAGTTTTTTCTAAATCATTTCAAAGACAAAACACTTTGTATGCATTCTCAACGATACGAGAATCATTACAAAGTTCGTCGCACTAAGGCGTCTTTTCAAAAATATTTTCAAATACACTTACACAAAAAAGCATTTTCAAAGTGAGCTAGCAACTAAGAGCCCGTAGATAACTACTGATAAAAAGGGTGCTAATACCTTCCCTTTCCTTAATCTACCCCCCGAACTCAAAAATATTTAAAAAGGTCTTTCCTGTTCTTTTCACCCTTTCCTCTGTTGGATAAAAGAAAAGTCGGTGGAGACTCTTTCTAACCGCAACATTTGTGATAAAACGTAAAACCAGTAAAGTCAGTTCTCACACCGTATTACAAAATTGGAGGCTCTTCTTGGGAGATACTCTAAAAGTGGGGTTACCTTAGATCTAGATCATATTTAAAATGCTTAACTTATTTGACTTTCTTGCTTTACATTACGGGTTTATGTTTGGGTATTCTTGTATAGATCCTATACCCAGATTTGGGGCATATTAGGTAAGTAGCAATAGATTGCGGGGTCTGTGCGGCATAATACTGACATGGTTGAATCGATGGCTACGTTAGTGTGACACATTTGTTGGTACCAGTATCCTTTGTGTAAAATCAAGGAGAATACGGGGCCGCTGTGTGATGTCATGAAGCACTAACTGACCTTAGAACCTTAGTTGAACAAACTTGGCCATTAGAAAGTAGTGAGGTAGCCGACTTCGATGCAAAACTGAAAATTGGTTGATACTCGATACTACACTCATTGAGATTGGAATTTCAGGATATTTCGGCTGCGAGAAAAGATTGCTTGAGCTGAAACAATGCCCGATGAAGATAGATCAATGATATTGAGATCCCTTAGAACCCAATTACTTCTTTTAGGACAGGTTGAACCAACTAAACTTCAAGAGGGTACTTACCTACAAACCTCATGCAAGCCTAAACCTAAGGCGTTGTGTGTCTTGCTTGTGTATGATTATTTGTTCAAACATGACATCATGCATCATCATCCATATTCATTTTCACTAACCATTTCAAGGACCAAGGGAATTTATCTTTGTTCTGTTTTGCAGGCCATGGCCTCCACTCGCAGAAATACCATCTGAATTAGTTTTGTAAAGGTTCCTCCTCAACTCAAAGAGTTAGCATCAAGGGTTCCTGAGAACTCCTCGTTCACCAAAAGATACGGTCGACTTCTCAACCTGGTTACCTCAAGCTTCGAAGAAAGGATGATGGGTGTTCATTTTCAGTTCTTTGACTCTAAACACCATTGCTTTACCTTTCCCGATATCAGTTGGTACGCACTATAGAAGAGTTCTCTCAATTACTGGGAGTACCCATTCTTGATCAAATGCCTCTCATCGGTTTGGAGGAAGCTCCAAATCCAGAAGTCATTCCAGAAACCTTGCATCTGAAACGGTCCGACATTATATCTAACTGGGAAACAAGGAGCGGAGTCAAGAGTTTTCTAGCTAAGTTCCTGTTAGAAAAGGCTCAAATGTTTTGGGATGATATGGATTTTCAAGATTTTGAAGAAGTCACGGCTCTTCTAATCTATGGGTTAGTACTATTCCCCAATCCAGACCAACTCATAGATGTGAATGCTGTACGAATTTTCCTCTCTCGTACCCTGTGCCTACTTTACTCGAAGACGTTTTACATTCTCTTCACACTCGTACCATTAAGAGGAGATGGTTTCTTATGTGTTGTATACCATTTCTATCCAGGTTGTTTATTTCACACCTTCCTCAATCAGTATTGAAGAATGAACAAGGCTTGGGTTAGTCTCAAAGGCTAATGTCGCTTTCTCATACAGATATCCATTGGTGCTCTCGATCTCAAGAGGACATTACTATTATTTACTGTTGTGGGGAGTTCCCTAATGTTCCACTATTAGGAATTAGGGGAGGTATTGCTTATAACCCTTCTCTGGCTCTACAACAGTTTCGCTATGCTCGAAGAGATTGTCCCTACAATGCACTCATCCAAGGTATTGTATTCGACTACGAGAACGATGTACAAGGTTATCATCAAAGGTTAGTACCTTCTTGGAGCATGGTAAGCAAGGTTGATAACAAGACTTTGGGGCATAAGAATTCTATCCCTCTTGAGCCTTATCTCAAATAGGTACGAGCTCGTGCTCAAAGTCTCATGATGCCATATCCAGATATCCTACCAATAATTGTTTAGCCTGTCAGTGAGGGGGATGTTCCTTATAACATTATCCACCCTGATATGCCTACTGACCTTGAAGAGTTGCAAAAGTATTGGATTCAATTGAAGGAAGAACGAGACGTCTTTGAGACCCAATTCTATGCAAGTGAGAAGAAAGTGTTGGAACTCACAAGGCAACTTCAGGAGGAGAAGAGTCTTAATGCTTACATCGGTACAAAGAGGAAGTGTCCTTGGGAGATTTGATTCTTAGATTTTAGGAGTTCATTTTATCTTTGAAAGCTTTTGTAAGCCTAAAAGGCAGTTGTAATTTGAACTTTGCTAATAAAATTTTCGTTTCTTGTTTCCTCCTGTCTAGCAAATTTAAATTTCCTAAAGTCCTTCAAATCATTGCATTTACATATCATGCATCATTTCATAACAAGTTTTCGTACATATTTCTCATTTTCTCGCTGTTTATTTCAGCAGACAAATGGCTCCCGAACAAACTGTAAAGGATCTCCAACCTCAACACGCCCAGTTCCAGGAAACTCTCATGAGTCTGGCCCAAGGACAAAAAGAGTTGTTGGTGCTTGTCGCCAAGAAAAAGAAGACCAAGAAGCCTGTTATCCTCAACCTGGGAGGAGATTCAAGGGTACTTCTCAACCAGTTTAAGTAGAAGATGACTCCTCTGAAGAATATGACAACAATGATGAAGATGACAAGGATAATTAGGATTATGAGAATACTCTTAAAGATGAAGACTTTGCTGATGAACAATATCCTCTGGCGGATGACAGATATAAGAAGTTGGAGGACAAGCTCAAGGAAATGGAAGTCTAGAAGGAGCCTGGACTAGATTTCAATGATTTAGGTATGGTTCCAGGGGTGGTTATCCCACCTGTTGTACCCCAAAATTTTCCCTCTCATGTCTTCCAAGGTTTTCTCTTACATGGGAGATTTACAAACACTTGTTTGAAGAAAATGATATTTTTTGAATGATGGTCATGTGTCTTTCAATTGGTATCTGAATAAAGTGTACTTTGAAGGCATGTTAACAATATCCTTCGATTTGCAGGTGAACAAAAGGGTCTTTGATTGGCATCTGGACAAGGAGCTTCGACTGGGCTCTTAAAACCCTTCGAGCGATATTTGTCTCACAAGCTTCGATTGGGCATATAAAACCCTTTGATCAAGAATTGGCCCACCAGCTTCGATTAAGCGTTAGGTCCCCTTCGAGCAAGCCTTGGTCCAAGTTTCATTTAGGCAAGAACCCCCTACAAGTTCCCTTTGATTCACCAGCAGTGGCCTCCTGCATGTTTATTTTGATTTGCAAGACAAAAGGCCTCTACATGCAACCTTCGATTCACTAGGCAAAGGCCTCTTCATGCTTGCCTTCGATTCATTAAGTTAAAGGCTCCTTTCAACTAGCCTTCGAATCCAAAAGGAAGAGGCTTCCTCAAACTTGTCTTGGATTCATAAGGGCAAAGGTTTCTTCTATGATTTCCTTCAACACACAAGGCAAAGACTTCCTTTGTGTTTGCTTTCAATGCATAAGGCCAAGATCCCTCAACATAATTTCTGCACTATGACACACAATATGACCCCTTCGAAAGAGCACTCCAAAGGTCCATTTGAAGGACACACATTGGTGGCCCATTCAAAGAAGGCACAATGTATACATGTGGACTATTCGAAAGACACAAAAAAGTCCATTCGAAGGATATATAGGTGGTACATTTGAAGGAGACACATAATTATTTAAAGCAAGTTTGTCTTATGATGAGTCTTGGTCCTACATGTTGCCAGGCCCAAGCCTCCCGCGCGATGGCATTCGAAGGAAATGACGAAAGAGGCTTCGACTGGCCAGAATGAAGTTCTCGTTTGGGCTATTTGAATTTTCCAGAATCAAGCAGCTAAGGCAAATAGATGGGTCTAATCGAAGGAGCCATGAGGAGCAAGTCATAGCCAATCGAAGAGCAAATATCTGAGGGGCTTTCGAAGAAGACCTGATAAGGGAAACTCTAAACATATTCGAATTCAAAATCATAAAAAAGAACAATGCTCTAACGAAGAGAATTCGAAGCAATTAGAATTGATGCAGATGGTGACTTAATTGAAGAAACTCTGATAAGGGAAAACTCTGAACAATTGGAATTCAGAGTCATCAAAGATCTGAGCAATTCAAATTGATATAGATAGACTCAATCGAAGGAGCTATAAGGATGAAACCAGAGCCATTCGAATGAGGAACTCTAGGCCAATCGAAGAGCAAGGATAAGGTGTACTTTGAAGGCATGTCAACAAAGATTCCTTCGATTGGCATATCAAAATAAGATGTCTTTTGATAAGAAAATTAACAAGTTGACATTTTTATTGGCCCAAATTGAGGGAAATCAAAGAAGGAAGAATGAAGCTTCGACCAGCCCCAAAGTCACTTTGAATGGCCACCTAAAAGAGAAAAGATTAGGAACCTGTCGAAAGAATCAGGAAAATCAAAGAGGCCTATTGGGATGAAGTTTGTTGGGTTTGTACTGGTTAGCTTGAGGCCTAAATTCTAGCAAGACACCAAAATCATAACATGTCTAGGTGTGTTGTGCTTCGAAGATGGCAAGAAAATGATCAAAATGGCAACTTTTGATACAAATTGAAAGTCCCATATTCTGTCATAAGTGACTAAGATTTTGTACAGGTTTTGGTTAACCTAATTCACCCCTATAAATACCAGACTAAATCAGAAGCAAACAGACAGATACTGCCTCATACATGTATACACGTCCTAAGAGAAGCATACCAAAAATTCTCAAAATCTAGCAAAGTTGTCAAAATAAAAACACACTTTGCAGGCTCCTCCAAGTACAAACGAATACCAGCTCTCCTCCAAGCCTGAAGCACGCCCAAAAGTCACGCATCAACCCCACCGTCTGTGGTAAAATTCTTGATCACAACCTTTAGATTAAAATTTAAATTGGTTTTACATGCATGTTGATATTATTATTGATCATTCATACGAATATAATTATTGGAAGTACAGGGTGCCATTTTAAGGCTTCGAAGCAGCCAGGCTTCAAACTAGGTGATACAGGGATCTTTTGCCAATTTTAACCCCAAATTTGGATTTAGGAGATGATCATACATAGGGTAGGGTCTTTGGATTTGTTTCGATCCAACATTTGATCAAATTTGCAGGTGTGTGTGCAGGGGAAGGACCTGGGTTCGATACCCAGGTCCTGTATTTTGTTTTCTTTCCTAACTATTTCCTTGCAGATTTGACGCTTTAAGTCTAAACGCACACACCATAGACCATCCTATCAGATGCATCCTATCTGGATCCAATGACATGAGCGCACAACCTCATCAAGGACCCTCACAGGCCAGCAGCACCAGATCCAAAGCTAGTCTGGGCCATCTCCTGATTTGGGCCTAATAAATTCAGACCTCACCCCTCTTTTCAGCTTTAACACCAGGCCCATTTTACATTATTGTTATTTTTATTATATGTTTCCTTTAATTGTCTTTTTTTAATCAACAAATTAATAATCTAATCACAAAAAAATATTAGGTTAGTATTTTTCTAATTAAGTTAAATAAATAAATAAATAAATTACTTTAACATTTTCTTTAAATTAAAATTAAATAGACTTAAGCTTTGTTTTCTTTCATAAATAAAAACAACCAAAATATTTTTATTTCTTAGGATTTTTTAGACGTTATTTTCAATTTCGCGCGCGTTTATTGCTTCGTCACTATTTTTTATATTATTGTACCTACTCATGGGATGTAATAGAAATTAACTAGGACTATTTACCACTTTTCTTCATTTTTTTCAAGTTTTGGACATGTAATTAATCCCCAAAGCCATGTAATAGCGTATGATTTACATTTCCTCACTTTTAATTCCTGTATATATTAACTGCTTAGATGCATGCCTAATAGGATTGCATGACAAGATTAATAATCAAATGTTAGTAAACCTAACACAAAAGATAAAAAAAACTGAAACATAACACACATGCACATATACACCTCTAGGTTACGCCCACTTCGGTTGCCTTCGGAAAATAGTCACAACTCTCAAAACGTGAGAGATTTTAGTGGCTACCCTCTGGTTCAAAAAGATCATAAGTCCCTCGATGATCCTCTCGATGTTGCCTCAGTAAAATATGATCTTAGAACCCTAGGGTAGTTACTAAAGCTTCTTGCCCAGTTGCCTCTGTGACTATAAATCGTCCCTTCGAATGTCCCTCAAACATCCAACGACTAAAGCTACCTACTCACTAATAGTAGGATAGCACTTTCTTAAGGAAAAAAGGAAAATAACGATCCTTTCGAGTAAAATAGATAGTTCCTAGATGCTTGCTCAAACAAATTTTTACACTTACACAAAACAATTTTCAAAAACCTTTTCAAAACGCTTTATCAACACTCTTGAGGACTAATACAAGAGTTATCATAAAGCAAACTGCCTGACTATTGGCATTTCAAAATACTTTTCAAAACACAAAGCACAAGGTATTTTTCGAATGAGCTAAGCATCTAGGAGCCCATAGATAACTATGGATGGAAAGGGTTCTAACACCTTCCCTTTCCATAGTCTACCCACCTTACACAGAAAATTCTCGAAAAGGTCTTTTTCTGTTCTTTTCACCCTTTACTTTGTTGGATAAAAGAAAAGTCGGTGCAGACTCTTGCTTATCGCAACATTTGCAAACACAAATGCAAAACCAGTATAACAGTCGGTTCTGCTACCATATTGTGATCGGTGGATCTGGAACTGACTGTTTAATGCTGGTTCGCGAAATGTCGCGGAAGCAAGAGTCGCCACCGTCTTTTATTTTCTCCAAATGGAAAGGACAAAAGCACAGAAAAATTCCTTAAAGAGATTGCTCTCGGTTCGGGAGGTAGGTTATAGAAAGGGAAGGTGTTAGCACCCTTTCTATCCGTGGTTATCCATGGGCTCTTAGATACTTGCTCACTTGTGTTTTCAAAAATGGTTTGTTTGCTTTTCAACTGTGGGTTTTAAAAAGTTTCTTTGAAAATTTTAGTTCGACTCTTGTATCGGTCCTCAAGAGTGTTTGAAAAGTTGCTTTCGAAAGCTTTTTGAAAAGGTGTCGGTGTGAAATTTTTTTTTGATTTGTTTTGAAATTTAGAGCAAGTATCTAGAGTCGTCTACCTACCCTAAGGAATTCGTCTGTGTAAATGTCCTTAAAGTAGTGCCATCCCACCATTGAGAGGTAGGTAGCACCACCGTTGGAGGTGTTCGGGTCAATTCGAGGTTCGGGACATGGTGATCACCAGAGCAATAGGAAGACACCTTAGAAGCTACCCTCATGCCAGGTTCCCGGATCATGAGGACTTACTAAGACATCCTCTACTCGACGATCACCTTTCGAGGCAAGGCAACAGTGAGGCGTACCCTAGGGGTGGTGTGTGATTTGTGTGTCATGTTCAGTAATTTTGTCTTGTTCATGTCATGGGTGATCTACGCGTTTGTTTTTATTTTGCCATTCATTCTTGCATGCCATTATTAACAGTTTAAAAGAGCGAGAAATATAAAGTTCCTAGACTATTACAAAGGCGCGGGTCCACATCGCCAAATTTAATCCAGGACCCGATTTGACAGAAAGTAAATAAAGTGCGAGAAATAAAATGTCCGAGTTTACAAGGCTTTGGGAGAATTACATTAATATTTACAAGAAATAAATAAAACGCGCGAATTGAATTAAGATTGGAAACGAGGGCGTTGGACCCTTTTTAATGAAATTAAATTATTATTTACAAATTAATGAAATTAAAATGAAAAAGAAATTGTTTTTTGAAGTTTTGGTATTTATGATTTTTATGAGAAAAATTAAATGAAATTAAAACATTAACCCTAATTCTACAACTTTTATTTATTAAGAAAAACATGTTAAAATTTAAACCTAAAATTAAATTAATTAATTAATGGAAATTTGATTTATAAAAAATAAATAATTAATTATTAGTGAAAAGAAAAGAAAAAGGATGAAAATTGATTAAAACCCTAATTCTACAAATTTTTAATTTATTAAGAAAAATGTTTGAATTAAACCTAATTTTACAAAGCTAAATTAATTAATGATATTTACTTAAAAAATATTAAAATAAAATATATTTTTAATTTTGTCTTTTCTGATTTTTTGTTATTTTTATATTTGATGAAAATAAATTAATTGAAGAATTTAAAGGAAATTAATTAAATCAAATAAAAATAGAAAATATAAAAAAAGCAAACCTTGGGGGGTTCTGTCCCCAATTGGAGGTGTAATTGTGGTAATTAGGCCCACTTGTTTAAGGCCTCAGTTGACCTTTCCTGGAAGCGTGTCACTTCTTTGACTCATGCCCATGGTATTCACCAAATCTAGGCCTTCAGATTGTCTCCATTGGCCAAGTGGCATGGTTGGATCAGGGCGTAAGATAGGCCTTCAGGGAGTCAGCTGCACAGGATAACGTTAGAAAAAATTTTAGGGAAAGGGAGGGGGACCTGGGGTTCGAACCCAGGTCCCAGGGATTACCAACCAAATGCCTTGCCAATGGAGCCAAACGCGCGCTTTGATTATATGATGGCCAATAAATAATATAAAATAAAACAAAAGTTAGTGGCTGATTTAGCGCGAAGATTCAAACGTTCCAACCAGATAGTGCCACCTGCTCTTCTTCTTCGTTTTGCTTTTTTCTCTGAAACATAACAAAGGTTAGCGGGGGTTTTAAACCCCCCCAAAATATGCATTTATCAATAATAGCAAATAGGCCATGGGGCTATATAAATTAGGCGCAGGGTATCTGTTCAGATCGTCCAAGCATGCTGAGTTCATTCATGGTATTAAGGTGTTCCAATTTTACAGCATTCATAAACGCCCAAATTAAAACTTGAAGAACCCTAATAATCGTTCATGGTAATTCTTCATACAATGCATAGAAACTCAATTCAATCATATGGTTAGTTTCAGAATCATCCAATTAACACAAATCAAGAATAAAAATGCATGGATATGGCCTAAATAACAAAGCACGATTATGCAAAAAGAGTGCTACAGTTTGACTTTGAATTACCAATTCTTGATGTTAGGGATATGGAAAACTATTCAGTTAGCTTCAGTAACACTTTTGCAAGCTATTGGGATTAATCTTGGCCTCTGAATCGTCCTCTAAGACCACTTTCAGTTTTCAAAATTTTTACAAAAAAACTCAACCTTGGTTCTTGATGTATGGCGCAGCTGGGAGATCATGAACATTAGGGTTGGCATTGGTATATATGTGTGAATGATTAGGGTTGGAAATTTGGTCCAAAGAATCCTTGAATTGATGAGAAAATATTTGATTTTCCATGCCATAATTTTCCAATCTTTTCATGCATATTTGCTACCAAATCATGTCCAATTACCAAGATTTTTTCCAAATCTGATCATGCACGAAATATTGAAGTTATCCCATGCATAAAAAGATTTGATTGACTTGCTTTGGTATTTTTCACATATTTATTTTAATTAAATGAATTATTAATAATTAAAAATCCAAATAAATAAATAAAAATGATAAAAAACTTCCCTTTGGGCCAAATGGTCGTGCACATGCCTTGGATAATGATTCTTGAAAGAAAAAGAGGCCCATTAGCATTTTTAAGACATTTGAAGCAATGTTGACTTTTCAAAATATCCAAAAATTTCCCAACTTCCACAAGGCACATCTTGCTCAATTTTTAAGATTTGCTCATGTTCTTGGACATTTTGGAAATGTCTTTGAGTCCTATAACCAATGTCTTTGGTCCCATGTCATTTTGATTTACCAATCTCAATTTATGGCCTTTGACGTAAAGTCCCTTTTTGTTGACTTTTGAAAATGACCTATAATGTTGAAATTGATAACTTTTTGTGAGAGTATTTCTTGGACTTGAAGTGTGAAGAGGAGTTGTAGGAAATGTCTTTATCTTCAAAATGAGCTTTGGATGGGATTTTTCTGATAATCCATGTGGAAGTTATGCCTTGGTCAAGTTATAGTTGACTTTTTCAACTGTCCAAATATGGAAACTTTTGCATCTTGAGACTTTTTGAGCCAAGCTTTGAGAATCATGATCAAGCATTTATCAAATGATGTTTATGGCTTCAAAATGAGATGTTGACCAAAAATTTGAACTTTTGACTGTCAAATGACCATTTTGCCCCTACAGTTGACTGTAGTGCAATTAGGGTTTTGACTGTGCAATTTTGTGCTGTAAGTCTTGAAACTTGGTATGAGGATGCTTGACCATGTTTGTAGGCATGTGGGACTTGATTGGAACCTTGGAAACTTCATTTTCTTTGTCAAAACCAAAACCCTAATTTTGACTGTTAGGAGGCCCTTGAACTGTGCAACCCTTGGGGAAATTTTGAAGCTTTGACTTGGCAAATTTTGAAGAATATGGGAGGGAAAATTTTGGGGTACAACAGTTGCCCCTGTTCAATCTTCTTAGACCTGAGGATGCAGATTGGCTGACGTGCCTTTCGTAATCCGAAGGTGGAAGATGATTGAACACTAGAGTGCCCAGAAATTTGCGCTCACATAGTAGTGTGATGGGGAATGGGCTTATAGATGCCATTTGGAGATTTGGATAGGATGATGGGCTTATAGATGCCATGTTAAGATATGATGGAAGGTGGATGGGCTTATAGATGCCATCTGGGTGTTGATCGCTTAAGAGATTCCTTAGCGAGAACTTGCGTACCTACAAAAGAAAAGGATTACCTGACCTGTTACAGGAGCTGGTCCTCAAATTCTTTGCGTAGATGTGTCCTGACTGGTTACAGGAGCTGGATCTGGAGCTTCAAAAGGTGATGAATGAACCAGGGATGGTTACTACCTCAACAGGAACGGTGAGAGAACCTTGGCCGATTTCAACCTCAACAGTAACGTTGAGAGAATCTGGGGACGATTACTACCTCCGCAGTAACGGGGAGAGAACCATAGGCGACTTCTACTTCAACAGTAATCATTGAGAAAATCTTGGGCGGACTTCAACCTCAACAGTAATCATTGAGAGAATCTTGGGCGACTTCAACCTCAACAGTAATCATTGAGAGAATCTTGGGAGACTTCAACATCAACAGTAATCATTGAGAGAATCTTGGGCGACTTCAACCTCAACAGTAATCATTGAGAGAATCTTGGATATCTTCTACTTCAACAGTGACGCTGAGAGAATCTTGGGGCGATTACTACCTCCGCAGTAACGGGGAGAGAACCACAGGCGACTACAACCTCAACAGTAATCATTGAGAGAATCTTGGATATCTTCTACTTCAACAGTAACGCTGAGCGAATCTGGGGATGATTACTACCTCCGCAGTATCGGGGAGAGAACCATAGGCGACTACAACCTCAATAGCAATCATTGAGAGAATCTTGGACGACTTCAACTTCAACAGTAACGCTGAGCGAATCTGGGGATGATTACTACCTCCGCAGTATCGGGGAGAGAACCATAGGCGACTACAACCTCAACAGCAATCATTGAGAGAATCTCGGATATCTTCTACTGAGTCTTTATCAGGAAAATCTGTTAGGGGTCGATTTAGCTGGACTAGAGAAGGCCCTGGACTGGATAAGAAACAGAAAAATCTTAGGGTCGATTTAACTGAACCGGTCTAGGTCTTGAAATGTCTTCAACTGGATAAGAAACAGGGAGATCTTAGGGTCGATCTGACTGAACCAGAGAAGGCCTTGAAATATAGCTTGAGAACTTAACTGGATCTTTCCTTAAAGATAAAGGTCAGTCATATGCAATGCATGATATGGATCGAGCAATGATGTTCTCAACATAAATGAGTTTGTGAGATATGATGCATATATGCATGCTATAATGTATGGAAATGCGATGTTTGTGAATGTATGTTTTTTTTCATCTAGGAAAATAAATCCTTGACGGGTGCCGGGAAGTCACTCCTGGGCTGATGTTGAAGAATAGATTCTGCTTCCGCTGGGGGATGATAGTTGCAAGAATACCGGTAGGAGAAGATAACTCCGTTGGGGATAAACTTGGCGAATGGATTACTCTGCGGGGAGAAAAGTACTCTAGCGATCTTGATGGGGAGCCATGCTCTGTGGGGAGAGAGATATTTTGCTGAGTGTTGATAATAACTTACTGGGGATACCCTTGTTGTGTTGGAAGTGTTAATAGACTTCGCTGGGGGTAATAAGACTTTGTCGAGGACGCTCTTTCCGTGGCTTTTGGCTGAGGATAACCCAGTTATATCCTGGTAAGGAAATAACTCTTTGAATAAAGCCGGGAGACGCGTTCGTGCTCTGCGCGGATAAGCTTCCAGAGTCTATTGGGGATAAGCTTACTGCTTGGGGAGATGGATTCCAACTTTCCTGGGGAACTAGATTGGACTCTCCTGGGGGGAATATTTGAACTGTATCGGGGAAGTGACTCCACTGAATGTTTGATATACCGCTGGGGAACAATCTCTAGGTCAAGACTGCCGGGGATACTTGTTAAGAATGCATGTATATTGCTGGGGAATGTTTGAGATCTGCGGGAGGATACCCAACGTTCCTAAGGTTTGATTGTATAGCTTGGGGAGAGTGCATTGACTTGTTGGCTCACTCTCTGGGGAATTGGGATGTACTGGTTATGCTCTTCAGCTTACCTTGGTACCTTGGAGGACCGAACAATTAGATCGCCTAGACAACTCTTTATTGCCCCTGTTTCTGAGATGGGAGAGGGAGACCTGTGAGGTGCTGATAGTTATTGATGGACAGACCTTCTTCTGGTAGGCAGGTGATGAGCTGACAGGACATAGTCATACGCTTTGATCCCTAACTTTTGCCTGGACCGCCCTTTCGGGTTTTCAGTCCACCGGGATACCCATTTTTGCCCAAGCCGCCTTTTCAGGTTTTCGACTTGCCGGGTGTACAAATTTTTTTTCATTTCATCCCTTATTTTTGCCCGAACCCTTTTGGTTCGCCGGGAAACCCTTATTTTTGCCTAGGTACGTCAACCTAGCGGGTCTTTGATTTTGCGTAGTATTTTTTCGACTATATCCCCGTTCTCAGAATGTAGGGAGGTGCCCCTGTTATAAGTGTTTTGTCATGCCACCAGAAGGTGTTAGATCAAGCAAGATTCGTTGTTGGAATGCCCCAAGTGACCTAGGCGGAGATTTGCCCCGGGCTACTTGGCCTTTGAGAGATTCTCCGAATCTTGACTTAACTGCCCCAGATGATGGACAATAGTCATACCTGCCCCTTGATTGGAAGTGCTTTTGTTCACTAGGTATTCATCGTGCGAATTTCCCTGCTGTTCAAACAAATATTCATATGCAAACAAAGTTATGTTAAAAATGCAAAGCTTATGTCTGTCTTGAAGATTTTGAAAATGAATTCTTTTTCATAAAACAAGTGAATGTTTGTAAAACGTGATGTCAACTCCGTATTTACCGTAGGCCTTAAGGAGTCGGGATACCTTTCGTAACAGTATGCCTTCGAACTAACCCATGCTTCAGCTAGGACTTTTAAGGGTTATAATGTGGCCTGGTTCACGGTTTAAGAAACAAAGGATAAAGGCTCAAATTTTATTTGTACCCACCCGCTCTTCGTGATGTTCTCCAAACCTAAACTCAGTTGATCATACGTTAGACCTTGTTTGAGTCGTTGCTCTGATTTTCCGGTGATGGTCCAGATATTGATAGTTTATTCTGAACAGGCAGTCATTTTTTTTGTTTTTGTTGAGGGTTTGTAGGACCTCTTTCTTCTTTGATTTTGTTATCCCTATCTTTTGCCTGAGCTGTTTCCTTTTTGGAATTACAGTCAGCGGGATGCCCCAGTTTTGTAAGTCTTCTTCATAGGTTTTGACTTATTGGGTTTTTATTTTTGAGATATAATGACTGCCTATCCTTATGATTATTCAGACTCATCACTGTTTCTCTTTTTTGTAAGGACCTCTTTGGTGCCATTTGTTGCGCACTTGGATCAACTGAGAGAACTACCCTGCCCCAGGTTATGATTAAGGGTTTTAATTTTCGAAAAGAAAAACTCCTACTTCTTTGGCTCAGAGGGGTTGGCGAGGGATTATCTTCCTTATAACTCCAGTGTTTAGGGATTGAAACAATGCCTGTACCTCATCAGCGGGGTCTGTTCAAAAGCATACTGTAAAGATCGTGGTACCGTTTTCGTCATCCTCCCTCAAGAGGCTTAGAATTGTTAATTGAGAGTTGACATCAGAAAAAAAATATGAAAGTAATTTGCATAGAGTGAATACGTATATATTGATTCAAAATAGACATAAGCGATGCATTAATGGAATAACAATGTTTAACATGAATAAATGTCTAAACAATCAAAGAACAACACAACTTGAACATTCGAATGAACAAAAGTCTTTTCGTCTCAGGGCTTGTCACTTCAAATGGTGAGCCTTGGAGGGATGGTAGAAAAATTCTGCCTGACCATCTTGTGTGAACTCTAATGCCCCTTCATCAATCAGGTCCTGGATCTTGTTCTTCAGAGCCCAACACTCATTTGTATCATGTCCTGGACAGGCAGAATGGTAGGCACACCTTTTATTGGGATCATAAGTAGGATGTGCTGTGTTGGGATTCTGGGGATGAGCCCTTAATGTGATCAGATTCAGTCTCAACAGGCGTTGTAAAGCTTGAAACAGCGACATGTTGAGCGGGGTGAATTGCCTCCTGGACTTGTCTGGCTGAAGCCGGTGCGGTTGATGCTGAATTTGTGACACTGGAGCCATTTGAGGAGCTCTCCCCTTATCTCTTGTCTCAAAGGTGGTTGAACGACGACTGGTTTTTTACCCTTAGACATTTGCCCCAGTTGGTTACCCTGAAGCAGTTGGTTGACGAGAACCCCGAGCTCATCTTGTCTTTGAGCTAACCCTTGAATGGCAGTCACCTGCCCCAACATCTGGACCTTCAATGCATCCACCTCAGCTTGTAGGTGTTTCAGCCTTTCATCCTCAGCACTGTTCCTGACAAAGGTCCCCATGAGAAGTGTCCTTAGCTCCTCCTGCCCCTTGGATAGATTCGGGAGGATTTCCCCGAACCGAGTCTCTTGAGCAAGAAGGTCTTGGTTATCTTGTTGGGGAGCCATTGCTGAAATAAACAGCGGCAAAGGTAAGTGACCTGCAAAAGGGATACCTGTTATGCAATGATGTGTATGACATGCATGTAATGTTTTCAAGGACCTCGCATGATAAACAAGAAAATTTGTTAGAACTTGGGTCCGGTAGCTTGATTGAAGGCACCGCATGTTGCTGAGAGTCCTTCTTCAAGTGTCAAAGGCTCACCATATCCAGTGGGTCATAGCCCCTGACTTTAGTCATCATGTCTGGTTTTGATTTCCAAACAACCTTGGTTAGGGGAACCTTCTTCAAGAGTCAGAGCTCACCATGTCAAGTGGGTCATAGCCCTTGACAACTTCGTCTAGAGGAAAATAAATCCTCTTTGCCCCTTGCTAGATGTTTGATTTATCATGACCTGCATCACAAGCCTTTGAGATCCTTGAAATAGGTTAGGATGTATGCAATGGTATGATGTTATGCTATGCATGGGGTAATGTATGTAACCCTGTTATGAGTCCCAATTAAGGACTGCACACCAAAACCTGCAAGCAAACTCAGCAAACCCCGTTACGAGTCCCAATTAAGGACTATGAACAACACCTGCAAGAAGCTTAGTAAGCCCTGTCATGGGTCCCAATTAAGGACTAAAACAAAACCTACAAGAAACTTAGTAGGCCCTGTCATGGGTCCCAATTAAGGACTAAAACAAAACCTGCAAGTAGTTCATGTGTCAGATAAAGCATGCAAGTAGTCAAGTACGAAGGCACACAAGTCACACAAGAGAAACCCTTAAAGTTTAGGCCAGCATAAGGTCTGGGTATTACCCTCTTTCAGTTTGTTGGTTCATACCTGTCCTATCAAAGTAACCGGGTTCTTAGAGGATCCCAATATCATTGACTACCCTCAATCAATCATAACTCCAGCATCGCAATTTTTTCTTGCGGCCAGAACCATCGCGAGAGTTTAGCCTCAATGGGCGTAGCATACTGCTACTGTTCTAATGGCCAAGTTGGGTCAATTAAGGTTCTAAGGTCTGTTGGTGCTTAATGACTCCTTGGAAGACCCATATTCTCCCCGTTTCAACACGAGGGATATCGGTACAGACCAAGGCGCCACACCAACGTAGCCACTGCTTCACCCATGTCGGTATACGCCGGACAGGTCCCTCACAGCTTATGCTACCTAAACAGGGTATCCCCAGATCCGGGTTAGGATCTATGTAACTCCCATGCAACCCACAAATTTAAAGCAGACAAGTCAATACAATTGAAAACACAGTTATGAACTAACCCTAAGGTACACCTCACTTTAAGTTTAAGTCCCCAGCAGAGTCGCCAGTTCTGTGATCGGTGGATCTGGAACTGACTGTTTAACGCTGGTTCGCGAAATGTCGCGGAAGCAAGAGTCGCCACCGTCTTTTATTTTCTCCAAATGGAAAGGACAAAAGCACAGAAAAATTCCTTAAAGAGATTGCTCTCGGTTCGGGAGGTAGGTTATAGAAAGGGAAGGTGTTAGCACCCTTTCTATCCATGGTTATCCATGGGCTCTTAGATACTTTCTCACTTGTGTTTTCAAAAATGGTTTGTTTGCTTTTCAACTGTGGGTTTTAAAAAGTTTCTTTGAAAATTTCAGTTCGACTCTTGTATCGGTCCTCAAGAGTGTTTGAAAAGTTGCTTTCGAAAGCTTTTTGAAAAGGTGTCGGTGTGAAAAGTATTTTTGATTTGTTTTGAAATTTAGAGCAAGTATCTAGAGTCGTCTACCTACCCTAAGGAATTCGTCTGTGTAAATGTCCTTAAAGTAGTGCCATCCCACCATTGAGAGGTAGGTAGCACCACCGTTGGAGGTGTTCGGGTCAATTCGAGGTTCGGGACATGGTGATCACCAGAGCAATAGGAAGACACCTTAGAAGCTACCCTCATGCCAGGTTCCCGGATCATGAGGACTTACTAAGACATCCTCTACTCGACGATCACCTTTCGAGGCAAGGCAACAGTGAGGCGTACCCTAGGGGTGGTGTGTGATTTGTGTGTCATGTTCAGTTATTTTGTCTTGTTCATGTCATGGGTGATCTACGCGTTTGTTTTTATTTTGCCATTCATTCTTGCATGCCATTATTAACAGTTTAAAAGAGCGAGAAATATAAAGTTCCTAGACTATTACAAAGGCGCGGGTCCACATCGCCAAATTTAATCCAGGACCCGATTTGACAGAAAGTAAATAAAGTGCGAGAAATAAAATGTCCGAGTTTACAAGGCTTTGGGAGAATTACATTAATATTTACAAGAAATAAATAAAACGCGCGAATTGAATTAAGATTGGAAACGAGGGCGTTGGACCCTTTTTAATGAAATTAAATTATTATTTACAAATTAATGAAATTAAAATGAAAAAGAAATTGTTTTTTGAAGTTTTGGTATTTATGATTTTTATGAGAAAAATTAAATGAAATTAAAACATTAACCCTAATTCTACAACTTTTATTTATTAAGAAAAACATGTTAAAATTTAAACCTAAAATTAAATTAATTAATTAATGGAAATTTGATTTATAAAAAATAAATAATTAATTATTAGTGAAAAGAAAAGAAAAAGGATGAAAATTGATTAAAACCCTAATTCTACAAATTTTTAATTTATTAAGAAAAATGTTTGAATTAAACCTAATTTTACAAAGCTAAATTAATTAATGATATTTACTTAAAAAATATTAAAATAAAATATATTTTTAATTTTGTCTTTTCTGATTTTTTGTTATTTTTATATTTGATGAAAATAAATTAATTGAAGAATTTAAAGGAAATTAATTAAATCAAATAAAAATAGAAAATATAAAAAAAGCAAACCTTGGGGGGTTCTGTCCCCAATTGGAGGTGTAATTGTGGTAATTAGGCCCACTTGTTTAAGGCCTCAGTTGACCTTTCCTGGAAGCGTGTCACTTCTTTGACTCATGCCCATGGTATTCACCAAATCTAGGCCTTCAGATTGTCTCCATTGGCCAAGTGGCATGGTTGGATCAGGGCGTAAGATAGGCCTTCAGGGAGTCAGCTGCACAGGATAACGTTAGAAAAAATTTTAGGGAAAGGGAGGGGGACCTGGGGTTCGAACCCAGGTCCCAGGGATTACCAACCAAATGCCTTGCCAATGGAGCCAAACGCGCGCTTTGATTATATGATGGCCAATAAATAATATAAAATAAAACAAAAGTTAGTGGCTGATTTAGCGCGAAGATTCAAACGTTCCAACCAGATAGTGCCACCTGCTCTTCTTCTTCGTTTTGCTTTTTTCTCTGAAACATAACAAAGGTTAGCGGGGGTTTTAAACCCCCCCAAAATATGCATTTATCAATAATAGCAAATAGGCCATGGGGCTATATAAATTAGGCGCAGGGTATCTGTTCAGATCGTCCAAGCATGCTGAGTTCATTCATGGTATTAAGGTGTTCCAATTTTACAGCATTCATAAACGCCCAAATTAAAACTTGAAGAACCCTAATAATCGTTCATGGTAATTCTTCATACAATGCATAGAAACTCAATTCAATCATATGGTTAGTTTCAGAATCATCCAATTAACACAAATCAAGAATAAAAATGCATGGATATGGCCTAAATAACAAAGCACGATTATGCAAAAAGAGTGCTACAGTTTGACTTTGAATTACCAATTCTTGATGTTAGGGATATGGAAAACTATTCAGTTAGCTTCAGTAACACTTTTGCAAGCTATTGGGATTAATCTTGGCCTCTGAATCGTCCTCTAAGACCACTTTCAGTTTTCAAAATTTTTACAAAAAAACTCAACCTTGGTTCTTGATGTATGGCGCAGCTGGGAGATCATGAACATTAGGGTTGGCATTGGTATATATGTGTGAATGATTAGGGTTGGAAATTTGGTCCAAAGAATCCTTGAATTGATGAGAAAATATTTGATTTTCCATGCCATAATTTTCCAATCTTTTCATGCATATTTGCTACCAAATCATGTCCAATTACCAAGATTTTTTCCAAATCTGATCATGCACGAAATATTGAAGTTATCCCATGCATAAAAAGATTTGATTGACTTGCTTTGGTATTTTTCACATATTTATTTTAATTAAATGAATTATTAATAATTAAAAATCCAAATAAATAAATAAAAATGATAAAAAACTTCCCTTTGGGCCAAATGGTCGTGCACATGCCTTGGATAATGATTCTTGAAAGAAAAAGAGGCCCATTAGCATTTTTAAGACATTTGAAGCAATGTTGACTTTTCAAAATATCCAAAAATTTCCCAACTTCCACAAGGCACATCTTGCTCAATTTTTAAGCTTTGCTCATGTTCTTGGACATTTTGGAAATGTCTTTGAGTCCTATAACCAATGTCTTTGGTCCCATGTCATTTTGATTTACCAATCTCAATTTATGGCCTTTGACGTAAAGTCCCTTTTTGTTGACTTTTGAAAATGACCTATAATGTTGAAATTGATAACTTTTTGTGAGAGTATTTCTTGGACTTGAAGTGTGAAGAGGAGTTGTAGGAAATGTCTTTATCTTCAAAATGAGCTTTGGATGGGATTTTTCTGATAATCCATGTGGAAGTTATGCCTTGGTCAAGTTATAGTTGACTTTTTCAACTGTCCAAATATGGAAACTTTTGCATCTTGAGACTTTTTGAGCCAAGCTTTGAGAATCATGATCAAGCATTGATCAAATGATATTTATGGCTTCAAAATGAGATGTTGACCAAAAATTTGAACTTTTGACTGTCAAATGACCATTTTGCCCCTACAGTTGACTGTAGTGCAATTAGGGTTTTTGACTGTGCAATTTTGTGCTGTAAGTCTTGAAACTTGGTATGAGGATTCTTGACCATGTTTGTAGGCATGTGGGACTTGATTGGAACCTTGGAAACTTCATTTTCTTTGTCAAAACCAAAACCCTAATTTTGACTGTTAGGAGGCCCTTGAACTGTGCAACCCTTGGGGAAATTTTGAAGCTTTGACTTGGCAAATTTTGAAGAATATAGGAGGGAAAATTTTGGGGTACAACAGTTGCCCCTGTTCAATCTTCTTAGACCTGAGGATGCAGATTGGCTGACGTGCCTTTCGTAATCCGAAGGTGGAAGATGATTGAACACTAGAGTGCCCAGAAATTTGCGCTCACATAGTAGTGTGATGGGGAATGGGCTTATAGATGCCATTTGGAGATTTGGATAGGATGATGGGCTTATAGATGCCATGTTAAGATATGATGGAAGGTGGATGGGCTTATAGATGCCATCTGGGTGTTGATCGCGTAAGAGATTCCTTAGCGAGAACTTGCGTACCTACAAAAGAAAAGGATTACCTGACCTGTTACAGGAGCTGGTCCTCAAATTCTTTGCGTAGATGTGTCCTGACTGGTTACAGGAGCTAGATCTGGAGCTTCAAAAGGTGATGAATGAACCAGGGATGGTTACTACCTCAACAGGAACGGTGAGAGAACCTTGGCCGATTTCAACCTCAACAGTAACGTTGAGAGAATCTGGGGACGATTACTACCTCCGCAGTAACGGGGAGAGAACCATAGGCGACTTCTACTTCAACAGTAATCATTGAGAAAATCTTGGGCGGACTTCAACCTCAACAGTAATCATTGAGAGAATCTTGGGCGACTTCAACCTCAACAGTAATCATTGAGAGAATCTTGGGAGACTTCAACATCAACAGTAATCATTGAGAGAATCTTGGGCGACTTCAACCTCAACAGTAATCATTGAGAGAATCTTGGATATCTTCTACTTCAACAGTGACGCTGAGAGAATCTTGGGGCGATTACTACCTCCGCAGTAACGGGGAGAGAACCACAGGCGACTACAACCTCAACAGTAATCATTGAGAGAATCTTGGATATCTTCTACTTCAACAGTAACGCTGAGCGAATCTGGGGATGATTACTACCTCCGCAGTATCGGGGAGAGAACCATAGGCGACTACAACCTCAATAGCAATCATTGAGAGAATCTTGGACGACTTCAACTTCAACAGTAACGCTGAGCGAATCTGGGGATGATTACTACCTCCGCAGTATCGGGGAGAGAACCATAGGCGACTACAACCTCAACAGCAATCATTGAGAGAATCTCGGATATCTTCTACTGAGTCTTTATCAAGAAAATCTGTTAGGGGTCGATTTAGCTGGACTAGAGAAGGCCCTGGACTGGATAAGAAACAGAAAAATCTTAGGGTCGATTTAACTGAACCGGTCTAGGTCTTGAAATGTCTTCAACTGGATAAGAAACAGGGAGATCTTAGGGTCGATCTGACTGAACCAGAGAAGGCCTTGAAATATAGCTTGAGAACTTAACTGGATCTTTCCTTAAAGATAAAGGTCAGTCATATGCAATGCATGATATGGATCGAGCAATGATGTTCTCAACATAAATGAGTTTGTGAGATATGATGCATATATGCATGCTATAATGTATGGAAATGTGATGTTTGTGAATGTATGTTTTTTTTCATCTAGGAAAATAAATCCTTGACGGGTGCCGGGAAGTCACTCCTGGGCTGATGTTGAAGAATAGATTCTGCTTCCGCTGGGGGATGATAGTTGCAAGAATACCGGTAGGAGAAGATAACTCCGTTGGGGATAAACTTGGCGAATGGATTACTCTGCGGGGAGAAAAGTACTCTAGCGATCTTGATGGGGAGCCATGCTCTGTGGGGAGAGAGATATTTTGCTGAGTGTTGATAATAACTTACTGGGGATACCCTTGTTGTGTTGGAAGTGTTAATAGACTTCGCTGGGGGTAATAAGACTTTGTCGAGGACGCTCTTTCCGTGGCTTTTGGCTGAGGATAACCCAGTTATATCCTGGTAAGGAAATAACTCTTTGAATAAAGCCGGGAGACGCGTTCGTGCTCTGCGCGGATAAGCTTCCAGAGTCTACTGGGGATAAGCTTACTGCTTGGGGAGATGGATTCCAACTTTCCTGGGGAACTAGATTGGACTCTCCTGGGGGGAATATTTGAACTGTATCGGGGAAGTGACTCCACTGAATGTTTGATATACCGCTGGGGAACAATCTCTAGGTCAAGACTGCCGGGGATACTTGTTAAGAATGCATGTATATTGCTGGGGAATGTTTGAGATCTGCGGGAGGATACCCAACGTTCCTAAGGTTTGATTGTATAGCTTGGGGAGAGTGCATTGACTTGTTGGCTCACTCTCTGGGGAATTGGGATGTACTGGTTATGCTCTTCAGCTTACCTTGGTACCTTGGAGGACCGAACAATTAGATCGCCTAGACAACTCTTTATTGCCCCTGTTTCTGAGATGGGAGAGGGAGACCTGTGAGGTGCTGATAGTTATTGATGGACAGACCTTCTTCTGGTAGGCAGGTGATGAGCTGACAGGACATAGTCATACACTTTGATCCCTAACTTTTGCCTGGACCGCCCTTTCGGGTTTTCAGTCCACCGGGATACCCATTTTTGCCCAAGCCGCCTTTTCAGGTTTTCGACTTGCCGGGTGTACAAATTTTTTTTCATTTCATCCCTTATTTTTGCCCGAACCCTTTTGGTTCGCCGGGAAGCCCTTATTTTTGCCTAGGTACGTCAACCTAGCGGGTCTTTGATTTTGCGTAGTATTTTTTCGACTATGTCCCCGTTCTCAGAATGTAGGGAGGTGCCCCTGTTATAAGTGTTTTGTCATGCCACCAGAAGGTGTTAGATCAAGCAAGATTCGTTGTTGGAATGCCCCAAGTGACCTAGGCGGAGATTTGCCCCGGGCTACTTGGCCTTTGAGAGATTCTCCGAATCTTGACTTAACTGCCCCAGATGATGGACAATAGTCATACCTGCCCCTTGATTGGAAGTGCTTTTGTTCACTAGGTATTCATCGTGCGAATTTCCCTGCTGTTCAAACAAATATTCATATGCAAACAAAGTTATGTTAAAAATGCAAAGCTTATGTCTGTCTTGAAGATTTTGAAAATGCATTCTTTTTCATAAAACAAGTGAATGTTTGTAAAACGTGATGTCAACTCCGTATTTACCGTAGGCCTTAAGGAGTCGGGATACCTTTCGTAACAGTATGCCTTCGAACTAACCCATGCTTCAGCTAGGACTTTTAAGGGTTATAATGTGGCCTGGTTCACGGTTTAAGAAACAAAGGATAAAGGCTCAAATTTTATTTGTACCCACCCGCTCTTCGTGATGTTCTCCAAACCTAAACTCAGTTGATCATACGTTAGACCTTGTTTGAGTCGTTGCTCTGATTTTCCGGTGATGGTCCAGATATTGATAGTTTATTCTGAACAGGCAGTCATTTTTTTTGTTTTTGTTGAGGGTTTGTAGGACCTCTTTCTTCTTTGATTTTGTTATCCCTATCTTTTGCCTGAGCTGTTTCCTTTTTGGAATTACAGTCAGCGGGATGCCCCAGTTTTGTAAGTCTTCTTCATAGGTTTTGACTTATTGGGTTTTTATTTTTGAGATATAATGACTGCCTATCCTTATGATTATTCAGACTCATCACTGTTTCTCTTTTTTGTAAGGACCTCTTTGGTGCCATTTGTTGCGCACTTGGATCAACTGAGAGAACTACCCTGCCCCAGGTTATGATTAAGGGTTTTAATTTTCGAAAAGAAAAACTCCTACTTCTTTGGCTCAGAGGGGTTGGCGAGGGATTATCTTCCTTATAACTCCAGTGTTTAGGGATTGAAACAATGCCTGTACCTCATCAGCGGGGTCTGTTCAAAAGCATACTGTAAAGATCGTGGTACCGTTTTCGTCATCCTCCCTCAAGAGGCTTAGAATTGTTAATTGAGAGTTGACATCAGAAAAAAAATATGAAAGTAATTTGCATAGAGTGAATACGTATATATTGATTCAAAATAGACATAAGCGATGCATTAATGGAATAACAATGTTTAACATGAATAAATGTCTAAACAATCAAAGAACAACACAACTTGAACATTCGAATGAACAAAAGTCTTTTCGTCTCAGGGCTTGTCACTTCAAATGGTGAGCCTTGGAGGGATGGTAGAAAAATTCTGCCTGACCATCTTGTGTGAACTCTAATGCCCCTTCATCAATCAGGTCCTGGATCTTGTTCTTCAGAGCCCAACACTCATTTGTATCATGTCCTGGACAGGCAGAATGGTAGGCACACCTTTTATTGGGATCATAAGTAGGATGTGCTGTGTTGGGATTCTGGGGATGAGCCCTTAATGTGATCAGATTCAGTCTCAACAGGCGTTGTAAAGCTTGAAACAGCGACATGTTGAGCGGGGTGAATTGCCTCCTGGACTTGTCTGGCTGAAGCCGGTGCGGTTGATGCTGAATTTGTGACACTGGAGCCATTTGAGGAGCTCTCCCCTTATCTCCTTGTCTCAAAGGTGGTTGAACGACGACTGGTTTTTTACCCTTAGACATTTGCCCCAGTTGGTTACCCTGAAGCAGTTGGTTGACGAGAACCCCGAGCTCATCTTGTCTTTGAGCTAACCCTTGAATGGCAGTCACCTGCCCCAACATCTGGACCTTCAATGCATCCACCTCAGCTTGTAGGTGTTTCAGCCTTTCATCCTCAGCACTGTTCCTGACAAAGGTCCCCATGAGAAGTGTCCTTAGCTCCTCCTGCCCCTTGGATAGATTCAGGAGGATTTCCCCGAACCGAGTCTCTTGAGCAAGAAGGTCTTGGTTATCTTGTTGGGAAGCCATTGCTGAAATAAACAGCGGCAAAGGTAAGTGACCTGCAAAAGGGATACCTGTTATGCAATGATGTGTATGACATGCATGTAATGTTTTCAAGGACCTCGCAGGATAAACAAGAAAATTTGTTAGAACTTGGGTCCGGTAGCTTGATTGAAGGCACCGCATGTTGCTGAGAGTCCTTCTTCAAGTGTCAAAGGCTCACCATATCCAGTGGGTCATAGCCCCTGACTTTAGTCATCATGTCTGGTTTTGATTTCCAAACAACCTTGGTTAGGGGAACCTTCTTCAAGAGTCAGAGCTCACCATGTCAAGTGGGTCATAGCCCTTGACAACTTCGTCTAGAGGAAAATAAATCCTCTTTGCCCCTTGCTAGATGTTTGATTTATCATGACCTGCATCACAAGCCTTTGAGATCCTTGAAATAGGTTAGGATGTATGCAATGGTATGATGTTATGCTATGCATGGGGTAATGTATGTAACCCTGTTATGAGTCCCAATTAAGGACTGCACACCAAAACCTGCAAGCAAACTCAGCAAACCCCGTTACGAGTCCCAATTAAGGACTATGAACAACACCTGCAAGAAGCTTAGTAAGCCCTGTCATGGGTCCCAATTAAGGACTAAAACAAAACCTACAAGAAACTTAGTAGGCCCTGTCATGGGTCCCAATTAAGGACTAAAACAAAACCTGCAAGTAGTTCATGTGTCAGATAAAGCATGCAAGTAGTCAAGTACGAAGGCACACAAGTCACACAAGAGAAACCCTTAAAGTTTAGGCCAGCATAAGGTCTGGGTATTACCCTCTTTCAGTTTGTTGGTTCATACCTGTCCTATCAAAGTAACCGGGTTCTTAGAGGATCCCAATATCATTGACTACCCTCAATCAATCATAACTCCAGCATCGCAATTTTTTCTTGCGGCCAGAACCATCGCGAGAGTTTAGCCTCAATGGGCGTAGCATACTGCTACTGTTCTAATGGCCAAGTTGGGTCAATTAAGGTTCTAAGGTCTGTTGGTGCTTAATGACTCCTTGGAAGACCCATATTCTCCCCGTTTCAACACGAGGGATATCGGTACAGACCAAGGCGCCACACCAACGTAGCCACTGCTTCACCCATGTCGGTATACGCCGGACAGGTCCCTCACAGCTTATGCTACCTAAACAGGGTATCCCCAGATCCGGGTTAGGATCTATGTAACTCCCATGCAACCCACAAATTTAAAGCAGACAAGTCAATACAATTGAAAACACAGTTATGAACTAACCCTAAGGTACACCTCACTTTAAGTTTAAGTCCCCAGCAGAGTCGCCAGTTCTGTGATCGGTGGATCTGGAACTGACTGTTTAACGCTGGTTCGCGAAATGTCGCGGAAGCAAGAGTCGCCACCGTCTTTTATTTTCTCCAAATGGAAAGGACAAAAGCACAGAAAAATTCCTTAAAGAGATTGCTCTCGGTTCGGGAGGTAGGTTATAGAAAGGGAAGGTGTTAGCACCCTTTCTATCCATGGTTATCCATGGGCTCTTAGATACTTGCTCACTTGTGTTTTCAAAAATGGTTTGTTTGCTTTTCAACTGTGGGTTTTAAAAAGTTTCTTTGAAAATTTCAGTTCGACTCTTGTATCGGTCCTCAAGAGTGTTTGAAAAGTTGCTTTCGAAAGCTTTTTGAAAAGGTGTCGGTGTGAAAAGTATTTTTGATTTGTTTTGAAATTTAGAGCAAGTATCTAGAGTCGTCTACCTACCCTAAGGAATTCGTCTGTGTAAATGTCCTTAAAGTAGTGCCATCCCACCATTGAGAGGTAGGTAGCACCACCGTTGGAGGTGTTCGGGTCAATTCGAGGTTCGGGACATGGTGATCACCAGAGCAATAGGAAGACACCTTAGAAGCCACCCTCATGCCAGGTTCCCGGATCATGAGGACTTACTAAGACATCCTCTACTCGACGATCACCTTTCGAGGCAAGGCAACAGTGAGGCGTACCCTAGGGGTGGTGTGTGATTTGTGTGTCATGTTCAGTTATTTTGTCTTGTTCATGTCATGGGTGATCTACGCGTTTGTTTTTATTTTGCCATTCATTCTTGCATGCCATTATTAACAGTTTAAAAGAGCGAGAAATATAAAGTTCCTAGACTATTACAAAGGCGCGGGTCCACATCGCCAAATTTAATCCAGGACCCGATTTGACAGAAAGTAAATAAAGTGCGAGAAATAAAATGTCCGAGTTTACAAGGCTTTGGGAGAATTACATTAATATTTACAAGAAATAAATAAAACGCGCGAATTGAATTAAGATTGGAAACGAGGGCGTTGGACCCTTTTTAATGAAATTAAATTATTATTTACAAATTAATGAAATTAAAATGAAAAAGAAATTGTTTTTTGAAGTTTTGGTATTTATGAATTTTATGAGAAAAATTAAATGAAATTAAAACATTAACCCTAATTCTACAACTTTTATTTATTAAGAAAAACATGTTAAAATTTAAACCTAAAATTAAATTAATTAATTAATGGCAATTTGATTTATAAAAAATAAATAAATAATTATTAGTGAAAAGAAAAGAAAAAGGATGAAAATTGATTAAAACCCTAATTCTACAAATTTTTAATTTATTAAGAAAAATGTTTGAATTAAACCTAATTTTACAAAGCTAAATTAATTAATGATATTTACTTAAAAAATATTAAAATAAAATATATTTTTAATTTTGTCTTTTCTGATTTTTTGTTATTTTTATATTTGAAGAAAATAAATTAATTGAAGAATTTAAAGGAAATTAATTAAATCAAATAAAAATAGAAAATATAAAAAAAGCAAACCTTGGGGGGTTCTGTCCCCAATTGGAGGTGTAATTGTGGTAATTAGGCCCACTTGTTTAAGGCCTCAGTTGACCTTTCCTGGAAGCGTGTCACTTCTTTGACTCATGCCCATGGTATTCACCAAATCTAGGCCTTCAGATTGTCTCCATTGGCCAAGTGGCATGGTTGGATCAGGGCGTATGATAGGCCTTCAGGGAGTCAGCTGCACAGGATAACGTTAGAAAAAATTTTAGGGAAAGGGAGGGGGACCTGGGGTTCGAACCCAGGTCCCAGGGATTACCAACCAAATGCCTTGCCAATGGAGCCAAACGCGCGCTTTGATTATATGATGGCCAACAAATAATTAAAATAAAACAAAAGTTAGTGGCTGATTTAGCGCGAAGACTCAAACGTTCCAACCAGATAGTGCCACCTGCTCTTCTTCTTTGTTTTGCTTTTTTCTCTGAAACATAACAAAGGTTAGCGGGGGTTTTAAACCCCCCCCCCCCCAAATATGCATTTATCAATAATAGCGAATAGGCCATGGGGCTATATAAATTAGGCGCGGGGTATCTGTTCAGATCGTCCAAGCATGCTGAGTTCATTCATGGTATTAAGGTGTTCCAATTTTACAGCATTCATAAACGCCCAAATTAAAACTTGAAGAACCCTAATAATCGTTCATGGTAATTCTTCATACAATGCATAGAAACTCAATTCAATCATATGGTTAGTTTCAGAATCATCCAATTAACACAAATCAAGAATAAAAATGCATGGATATGGCCTAAATAACAAAGCACGATTATGCAAAAAGAGTGCTACAGTTTGACTTTGAATTACCAATTCTTGATGTTAGGGATATGGAAAACTATTCAGTTAGCTTCAGTAACACTTTTGCAAGCTATTGGGATTAATCTTGGCCTCTGAATCGTCCTCTAAGACCACTTTCAGTTTTCAAAATTTTTACAAAAAAACTCAACCTTGGTTCTTGATGTATGGCGCAGCTGGGAGATCATGAACATTAGGGTTGGCATTGGTATATATGTGTGAATGATTAGGGTTGGAAATTTGGTCCAAAGAATCCTTGAATTGATGAGAAAATATTTGATTTTCCATGCCATAATTTTCCAATCTTTTCATGCATATTTGCTACCAAATCATGTCCAATTACCAAGATTTTTTCCAAATCTGATCATGCACGAAATATTGAAGTTATCCCATGCATAAAAAGATTTGATTGACTTGCTTTGGTATTTTTCACATATTTATTTTAATTAAATGAATTATTAATAATTAAAAATCCAAATAAATAAATAAAAATGATAAAAAACTTCCCTTTGGGCCAAATGGTCGTGCACATGCCTTGGATAATGATTCTTGAAAGAAAAAGAGGCCCATTAGCATTTTTAAGACATTTGAAGCAATGTTGACTTTTCAAAATATCCAAAACTTTCCCAACTTCCACAAGGCACATCTTGCTCAATTTTTAAGCTTTGCTCATGTTCTTGGACATTTTGGAAATGTCTTTGAGTCCTTTAACCAATGTCTTTGGTCCCATGTCATTTTGATTTACCAATCTCAATTTATGGCCTTTGACGTAAAGTCCCTTTTTGTTGACTTTTGAAAATGACCTATAATGTTGAAATTGATAACTTTTTATGAGAGTATTTCTTGGACTTGAAGTGTGAAGAGGAGTTGTAGGAAATGTCTTTATCTTAAAAATGAGCTTTGGATGGTATTTTTCTGATAATCCATGTGGAAGTTATGCCTTGGTCAAGTTACAGTTGACTTTTTCAACTGTCCAAATATGGAAACTTTTGCATCTTGAGACTTTTTGAGCCAAGCTTTGAGAATCATGATCAAGCATTGATAAAATGATGTTTATGGCTTCAAAATGAGATGTTGACCAAAAATTTGAACTTTTGACTGTCAAATGACCATTTTGCCCCTACAGTTGACTGTAGTGCAATTAGGGTTTTTGACTGTGCAATTTTGTGCTGTAAGTCTTGAAACTTGGTATGAGGATGCTTGACCATGTTTGTAGGCATGTGAGACTTGATTGGAACCTTGGAAACTTCATTTTCTTTGTCAGAACCAAAACCCTAATTTTGATTGTTAGGAGGCCCTTGAACTGTGCAACCCTTGGGGAAATTTTGAAGCTTTGACTTGGCAAATTTTGAAGAATATGGGAGGGAAAATTTTGGGGTACAACACATATCACAGAACTAGCGACTCTGCTGGGGAAATATAAAAAGTGGGGTTACCTTAGAGTTTAGATCATTTTAACTGCTTTCCTTGTGTGTTTTGTATGCTTTACTTTCGAGGGTTTGTTTGGATTGTTACTAAAAGATCCTACACCCGGATTTGAGGCACCTTATTAGGTAAGTAGCAATAAATCATGGAGGCTGTATGGCATAGACCAATATAGACGAAGTGATAGCTACGTTAGCGTGATACGCTGGCTTGTACTAATGTTCCTTGAGTCAGTCAAGGATAACATTAGGCTTCCTTATAGTGTCATTAAGAGCTAATTGACCTTTAGAACCTTTAATTGACTCATCCTAAGCCATTAGAGAGTAGTGAGATGGCCGACTTTGGTTCCGACTGAAGATTGGTTGATACTCGATACTACACTCATTGAGATTGGACTTTTGGGATATTCTGGCTGCAATACTTCGGTGCTTGAGCTAGAACAATGCCTAAAGTAAGGTCAGTGATATGATATTCCTTAGAACCTGGTTACTATTAATAGGACAGGTTGAGACAACTGAAACTTCAAGAGGGTACTTACCTTTAAAACTCCTGCAAGCCTTTAAACCTAAGGTCTCTATGTGGCTCGTTTGTGTTTGATATACTTGTGATTTCAAAGCATAATTATAACATCATAAATATCATAACATGTCATGTACACTAACCATTTCAAGGGCCTGTGGATTTATCTCTCCTCTGTTTTGTAGGTTATGGATTCAGCTCGCAGAAAAACCATCTGAATCAATTTTGTAGAGATTCCGCCCAAACTCAAATAAATGGTCTTAAAAGTTCATGAGAACTCATCATTCAACAAGAGATATGTTCAATTGCTCAGTTTGGTTACTACCGGTTTTGACGAGGATTTGATGAGTATCTTATTCCAGTTCTTCGACCCGAAGCACCATTGCTTCACATTTCCATACTATCAGTTGGTGCCTATGCTGGAAGGATTCTCCAAAATACTCGGTTTGCCTATATTGAAGCAGATACCCTTTATCGGTTTAGAACAAGATCCATCTGCTGAAGATGTTGCCATAGCTTTGCACTTGAAGCCATCTAACATTGAGTCCAACTGGGAAAAAAGGAGTGGAGTTAAGGGCCTCCTTTCAAGTTTTCTAATGAAGAAAGCTCATGTATTCCTAAACTCTATGAGTTACCATGCCTTTGAAGATGTCTTAGCTCTCCTAATCTATGGGTTGGTTCTATTCCCCAATTCAGACCAGTTTATAGATGTCAATGCCATCAACATCTTCCTTGCTCATAATCCAGTGCCTACATTGCTCGGAGATATTCTGCATTCACTCCATACCTGTACCATGAAGAAGCGAGGGAATCTTATGTGTTGTATAACTCTACTCTATAGGTGGTTTATTTTGCACCTTCCTCGGTCAATAATGAAGAATGAGTTAGGTTTAGGGTGGAACCAAAGATTAATGTCTCTTTCTCACTCTGATATCTATTGGTGCCCTCGCTCTCAAGAAGACATCTCTTTTATTGATCGCTGCGGAGAATTTCCCAATGTACCACTCCTTGGCATTAAAGGAGGCATCACCTACAACCCTTATTTGGCTCTATGTCAGTTTGGTTACACCCGGAGGGATGGTCCTCATGATATGCTCATTTAGGGTATTGTGTTCGACTATTCAAATGATCTGCAAGGTTATCATCAGAGGTTCATCCGTGCTTGGGGAATGGTTAAGAAGACTGATAGCAGGACTCTAGGGCATAAGAAGTCCATCCCTTTGGAGCCATACCTCAAATGGGTGCGAGCTCGTACTCAAAATCTTATGATGTCGTATGCTGCTATCCTACCAGTGATTTCAGAGCCTATTGTTCAAGGGGCCGAGTCTCGCATCATTCTGCATCCTGATATGCCAACAAACTTCGAAGAATTGCAGAAGTCTTGGATACAACTCAAAGAAGAACGAGATACCTTTGAGTCCCAATTCTATGCTAGTGAGAAAAAAGTGTTGGAACTGACAAAGCAGCTTCACGAAGAGCAGAATCTCAATGCCTACATTAGCACCAAAAGGAAGCGTCTTTGGGAGACTTAGGAATCTTAGAAGTTTCTTATTTGTTGTTCCTTTGTAAACTTTGTTTTCATTTGAATTTACTAATAAAAAGCCTTTGTTTATGGTTTGGTTAAAAGAGTTTAAATCCTATGAGGCCCTTGAAAACATTGCATAAGCATATCATGCATATCATCGCATAAACAGGTTTTCAAAACAAGTTTCTTATCTTTTCGCTGTTTATTTCAGAAAAAATAAATGGCTCTTGAACAAACAGTAAAAGATCTTCAAGCTCAAAACGCTCAGTTTCAGCAAATGTTCACGGCTCTGGCTAAGGGGCAAGAAGATCTGAAAGCTTTTATCATCAAAGATAAGACCAAGAAGGCAAAGAAACCAGCTGATGTCTTGAATTTAGGTAGAAGATTCAAAGGACCGGCTAAATAAGCTCTAAATTTCACAACCCCGTCAAATGAGGGGGACAATCAAGAAGAGAAGCCAGTGAAAGAGAACAACAATCCAAGGTCTGAAGAAGATGAACCTGACTATTCTGAGGAGCAATATCCTTCTACTGATGATAACTACAAATAGTTGGAATATCGACTCAATGCTATGGAGATCCAGAGGATATTTGGGCTGGATTTTGAAGAGCTAGGACTGATCTCAGGGGTGGTCATCCCGCAGAAATTCAAGGTCCCTACATTTGCTAAGTACGACGGTATCTCCTGTCCTAAGCTGCATTTAAGGTCATATGTCAGGAAGATTCAACCCCACACTACTGATAGGAATCTGTGGGTACATTTATTCAAGGAGAGTTTGCCCGAGACTCAGCTGGAATGGTTTTATCAACTGGAAAGAACTAATCTTCATGATTGGGAAGATCTGGCTGATGCTTTTTACAAGCAGTATCAATATAATGCTGACCTCACCCCAATTCGTACACAGTTGCAAAGTATGTCTACAGGTTCCAGTGAAGGTTTTAAAGATTATGCCCAAAAGTGGAGAGACCTTGCGGGAAGAGTCCAGCCTTCGTTGTCTGATAGAGAGTTGGTAGACATGTTCTTGGGCACGTTATCCAGACCATTCTTTAACCATCTGATCGGGAGTTCTTCTGCTGGGTTCACTGAACTAATACTGACTGGTGAACAGGTAGAGGCTGGCATCAAAAGTGATAAAATCCAGAGAGATGCATCCTCCAGTACTACAAAGAAACTTTCACTGGAAAGAAGGAGGCCAGTGCTGCTTATGGCCAAAGAAATCACAACAAAGCTGAGCGTCGTCCGACGACAGGGGCTGTTATGATTTCCAATCCTGCCTCAAACCAACAACAAAACAATCAACATAGACCAGATGCACCCAAAAGACAGTTCACCCGGATCAACATGACATTATCCCAGGTTGTGCCTCATCTGCTAAAGTTCATTTTGGTGACCCTAAAGGAGGCTCCGAAGAATCCTAATACTGCCTCTCCCCGCTACAACCCAAATGCTCGACGTTCCTACCATTCTAAAACTCTGGGGTATGATACAAACGATTGTTGGGCTTTAAAGAATAAGGTACAGGATCTCATAGAAGCAAAGGAGATTGAGTTTGACCTTCCAGAGACACCTAATGTAATAATAGTGCCAATGCCCAAACATGGCCTAGGTGTCAATGCTATTGATGATGACCATTTTATTTCCTTCGTGGATGAATTAACTACTCCTCTTTTGACTGTTAAAGAGAATTTATTGCGAGATAGTTTATTTTTGGGTTGTGGTGAAGGTTTCCACTTATGTATGTCTCTACCAGATGGCTGTTTGTTGTTAAAAATGGGCGTCCAGCGCCTGATGGTTAACAAAGAAATTCTATTCGAAAAAATTCCCCTTACAAGAAGTTGTTGTGAAGATTCTCGACAATCACCATTTCTGAAAATCCTCCCAGGGTCTCCACCAAAAGACCCGTCAGGATTACATCTGTTCCCAAGTTTGGTCCCTTGATCATCACCATGCCAGGGCCAATACCATATTCCTCGGATAAATTTGTTCCCTGAAATTATGGGGCTGGCGTCTATTACCATGGCATCAAGCAAGACCTGTTGGCTATCAAAGACAAAGTTGCCGAAGATACTGATCCTGACATCGACAATATTGTTGGGACCGGTAAAATAACGAGAAGTAGAAGATTTTTCTCTCCTGAGATCTCTCCAAAAACTGTTGCTACTCCTGTGATCATTCCTACTGCCATTCTTGTCAATACTCCCATTGCTAATCCTATTGTTATCCCTGCTACTGAGTCGGCCGAGACTCGGGGCAAAGAGGTATTGGTTGAGCCTGTCCAGACAAAGGCGCACCCATAAGTCATTTAGGAGGCTTCTAAAAAGGAAATGGAAGAGATTTTAAAGATAATCAAGAAGAGTGATTATAATGTCGTGGAACAATTGGGGCAGACCCCTTCAAAAATCTCAATTATGACCTTACTCTTGTGCTCTGAAGCCCACACTAAAGCTTTAGTAAAATTCCTGAAGTCTGCCCACGTGCCTCAAGAGACCTCCGCTGATCAATTCGAGAATTGCGTGGCTAGTTTGACAAATGACAATGGCCTGGGATTCTCTGATGCAGATTTAACTCCCAAGGGAAGGAAACACAATGATGCTCTACATGTCTCCATTGAGTGCAGGGGAACTACAACAGCCCATGTTCTGGTGGATACAGGTTCGTCACTGAATGTCTTGCCCAAGAATGCTCTGGACAGGTTAGATTGCGAAGGACTCGCACTAAAGCCTAGTAACATTGTGGTGAGGGCCTTCGACAGTTCTAAAAGAATGGTGCACGAGGAGGTGGACATCCCTATCAAAGTTGGTACACAGACTTTTGACTCAACTTTCTATGTGATGGACATCCGCCCGTCTTATTCCTGTTTATTGGGTTAGCCTTGGATCTACAGGGCTGATGCTGTTACTTCTACCCTGCATTAGATGCTGAAGTACCCAATCAATGGGAAAATTATCACAGTCCATGGGGAGGAGGAATACATGGTGAGCCACTTGAACTCTTTCAGGTACATCGAAATGGACGCTGAGTTCATTAAGACCCCTTGTCAGAACTTTGAAGAGGTTCCACATACCGTTACTGCAACCAAGACTGCTTCCAAGGCTCCGAAGATTACCAGACCTCCACTGAAGATGGCTTATCTGAAGGATGCCAAGGAAATAGTCGAAGAAGATGGGTGTATAATTTGGGGCCAACTTCCGGATATTCCCTACAAATCTGACAAATTTGGTTTGGGTTTTACTTTAGGTGCCTAGAGAGTTGTTCGCCGTGCTTGCACCGGGGGACCACCTTTACGGATCAACAACCAGGGAGTCAATGCTCTTGAAGCAGTGATAATGATTATGACCTGGACAAATGGATCTTCCCAACCATCAGCAGTGGACTCAACAATTGGGAGGCCAAATATTTTGTGCCCATTACTTTTATTCAAGAGTAATTTGTCTTTTTGTTTTTGAGGATATGTAATATTTGAACAATTGAAACTTTAAAGCCTTGTGTCTTACGCGAGGCACAATGGTTTATTTTGTGAGGGTCATTACTCCATTTTTATATGTCATTAATAAAACATTGGACGTTTTGCATACAAATTTTACGCTCTTTGTTTTTCTTTTCTGCCTCTTTAATTTATAAAAAATATACAGCTATGCTCTTACACACACCCACATATCAAACTGCAGATCCACATCCACTCTGGTGAAACAACCAGCTAAAAATCATCAAACAATAAAGTCGCCAGAAAACATCAACTGCTACCGCAAAATGCCGTGTCTTAACCTTATCCCTTCAAACCTTCACCTCGAATCACTGTTGGATTTGTGGAGGTGCTTCAATTGAAGCTTTCATTAGCGTTCTATATTAGGGACTCAACGACCTTGACAACAGTATCGAGAGAAAAGTGGAAAGATGAAATGAGGATAGAAAGTGAAGCTTACTTGCCAGAGCAAATTCTGGTGGTTCTTCAATATCGATGGGAAGAAATCAGGAACCCGGTCTTCACAGTAATTAAGTAAGCATCCAAAATCCCTTTCTTCTTCTTGTTCGCCTCTTTTCTATGTGATTGAATTGATGTGTTGCTATTCTTGCAGTGTGTAAAAGTTGTTGTTGTTGAAAATTGAAAATGTTACATTGAAGATGAGAGTGATGATGAACGCGATGATGAACGCTGCATATTTGTGATGAAGATACACGAGGGAGTGAAGATGGAAGTTGTATAAAACGATGAAGGTGATGATGAAGAAAGTGAAACGGTTGTAGCTTGATAGAGATTGAAGAAAATTGATGAAGAAGCTTGAAGATTCGGTTACAGTAGGTTGAGGATTGAAGAATTTTCAGAAGCAGTTATGGTGGGAGAAAATCCAAGGTGAGTTTTTCTGATTTCTCTCTCTTGTGTAAACTGAATCGTGAAATTCCTTTTTCTTCTCTTCTGAATTCTATTGAGAAATCTGTTGAGAGTTTTCTGTTAGATGCCGTTAAACTTTTTTTTCTGTTACAGGAAGTTTGTTGAGATTCTGTTATGAAGCTAGAGGGTTGGAGGTTGGAAAGTTAAAAAGAGGTTAGTTTCTATTATGAGCTGTTAGGAAAATGGTTAGAAGCGGTTAGGAAATTCCGTTAGTTGGAGTTGTTAGGAAATTCTGTTACTTTCTATTTGCAGGGTAGTTAAATTGTTGTTCAGTTATTTTTCCGCTGGAAATTTCTGTTATGGTTTACTTGTTACAGTTTTGAATCCTACTTCTTCCTCTCTTTTCCATTTCAATTCTCCTCCTGATATACTAACCTGGCATTATTATCTGATATTTTTGGGTAAAACATCCCTCTAATACTTTCTCCAGAATTTTGAGTTTAAAACTAATGTGTTACGTTGAATATTATGGAACAGGGGTGCAGAATCAGTTTTGGCAGACTTTTGGTTATGTATGAGATAGCTTATCAGTTATGCCTCCAGGTTCAATTGTCGGTCTGCCTGTACATCTTGCTGATTTTGTTTTGATAACTTCCTGAGTTGAAGCTTTTCCTTGTGAACTAAAATGTTCCTTTTTTATTTATTTTGAGGTATAAGTTAATTGTTTATTTTAACTGACTTATTTGCGAAATCTGGCTTTGTATTTTTGGTTTAGCTTGCGAATCAATTGCGGGATTTGGGTTTGATGGATGGACATGACATGAATTAGTTTACTGTTCACAGACTATTCTTTGCTACGATATGTGCAGGTTTGCAAGATAATCTGTACACGGACGTCCCTTAGAGAACATGAAACTGATTAGAATGGATGTAAGGAAACATAATGAATTTTTGATGGATGGGATGTAGGAGGATGCATGTCGGTTTTGCTCTGTGTTGTTGCAAGTCATGAACTGATTTTTTTTCTTTGATGTAGACTTGAGGCAAAAGGTTGAAAGAAAATAAAGATGGAAGCTCGCATATTAACTCAAAGAAGGGTCATGTTATTTGAATTAGAAACAATAGGCTACCGTGTATTTTTTACCATTCCCTTTCATGTATAATTGGACTTTTTATCTCCCTTTGAACCTTTGTAATCTTGATATAATGGAAAACTTGTAATGGTGATCGATATTTTGAACTTGGAGACTTGGTAATGCATTAGTAGATACTAAACATATATTGCGACATTTTGGTGTAATGGATTTGAAAGGGATGTTGAATATGACTTGAAATGCTTTTCTGTAATGGAGACTTTGATTTATGAGTTATTTGAACATGTAAGGATTTTGGTCAAATATACTTGAATTTGTAATAAACAAGACTTGAATAAAATTTGAATTGTTTTCCATCCATTCCAGTTTCATTTAAAATTCCAAGTCTTCTCTCATTTGTACCTCATGCCACGCCATGCTATACTTAGATAAACCATGATAAAAACCAACAGTGGCTAGAAATACTTTGGTAAAAAGTCCATCTTCCATGGTTGACTGTGACTAAGAGTCAAGACTATCACAAATGACTTCCTTCTCAGAAATGATTCCCAAAAATAATCTATGTAAGACCTCAAATCCTTGCATAATATCTGTGATCGGTGGAAATAGAACTGACTGTTTTGAAATGCTGGTTCGCGAAATGTCGCGGTAAGAAAAAGTCGCCACCGTCTTTTATTTTCTCCAACAAGGAAAGGACAAAAGCACAGCAAAATTCCTTTTCGAGAGGTTTCTCGGTTCGGAAGGTAGATTATAGAAAGGGAAGGTGTTAGCACCCTTTCTATCCGTGGTTATCCACGGGCTCTTAGGTACTTGCTCACTATGTTTTCAAAAATGTTTGCTTTTCTTGTATTTGTGGGTTTTGAAAAAAGTTTGTTTTGAAAACTTTTAGGTAACTCTTGTATCAGTCCTCAAGAGTGTATGAAGTGTTTGTTTGAAAACTTTTGTTTGAAAGTGTGAGTGCGAAAAGTTGTTTTTGTTTTGAAAGAGCAAGCACCTAGGAGAAATCCACCTACTCAAAGGAATTAAGCTGTGTAAATGTCCTTTAGACAGTACTATCCCACTATTGAGAAGTAGGTAGCACCGTCGTTGGAGTTATTCGGGTCAATTCGATTATAGGGACATGTGTGGTCACCAAAGCAATAGTAGGACGCCTTAGCGGTAACCCTAATGTCCTAGATCCTTTTTTATCCGAGGCAACCGTTTCGAGGCAACTTGGATCTCTAGACAAGAGGGCGACCTGTAAAACACCCTATACTCAATGACCACGTCGAGGCAACCAAGTGAGGCGTACCCTAGGAGTGGCATGTGCACGTGTGTCAGGATTCAGTTTAATTATCTTTGCACATGTCATGGTGAGCTACGTTTTGATTTTATTTTTCAGGCAAGTCTTGTCATGCATAGTTAACAATTAATAATTGTGCGGAAAATAAATTGCAGAAAGTAAATCTACGCTATTACAAGGCGTCGGGTATTTACATCGCCAAAAACATAACCCTTGAAAAGTAAATGCGAGAAAATAAATAAAGTGACAAAAATCCCTAATTACGCTATTACATTCTCGGAGCAGTTACATAAATATAATCAAAAATAAATATGCGCGAAAGGAAATTAAATCAGAGAAGTACTTAGGGTTTTGACCCTTTTTGAGAAAAGAATGGAATTTGGTCCTTTTGCATTTAATTAAATATTAAACCTAAAACTAATTAATTAATTAATTAAAAGAAAAAGTATTTTTTATGTTTTTTATGTTTTAATGAAAATAAAATAAAAAGGAAAACATGGTTAAAAGTTGTCAAAACCTAATTCTACATGGATTTTATTTATTGCAAAAAATAGTTAAAGTTAACCTAATTAACTAAATTAATTTGTGTTAGCATTTATTTACAAAAAATAGAGTGAAATTAATAAATAGTAATAATAATAAAAATATTAGTTTTATGAATTTATTATGAAAATAAGTAATTTGTTAATTAAATACTACTAATAATAATAATAATTAAAAGTAAAATAATTAAAGATAAAATATAAAAAGAGAAAAAATAAGAACAAAACCCAGGGGGTGTTGGGCCCAGATGGAGGTGTTCTTGGAAATTCTGAAGCCCACTAAGCTCAAGCCCTTCTGACTTTTTGAGATCCTCCATGGCATAGTTGACTGTGAACATGGTGGTCTTCCCATCCTGACCATTTGATTAATGACTGTGGCCACTTGGCGCTTGGATGGTTGGAGGCATATGGTGGAATTCCCTTGGAAGCCTGCATATAATCATGTTAAGAAAAGAAATATCAAATATTTGGGAGACCTGGGACTCGAACCCAGGTCCCAATGGTTACCAGCCAACGCATCTTCCACTACACCATGTGCCTGCATTTGTTATTATGATGAACAATGAATATAATATATAAAAATCCACACATATGCTGTAAAATAAATAAAGCGCGCGTGCTTTTGAATTAGCCAACCACGCATCACCACCTCATCATCGTCTTCCTTTATTCCTGTAAACAACAAATAGATAGAGGGGGTTTTTAACCCCCACAAAGCATGATGACGAAAAATAGCGAATAGCCCTACAGGCTATATAAAAATTTCGCGATGGTAGCTTTGTGTTCGTCTGGCCTTGACGATTCCAACCATATGCATTAGGGGTCCCAATTTTACTGGATTTGGAAAGCCCTAATTTAAGAACTCATGAACCCTAAAATTCGTTAATGGCACTTTGCGATTCTGCGTGTTATAATTCAATCAACATGTACCATTAGCTTCATGGGAGTTCTAGCAATGCAAAACACACAAAAAATCACGTTAATGATGCATGAATCATGAGTTACGATTATGAAAGAAAATGTCAAACCGTGAGACTGTTCTCGAGAATTTATTAAGCTTTAGCGTGTGGTTTTGATTGCAAAATGTTCCTCACACCTCCAGCAACGTGTTTGAATCCACAAATTGCTTTGAATTAGCCTGGAACCTGGAAAACAGTTTTCAAGTTTCTTGAGTTTTTTTCAAAGTGGTTATGGCTTTCTTGCAGCAGCTTTCACGTATGCATGAGTAGGATTAGCTTGTGTACTTATAGGAGAATGAAACTAGGTTAAATCTTTGCCAAGAAATCCATGGAATTGATGTTTGTATATTTGATTGAAAATCAAATATTTTTGAATCTTTTTGATTGGAAAAACTTGCCAAACTTGGAGATTCTTGTCCCTTTGATTTTCACACGAATTTGCCAGCTTGATTAGGTCATTCTTGCTTCAAAAAAAGATTGAAAAACCATATCTTTGAATTTCCTACAATTTAAATTAATTAAATGAATTAAAATCAATTAAAAATCCAATTAATTAATAAAAATAATAAAATAAATTCAAATAGGCTTGATGGGTCGTGCATAGGCCTTGGATAAAGTTTCAAGAAGAAATTTGAGGCCCATTAGCAAAAACAAGGTGTTTTGAGCAAAGTTGACTTTTGCAAATTCACAAAAAGTTCCCAACTTCTCCAATGCATATCTTGCTCAATTTTGATCATATGAACATGTTCTTGGACATTTTGGAAAGGTCTTGAAGTCTTCTAACCAATGCCTTTGGTCCCATGTCATTTGGATTTACCAATCTCAAGTTATGGTCTTTGACTTAAAGTGCATTTTTGTTGACTTTTGAAATTGACCTATAATGTAGAAATTGATAACTTTTTGTGAGAGCATTTATTGGACTTGGAATGTGAAGATGGATTGTAGGAAATGTCATCCCCTTCAAAATGAGAATTGGATGGGATTTTTCTGATGAACCATAAAAAAGTTATGCCTTGGTCAAGATACAATTGACTTTTCTGCTGTCCAAAAATAGTAACTTTTTGCATCTTGATGATTTTTGAGCCATGCTTGTGGAATCATGATCAAGACTTGATCAAATTATGATTGTGGGCTCAAAATGAGATGTTGACCAAAAATTCTGACTTTTGGCTGCAAAATGACCATTTTACCCCTGCAGTTGACTGTGGATCAAATGAGGCTTTTGACTGTGCAAATTGGCATTGTGAGTCTTGAAACTTGGCATGTAGATGCTTGAGAATGTTTATAGGCATATGAGACTTGTTTGAACCATTGAAAATCCAAAATTCATTGAAAGAACCAAAACCTTAATTTTGTCTGGCTTAGGAGACATTTGGACTGTGCAATCCTTGAGTAATCTTGAACCATTTGAAGATGATCCTTGACAAACCTTGAAGAATATGGGAGGGAAAATTTTGGGGTACAACAATATCCAAAGTAAACATTCTGAACCAATCTTTGAATTGATGATAAGAAAGTACAAATGCAACCCTAATTCGTCTTATGACACAATCTTCATGAAATGACTTTCAATCCATGATCCACGAGAATTTTATGTCCAAGTGCAACATCTTTGAAAGAAGTCTATCAGAATGGATTGCACCCCAAGTAATAGAGGAACCACACCTCCTATGATGAATAAAGCCCGCGTATTGAGAGAAAGAAGCCCATGATGATTATGGAGTTAAGCCTTATCTATATTCAAAGAGAAAACTAGTTAGACGAAGCTTGTAGAGTGTTGATCAAGAGCCTCAAACCATGTAGAAATCCTAACTCTTCAAAAGCCTTGATCCCATGACGAGTTATGATGAATGTTGCATGATGTGTTAGATGACCTAATGAGGGTTATGTACATGTGAAAAGTGTGAAATGCATAAGCTAGATATAGTAAAAGGGTAGGACAAATTTGGGGTATTACATCTGGATCCCATTGATAACGATTCTTTTATTGCCTATTATGACTTTGAAAATCCGATCTACCAAGCCGAGGACAAAGGTGAAGAAGATTGTGAAGTACCAGGAGAACTTGCCAGACCGTTACAACAGGAGGAAAGGGCAACACAACCTCATGAAGAGTCGGTTGAGACAATTAACTTAGGTACTGAAGAGGATAAGAAATAAGTCAAGATAGGTGCTGATTTGGAGCATAATGTCAAGGAATGGTTAATACAGATACTACATGACTATGTTGAGGTTTTTGCATGGTCATACGAAGACATGCCGGGACTTGACACCGATATTGTGGTTCATCGCCTACCTATAAAAGAGGGTTTCCCTTCAGTGAAACAAAAGGTTCATTGTATGCGGCCTGAGATGTCAGAGAAGATCAAAGCTGAAGTTATGAAACAGTTAAACGTTGGTTTCTTAGCTGTCACCTCTTATCCATAATGGGTTGCTAACATTGTTCCGGTACCTAAGAAGGATGGTAAGGTACGTATGTGTGTGGATTACATAGACATGAATAGGTCAAGCCCCAAGGATGACTTTCCGCTTCCCCACATTGATGTTCTGGTTGACAACACTGCACAACATAAAGTATTCTCCTTCATGGATGGTTTCTCCGGGTACAATCAGATCAAAATGGCACCCAAAGACATGGAGAAAACAACCTTTGTCACACAGTGGGGAACTTTATGTTACAAAGTTATGCCATTTGGGCTAAAGAACACCGGGGCAACCTATCAGTGTGTTATGGTTGGTTTGTTTCACGATATGATCCATCACGAGATAGAGGTATACGTTGATGATATGATAGCTAGGTCTCAGAATGAAGAGAAGCACCTTGATCACCTGCAGAAACTGTTTGAAAGGATGAAGAATTACAAGCTGAGGTTGAACCCGAATAAGTGCACTTTCGGAGTAAGATCTGGTAAGCTCTTAGGTTTCGTTGTCAGCGACAAAGGCATTAAAGTGGACCCTGCAAAGGTTAAAGCTATACAAGAAATTACAACTCCTTGCACTGAGAAGGAAGTTGGGGGATTCTTGGGACGCCTAAACTACATAGCCAGATTCATTTCACATCTGACCGCTACTTGTGAGCCAATCTTCAAATTACTGAAGAAAGATCAAGCAGTGAAGTGGAATGACGATTTCCAGAATGCCTTGACAAAATCAAGGGATATCTTCAAGATCCTCCAATTTTAGTGCCTCCAGTCGAAGGAAGACCTCTGATCATGTACTTAATATTATTAGATAACTCAATGGGGTGTGTTCTGGGGAAGCATGACAAGTCGGGTCAAAAAGAGCATGAAATATACTACCTTTGCAAAAAGTTTACCGACTATGAAACAAGATACTCACTGCTTGAGAAAACTTGCTGCGCTTTGGCATGGGCTGCTCGCCGACTAAGATAGTATATGTTGACTCACACTACCTTATTGATATCTAAAATAAACCATATCAAGTACATCTTTGAGAAACCCACTCTCTCCGGAAGAATAACAAGATGGAAAATGATCCTGACCGAATACGACATTCAATACACAACCCAGAAAGCAATTAAGGGAAGTGTACTAGCTGATCATTTGGCTCATCAGGCTGTGGACGACTACCAATCCATGAATTTTGAGTTCCCGGATGAGAACATCATGCTAGTAACTAATTATGAAGAACCTGGACCAGATGAAGGACCTGGAGAAGGATCCCGATGGACTATAGTTTTTGACGGAGCTTCCAACACACTTGGAAATGACATCGGTTCTATGATCATATCTCCTGAAGGTTGTCATACTCCTTTCACTACCAGATTATGTTTTAATTGTACCAACAATATGGATGAATATGAAGCATCAATTATGGGTCTCAAAGCTGCTATCGACTTGAAGATCAAATTCTTGAGTGTATTTGGAGATTCGGCCTTAGTGATCAGTCAAATCAAAGGAGAATGGGACATGAAGCATCCTAATCTCATCCCTTACAGAGAGCATGTGTTGACACTGATTCCACACTTTGAAGAAGTCACTTTTGAGCATTTTTTGCAAGAGGAAAATCAACTAGCGAACGCGCTAGATACTATGTCATCCATGTTCAAGGTCAGGTGGGATAATGAAGCTCCTGGATCACTATTGAGAGAATGGATGAACCAACATATTGTCACGAGACTGATACTGAAGAAGTAGTGGACCAACCTTGGTTCCATGAAGTCGAAAGATATCTCGAAGCCCAAAAGTACCCTGAGGGAGCTTCAGTCAATGATAAGAAGTTCCTAAGAAGGTTCTCCGCCAAGTTCTTCCTCAGTAATGGGATCCTCTATAAGCGCAACTATGACTCTACCTTGCTTCGGTGTGTAGACAAGTATGAAGCATAAAAGATTATGGTTGATTTGCATGAAGGTACCTTCGGCACCCATTCTAGTGGGCACATGATGGCTAAAAAGATCCTACGGGCAGGATACTACTGGTCCACTATGGAAGCAGACTGTTATCAGCATTCACGAACTTGTCACAAATGCCAGATTTATGCTGATAAAGTACATGTGCCTTCGGTTCCTCTAAACATCTTGACTGCTCCCTGGCTGTTCGCAATGTGGGGCATCGATAAGATTGGAGAAATCAGACCTACAGCTTCTAATGGGCACCGGTTCATCTTGGTTGCCATTAATTACTTCATAAAATGGGTATAGGCAGCTTCATTTGCTTCTGTTACCAAGAACATTGTGGCTCGATTCATCAGACATAACTTTATCTGTCGGTACGGTATTCTAGAAAGAATCATTACAGATAATGGTACCAATCTTAATAACACTATGATCACCGAGCTCTGCATGCAATTCAAGATCCAGCATCATAACTCTTCTCCTTACCAGCCAAAGATGAATGGCGATGTAGAAGGTGCTAATAAAAACATCAAGAAAATCATACAGAAGATGACAGTGACATACAAATACTAGCATGAGATATTACCATTTACTCTTCATGGTTATCTCACCATAATGCGCACATCAATAGGGGCAACCCCTTTCTCTTTGGTATACGGGATGGAAGTTGTCACGCCCATAGAAGTCCAGATCCCTTCATTGAGAATCATGGAGGATGAAGGTTTGAATGAAGACGAATGGGTTCAGACTCGACTTGACCAATTAAACCTGATTGACGAGAAGAGGCTCGCAGCTGTCTGCCATGGTCAGATGTGCCAAAAGCGTATGATCAAAGCTTTTAACAAGAAAGTCAAACGTCAGGTATATTGGGATGGTGACCTGGTAATCAAGCGCATTATCCTGCCACAAGGTGATCCCAGGGGAAAATGGACTCCCATATACTAAGGGATATTTGTGATCAAGACATATTTTCTGGTGGAACCATGATCTTAACCACTATGGATGGTGACGACCTTCCGCACCCTATAAACACATACATAGTTAAAAGATACTATGCATGAACAAAGACCCGCTAGGTTGACTGGCCTAGGCAAAAATAAGGGCATCCTGGTGAACCAAAAGGGTTTGGGCAAAAATTAGGGATATACATAAAAAAAACTGTACACCCAGCAAGTCGAAAACCTAAAAAGGCGGCTTGGGTAAAAAAGGGTATCCCGGTGGACTGAAAACCCGAAAGGGCGGTCCAGGAAAAAGTTAGGGATTCAAAGCATATAACTATGTCCCGTTGGATAACCTTACAACCAATCTTCAGTATCAACTATCAAGCTCAAGTGGTACTAATCAATCCAATCAGCTTCAGACAAGCAACGAAAGAGATGAGACGCTTAAAGACATAAAGACAATAGAAAAATGGGAACCCAATGGGAATATTGCACATAGATGTTTTTCTTTGTATACTATTTTGTATAGTTTTCAGTTTTTACGACGACATTCTCTTACTAGGATGTCCGTTTCTTTGTACAAAAACGCTTATTCAAATTAATACAAAGTTATCTCTTCGAAAGTGAAAAACTTCTGTTTTTATTTTTCTGTTTTGTTTGCAAAATGTCTAGTGATTATTTTTGAACATATGCATTTGAATATGATTACTATTTACAAATATAGACATAAAAACAGAAAGACAGTTACTAATGGCTTTAAGAAACGGAACAATGTCTAAAGGCCATCCATGAAATCCCCACATATACCTTCTCTCGCAAATACCTTCTCCAGCATGTACAGAGGCAGGGACATCCTACTACAAGGTCACTGCCATATTCTAAGCATACCGCCTAATGGTGTCAGGAGCTCTCATATTCCCGACGGAGCAAGAATCTCCAACTACTGTTTAGACATCTAAAAATTTCCTAGTGAAGTCGCCAAGCTTCTCAGGATTACCCAGCAGGATTTCAACAAAATCCCCAAACAATACACAGAGTTTCCCTTCCCCAACCGAGTTTGTTTCTCTAACAACGAAAATCTATCTCCCGGTATTCAACTTTAACAAAATATGAAGACCTACGTTCTTCACCCCCAGCTACAATCAGGGATTTATTTTCCATAATTCTGCAACACTATAATAGAATGACTAACCCGTTCATACATTGCATTCATACATCATTTTACAAACATCATGGCATATGCAGCACAAATGCATATTCAGTTTCATTTATTTTGAGATCATCATGCAATTCATATATCATGACATCGCATGAAAATGACTTTACCTTTTCAGGTTGAATTCGCAGACAGGCAAATATTATCAACTTATACAGTAGGTCAAAGATTAATGCTCGAAACCAGACGGGGAAACTATCTACACGACCAAGTGGTATGGACTCTCGAAGAAAGACGGCTTTACCAACAAATGTAGCAGGCCACAAATTAAGGCCTGAAACCAGACGAGGAACTATATATGTGACCAACGTTTCTAAGTTCAAGATTAATACCTGTAACAAGCCAGGAAAACTATCTATGGATGGTCGACTGTAGATTAATACCTGTAACTAGCCAGGAAAACTATCTACTTGAGCAGATTGAAGATAAATACCTGTAACAAGCCAGGAAAACTATCTTTCTCTCTAAGGTTAGAGATTAATACTTGTAACCAGCCAGGACAACTATCTTAACGACCGACAAAAACAAGTTCCAGATCAATACCTGTAACAAGCCAGGAAAACTATCCGTGGACGACTGATTGTAGATTAATACCTGTAACAAGCCATGAAAACTATCTACATGAGGAGATTGAAGATTAATACATGTAACAAGCTAGGAAAACTATCTTTCTTTCTCAAGTCATAGATTAATACCTGTAACAAGCCATAACAACCATCTCAAACGACCGATAAAAGAAAGTTCCAGATTAATACCTGAAACCAGACAAGATAACTATCTGTGAGCAGCTGATTTGTAGATTAACACCTGAAACCAGACAGGAGAACTATCTACATGACCAGACGAAGCAATCTTACACAAGCTCCTTCTCATATATCTCCAGATGCAGTCTAACACGTACTCATCCTGAAGCTGTCTCACACAGGTTCCTTCTCATATATCTCCAGATGCAGTCTAACACAGACTCGTCCTGAAGCACTCCTACACAGGCTCCTTCTAATATATCTCTGGATGCAGGCTAACACGGACTCATCCTGAAACAGCCCTACACAGATTTCTTATGATACATTTCCAGATAACAATTAATTTAATTCTCCCCAGCAAATTACTGTGAAGCCTGGATTTTAACCAGAAAATAACAAGCCTTTATCTCTCTAGTCCAGAGATAATTCCTCAGTAGAACCTTGGAAAACTGAAGTTCCTAGACTCTATTCCCCATAGAGTTTTCCTCTAGCAGGAGAACAATAGAAATCAACATTCCACCAGTGGACTCTTCCTCAGACAACAGGAACAGGAAATCCCACAAAGAGACCTCTTATGAAGTCAGCAACTACTTTGGATGGCATCTTTAAGCCCATCTCCGACAACTCTCAGTCATCTTCTCCAAATGGCATCTTTAAGCCTATTCCCTACACAGTCAATCATCACGTCATGCGAATGAAAATTTATGGACACTCTAGTGTTCAATTATCTTCCACCTTCAGATCACGAAAGGCAAACAAGTCAATCTAAATCTCTAGGTTTAAGAAGATTGAACAGGGGTAGCTGTTGTACCCTAAAATTTTCCATCTCATGTCTTCCAAGGTTTTCTCTTACATGGGCGGTTTACAAACACTTGTTTGAAGAAAATGAATTTTTTTGAATGATGGTCACGTGTCTTTCGATTGGCATCTGAATAAAGTGTACTTTGAAGGCATGTCAACAATATCCTTTGATTAGCAGGTGAACAAAAGGGTCTTCGATTGGCATCTGGACAAGAAGCTTCGACTGGCCTCTTAAAACCCTTCAAGCGATATTTGTATCACAAGCTTCGATTGGGCATCTAAAACCCTTCGATCAAGCATTGGCCCACCAGCTTTGATTGAGCGTTGGGTCCCTTTCGAGCAAGCCTTAGTCCAAGTTTCATTTAGGCAAGAACCCCCTACAAGTTCCCTTCGGTTCATCAATAGTGGCCTCCTGCATGTTTATTTTGATTCACAAGACAAAAGGCCTCTACATGCAACCTTTGATTCACTAGGAAAAGGCCTCTTCATGCTTGCCTTCGATTCATTAAGTTAAAGGCTCCTTTCAACTAGCCTTCAAATCCAAAAGGCAGAGGCTTCCTCAGACTTGTCTTGGATTCACAAGGGAAAAGTTTTTTTCTATGATTGCCTTCAATGCACAAGGCAAAGACTTCCTCTGTGTTTAATTTCAATGCATAAGGCCAAGACCCCTCAACACAGTTTATGCATCATGACACACAATATGGCCCCTTCGAAAGATAACTCCAAAGATCCATTCGAAGGACACACATTGGTGGCCCATTTGAAGAAGGCACAAGGCATACATGAGGACTATTCAAAAGACACACAAAAGTCCATTCGAAGGATATATAGGTGGTCCATTCGAAGGAGACACATAATTATTGAAAGCAAGTTTGTCTTATGATGAGTCTTGGTCTTACATGTTGCCAGGCCAAAGCCTCCTGCGTGATGGCATTCAAAGGAAATGACGAAAAAGGCTTCGACTGACCAAAATGAAGTTCTCGTTTGGGCTATTTGAATTTTCCAGAATCAAACAGCTAATGCAAATAGATGAGTCCAATCGAAGGAGCCATGAGGAGTAAGTCATAGATAATCGAAGAGCAAAGATCTGAGGGGCTTTCGAAGAATCCTTGATAAGGGAAACTCTGAACAAATTCGAATTCAGAATCATCATAAAGAACAATGCTCTGACGAAGAGAATTCCGAGCAATTCGAATTGATGCAGATGGTGACTTAATTGAAGAAACTCTTAACAATTGGAATTCAGAGTCATCAAATATCTGAGCAATTCGAATTGATGTAGATAGACTCAATTGGAGGAGCTATAAGGATGAAACCAGAGCCATTCGAAGGAGGAAACTCTGAGCCAATCGAAGAGCAAGGATAAGGTGTACTGGAAGGCATGTCAACAAAGTGTCCTTCGATTGGCATATCAGAACAAGATGTATTTTGATAAGCATATCAACAAGTTGACATTTCGATTGGCCCAAATTTAGGGAAATCGAAGAAGGAAGAATGAAGCTTCGACCAGCCTCAAAGTCACTTCGAATGGCCACCTAAAAGAGCAACGATTGGGAACCTATCGAAAGAATCAGGAAAATCGAAGAGGCCTATTGGGATGAAGTTTGTTGGGTTTGTACTTGTTGTACCCAAAAATTTGCCCTCCCATATTTCTCAATACATGTCAAGTGAGGTCCTCAAATTGCTCAAGAAGGTCAAAGAGTTGACCAGACAAACTCTCTCCCAAGGCAGTATATCTCAAATTAGGGTTTTATTTTGCATCAAGATACTTGAGTGAAAAGGACCCCAAATGCTCACCATTGTCCTAATATGTTCTCAAGATCATCCATGTCAAGTTTCAAGCCTTGCGGAGGAAGTTTGCTCAGTCAATTGCTCAAATACCTAGAAATCGACTTTGCTAGGTCAAAAGTCAACTATGGCCCACATACAGTCAAACTTCAAGATTTTTAGTCAACATCCTCATTTTGAAGTATCATTCATCATTTGATCAAGGGTTGATCATGATTCATCAAGGACTGCCCACAATTCATCAAAACCCAAAAGTTGCTAAATTAGGGTTTTGTAGGAAAAGTCAACTCAACTTTGACCAAGCATAACTTTCTCATACTTTATCAGAAATGACCCATCCAAAGCTTATTTTTAATAGGATTCAATTCCCTACAATTAATATTCAGCTCCCAAATTCAAAATATGCACTCACAAGAAGATATAAATTTGGACATTATAGGTCATTTTGAAAAGTCAACAAAAACACCTTTTGGGTCAAAGCTTCATACATGAACATGGAAGACTCAATTGAGATGAGACCAAAAGGGTTGCTTATAGAACATCCTAATATTTCCAAAAAGTCGAAGAACACCTATCTAGGGTCAAAATTGAGAGAGTTATGCATTGGCCAAGTTGACCTTTTTTGTAAAATTGCCAAAAGTCAAACATGCTCAAATTTGCATCTTTTGCCATATGGGCCCAACTTTTTATGCTTTCATCTCATTCCTAACATAGTCCACAACCTATGGGACCCTCCATGCTTTATTTATTCATTTATTTAATTTATTTTGATTTTTATTCATTTAAAATTCATATAAAATCAAATTAATCCTAATAAATTATATATTGTATTTTAGGGATGATTTGTGCATTGAAAAAAGATCTTATAGGCTGTCAAATGAAGATCAAATCGTGCAAGGCCAATTTGTTTGAAAAAAGATTGGATTTGAGCCAAATTTGGAAGGTTTACATATGCCATGAAAACAAAATCAAATCTTGAAAAACTTCCAAAGATGTGATCAGTTTTATAAACCTAATATATATGGAACCTTTCCAAAGCAAGCACAAGGGTTAAGCAGCCGTGCAGAGGTGAAAGAAAAACTCAAAAATTGCAAGAAAAATGGTGATCCAATTTCTGTGTTAGAGGTCAATTCGTGCCATTCTCAGGTTGCCAATAGGTTGCTGGACATTCCAGGAGCATTTTCCAATCAGATTTAAGCCTTTCCACGCTTGGAATTGCAAGATAGAGGTATCACGATATGCCTCCAAATTCGAATTCAGTTTCATTGATTCACTCACCCATTGCATATTCTAATGATATATTTGTGCTTGTCTTTGAGTTTGCAAGTTTTTGATACCATTTAATTGTATTTTTAACACTTGTATGAACATCTTCCATAGTTAGGGTTTGCTTTGTTGTTTTGGGGCTTTCAAATGCAGGAACAATTGGCCCCAATGAAGGATACCACTGTGATCAGAGGGTCAAACCCAATTGATCCATGGTCTTGAATCTTATTTATATTGCTTGTATGCAATTTTTGAAATGCATAGGGTTATAGCTACAACACCATGTCCGTAGGTAAAGGTGTATATCCTAAAGCAACGGTGGATAGGAAGAAGATGGAGGCGTGGCACCCCGTTGGGCAGTTTGAAATTCCGCACATTTTTCATACTTAACCATAATGTTTGGCATTTTGTGTATTATTATTATATATACAAGTAACACATGCAGCTCAAATGGTAAACGTGTCTTGGAAAATGCCTAAGGACCTGGGTTCGATCCCCAGGTCCCAACCTTTATTCATGTTTTTCTTTAACAGGAAATCCAACGTATTACATGTCAAGGGGTCCACCATGTACTATCAGGATCTTACCACCAAATCCACCAAGGCTTCAGATCTAACGCCTTCCCCCTGGAGGACCACTGTACGCCTCAGTCAAGCATGCACACTGGATAGGAGTAAAGTCAAACATGCCTTAGCCTTTTGGGCCCAAAATTTCAGTTTTCACCCCCCCCCCCAATTGCTAATCAGCATCAGGCCCATTACTAATCCTTTTTTATATTTCTTTTCTTTATTTCTTTTTATTCTTTTAATTTTATTTATTCATTTAATTTACAAACTAAGTAATTTTTTCACAAAAATATAAAATCAAGAATTCACAAAAAAATTAGAATTAGTTTTTTGATCAAATTTAATTTAATTAATTTAATTTAATTTAGGGCAACTTTAATTTGTTTCTCACAATTAAAATCAACTAGAAAATTAGGTTTAATTCTTTGATTTAATTGTTTCCCTTTTTCAAATAAAATAAAAATACAAAAAAATAGGTTAATTTAATTATTTTTCTTAATTAAAATTAATTAGTAATTAGGTTCTTTTTTTAAATTCCATTAAGCCTTATTTTCTCAAATAACAAAAACGACAAAAAATGATTTTTCTTTAATCAATTACAATTAGGTTTATTCAAGGGTCAAAACCCTAATCGCCTCGCATTTAATTCATCGCGCGTGTTTTTTTAAATTTACAATATTGATGTAACTGTTCATGGTATGTAATAGTTTTATCTAGGACTTTCTTTTATTTATCGTCTTTTGCGGTTTTTTTTGCTATGTAATTAATCCCCTTCCCCTAAGCCGTGTAATAGCGTAGATTTACGTTCTCGCACTTTAATTCTCGCAAATATTTGACTGTTTAGATGTATGCTAATAGGATTGCATGACAAAAATGCATGACAACTTAATCCAGTTAGAAAACTCTAATGTGCAAAGATAAATAATTGAAACAAATCACTCGCACATATCACTCTTAGGGTATATTATCACTTCGGTTGTGTTGTACCCCAAAATTATCCCTCTCATTTCACCAACATTTTCTCAGTCACAAGACTCTTGGAACTTAAGATCAAGCTAGGGTTTGCTCTGCTCAAGGCACCTCCTTGCACTGTTGACCTAAATTAGGGTTTGAGTTTGCACAAGGATGTTTTGACCTACAATGCCCGAAGTGACTTTCATACTTCATGTTGGACTCACAAGTTTGTCCATACCAAGTTTCAAGCCTTGATTCAAATTTTTGCCCAGTCAATTGGACAGTTGACCTAGAAATCAGCTGTATTGGGAAAAAGTCAACTGTGGCCAATTGACAGTCAAACCTCATGTAATTTGACCCACATCAACATTATAAACTCATATGAACCATTTGATCAAGTTTGGATCACAATTCCACAAGAAATTTGATCAGATTACCAAAAGGGCAAAATAGCCATTTTTAGGGTTTTGACTGCACAAAGGCAATTTTTGACTGTTTGACCTAGCCAATGGCAAATCAAGCTCACACATGGGCTCATGGACTCAATGACATTGTATTTACCCATTCAACAAGTTCAAAATATCTAAAATGCATAGGATTGACAGATGAATTATTCAGTCAACTGATCAAAATTTGACTGTACACTGAAAAGTCAAACTTTGACTTTTTGGTCAAAATCAAGTGCCAAGAGTTATTTTTCATAAGACATGTCAAATTATGAAACTTGTTCATCAAGAAACCCAAAAATGCAAATTAGGGTTTAAAATGGGAAAATTTCATAACTTAGAAATTCTCTAAGTTATGAAATTTTCTTATTTTTTCCTAACTTTGTCCCATTTTTTCACCAAGATGAAAGTGGATTCAAACAAAACTTGAAACATGAAAATTGTAGTCCATTACAAAGTATATAACTTTTATTCACAAAGTTTTCTCAAAAAAGGCTTGTATCTCAAGTTATGATTTTTGGAACAAGGGTACCTAAAACTTTTAACTTAGAGAAAATTTGCCCTAATCTAGGCAGGATTTTGACCCATCTTCTTGCCACTTTTCACATAGTTCCACTTGGAGTTTAAAGTTTCATTTCAAATATGGATTATAGTACATGTTCCAAGCTTTCCAAATTGTCCAAGAACTCCTCAAACACCCTTGTGGTTAGAGAGAATCGAATGCTTGAAGTTGGCAAAAACTCACTTTTGTCCATGGCCAATGCATGTTCATACAAACTTGCATTTTCAAATAAGCATGTTTGGTGCTAGCTTGCAGGCCTCAAAACCAGTTCATACTCCATAATTTAATGCCTAACCATTGAGTTAAGGTATTATCTTGTTCATATGGACATTACATGCAAAATTAAGCCCTAAATGGTAAAAGGTATATTGCTATTTTTGCAAAAGTTACTTTATGTCAAAACACTAAGCATTGAGCCTTGGACAAAATATGAGACTACAAACCAAATCCATGAATTAGAGGGGCCAAGAGTGTTGTGTGCAGGTCGATAGGAGGGCCTGTACAGGGCTATAACATCACTTCCATTATTTTGCTTCAAGTAGAAGAAACTTGCAAATATACAAGCCATAACACACATCTGAGAAAACCAGCTTACAAGAACATTGTGAACAAGTTTTGTACCTCCTAATAAGCCAGAAACACGACCCCTTCATCACTAAAAACCTCTTCATACTCAAAACCTCCATTTTTCTGCAAAATAGAGTCAGTTCTGCATTTTGTAAGCCATAACCAAATTCCATCGTGCGTTTTGTCCAAAGATAGTTCAAACACCTTCCAATCAACTCACCTGAACTATCCCAGGCCCCCATTGCAAGCTGTAACACCTCTAACACACTTTGCCATTTTTATTTCAAAGCTCTGCAGGTTGAGTTCTACAGCACGATTCAAGCTGTTTCAAGACAAGCCAAGCATTGGAAAAGCTTCCTTGGACCTCAGGCAAGCTCAAAAGAAGCTCAAACACCATTGAAGGTTGCTACATTGTCTAGCTCGAAGTCAACTGAAACAGGTATTTCATGGACTTCTATCTCTCTATCTAGGAATGGTTAGGCTTAAGTTTGTGAATGAAATGTGTTGTACTCATAGCCCTGAAGTCGTACATATGCTTAGTTTTCATTTACATTAATCGTGCTAAGAGAATTTCACTCATGAACTTTCTGAAAAAACTAGGTTAAAAATTAGGGTCAGAGAAATTCTCTCTGGTCTTTGAGAGTTAATCCAAGTTTTTTATATGGTTGAATTCGTTGTTTAATTCTCTACAATGTTCATGTTATGAGTTTTGTCAAAAAATCAAAGAATCAAGAGTTACAGTTCTGTACATAGCACGCGTGCAGGTTGTTTAGAGGAAGAAGAAGAAGTGGATTCTGGGCTGGGCTTGGTTCCTTTTGCTTTTGACACCCCTTTGTTCAGTTTACACCCCCCTGGCCCATTTGTTTGAATATTTGTCATTTTAATATTTTTATTTTTTATTCTGACTTTTTATTTTTTTGTCTAAATATAAAAAATGCCAAAAAATTATTTTCTATATTTTTCATATTTATTTGATATTTATTTTTATTTTATTAGTATAATCATATAAATAAACTATTTCCTTTTTATTAAAAAAAACTCAAAAAATAATACAAAAATATACTTATCTCCATTTATTATTTTTATTTATACTTGAAAATATTTTCTTGAATATATACATTTTTGTAAATAATTAATTTCTATTTTTATATATTTAATATGTTTAATATATACATATATACTTATATACTTTATTTAGTTAAATAATTAGAACAAAAAATACAAAAATAACACATTTTATTTTTATTAATATTTTACACTAAATAAACATCTTTTTTTTTTTACAATATACTTTTATGTTTGTATAAATTAATATATTATTGTATATAATTAATAAATAGTACTGTTTATCAAGAATTAGGGTTTTTGCCCTAAATAGAAAAATAATTAAAATTGAATTTTTCTTTATTTATTTTTATTTCACATTTAAAAATACTTTTTACATACATAAAAATCATTTTTGCATAATGCATTTTATTTGATATTCAACTGTTGTACATTTAAATATTGCCTATACATTCAATATGGTTGTAATAACATAGAATTTATTTTCTTGTCAAATACCCCCAATTCAAATTTGTACCCCCCTCCCTATATCATGTTGTAATAGTGTAGCATTTAAATTCTCGCACATTTAAAAGCTTCCAAATTATGCCATGCTTAGACTTAGGGTTTGTATGCAAAATAAAATCAACAACTAGCTTGACCTAATCCAAGATAAACATGCATGAAAAACAAACACAATGCACACTTGCACCCCTAGGGTTTCATCCACTTGTTGCCTTCAAAAATGGGCCATGGTTGCATGTCAAGTACTTTGGCAAAAACAAAACAAAAGATCATAGTCCCTCAATGACGCTATCTGAGTTGCCTAAACAAAATGATCATGTCCCTCAAGAAAATTGCCAAAGATACTTGACACCATTGCTATCATGGTCTATACGATGACCCGCGTCTGTCCCGTTAACATCCTAACACATGGTTGTTCACCAAATACAATGGCGAAACAACACTGTTAAAAGGGTTAAAACATAAGAAAGATCTTTGAGTAAAATAGGGTAGACAAACTCTTAGTTACTTGATCAAACTTACAAAAAAACATCCTTGCTATTTTCAAAACACACTTCAGAACACAATTTCAAAACCCTACTTTCAAACATTGAAAACTTTTCAAAAGACAAAAACACCTTTGTATACATTCAAACAAGAATCATTACAAAGGTTGCCACAACGATGGCCTCTTTCCAAAACATCTTTTAAAATCACATACAAAGCACCATTTCAAACAATTAAAAAGCACCATTTCAAACAATAGAAATGCAAAGCAAGTGATCTAAGCAAGTAACTAAGAGCCCATGGATAACCATGGATAGAAATGGTGCTAATACCTTCCCTTTCTATAATCTACTCCCCGAACCCAAGAAAACATCTCAAAGGTATTTCCTGTGCTTTTTGACCTTTCCTTAGGATAAAATAAAAAGTCGGTGGCGACTCTTGCTAAACCGAAACATTTGCGAACACAAACGCAAAACCTCAAGTCAGTTCTCCCACCATATCACAGGTTGCCTTCAGTAAACGATCATTAAATATAAGGTGTCTTAGTGGTTGCCCTCCTGTCTAACAAAGATCAAATGTCTCATTCGGAAACGTTGCCTCGAATATGATCTTAAGACTTTAGGGTTATTACTAAGACGTCCTAACATTTCTTTAGTGATCGTACGTCCCTTACGAATTGACCCTTACAACTCCAACGATGGTGCTACCTATTTCTCAATAGTAGGATAGCGCTTTCTAAAGGAAACGAGAATAGAAACGATCTTTTTTCGAGTAGGTAGATGCTAGTAGGTACTTGCTCAAATCAAAACTTTTCACACTTACACTTTTCAAACAAATTTTCAAAAAAAACATCGTCACACGTTTAAGGACTGATACAAGGGTTATCACGAACTAAAACATGTTTCAAAACAAAGCACAAATACAAGCAATTTAAAATATGAGCAAGTACCTAAGATCCCATGGAAAACCATGGATAGAAAGGGTGCTAACACCTTCCCTTTCTATAATCTACCCCCCGTACTCAGAATATCTCGAAAAAGGATTTTTTTTGTACTTTTTTACTTTCCGGTTGGATGAAATAAAAATCGGTGGCGACTCTTGCTTACCGCGACATTTTGCGAGCACAAAACTTAAAACGCAAACCAGCATCAAACATTCGGTTCTGCCACCGTATCACAGAACTGGCGACTCTACTGGGGATTGTTTATAAGTGGGGTATACCTTAGGATCTAGTTCATCATAATTGCTTCTCTTGATTGCTTTGTTTGCTTTACTTTTAAGGGTTTTTTGTTTGGGGTTACTATAGATCCTACACCCGGAACTGGGGAATACCTTTTAGGTAAGTAGCAATAGACTCCCTATGAATTATGGAAAAACAGAAAACCCAACATTTTGTATTTCCATCCTTTTGGATGTACTTGTTTTATTCTGAACACTAAAGAAACTCTGAACAAGTTTGATTCTAAAGCACAAAAGTGTTTTCTGCTTGGATATTCTGAACACTCAAAAGGCTATAGAGTATACAACACGGAAACTCTGATTGTTGAAGAATCAATCAAAGTCAGGTTTGATGATAAGCTTGGCCAGCAACAGCCAAAGCAAATTGATTTTTCTATAGGTACAGAAGATCTTCCCTCAAACTCTGAAACTTCAGAAGCAAAGAAAGACTCAGAAGCAAAGGAATACTCAGCAGATCATCCTCTTGACAATGCTCTGGACAACCTTATAATCTCTGATCAACACACTCAGAAAAGGTTTCCTAGAATCTCTTCAGCTCACAAAGAAGACATAATCATTGGAAGAAAAGAAGATCCCATCAGAACAAGATCCTCTCTCAGAATCAATGAAGAATCTTTGTTTGGTTTGGTTTCTCTGATTGAGCCAACTTCCATTGATGAAGCTCTGGAAGATAATGATTGGATCTTAGCAATGCAAGAGGAACTCAATCAATTCTCCAAAAATGATGTATGGAATCTAGTTCCAAGACCCAAAGGATTCAAAGTTATAGGAACCAAATGGGTTTTCAGAAACAAACTGAACGAGCAAGAAGAGGTGATCAGAAACAAAGCACGACTGGTTGCACAGGGTTATAGTCAACAAGAAGGAATTGATTATAATGATCTCTCCCGGAGTGCAGAGTTCCATAAACATGATTTATTTCCCCAAGAGGGTTAATCTCTCCAACAATTTATCATCTTCTAGATACAGTTCAGATACAATCTAGATATAGATTCATTCTGATACTCATTTCAAATCCATTTCTAGATACATTTCAAATACAATCTAAATATAGATTCATTCTGACACTCATTCTAGATCTCTCTTCCAGATACAGTTCAGATACGATCAAGATACTGATTCATTCTGATACTTATTCAGTACATCTTCCAGATATAGTTTAGATATGATCAAGATACAGTTTCATTTTGATACTCATTCAATACATCTTTCATATAAGGTTCAGATACAGTCTAGATATGGATATTATTTTGATACCCATTCAATACATATTTCAGACACGGTTCAAATACAGTCTGTTGTACCCCAAAATTAGCCCTCCCATATTCTTCAAAGTTTATCAAGAATCATCCTCAAATGGTTCAAGACTTTTCAAAGATTGCACAGTCAAACATCCTCCTAAGCCAGTCAAAATTAGGGTTTTGGTTCTTGCAAGGAAGTTGAGGTTTTCAAGGGCTCAATCAAGTCCCATAGGCCTATACACATTGTCAAGCATCTACATGCCAAGTTTCAAGGCTCACAGGGTCAAGTTGCACAGTCAAAAGCCCTATTTGGTTCACAATCAACTGCAGGGGTAAAATGGTCATTTTACAGTCAAAAGTCAAAATTTTTGGTCAACATCTTATTTTGAGCACACAATCATCATTTGATCAAGTCTTGATCATGATTCCACAAGAATGGCTCAAAAATCATCAAGGATGCAAAATTTGCTATTTTTGGACAGCTGAAAAGTCAACTGTAACTTGACCAGGGCATAACTTTTTCATGGTTCATCAGAAAAATCCCATCCAATGCTCATTTTGAAGGGGGTGACATTTCCTACAAGTCATCTTCACATTCCAAGTCAAAGAAATGCTCTCACAAAAAGTTATCAATTTCTACATTATAGGTCATTTTTAAAAGTCAACAAAAAGGCATTTTAAGTCAAAGACCATAACTTGATATTGGTAAATCCAAATGACATGGGACCAAAGGCATTGGTTATAGGACTTCAAGACCTTTCCAAAATGTTCAAGAACATGTTCATATGATCAAAATTGAGCAAGATATGCATTGGAGAAGTTGGGAAATTTTTGTGAAATGGCAAAAGTCAACTATCCTTAAAACTTCAATTTTTGACAAAAGGGCCCACTTTCTTCCACTTGATTCAGACTTGTAATGCCACACACGTGTCCCATGCTTAATTTCAAAATCAAATATTTATTTTTCTATTTTATTTAATTTTTATTGATTTAATTCATTTTAAATCCATAATAATTCAAATAAAATCTAAAAAATTAATGGAATAACATCTTTTGGTTTGAATAGCTTTTATATGTCATATGCCAGCTAACAAATTCGTGCCAAGCCTTTTTGTGCATAAAATCCAAGATTTGAACCAAGTTTAGAAAGTTCTTCAATGGTGGTCAACCAAATCTCCAAACTTAATTACACAAGGATACAAGCCCAACTACTGACCTAATTTTGTTCACACATACATAAGCAAGCATTACAAACCTAATTCAGACCCAAGCATTGCTGAAACGCCAAAAAACAAAACCGAAAATTGTTGAAAAAGTGTGAGATCTAGAACAAGGTTGCAAGCATTTTCAGACAAAAAGGAGAACGTGACGTCCTTCCTTGCCATCCCCTGAAGCTAGCACGACCCTTACCGCATCCTAAGACCACCTATCAAGCACTGTAAGTACTCACGAAGTCACCTCTGAACATGGAATCGTGTTTCTCCATTCTTGCATTTTTTCTCAAAAAAATTAGCATATCCATACTCCTTGCTTGATTTCTAACCTAATGGCATTATTCAATTTCATTTTTAGGCCTTGTATGACAATACTCGTGCTTAGGGTTTGTTTGTGTTGTTTTTAGGTATTTTGTTTACAGGTGAAATTAGAACAAACCATAAGCATAGATGTGATCAGGAGACATGGACGATCATAACCATGGGCTTGGATGGAGTTTTTGAAGCCTAGGGATGGTTTTAGGAAAGGCCTGCGAAACTTCCTGCGGATAGAAATCCGCAGGTAAAAAACCAGTGTCCAAGGAAGAAGACGCTTACGCGTCTCCCTCTCATTCTCTCTTTTAAAATAACGCGCGTTATATTTTTTTTCCATGTCATTGTTTGATTCACCAATATATTATTAGCTTATTATTATTATTTCAATTGAACAAGGAAGTTGGGTTGGTTAAGGCGTGCAGGCATTGAACGTTGGGACCTGGGTTCGAATCCCAGGTCCCCCAAATAATTTGTTTCCATTTTTTCTTGTATAATCTCATACAGGCTTCAAAGCATAGTCCATCATGCACCTCATATCCAAGCGCGCCAAGTGGCCATTCTCACAGATCTGATGGCCATGATGTGCAGGCTACCATGTTCCTGGTCAACCCACGCTCTAGGCAATCTCAAAAGTCCAAGCAAGGCCTGTGTGCGTTAATGGGCCAGATTTCCAAATTCACCTCCATTCTGGGCCCAGAACCCCCTTGGTTCATTTCCTTTTTCCTTTTTATTTTATATTTTCTAGTTTATTTATTTTTTTATTTTTTCTAATTATTATTATTATCACTAAAATTAACATAATTAATTTTTCACAATAAAATTCAGAAAACCAAAAAATATTTTTATTAATTACTTTTTGTAAATAAATTCATTAATTAATTTAGTTTAAATTAGGTTTAATTTTAATCTTCTTTTTACAATAAATAAAAATGAATTAGATTTAGGGTTTTTCCTTTGACACTTTTAATTTCTTTTTTTATTTTATTTCATTAAAACATAAAAAAACACAAAAAATACTTTTTCTTTAATTAATTAATTAATTAGTTATTAGGTTTAATTGCAAAAAGGGACAAATTCAATTCTTTTCTCAAAAAAAGGGTCAAAACCCTAAGGACATCCCGATTCATTCTTTCGCGCGCATTTTTATTTTAATTCATTATATTTATGTATCTGCTCCGGAAATGTAATAGTTAATTAGGCTTTTATCGCTTTATTTACTTTCTCGTATTTATTTTCCAAACGAGTTTTGTTTTTGGCGATGTATATACCCGCGCCTTATAATAGCGTAGATTCAACTTTCCGCAATTTATTTTCCGCACTCTTAACTGTTAATATGCATGAAAGACTTGTATGACAAATAAAATCAATCCGTAGCTCACAAACGCATGATCAAAGATAAACATAACCTGAAACAACACACATGCACATGCCACTCCTAGGGTACGCCTCACTGGTTGCCTCGACGTGGTCATCAAGTATAGGGTGTCTTAGAGGTCACCCTCCTGTCTAAGATCCAGTTGCCTCGAAACGGTTGCCTCAGATAAAAAGGATCTAGGACATTAGGGTTACCACTAAGGCGTCCTACCATTGCTTTGTTGACCACATTGTCCCTATAATCGAATTGACCCGAATAACTCCAATGATGGTGCTACCTACCTCTCAATGGTGGGATAGCACTATCTAAAGGACTCTTACACAACCTAATTCCTTAGAGTAGGTAGATTTCTCCTGGGTACTTGCTCTTTCAAACAAACAAAACAACTTTTCGCACCTACACTTTCAAAAAGTTTTCAAACAAATACTTCATACACTCTTGAGGACTGATACAAGAGTTATCTAGAAGTTTCAAACTAAACTTTTTTTCAAAACCCACAAACACTTGAAAAGCAAACAATTTTGAAAACATAGAGCAAGTACCTAAGAGCCCGTGGATAACCACAGATAGAAAGGGTGCTAACACCTTCCCTTTCTATAAATCTACCTCCCGAACCGAGAGACATCTCAAAAAAGGAATTTTGCTGTGCTTTTGTCCTTTCCTTGTTGGAGAACATAAAAGACGGTGGCGACTCTTGCTTACCGCGACATTTCGCGAACCAGCTTTAAAACAGTCAGTTCTATTTCCACCGATCACAGAACTGGAGACTCTGCTGGGGATATTAATAAGTGAGGTGTACCTTAGGATTATACCACTCTTATGTTTTCAATTGCTTGTTTGTTTGCTTTAATATTGTGGGTCTGTCTTGGAGCTTCATAGATCCTAACCCGGATCTGGGGGATACCTTTTAGAAAGTAGCAATAAACTGTAAGGGAACTGTGCGGGGTATACCGACACGGTTGAAGCAGTTTGCTACATTGATGTGGCACTTTGGTGAGTACCGGTAACCCTTGAGTCAAGTCAAGGAGAGTACGGGGCCGCCACGTGGTGTCGTGAAGCATCAACTGACCTTAGGAACCTTACTTGACCATCCTGGCCTCTTTAGGGGTAGTGAGATGACCGACTTTGGTGCAGTCCGAAGTTGGTAGATACTCGATACTACACTCATTGAGGGTTGTTTTCTTGGAATATTTTGATCGCCAGTTCAGTGGCTAAATCAAAACAATGAACATAGAAAACAACCCAATGATATTGAGCTCCTTAGAACCCGGTTACTTTTGATAGGACAGGTTTTTGAGCCCACCAACTTCAAGAGGGTAGTACCTGAACTTCATGCTGGCCTAAACTCTAAGGGCTGTCTGGTGTGACTTGTGTGCCTTATCATGTTTGCTTTTTGTGAATACTTGTGGTGTGTCCTTATCATAACATCATAGCATCATATGCATTTACTAACCACTTCAAAGGTTCGAATCTTCATCTTTGTTCTTGTTTTGTAGGACATGGAAACTATCCGCAGAAAGACAATTCAGATCAACCTTGTAAGGATCCCTCCTCAGCTTAAGGAGCTTATATCCAGGATTCCCGAGAACTCTTCCTTCAGTGAAAGGCATGGTAGACTCATCAGCTTGGTCAATACCAACATTGAAGAGGATATGGTGAAAGTGTTGTTCCAGTTCTTTGACCCTTTGCACCACTATTTTACTTTCCCGGATTATCAACTGGTGCCTACTCTGGAAGAGTTTTCTCAGCTTCTAAAAATTCCTATCCTTAGCCAATTACCCTACAACGGTACAGAAAGGGAACCAAAACTTGAAGAGGTTGCTAAAGCATTATGCCTACAACCATCTGACATCAAGGGGCATGGGGAAATCAGAAGTGGTATCAAAGGATTCTTGGCAAAGTTCCTGTTTGAGAAAGCACAAGAATGTTGGAATTCCCTTGACCTACAAGCTTTTGAAGAAGTTGTGGCACTCCTTGTCTATGGGTTGGTGTTGTTCCCGAATCCAGATCAGCTTATAGATATCAATGCTGTCAAGATTTTCATGTCCAGGAATCCCATACCTACGTTGCTTGGGGACATCCTCCACTCATGTTACACTTGAACCATGAGAAAAAGAGGTGTTCTCATGTGATGCACTCCTCTCCTGGCAAGGTGGTTTATTTCGCACCTTCCACAATCAGTTTTGAAGAACGAGCGGGGTTTGAGGTGGTCGCAACGACTGATGACCCTTACACATGCTGATATACATTGGTGTTCTCGGTCCAGAGAAAATGTCACTATCATTGATCGTTGCGGAGAGTTTCCTAATGTTCCTTTACTCGGAGTTAGGGGAGGCATTACTTACAACCCATGTCTGGCTTTGAGACAGTTTGGATATGCTCGGAGGGATGGCGCTCATGACATGTTGATTCCTGACATAGTTTTTGACTTCGACAACGATGCACAAGGACTTCGCCAGAGATTCATCAGAGCTTGGAGGATGCCTAACAAAGTGGACAGCAAGACACTGGGACACAAGAACTCCATTCCCCTTGAACCTTATCTCAAGTGGGTACGAGTCCGCTCTCAGAAGCTGGTGATGCCATATCCTCATGTTCTCCCCGTGATCAAAGAGCCAGTTTTAGAAGGAGAGGTTCCATACACCATTCAACATCCTGACATGCCAACATATTGGGAAGAAATGCAAAAAAGCTGGATCCAACTCAAGGAAGAGCGGAATTCTCTTGAAGCCAATCTACATGCCAGTGAGAAGAAGGTCTTGGAGCTCACCCGCCTACTGCACGAGGAAAAGACTCTCAACACCTACATCGCTCCAAAGAGGATGCGTAGTGTCTTTTGGGATTAAGTATTTTGTAATGTTTTGCCCATGAGGCCCTGATGTACTGAACAAATTATTTCTTAATATAACGTGTGTTCCTTTTTGTCTACAATGAATTTGAACTTTCGAACCCTTGAATGCATTGCATAAATAACATATCATGCATCATATGCATAATAGGTACCCCTTTTCTACAGGTTGCTTAATCTTCTTCGCTGTTTATTTCAGCAATCATCATGTCTTCTAAGCCTACTACTGAACAAGCTATCAAGGCCCTCCAGGCCCAGAACGCCCAGTTTAAAGAACTGGTCGTGAGCTTAGCCCAGGGTCAACAGGAGTTGAAGACTCTGCTCTTGAAGGAAAAGAAGAAGAAGAAGAAGAGGACTGTGTTGTTTAACACTGGAAGGAGGTTTGGGAATACACTGCAGAATGAGGCTGATCAGGCTGCTTCCTCTGGAGGGAAAGACAGTCCCCAAGGGAGAGAGGTTCCTAGTCCCGTGGCCTCCGACAACGAGACAGATTACAATGACGAACAATACCCTCCTGCTGAGGACAAGTACAAACAACTGGAGGACCGGTTAAATGCCATGGAGATCCAACGCGTGCCTGGGTTGGATTTTGGAGATCTAGGTTTATCTTCTGGGGTAGTGATCCCACACAAGTTCAAGGCACCTGCCTTTGCGAAGTACGACGGGGCTTCCTGTCCTAAACTGCACCTCCGTTCTTATGTAAGGAAGATCCAACCTTACACTGCAGACAAGAACCTATGGATCCATTTCTTCCAGGATAGCCTTTCAGGGGCTCAACTCGAATGGTTCTATCAGCTGGATGGAGCCAGTATTCGAAACTGGGAGGACTTGGCTACTGCATTTTATAAGCAGTATCAGTATAATTCCGACCTCGCTCCCACGCGTACCCAACTCCAGGGTATGTCACTTGGGACGGGTGAAGGTTTTAAGGAGTACGCGCAAAAGTGGAGAGACCTGGCTGGCAGGGTGCAACCACCTTTGACGGACCGTGAGCTTGTTGACATGTTCTTAGGGACCCTGTCTGGTCCATTCTTTAATCACCCGATTGGTAATTCCTCTGTTGGGTTTATAGATCTGATCTTAACTGGTGAGAGGATAGAAGCCGGTATCAAGTTGGGGAAGATACAGAAAGGTGCCTCCTCGAGTACTGAAAAGAAGCCCTTCAAGAAGGAAGCTAGTGCTGTTTATGGTCCAAGGAGACAGAACAAACCGGAACGCTGCCAAGCTGTCAACGCGGTGGTAATTTCAAAGCCTGCCGCTGCTCCTCAGCAATATAACCAACCAAGGGGTGAGAGACCCAAAATGCAGTACACTCGGCTCAGTATGACTCTGTCTCAGATATTGCCACAACTGCTGTCAACCAATCTGGTAACTGTCAAAGAAGCTCCGAAGGTGGTAAACACAATATCTCCTAAGTACAATCCCAACGCCTGCTGCGCTTATCACTCTGATAGCCCGGGGAATTCTACGGATGATTGTTGGGCTCTGAGGAATAAGGTTCAAGACCTTATTGATGCTAAAGAAATACAGTTCGAGGCGCCCGAAAGGCCCAATGTTGTGACTGCTCCCATGCCCCAGCATGGAGTGAATGCTGTGGAAGAAGACCTGTATGTGGCCTCTATGGATGATATTGTTACTCCGTTGTTGACTGTCAAGAGGAACCTGTTGCTAGTCGGTTTATTTCCGGGATGTAGTAAAGGTTGCCATCTATGTGCTGTTTCACCTGCTGGTTGTCCTTTGCTGAAGTCAGGCGTCCAAAACCTGATGGATAGCAAAGAAATCTTGTTCAAGAAGATTGATGTTCCTGCTGTCCGTACCGAAGAAGTTTCTATTTTCACTATTTTCAACAACCCTCCTAAGGCTCCCTCAAAGAAGCCTGTCAAAATCATGTCTACTCAGAAGATTGCTCCTATCATCATCACTGTTCCGGGGCCCATCCCCTATAAATCTGAAAAAGCTGTCCCTTGGCACTATGGGGCAGACGTTTATGTGCTTGGGGTTAAACAAGAGTTTGATACTAGCACCGGAGTCAGTAATATCACCGGACCTACTAAAGTCACTCGTAGCGGCAGACTCTTCTCACCTGATATTGCGCCTCCAACAATTCAGAGACCTCTTGTCATCACACCTGCAAGTGTGCCCGCTTCCCTGCCTGATCAAGTTCCTGTTTCTACCCCTGCTGCTGAGTCATCTGACGCTCGGGGCGAAGGGGTTGCTACTGATGTGCCTGCCCGGACGAAGGCACCGAAGACCGTCAATGTTTAAGCTTTCAAGCAAGAGATGGAAGAGATTCTTAAAATTATCAAGAAGAGTGATTTCAATGTAGTTGAGCAGCTGGGGCATACCCCCTCTAAATTTTCTATGTTATCACTGTTGTTGTGTTCAGAGGCCCATGCCAAGGCCCTGATTTCCTTCCTGAAAACGGCCCACGTTGTAGCGATAAAAAAATGTAGCGGGGTAAATCGGAGATCGAATTATTGATTAATTCGTCTCACAAAAGCAAGAGTCGCCATCGCGCTTTATTATTTCCAAGGGCCCACGTTGTCTCACAAAAATACAAGGCGTTTTTGAAAAGAGATCTATGGTTCGGGGGTTGGTTATACAATGGGAAGGTATTAGCACCCAATGTATCTATAGTACTCTATAGGAACCTTTTGAAATATCTGTTTATTAAAATGTTTGTTTGATTTAAAAATAAATTGTTTTGGCCGAAAAGGGGTACAGACGGTTTTTTGAAGATACGACGACCTAATGTTGAAGTTTTGGCTTAAAAGGTGTAAATTTTTGAAAAGATTGGATGTTTGAGGAAAAAATTGTCTTAAGTTTTAATGAAATGAAACTATTCGCATGATTGGACTCGAGGACATGAAGTCGACCAATTTAATCATTTTTCCCTTGGATTTAGACGTAAACAGAATAACCAAATAACGATGAAATAATTAAACAGAAAATCAGATAAATAAGTGATATACAACAATTAAATAAAAGACTAAATAGTGTGAACATGCATTTTTGTATTTTTATCTAATATTAAGGGAAAGAAAATGTTTTAATAGTTTTCATTTTTATGCATTTTTTTAATATGGACAAAGCATGAGAATTAATTTAAAGAAAATAAAATGTTTTTAATTTTTTATTATTTTTTAGGTTTCTATTTTTATATGTTTTTAATATGTTAATATAAAGTGTTACTTTAAGAATTATTAAATAACTCTAAACCAAATTAAAAATTAAAAGGTTATTAACTTAAATCTAATTAAAAAGGAATACTAAAATTATTAAATTAATCTTAAAGTTAAACTTAATAAAAGGGTCAAATTATTAAAAATGTTTTAATTAAATTACACCTATTTGATTAAGTTACTAATTAACTAACTTAACAATAATTCTAAAAAAAAGGCTAAGGAAATCAAATAGAAAAGGGGGTATCAAGGTTCAAAGGGGGTAAACATAAACTAATTACATGGGCCAAAGGGGTTCCAAGGGCCCAATCAGGAAACAGACAGAAATAAGGGGTGGTAAAGGTGTTCGTTGGGCTTTAGGCAAGAACCGGGTCAAGTCCATTTGCTCACAATTGTTTAGGGTTAAGCATAATTTGTTTAGTTTGGGGAACAAGGGATTAGGGTTAAGGAAATGTACAGAACGACGCTCATCTTCTCGTTCTCGTGTTCTTCTTCTTCATGCTTTCGCCTCTGAGTTCCTTGCCACGGCCACCGGTACCTCGACCTTCTTCTTCCCTCCAACCAGACGCTAGGGGGCGACGGATTTACGGTACAATTTCATCTTTTATTCGTTAGGGTTTGTTACGATTTGCATGTTTATGATTTTGTGTCCATTTGATTCTGACTTCGTTTTTCTTACATGATTATTTGAGGTATTTTTGAGAGAAAGAGAAAAGTTACCCTTGGAGACGGAGGAGGAAGGTTGGGGCGTGCGTAGGAGGCCAAGACGACGAGGAAACGCGTGATGCTTGCTTCAGTTGCCTGGTACTCTGTTTCTTATTTTTGTTTAGTGATGAAGCTCCTGAAAACAAAAACTTTCTTCTTCCTCTTGCTAGCCTTTGTCTGCTTCACTGTTGCCTTTGAATACTTTTCTCTCTTCTTCTTTTGCCTTTACACGCTTATGTTGCCTTGAACATGCTATTGTTGAAAAATTATTTTTTGACTAGCTTGATGATGTTGATGCTTGAATGCTGCCTTCGTTTGTATGCTTTTCCTCTTCTTCTTCGCTGTGATTCTGTTGCCTTTTTGTATTAGCCTATGATGATGTATCTGAGGCTTTTGTGGGTTTGGACATTGGTTTGATAAAAAGCTTGCAGTGTTCTGGGTTTTGCTTTGGTTGGATGGACAGGCGTTATGGTTTTAGGCCATATTGGTTGTTCTAGTTTATGCAGGTTTAGGCCATGTTGGTTTGTGGCCTTGGTTTTGCTTTGAAATGGCCATTGTTTTGCTGTCTTGAATGCAGGTTCTTGGTATCTTGAGAATTTTCTTCTTGTATTTGTTTGGCAGCTTTTGCTTTTTGAAGGCTTGAAACAGGTTATGAACTCCCTATGTTTTTGAAGGGTTTTGTTGTTATAATAGTTTGGCCTTCCTATCCTTGAGGTTTACGTTACAGGTTGTATATTTTACTATATTTCTGCCTTCTCTCTGCATATTAGGCTGCTACATCAGTTTTGTTTCTATTCCTTTTCTATGCTTCCCATTTTCTTATTGTATTACTGCTGATTTATTTCTATTCCTTTTCCTGCCTAAGGCCAAAACCTGTAAAAACCAACTCTTCCTCTCTTCTCTCTCTCTAGTACAATTTGATACATTAAAAAATGATGTATACTGTACTTGGTTCTGAAAAAGCAAGCTGGAAAATGAGGTAAAATGGAAATGTATTGCTTGCATATATGGTTTAAACTGCATATCTCTCTTTGTCTACTGCATGGGAGCCTTATGTTTTTGGCCTCTTCCATACTTTGGCATGTTTACGTTGGAATTGGCTTGTGTTGAAAATGCATATGCTGTTTTGCTATGCCTTTGATGTTTTGCTTTTGAAATATGCAATTGGCTTTTGAAAATGCAATTGGTTTTGAACTATGATGTTTATTTTGAAAAATGCAATTTTGACAAGAGTGAATTTGTGCATATTTAAATTTGTGCATTCATTTTTATCAATAAAATTCATCCCTTTTTGTGAACCGGGAGAAATCCCGTGATTTGCAAAAAAGGGTAACACTGATTCCAGCCGTTTGCTTTTAATGATGAACGCTTAAAATTAATCATCTGCTTTTAATTATCTATTTATTTCTGACTTTTTTTCTTTTAATTCTTTGCAGGTAAAAATCAAATGGGCATTAAAGAAGTATTGGATAGAAGATGAAGATTTCGAATTTAGGAAAAATTAGAATAGTTTTTATTTTACTTTAAACATTTTATATAATTGTCATTGTAAATATTTTGCAAATAATACAGTATTTAAATGACAATTGTAATAATTTAGAATAAAGATGAATAAAATTCTATTATTTTACCCATTAATTCTTTTCTTCTTTCCAATTGTTTATTTTATCATTTATAATTCTTTAAATTATATAATAACTGAAAATAAATTTCAATTACTTAAATTCAGAATAATAAACAATTAAATAAACATCATTGATCAATAAACTTCTCTTCAATTATTTACTTCATTATTCATAATTCTCTAAATTATAATAACTGAAAATGAAATTTCAACTATTTAAACTTAGAATGACAAATAATTAAATAAACATTGTTGATCAGTTAACTCTTCAATTATTTACTTCATTATTTATAATTTTCTAAATTATAATAACTGAAAATAAGATTTCAACTATTTAAACTTAGAATAATAAATAATTAGATAAACATTGTTGATCAATTAATAAACTTCTTTTCAGATATTTACTTTATTATTTATAATTCTTTAAATTATAGAATAATTGAAAATCAATTCCAATTATTTAAATTCAGAATAATAAATAATTAAATAAACATCATTTAAGCATTGATCAGTTAATAAATTTAGCGTTCAAAAATAAACAGCTCTTGACTTGAAAAAGTTATGAATTTAAAACTGCTTTGAAAATTGATAAAAATAGGTCAAAACACTTGCAATGCAATGATGCAGATGGGAGATGGTATCTTAGGTCAAAATTTGGGGTACAACAGCTGCCCCTATTTAAGTTTCTTCTATCCGGAGATATGAAGATTAAAATCTTCGTCTCGACGAGATTGAAGGTACTTAAATACATAATACGCAAATTTTTGCCCTAAGATACCGCCACTATGTTTGATATGAATGTAATGATTGAATTCACAGAGGAAGACATTGTATGAAACAAGACAATGCTGGAGAAATCAAACACCAACAAAACACAGGGACAAGGATCATTCAAAACTGGGGAAATGAGCCATCGACTTCAAGTGACAGACTCTTGACGGTGAATAAAATTGAGGGAATACGACCTCTGACCCTAACAAAGAAGGAATCTTGCATAGGCCATAAAACAGATTATTGACCCAAAAATAACAGTTAGCTCACAACTCAAGGTCAAAGATAGACAGAGTGTATCCGATTTGCTGGCGATGGACTACCAACTTCTGGAGGTAAAGATTCATGACAAACTTCTCTGCGGGATTTCCGGAGATATACTCATTAATGCTGAGATAATAATAAGGTTGTAGATACGCAAGTTGCCTCAAATAAAGAAGCTGCCACTTGCCGTCGTTCAAAGATGTCAATAACATACAAGCTGCTCAAATAAAAAAGCCGCCACTTGCTGTTTTCCAAAAATACTATGACATACAAGTTGCTCAAATAAAGAAGCTGCCACTTGCTGTCGTTCAAAGATGTCAATAACATACAAGCTGCTCAAATAAAGAAGCCGCCACTTATTGTCTTCCAAAAATACTATGACATACAAGTTGCTCAAATAAAGAAGCTGCCACTTGCTGTCGTTCAAAGATGTCAATAACATACAAGCTGCTCAAATAAAGAAGCCGCCACTTGCTGTTTTCCAAAGCCAATAACATACAAGCTGCTCAAATAAAGAAGCTGCTGCTTGTTGTATTCCAGAAAAATAATAACGTACAAGTTGCTCAAATAAAGAGACTGCCGCTTGCCGTTTTTCCAAAAATAATAATAACGTACAAGTTGCTCGTGAAGAGCTGCCGCTTGTCGTTTTCCAAAAAATAATAATAACGCACAAGTTGCTCGTGAAGAGCTGCCGCTTGTCGTTTTCCAAAATAATAACGCACAAGTTGCTCGTGAAGAGCTGCCGCTTGTCGTTTTCCAAAATAAATAACGCACAAGTTGCTCGTGAAGAGCTGCCGCTTGTCATTTTCCAACGGTGTCTATAACGTACAAGTTGCTCATGAAGAGACCACCGCTTGTCGTTTTCCAAAATAATAACGTACAAGTTGCTCGTGAAGAGCTGCCGCTTGTCGTTTTCCAACGGTGTCTATAACGTACAAGTTGCTCATGAAGAGACCGCCGCTTGTCGTTTTCCAAAATAATAACGTACAAGTTGCTCGTGAAGAGCTGCCGCTTGTCGTTTTCCAAAAATAACTCAGAAGGAAATTGCGATGATATTGGCAGAGAATAAAATCTTCATCAAAGAGAATCATGAATCAATCCTTCCCGAAGAGATCACATACTTAAATGTGCAAAATAAATGCATCAATCATCTAGGTCGCGATTTCACTGGGGAAAATCACGAGGTAGCCTACGCAAGAGACAACAACTTCATCCAGGAATAACTAGAGAAAACAGTCGAACAAGATTTCACCCAATGCGGAAGTAACTTGATCGGGGGATTCATCCTATCCAGAAATGGACAAGGTAAGCTAAATCAAAAATCATCCACGAGGATTAGCTCAGTTGGGGAACTTGGAAAGGAAGCACATTTTCTGCCTAAGCTAACCTTCTACTTGGAAAGAAACATGTACGTTGTTTGAATAAACAGAGTACAACCAAAATCAACGGCAAATGTGAATATGCATGCGTGATATAAGTGTAAACGAATAAATGAATGTTATGCTGACAAAACGAACAGATGGGATATCTTGAAGATAATAAGATGTCACAGCATAATAGATACTTGGCCAATCTTAAAAAGACAGAAAATAACTGGAACTGGAAACACAAAGCAACGTCAGAGCGTATCACGCTACAAATCCCAAGTCTTCTGAGGAGAAAAGTATTCAAATCCAATCTTCTAATACCAATAGACCACTGGCATGAGACAAAGCGTACCACACTTCAGAAATTTCCCAAATAAAGGTAACCAAAACAATGCTTAACTGGAACAGCTGGGGAGTCACCAAACTTAGCACCACGAGAAACGCAAGTTTACACAACCAACACCTCATGACGATTTGAAACGAAACATGTTCATCATGCAAGGATAAATTACTGTATTGTTCCGCATTTCATGGCTTGACCATCCTCGGAACAACTGTTAATATTCCTTTCATTATTCACGACACATTTTAAAAATAAGAATATTTTAAATACTTTGTTTCAAATATTGCCGTAAAAATTAAAATTTTGCCCACAGAAGGTAAATGCTCAAATTTCATTAATAAGATGGTAGTTCGCTAACAACGCGACTCCAACGGTTTACAAAAGTTTGGGAAATAGTACATGAAAGAAAGGGTTACACAAAAACAATGATCACTATTCTCCCTAACAATTTCGAATTTCCAAAATGTGTTCAAATGCCAAGACCGGTCTGATCAAAAGCTTGCCTAAGCCGCCCTTTCGGGTTTTCAACTTAGCAAACTGTCAACTCAAACCTAAGCGAAATACTTCTTGACTGCATCGGCGTTCATGGAGCGCGGGAGCTCTTCACCGTCCATATTGGTGAGAATCAAGGCACCTCCAGAGAAAACTTTCTTAACGACATACGGTCCTTCATAATTCGGAGCCCACTTGCCCCTAGAATCAGGTTGGAAAGATAATATCTTCTTGAGCACAAGGTCACCCTCTGAACTCGCGTGGTCGAACCTTCTTATCAAAAGCCTTCTTCATTCTCTGCTGATATAATTGACCGTGACACAACGCTGTCAATCTATTTTCTTCAATTAAATTCAACTGATCATATCTACTTTGACACCATTCGGCCTCAGAAAGTTTAGCTTCCATCAACACTCTCAGAGACGGAATCTCAACCTCCACGGGGAGTACTGCTTCCATACCATAAACTAGGGAAAATGGGGTTGCGCCTGTTGAAGTTCGAACTGAAGTACGGTATCCATGTAAAGCAAACGGAAGCATTTCATGCCAATCTTTATAAGTTACCACCATCTTCTGGACAATCTTCTTGATATTCTTGTTAGCAGCTTCAACAACCCCATTCATCTTCGGTCTGTAAGGAGAAGAATTATGATGTTCGATTTTGAACTCCTCACAAAGATCTTTCATCATCTTGTTATTCAAATTCGAACCATTATCAGTGATGATCTTGCTCGGGATACCGTATCGACAAATGATTTGATTCTTGATAAATCTGACTACCACCTGTCTGGTTACATTAGCATAAGATGCTGCTTCCACCCATTTAGTAAAATAATCGATCGCTACCAAGATGAAACGATGACCATTTGAAGCTTTGGGTTCAATCATTCCAATCATATCAATTCCCCACATAGAGAAAGGCCAAGGTGAAGAGATAACATTAAGGAGGGTCGGTGGCACATGTATCTTGTCCGCATAAATCTGGAATTTATGACATTTCTTCACATATTTGCAGCAATCAGATTCCATTGTCATCCAATAGTAACCAGCTCTCAAAATCTTTCTAGCCATTGCATGTCCGTTGGCATGAGTACCAAAGGATCCTTCATGTACTTCTTGCATCAGCATGTCTGCTTCATGTCTGTCTACAGATCTGAGTAGGACCATGTCGTAATTTCTCTTATACAATACTTCTTCATTGAGGAAGAAACTGCTTGCTAATCTTCTCAACGTCTTCCTATCCTTATTGGATGCCCCAGGCGGATACTCTTGAGTTTGAAGAACACGTTTAATGTCATAGAACCACGGTTTGTCGTCGGTGACCTCTTCTATTGAGAATACATGAGCAGATCTGTTGAGGCGCATAACCCGGATTGTAGGCACATCGTTCCAACCATTCACTTAAAACATTGAAGACAAAGTAGCTAAAGCATCAGCCATTTGGTTTTCATCTCTAGGGATATAATGTAAATCCACTTTGTTGAAGAAAGTTAACAATCTTCTAGCATAGTCTCTGTAAGGGATCAAACCAAGATGACGAGTCTCCCATTCTTCTTTGATTTGATTAATTACCAATGCCGAATCTCCGTAAATATCAAGAATCTTAATCCTTAGATCCACTGCTTCTTCGAGACCCATAATACATGCCTCATATTCAGCCATGTTGTTCGTGCAGTCAAACTTCAATCTCGCCGTGAACGGGATATGAGTACCTCGGGGAGTGACGATGATTGCCCCAATTCCATTTCCATAAGAATTCACAGCTCTGTCAAATATCAAACCCCAATTGGATTCAGGATCAGGTCCTTCTTCAGGTGACGACTCTTCACAATCTTTAGCTTTCAAGTACATAACATCTTCATATGGGAAATCAAACTTGATGGATTGATAATCGTCAATTGGTTGGTGAGCCAAATGATCGGCTAAAATACTCCCTTTGATTGCTTTCTGAGTGTGATACTCAATGTCATATTCAGATAACAACATCTGCCAACGGGCTATTCTTCCAGATAAGGCGGGCTTCTCAAAGATGTACTTGATCGGATCCATTTTGGAGATCAACCAAGTGGTGTGGTTAATCATATACTGGCGCAGACGGCGAGCAGCCCAAGCTAAAGCACAACAGGTTTTCTCAAGCAATGAGTATCGAGACTCGCAGTCTGTGAATTTCTTACTCAGATAATATACTGCATGTTCCTTTCTTCCAGTCTCATCTTGTTGACCAAGCACACATCCCATGGAATCTTCCAATATAGTCAGGTACATAATCAAAGGTCTTCCTTCCACCGGAGGAATCAAAATGGGAGGTTCAAGCAAATATTCTTTGATGCTATCAAAAGCTCTCTGACAATCTTCTGTCCACACACATCCTTGGTTCTTTCGGAGAAGCTTGAAAATCGGCCCACAGGTAGCAGTCATATGAGATATAAATCTAGAAATATAGTTCAGTCTCCCAAGGAATCCTCTTACTTGTTTTTCCGTCTTGGGTGCGGGCATTTCTCGAATAGCTCTGACTTTATCAGGATCTACCTCAATACCTTTCTGACTGACAATGAAACCCAGAAGTCTTCCAGAACGAACACCAAAAGTGCACTTGTTGGGATTCAGACGGAGTTTATACTTTCTCAAACGCTGGAATAACTTCAATAAATGTTCCAAATGATCTTCTTCAGTTTGTGACTTGGCAATCATGTCGTCTACATACACTTCTATCTCTTTATGCATCATGTCATGGAACAAAGCAGTCATGGCCCTTTGGTATGTTGCACCAGCATTCCTCAAACCAAACGGCATAACCCGATAACAAAATGTTCCCCAAGGTGTAATGAAAGCTGTCTTCTCCATATCTTCTGGTGCCATCTTGATTTGATTGTAACCAGAGAAACCGTCCATGAAAGAAAAGACTTTGAACTTTGCGGTACTGTCGACCAATACGTCAATGTGCGGTAATGGGAAGTCATCCTTTGGGCTAGCTCTATTCAGATTTCTATAGTCTACACACATTCGAACTTTGCCATCTTTCTTAGCAACAGGCACTATATTGGCTAACCATTGAGGATAGACCGATGTAACAAGGAAACCTGCATTAATTTGTTTTTGAACTTCCTCTTTGATCTTGGCAGCCATATCGGGACGAGTCCTTCTCAACTTCTGCTTAATCGGCGGACACTCGGGTCTCAACGGTAAACGATGCTCCACAATACTGTTGTCTAAACCTGGCATATCTTGGTAGGACCAAGCAAACACATCAACATACTCTTTGAGAAGCTCCAACATTTTCTCTTTGACCTCTGGAATAAGCAATGCTCCGACCTTGACTTCCTTTTTATCTTCTTCATCACCCAAATTGATCAACTCTGCAGGCTCTTCAAACGGCTGAATAGTCTTTTCATCATGCTCAAGCAAACGGGAAATTTCATCAGGAATCTCTTCACTATCCTCTTCTTCGGCTCTGAACACAGGGAATTCAAAGTTGGGAGAGGGCATAGGATCATTGTTTTCAATGGTTAAGTCATGGATTAATCTGCACATGATTATGCTTTATTTTAGAAATCGATTTGTGCAAATAAAACAAAAAGTTGTTATATTTTCCTATTACTACCAATTAATTTTCATTACTATTTCCCAGAAAAAGTGAAAAATAAAACAGTAGTGGACAAAATAACATTTTTATTCATGACGGGAAATACTTGAAACAAAGAGCCCAGACATTTCTCTTTTGCCTTGGGCATAGCAAAAGGATTTATTTTCATCATAGCCCGACACAAATACTTTTCTCCTTGGGAAGAGCGAATTTTTTTTTTAAAATAACAAAACATTACTCAGAAATGTGCATCACAACAGGAACATCGACAGCAATCCAGTTCTGGCAAGCCACTCCATGCGTCACAAAATCGGGTAAATCCTTTTCAGAATCGTCTCCTATTATAGCATCAACTTCAGGAGGAGTCGGATGGATAAAACCTGCACTTCGGAAAACCTCTTGAATCGGACGAGTAACTACTTCTTGCTTGACTCTTGCAGACACGGGATGAAAACCAAGACCTTCTCCAGACTTGTTCTCGGGCAAAGTCAACACCTGGCCCCAACCTTCAGCCGAACCACTTTCAACCACTCGTCGCGCATCCTCAAAAGAAGAAATAGACGTCCCTTGCTTCTTCACTTCATTATTAGCAACATATAGAGCTTGGAATTGGGTTCCAACATCCTCATCAGCATCAATAAAAGAGAAAGATGACAAATGGCTTACCACCATAGCCTGCTCTCCACCAATCATAACCAGCTTTCCATGCCTTACAAACTTCAATCTCTGATGGAGCGTGGAAGTGACTGCCCCTGCATCATGGATCCATGGACGACCCAATAGGCAACTATAGGCAGCACGAATATCCATTACTTGAAAAGTGATCTGAAAAGTATGAGGACCAATTACTATAGGAAGATCCACTTCACCAATGACAGTCTTCCTAGAACCATCAAACGCTTTGACAATTACTCCACTAGGTCTCATGGGAGCACCTTGATATGAGAGTCGAGATAATGTAGTTTTGGGCATTACATTTAACGACGAACCTGTATCTACCAACACACTGGATAAAGTATCATTTCCGCAACTTATTGAGATATGTAAAGCCATATTATGGTTCCTTCCCTCCTCCGGAAGCTCTTCATCACTGAAACCAAGATTGTTACACGAAGTAATATTTCCCACAATTCCATCAAATTGGTCAACCGTCACATCATGATCCACGAATGCCTGGTCCAAGACCTTCATCAAAGCTTCTCTATGGGCACCAGAATCTCTCAGTAAAGCAAGCAAAGAAATCTTGGAAGGAGTTTGCAATAGTTGGTCCACAATCTTATATTCACTTCCCTTGATAAGCTTCAGAATCTCATCATCCTCAGGACGAGGGATAGGTTCATTGGATCGGCCTATCTCAACCCTTGGTTCAACATTTCTCGCTGGAATTTCTGCCGGTATGGGTCTCCTAACTTGAATTTCTGGTCTCTTCAAAGGTACTGCTGCAAAGACACGTCCACTTCTCGTAACTCTACTCACATCAGCAATGTTAACAAAAGATGGCCTTGTCGGTATAGGGACTTCTACCCCATTCTCAATCATTGTGGCATTATACTTATACGGTATATCTTGGTCTGAGTTGTAAGGCACAAGACCAGGTGGGTAAATGATCAAAGGAGCAACAGGTGCAGTCTGACTGTCGTAAACGATCTCTACTGATTCAGGCAAATTGAATTGTGGTATTATAACATTCACTTCATCCTCCGGATTTCTGTCATATGTAATAGTGATAACCCTCTGGTCTAACAACTTTTGAATATCCTCCTTCACAATAGGGCAATCGACCTCTCTTGAACAAAATTCACAAACATCATAATCATGCTGATGCCTAACAAAGGCAAGTCTTCTCAAACTCTGATGTAACCTGATCAACGACTCTCTTATGTGTTCAACTTGAAAAACTCAAAACTTTCCCGGACAACCTTCCACCATATTCACTGAAGCTTCCCCATGTCGAGGCAAAGGATTATCTCTAACATTTGGATTAACATCCTTGAAAGACAAGATACCATTATTAATCAACCTCTGCACGTCCGCCTTTAGAGCAAAACAATTTTCAAGGTTGTGCCCCGGCGACCCTTGATGATATTCACAAAACTGATCCGCCTTGTACCACGGAGAAGTACTGTTTGGTGCGATAGGAGGAGGTTTTGTCGTTATGAGATTCTTTCTGATAAGAGCAGGGAATAATTCAGTATAAGTCATAGGAATGGCATCGAATTGCGGTTTTCTTGGTGAACGGTTCTGGTTGTTGAATGGATAAGCATGTTGTTGAGGCTGCTGTTGAAATGGCCGTTGTTGAGTTGGTGGGGTTTGATGAGCTGGGGTCATCAAAGTTGGGCGGACAGCTGGAGTGACTGCCGCAACGTGCGAGTAACCTCTCCTCGGTCTCCCTGGGAAGATTGCGCTGACATCCTGTTCTTTTGTTTTCGGGAAAACACTTACAAACTTCTTAGTACTGCTAGACGGACTTCCTTCTTTAACCAAACGCCCTTCACGAATCCCTTCCTCTAACCGCATGCCCATGCTTACCATTTCGGTGAAGTCACTGGGTGCGTTGGCGATCATTCTTTCATAGTAAAAGGAACCTAAAGTCTTCAAAAATATCTTTGTCATCTCTTTCTCCTCAAGAGGAGGATAGATTTGAGCAGCAATTTCACGCCACCTCTGGGCGTATTCCTTAAAAGATTCTCTGTCTCTCTGGGACATCGCCCGGAGTTGGTCCCTGTCCAGTGCCATGTCAACGTTGTACTTATACTGGTGGACAAAAGCTTCGCTAAGATCGTTGAAGTTGCGGATTCGAATGCTGTCTAAACCCATATACCACTTTAGAGCAGCACCCGTCAAACTGTCTTGAAAATAGTGAATCAACAAGTCATGATCATCAGAATACGTAGACATCTTTCTCACGTACATAGTCAAGTGACTCCGAGGACACGAATCACCCTTATATCTTTCAAAGTCTGGCACTTTGAATTTTGCTGAAATCTTGACATTCGGAACTAAACAAAGGTCGTGCGTGTTCTTTCCAAACAAATCCTTCCCCTTTAACGCTCTGAGCTCCCTCTGCATTTCTTGGAATTGGTCTTGAAATTCTTCCATTCTATCAAAAAGACCCAAACTTTCAGCAGGCTCGGCAGGATAAGTAGGTTCATTCAGGTATGGCACATAGTGGATCACAGGAGCGGCAGTCGTCGTCACCGGTTGCGGGAAAGGTGTCACAGACGGGATTACCGGCGGCATGGCAGTTGTCTCTGGTTGAGGAAGAGACAAAGTAGATTGAAACAAAGGTTGTACGACAGGCTGATACCCCTCTGGCACAAAGTTGTAAGGCATTCCCCACGGAAAACCTTTTGGCATCTGATGTTGAAGCGGAGAGTTGATTTGAGTCACAGATGTTGGAACGGTGACAATCTCGGAAACCACAATAGTTGAAGTCTGAATCTCAGCAGCTGTAGTCGATGGCTGATTCTGAGCAGCCACCAAACTTTCCACTAGCGCAGTTAACTTTTCCATACCGACACGAAGGGTAGCGACCTCCTCACGAAGCTCATGGTTTTCCTGTTCCAGATCTTCCATTTTCCTCTGACGATTGGCTCGAGTATCGTATCGATGAGACAACTTGACAATCTTTCGGAGTGGAAAAAGAAACAAGGATAAGACTCTAGAAAACATGTAAAGTGGAATGTTGAATGATGCATGATATGTGATGCAAATGATAATTCATTTTAATAGTTTTTCAAGGAACTTCGATAATTTTGCACACATCAATGGTAAAGGAATTTGGAACAACAAAAACTCATCCATTAATCAAAAGCGGTAAATTACAACTTACAACTTTGAAACAACAAAACAATAAATTACAACTTTGGGATAACAACCCAATAATAAAGCGGTAAACTACAACTTTGGAACATGAAGCCCATAATAAAACAGTAAATTACAACCTTAGGACATGAAGCCCATAATAAAAGCAGTAAATTACAACTTTGGAACATGAAGCCCTTTTACAGAGTTTTACAAAATGACATCAGTAAAATAAAACTAAGAACTAAAGATCACTCAGAATCAACTTCGAGTGTTTCTTCTTCCAAACTCCATAGTACCTGAGATATCTGCAAAAATCATTCTTAAGTTCCTTGAAAAACAAGTTTTCTTACAAAAAAAAATGTTGATGAATGCATGAATGAATGATAATGCAACAGTTACACACAAGTTCACAAACATGGGGTTCAAAGGTCCAACGTTTTGAGCATGGAGTCAAGGGTAAAGCCCACCCCAAGGTATGTACTAATGGTTCAATCACTCCTGTAAGACAAGGTTCTAAGAGTTCCCAGAGTCTACATTCCTCCTTCGGATATTGCCAACGTCTTGATTACTCAATAATTAACAATATTCTCAAGATAAACTCATCCGAGCGTAGCATCGCGTAACAACTACTTCCGAATTACTCTGTTATAGTCTCCGCGCTACACCTAAAAGGCCAAGATGAGTTAGGGTTCTACGATTCTCAATTTCTCTGGCTCCTAGGTCGAAGATAATAATGTCTTCCCGATTACTCGGTAAACAAATATTATGTTCAAGAGGGCCTTCCATTGAGTGGGGGATCTCATGCCTCCTTCTTCGGGATTACTCCCTCAAAGTTAACATGACTGTACCGCCCGTCCTATTCTTAAGTGTAACTTAATCCGGGTATAGGATTCGTCCTTTGCAAAAAAACCCAAACAACCCCAATTTTAAACACATAATCAAACAAATCAAATAATAATAAAACAGATAAAACAAACTAGGCTTAACCCACTTAGGGATGGACAAGCAAGAGGTCAATCTTTCCCCAGCAAAGTCGCCAATTCTGTAGCGATAAAAAAATGTAGCGGGGTAAATCGGAGATCGAATTATTGATTAATTCGTCTCACAAAAGCAAGAGTCGCCACCACGCTTTATTATTTCCAAGGGAAAAGGGGAAAGAGCGAAATAAAACCCTAAATATGCAATGTAAAATAATACTTTTTAAAAGTAATAAAAATACAAGGCGTTTTTGAAAAGAGATCTATGGTTCGGGGGTTGGTTATACAATGGGAAGGTATTAGCACCCAATGTATCTATAGTACTCTATAGGAACCTTTTGAAATATCTGTTTATTAAAATGTTCGTTTGATTTAAAAATAAATTGTTTTGGCCGAAAAGGGGTACGAACGGTTTTTTGAAGATACGACGACCTAATGTCGAAGTTTTGGCTTAAAAGGTGTCAATTTTTGAAAAGATTGGATGTTTGAGGAAAAAATTGTCTTAAGTTTTAATGAAATGAAACTATTCGCATGATTGGACTCGAGGACATGAAGTCGACCAGTTTAATCATTTTTCCCTTGGATTTAGACGTAAACAGAATAACCAAATAACAATGAAATAATTAAACAGAAAATTAGATAGATAAGTGATATACAACAATTAAATAAAAGACTAAATAGTGTGAACATGCATTTTTGTATTTTTATCTAATATTAAGGGAAAGAAAATGTTTTAATAGTTTTCATTTTTATGCATTTTTTTAATATGGACAAAGCATGAGAATTAATTTAAAGAAAATAAAATGTTTTTAATTTTTTATTATTTTTTAGGTTTCTATTTTTATATGTTTTTAATATGTTAATATAAAGTGTTACTTTAAGAATTATTAAATAACTCTAAACCAAATTAAAAATTAAAAGGTTATTAACTTAAATCTAATTAAAAAGGAATACTAAAATTATTAAATTAATCTTAAAGTTAAACTTAATAAAAGGGTCAAATTATTAAAAATGTTTTAATTAAATTACACCTATTTGATTAAGTTACTAATTAACTAACTTAACAATAATTCTAAAAAAAAGGCTAAGGAAATCAAATAGAAAAGGGGGTATCAAGGATCAAAGGGGGTAAACATAAACTAATTACATGGGCCAAAGGGGTTCCAAGTGCCCAATCAGGAAACAGACAGAAATAAGGGGTGGTAAAGGTGTTCGTTGGGCTTTAGGCAAGAACCGGGTCAAGTCCATTTGCTCAAAATTGTTTAGGGTTAAGCATAATTTGTTTAGTTTGGGGAACAAGGGATTAGGGTTAAGGAAATGTACAGAACGACGCTCATCTTCTCGTTCTCATGTTCTTCTTCTTCATGCTTTCGCCTCTGAGTTCCTTGCCACGGCCACCGGTACCTCGACCTTCTTCTTCCCTCCAACCAGACGCTAGGGGGCGACGGATTTACGGTACAATTTCATCTTTTATTCGTTAGGGTTTGTTACGATTTGCATGTTTATGATTTTGTGTCCATTTGATTCTGACTTCGTTTTTCTTACATGATTATTTGAGGTATTTTTGAGAGAAAGAGAAAAGTTACCCTTGGAGACGGAGGAGGAAGGTTGGGGCGTGCGTAGGAGGCCAATACGGCGAGGAAACGCATGATGCTTGCTTCAGTTGCCTGGTACTCTGTTTATTATTTTTGTTTAGTGATGAAGCTCCTGAAAACAAAAACTTTCTTCTTCCTCTTGCTAGCCTTTGTCTGCTTCACTGTTGCCTTTGAATACTTTTCTCTCTTCTTCTTTTGCCTTTACACGCTTATGTTGCCTTGAACATGCTATTGTTGAAAAATTATTTTTTGACTAGCTTGATGATGTTGATGCTTGAATGCTGCCTTCGTTTGTATGCTTTTCCTCTTCTTCTTCGCTGTGATTCTGTTGCCTTTTTGTATTAGCCTATTATGATGTATCTGAGGCTTTTGTGGGTTTGGACATTGGTTTGATAAAAAGCTTGCATTGTTCTGGGTTTTGCTTTGGTTGGATGGACAGGGGTTATGGTTTTAGGCCATATTGGTTGTTCTAGTTTATGCAGGTTTAGGCCATGTTGGTTTGTGGCCTTGGTTTTGCTTTGAAATGGCCATTGTTTTGCTGTCTTGAATGCAGGTTCTTGGTATCTTGAGAATTTTCTTCTTGTATTTGTTTGGCAGCTTTTGTTTTTTGAAGGCTTGAAACAGGTTATGAACTCCCTATGTTTTTGAAGGGTTTTGTTGTTATAATAGTTTGGCCTTCCTATCCTTGAGGTTTACGTTACAGGTTGTATATTTTACTATATTTCTACCTTCTCTCTGCACATTAGGCTGCTACATCAGTTTTGTTTCTATTCCTTTTCTATGCTTCCCATTTTCTTATTGTATTACTGCTGATTTGTTTCTATTCCTTTTCCTGCCTAAGGCCAAAACCTGTTAAAACCAACTCTTCCTCTCTTCTCTCTCTCTAGTACAATTTGATACATTAAAAAATAATGTGTACTGTACTTGGTTCTGAAAAAGCAAGCTGGAAAATGATGTAAAATGGAAATGTATTGCTTGCATATATGGTTTAAACTGCATATCTCTCTTTGTCTACTGCATGGGAGCCTTATGTTTTTGGCCTCTTCCATACTTTGGCATGTTTACGTTGGAATTGGCTTGTGTTGAAAATGCATATGCTGTTTTGCTATGCATTTTATGTTTTGCTTTTGAAATATGCAATTGGCTTTTGAAAATGCAATTGGTTTTGAACTATGCTGTTTATTTTGAAAAATGCAATTTTGACAAGAGTGAATTTGTGCATATTTAAATTTGTGCATTCATTTTTATCAATAAAATTCATCCCTTTTTGTGAACCGGGAGAAATCCCGTGATTTGCAAAAAATGGTAACACTGATTCCAGCCGTTTGCTTTTAATGATGAACGCTTAAAATTAATCATCTGCTTTTAATTATCTATTTATTTCTGACTTTTTTCTTTTAATTCTTTGCAGGTAAAAATCAAATGGGCATTAAAGAAGTATTGGATAGAAGATGAAGATTTAGAATTTAGGAAAAATTAGAATAGTTTTTATTTTACTTTAAACATTTTATATAATTATCATTGTAAATATTTTCCAAATAATACAGTATTTAAATGACAATTGTAATAATTTAGAATAAAGATGAATAAAATTCTATTATTTTACCCATTAATTCTTTTCTTCTTTCCAATTGTTTATTTTATCATTTATAATTCTTTAAATTATATAATAACTGAAAATAAATTTCAATTACTTAAATTCAGAATAATAAACAATTAAATAAACATCATTGATCAATAAACTTCTCTTCAATTATTTACTTCATTATTCATAATTCTCTAAATTATAATAACTGAAAATGAAATTTCAACTATTTAAACTTAGAATGACAAATAATTAAATAAACATTGTTGATCAGTTAACTCTTCAATTATTTACTTCATTATTTATAATTTTCTAAATTATAATAACTGAAAATAAGATTTCAACTATTTAAACTTAGAATAATAAATAATTAGATAAACATTGTTGATCAATTAATAAACTTCTTTTCAGATATTTACTTTATTATTTATAATTCTTTAAATTATAGAATAACTGAAAATCAATTCCAATTATTTAAATTCAGAATAATAAATAATTAAATAAACATCATTTAAGCATTGATCAGTTAATAAATTTAGCGTTCAAAAATAAACAGCTCTTGACTTGAAAAAGTTATGAATTTAAAACTGCTTTGAAAATTGATAAAAATAGGTCAAAACACTTGCAATGCAATGATGCAGATGGGAGATGGTATCTTAGGTCAAAATTTGGGGTACAACACACGTGCCACAAGAAACGTCTGCTAATCAATTTACCGATTGTGTGGCCAACTTGACTGCTGAGAATGGGTTGGGTTTCTCTGACGCCGATCTGACTGCCAAAGGAAAAAACCATAACGACACCCTGCATGTCTCCATTGAATGCAGGGGTACTACTCTTGCCCATGTGTTGGTAGATACCGGTTCTTCATTGAACTTATTACCCAAGAAGGCCCTAGACAGGTTGGATTGTAAGGGTTTAGAGCTCAAGCATAGTAACATTATTGTTCGGGCCTTTGACGGTTCGAAAAGGATGGTACATGGGGAAGTTGACATTCCAATCAGGGTTGGTTCTCAAGTTTTTGATTCTACTTTCTATGTGATGGACATCCGACCATCCTATTCTTGTTTGCTGGGTCGTCCATGGATCCACAAGGCTGGAGCTGTGACCTCCACACTACATCAGAAGCTTAAGTACCCGGTCAGAGGGAAGATTGTTACAGTTCAGGGGGAGGAAGAGTACATGGTCAGCCACCTCAACTCGTTCCGGTACGTAGAAATGGATGGGGAATTCATTGAGACCCCCTTTCAACACTTTGAAGAGGTGCCTCAGACATTGGCAGCAGCAGAGACTGTGACTGAAGAGGGTTCTCCTTTGAATATGGCTTCCTTAAAGGATGCCCGGGCTGTGATTGAGAAGGGCGAGTGTGCAAGCTGGGGCCGAATTCCTGATTTTACTCCGAAGACTGACAAATTGGGTTTGGGTTTCACTGCAGAGGCTCAGAGGGCTGTTCGTAAGGCAAGGATTGGAAGACCTCCGGTATTCATCACCAACCCGAGAGTGAATGCTATTGAGGACGAAGCGGAAGAATCTGAGTTCGATAGCTGGATCTACCCAACAACCGACGGTGGACCAAGCAACTGGACGGCGAAAGACTTCATACCTATTACTTTTGTCACTCAGTAATGAACTCCTTTGTTTTAAAGTTGTAACGAACAATAATTTGAAACTTTATGGCCCGGTGTCTTACCCGGGGTACCGTGGCTTCATTTGTGAGGGCTTTTGTGTGTCACTTTCATATATCATTAATAAAAGCATTGGACGTTTTTTTACATTTCAAATATTGCGCTCCTTGTCTTTCTTTATTATATATTGCAAAACAGCTATATTTACACACACTCACTTATACAGGTTCCAATCCACTCTGGATCTCACTGGTAACGACTCTGCTACTACCAGTTATGACTTTGAAAATCCGATCAACTTAGCCGAGGACGAAGGTGAAGATGATTGCGAAGTGCCTGGTGAGCTTGCGAGATTGCTACTCCAGGAAGAGAGGGCCATTCAGCCACATGAAGAGCCATTGGAAACAGTAAATCTGGGTACTGAGACAGACATAAAGGAAGTCAAGATTGGGGCCAATCTGGAGGCTAGTGTGAAACAATGGTTGATTCAGATGTTGCATGACTACGTGGAAATCTTTGCCTGGTCTTACAAAGACATGCCTGGATTGGATACCGACATTGTGGTTCATCACTTGCCTACCAAGGAAGAATGCCCTCCGGTAAAACAGAGGGTCCGCCGCATGCGTCCAGAGATGTCCGAGAAAATCAAAGCTGAGGTTATGAAACAATTTGATGTCGGGTTTCTAGCAGTGACTTCTTACCCTCAGTGGGTCGCCAACGTGGTTCCAGTACCAAAGAAAGATGGTAAGGTCCGAATGTGTGTTGATTACAGGGATTTGAACAGGGCGAGCCCTAAGGATGATTTCCCTCAGCCTCATATCGACGTTCTGGTTGACAATACTGTTCAGCATAAGGTATTCTCCTTCATGGACGACTTCTCCGGTTATAATAAGATCAAGATGGCTCTTGAAGACATGGAAAAGACCACTTTTGTTACTCAGTGGGGCACCTTTTGCTACAAGGTCATGCCTTTTGGGTTGAAAAATGTTGGGGCAACCTACCAACGTGCCATGGTTGCTTTGTTTCATGACATGATCCATCATGAGATAGAAGTATATGTCGACGATATGATTGCAAGGTCCCAAACTGAGGAGGAACACCTTGACCATCTGCAGAAACTGTTTGACCGTCTGAAGTTGTACAAGCTGAGGTTGAACCCAAACAAGTGCACCTTTGGGGTGAGATCTGGAAAATTTCTAGGTTTCGTCGTGAGTGACAAAGGTATTCAAGTGGACCCTGCCAAAGTGAAAGCCATACAAGAGATGCCAACTCCCAAGACTGAGAAAGAAGTCAGAGGCTTTCTAGGACGGCTGAACTACATTGCCCGATTCATCTCGCACCTAACTGCTACCTGTGAACCAATCTTCAAGCTACTGAAGAAAGATCAAGTAGTATGTTGGAACGATGAATGTCAGGCCACTTTCGAAAGAATCAAAGAGTACCTCCAAGAACCACCCATTCTTATGCCACCGGTTGAAGGGAGACCTATAATACTATACTTGACAGTACTTGACAGCTCAATGGGGTGTGTGCTGGGGCAGCATGACGAGTCTGGCCGAAAAGAGCACGCCATTTATTACCTTAGCAAAAAGTTTACCGACTGTGAGACCCGATACTCACTGCTCGAGAAAACTTGCTACGCTTTGGTATGGGCTGCTCACCGGTTGAGACAGTATATGTTGACTCACACTACTCTGTTGATTTCTAAAATGGATCCCATCAAGTACATCTTCGAAAAGCCTGCTCTGTCTGGAAGAATAGCAAGATGGCAGATGATGTTGACAAAATACGACATCCAGTACACGACTCAAAAAGAAATCAAGGGAAGTGTATTGGCAGACCATTTGGCACACCAGGCAGTGGATGACTACTAGTCCATGAACTTTGAATTTCCAAACGAGAATATCATGGTAGTGACTGATTGTGAAGTACCTGGACCGGATGAAGGACCTGAGGAAGGATCCCGATGGTCTATGCACTTTGACGGAGCCTCAAACGCTTTGGGTAATGACATCGGCGCTGTGATCATATCTCCAAAAGGAACTCATACTCCACTCACCGCCCGACTATGTTTCAACTGCACTAATAACATGGCGGAGTATGAGGCATGCATCATGGGTCTTCAAGCTGCAATTGACTTAAGGATCAAGTTTCTGAGTGTCTTCGGAGATTCCGCTCTCGTGGTCAATCAGATCAAAGGTGAGTAGGATACGAAACACCCAAATCTTATTCCTTACAAAGAGTATGTGTTGACGTTGATTCCCCACTTCGAGGAGATAACTTTTGAACACTTCCCAAGAGAGGAGAATCAGTTGGCGGACGCGCTGGCTACGATGTCTTCTATGTTCAAAGTCAAATGGGATAACGAAGCTCCCCGGGTCATTATCTGGAAGTTGGACGAACCTGCACATTGCTGCGATCTTGAGGCTGAAGAGGTAACTGAAAAACTCTGGTATCATGAAGTGAAGAGGTACCTTGAAGCTCAAGAATACCCCGAGGGCTCATCTGTCAATGACAAAAAGTTTCTGAGAAGGTTCGCGGCAAAGTTCTTCCTCAACAACGACATTCTTTACAAGCGAAACCATGATTCAACCTTACTGCGTTGTGTGGACAAGACTGAAGCAGAAAGGATCATGGCAGAGCTGCATGAAGGTACCTTCGGAACACATTCCAGTGGACATACCATGGCAAAGAAAATCCTTCGGGCAGGATATTTCTGGTCCACAATGGAAGCCGACTATTATCAACACTCTCGGACGTGTCACAAATGCCAAATCTATGCTGATAAGGTGCACGTTCCTCCAGTTCCTCTGAACGTATTGACAGCACCTTGGCCTTTTGCAATGTGGGGCATTGATATGATCAGCGAGATCAGACCAACGGCATCCAACGGGCATCGCTTCATCCTGGTAGCGACTGATTACTTCACAAAGTGGGTTGAAGCAGCTTCCTATGCTACCGTAACCAAGAACGTCGTGGCACAGTTCATTCGGCACAACCTGATCTATCGATACGGCATACCTGAGAGGATCATTACGGATAATGGTACCAATCTTAACAACAAGATGATCACTGAGCTCTGCGAACAATTCAAGATACAGCACCACAACTCTTCTCCCTACCGGCCGAAGATGAATGGGGCTGTCGAAGTAGTAAATAAGAATATCAAGAAGATTGTGCAGAAGATGACAGTGACCTATAAATATTGGCACGAGATGTTACCGTTCGCTCTTCATGGGTACCGTACCTCAGCACGGACGTCAACAGGGGCAACACCCTTTTCCTTGGTCTATGGCATGGAGGCAGTCTTGCCTATTGAAGTCCAGATACCCTCTCTCCGGATAATGAAGGATGCAGGTTTGAGCGAAGATGACTGGATCCAGACCCGAATTGATCAATTAAATCTAATCGATGAAAAGAGACTCACTGCTATTTGTCATGGTCAAACGTACCAAAAACGGATTATCAGGGCATTTAACAAGAAAGTCAGACGACAAGAGTATCAAGTCGGGGACCTGGTAATCAAGCGCATCATTCTTCCTCAAAATGATCCCAGGGGAAAATGGACCCCTACGTACGAGGGACCATTTGTGGTTAAACATATCTTCTCAGGAGGAGCTATGATTCTAACCACCATGGATGGTGACGACCTTCCTCACCCCGCCAATGCAGACATAGTAAAAAGATACTACGCATGAATAAAAGACCCGCTAGGTTGATACACCTAGGCAAAAATAAGGGCTTCCCGGCGAACCAAAAGGGTTCGAGCAAAAATAAGGGATGAAATAAAAAAAATCTGTACACCCGGCAAGTCGAAAACCTGAAAAGGCGGCTTGGGCAAAAATGGGTATCCCGGTGGACTGAAAACCCGAAAGGGCGGTCCAGGCAAAAGTTAGGGATTAAAGCGTAATACTATGTCTCATTGGATCACCTTGCATCTAGAATTCGGCAATAACTATCAGGCTCAGACGACATCAATCAATCAGCTTCATCTTCAACTAAGCAGCGAATTGATGAGACGCTTGAAGACATAAAGGCGATAGCAGAGTTGAAACCCAGTGGGATTATTTTCACATAGCTATTTTGTTTTCTGTTCACAAAATTGTATAAACTCTATGATTGTTCGGCGGCGTTCTCTTACTAGGACGTCAGCCCCTTGTACACAAAACGCCTATTTGCAGGCAAATGCAAAAAACAATACAAATCCACTTTTCCAGACAAATTGCCAATTGTTTTTCTTTTTCTGTTTTGTTTTGCAAAGAACGTCCAATGTTCATTTTTGATATATGCGTTTGACACTAATTGCTAATCATAAATATTTGCATACGAAACAAAGGACTAATTACAGGTGACATCAGAAACAGGGGCAATAATGAGTTGTCTAAGCGATCTAGTTGCTCTGTCCACCCAGGTACCAAGGTAAGTTCGGCTGAAGAACGTAACCAAGATACCTCTACTCCCTGCAGAGTAAGACAAGAGTCAGCCATACTCTCCCCGAGCAGAGTTGGTCTCCCATCAGTCCTGAAAAGGCACAGTATTACCCAGCAAGTCAGCGATGCTCTCCCCAAGCAGAGTTAGTCTACTGTCAGCCTTAAGGAAGTTGGGTATCCCCAGAAGATCTCAATATTCCCCAGCGGAGTATGCAGATATTCCTCAGCAAGCATCCCCGGCAGTCTTAATATCCCTCGACGGAAATATAAGATTGTTCCCCGGCGGAATACACACACCCCAGTGGAACCATTCCCCAGTACAGTTCAAAAGATTTCTCAGGAGAGTTGAATCCATATCCCCAGTAATTTCTGGAAGCTTATCCCCAGTAGATTCTGGAAGCTTATCACCTGCAGAGTACATACGTCTCTCCCTGACCATATTCAAAGGTTATTCCCCACCAGAGCTTATAACTGGGTTATCCTTAGCTAATTACCACGGAAAGATCGTCCTCGGCAAAGTTCTTCCTATCCCCAGTGGAGTTATCATCCAAATCTCAGCGAAGTATCTCTTCCCATAGAGTAATTCCCCGCAGAGTAATCTCTCCAACAAGTTTATTCCCCAACGGAGTCATCTTCTCCTACCGGTTTATTCTTGCAACCATCATCCCCAGCGGAAATGAAGAACTCTACTCTTCAGCATCAGCCCAGGATTCAACAAGCTCCCGGCATTCATCAAGTATTTATTTTCCTAGACGAAAATACATTCATAGACATTTCACATTTCATACATCCTGCTTACATACATGATAAAGTGCATACAACACAATCTCATTTGTTTTTGAGAACATCATGACATTGCATACAACTGATGTTTTTCCTTTTCAGGAAAAAGGTCAATCCAAAGATGATTACTATCAACTATCCCAGTTCCAGATTCGATACCTGTATCTAGCCAGGGCATATCTGTGAGCGATTGATTGTGGATTCGACACCTGTATCCAGCCAGGGCATATCTGCATGAAGAGTTTAGAGATTCGACACCTGTATCTAGCCAGGGTGTAGACGACTAATTCCAGATTTGATACCTGTATCTAGCCAGGGCATATCTGTGAGTGATTGATTGTAGATTCGATACCTGTATCCGGCCAGGGCATATCTGCATGAAGAGTTTAGAGATTCGATACCTGTATCTAGCCAGGGCATATTTGTAGACGATTAATTCCAGATTCGATACCTGTATCCAGCCAGGGCATATCTGTGAGTAATTGATTGTAGATTCGATACCTGTATCCAGGCAGGGCATATCTGCATGAAGAGTTTAGAGATTCGATACCTGTATCTAGGCAGGGCATATCTGTAGACGATTAATTCCAGATTCGATACCTGTATCTAGCCATGGCATATCTGTGAGTAATTGATTGTAGATTCGATACCTGTATCCAGCCAGGGCATATCTGCATGAAGAGTTTAGAGATTCGATACCTGTATCTAGCCAGGGCATATCTGTGAGTGATTGATTGTAGATTCGATACCTGTATCCAGCCAGGGCATATCTGCATGAAGAGTTTAGAGATTCGATACCTGTATCCAGCCAGGGCATATCTGTAGACGACTAATTCCGGATTCGATACCTGTATCTAGCCAGGGCATATCTGTGAGCGATTGATTGTAGATTCGATACCTGTATCTAGCCAGGGCATATCTGCATGAAGAGTTTGAAGATCAACCCCTGTAACAGGCCAGGAAACCATCTTCCTTTCTCAAAGTACGCAAGTTCTCGCTAAGGAATCTCTTACGCGATCGACACCTTCAGATGGCATCTATAAGCCCATCTCCACAACTATCCATCACATTTCCAAATGGCATCTATAAGCCCATTCCCGACAAGGTTCTGTCACATCTCCAGATGGCATCTATAAGCCCATCCTCCTATCCACCATCTCTCCAAATGGCATCTGTAAGCCCATTCCCGATATCACATTGCTGGTTTTCTACTATGCGAGTGCAAATTTCTGGGCACTCTAGTGTTCAATCCTCTTCCACCTTCGGATCACGAAAGGCACGCAAGCAAATCTACATCCTCAGGTCTAAGAAGATTGAACAGAGGCAACTGTTGTACCCCAAAATTTTCCCTCCCATATTCTTCAAAGTTTATCAAGAATCATCCTCAAATGGTTCAAGACTTTTTAAAGATTGCATAGTCAAACATCCTCCTAAGCCAGTCAAAATTAGGGTTTTGGTTCTTGCAAGGAAGTTGAGGTTTTCAAGGGCTCAATCAAGTCCAATAGGCCTATACATATTGTCAAGCATCTACATGCCAAGTTTCAAGGCTCACATGGTCAAGTTGCACAGTCAAAAGCCCTATTTGGTTCATAATCAACTACAGGGGTAAAATGGTCATTTTACAGTCAAAAGTCAAAAATTTTGGTCAACATCTTATTTTGAGCACACAATCATCATTTGATCAAGTCTTGATCATGATTCCACAAGAATGGCTCAAAAATCATCAAGGATGCAAAAGTTGCTATTTTTGAACAGTTGAAAAGTCAACTGTAACTTGACCAGAGCATAACTTTTTCATGGTTCATCATAAAAATCCCATCCAATGCTCATTTTGAAGGGGATGACATTTACTACAACTCATCTTCACATTCCAAGTCCAATAAATGCTCTCACAAAAAGTTATCAATTTCTACATTATAGGTCATTTTCAAAAGTCAACAAAAAGGAATTTTAAGTCAAAGACCATAACTTGAGATTGGTAAATCCAAATGACATGGGACAAAAGGCATTGGTTAGAGGACTTCAAGACCTTTCCAAAATGTCCAAGAACATGTTCATATGATCAAAATTGAGTAAGATATGCATTGGAGAAGTTGGGAAATTTTTGTGAAATGGCAAAAGTCAACTATCCTTAAAACTTCAATTTTTGACAAAAGGGCCCACTTTCTTCCACTTGATTCAGCCTTGTCATGCCACACACGTGTCCCATGCTTAATTTCAAGATGAAACATTTATTTTTCTATTTTATTTAATTTTTATTGATTTAATTCATTTTAAATCTATAATAATTCAAATAAAATCTAAAAAATTAATGGAATAACATCTTTTGGTTTGAATAGCTTTTATATGTCATATGCCAGCTAACAAATTCGTGCCAAGCCTTTTTGTGCATAAAATCCAAGATTTGAACCAAGTTTGGAAAGTTCTTCAATGGTGGTCAACCAAATCTCCAAACTTAATTACACAAGGATACAAGCCCAGCTGCTGACCTAATTTTGTTCACACATACATAAGCAAGCATTACAAACCTAATTCAGACCCAAGCATTGCTGAAACGGCCAAAAAACAAAACTGAAAATTGTTGAAAAAGTGTGAGATCTAGAACAAGGTTGCAAGCATTTTCAGACAAAAAGGAGAACGTGACGTCCTTCCTTGCCATCCCCTGAAGCTAGCACGACCCTTATCGCATCCTAAGACCACCTATCAAGCACTGTAGGTACTCACGAAGTCACCTCTGAACATGGAATCGTGTTTCTCCATTCTTGCATTTTTTTCTCAAAAAAATTAGCATATCCATACTCCTTGCTTGATTTCTAACCTAATGGCATTATTCAATTTCATTTTTAGGCCTTGTATGACAATACCCGTGCCTAGGGTTTGTTTGTCTTGTTTTTAGGTATTTTGTTTACAGGTGAAATTAGAACAAACCATAAGCATAGATGTGATCAGGAGACATGGACGATCATAACCATGGGCTTGGATGGAGTTTTTGAAGCCTAGGGATGGTTTTAGGAAAGGCCTGCGAAACTTCCTGCGGATAGAAATCCGCAGGTAAAAAACCAGTGTCCAAGGAAGAAGACGCTGACGCGTCTCCCTCTCATTCGCTCTTTTAAAATAACGCGCGTTATATTTTTTTTCCAGGGCATTGTTTGATTCACCAATATATTATTTGCTTATTATTATTATTTCAATTGAACAAGGCAGTTGGGTTGGTTAAGGCGTGCAGGCATTGAACGTTGGGACCTGGGTTCGAATCCCAGGTCCCCCAAATAATTTGTTTCCATTTTTTCTTATATAATCCCATGCAGGCTTCAAAGCATAGTCCATCATGCACCTCATATCCAAGCGCGCCAAGTGGCCATTCTCACAGATCTGATGGCCATGATGTGCAGGCTACCATGTTCCTGGTCAACCCACGCTCTAGGCAATCTCAAAAGTCCAAGCAAGGCCTGTATGCGTTAATGGGCCAGATTTCCAAATTCACCTCCATTCTGGGCCCAGAACCCCCTTGCTTCATTTCCTTTTTCCTTTTTATTTTATATTTTCTAGTTTTTTTATTTTTTTTATTTTTTCTAATTATTATTATTATCACTAAAATTAACATAATTAATTTTTCACAATAAAATTCAGAAAACCAAAAAATATTTTTATTAATTACTTTTTGTAAATAAATAAATAAATTAATTTAGTTTAAATTAGGTTTAATTTTAATCTTCTTTTTACAGTAAATAAAAATGAATTAGATTTAGGGTTTTTCCTTTGAAACTTTTAATTTTTTTTTTATTTTATTTCATTAAAACATAAAAAAACACAAAAAATACTTTTTCTTTAATTAATTAATTAATTAATTAGTTATCAGGTTTAATTGCAAAAAGGGACAAATTCAATTCTTTTCTCAAAAAAAGGGTCAAAACCCTAAGGACATCCCGATTCAATCTTTCGCGCGCATTTTTATTTTAATTCATTATATTTATGTATCTGCTCCGGAAATGTAATAGTTAATTAGGCTTTTATCGCTTTATTTACTTTCTCATATTTATTTTCCAAACGGGTTTTGTTTTTGGCGATGTATATACCCGCGCCTTGTAATAGCGTAGATTCAACTTTCCGCAATTTATTTTCCGCACTCTTAACTGTTAATATGCATGAAAGACTTGTATGACAAATAAAATCAATCCGTAGCTCACAAACGCATGATCAAAGATAAACATAACCTGAAACAACACACATGCACATGCCACTCCTAGGGTACGCCTCACTGGTTGCCTCGACGTGGTCATCAAGTATAGGGTGTCTTAGAGGTCACCCTCCTGTCTAAGATCCAGTTGCCTCGAAACGGTTGCCTCAGATAAAAAGGATCTAGGACATTAGGGTTACCACTAAGGCGTCCTACCATTGCTTTGTTGACCACATTGTCCCTATAATCGAATTGACCCGAATAACTCCAACGATGGTGCTACCTACCTCTCAATGGTGGGATAGCACTATCTAAAGGACTCTTACACAACCTAATTCCTTAGAGTAGGTAGATTTCTTCTGGGTACTTGCTCTTTCAAACAAACAAAACAACTTTTCGCACCTACACTTTCAAAAAGTTTTCAAACAAATACTTCATACACTCTTGAGGACTGATACAAGAGTTATCTAGAAGTTTCAAACTAAACTTTTTTTCAAAACCCACAAACACTTGAAAAGCAAACAATTTTGAAAACATAGAGCAAGTACCTAAGAGCCCGTGGATAACCACGGATAGAAAGGGTGCTAACACCTTCCCTTTCTATAAATCTACCTCCCGAACCGAGAGACATCTCGAAAAAGGAATTTTGTTGTGCTTTTGTCCTTTCCTTGTTGGAGAACATAAAAGACGGTGGCGACTCTTGCTTACCGCGACATTTCGCGAACCAGCTTTAAAACAGTCAGTTCTATTTCCACCGATCACAGAACTGGCGACTCTGCTGGGGATATTAATAAGTGAGGTGTACCTTAGGATTAGACCACTCTTATGTTTTCAATTGCTTGTTTGTTTGCTTTAATATTGTGGGCCTGTCTTGGAGCTTCATAGATCCTAACCCGGATCTGGGGGATACCTTTTAGAAAAATTTGTTATTTTCCTCTTTTCCTTTAGACAATGCTATCCTACTATTAGTGAGTAGGTAGCCTTGTCGTTCGATGTTTTAAGGACAATCGAAGGGACGTTACAGTCACGAAGGCAATTATAGAGGTGCTTTAGAAATTCTATTTTAGGGACTAGATCATTTACCGAGAAGGCAACTGTAGGGTCATCGAGGGACTATGATCTTTTGATTTTACGGGTCTTTGCTAAAGCATTCCTGTCTCATGACTATTTTTTTTAAAGGCAACCAAAGTGGGTGTACCTTAGAGGTACTTGTATGCAATTGTGTTGTGTTTAAGTTATTTTTGTCTTTTTATTAAGTTTGCTAGCGTTTGGTTTTAGTCTTTGTCATACATGTCTAGTTACTAGCAGTTAATATGAAAAGAAGTAAAAGAAAATGCAGAAAATAGAGTGTGATACGGTGGGAGAACTGACTTGAGGTTTTGCGTTTGTGTTCGCAAATGTTTCAGTTTAGCAAGAGTCGCCACCGACTTTTTATTTTATCCAAAGGAAAGGTCAAAAAGCACAGGAAAGACCTTTGAGATGTTTTCTTGGGTTCGGGGGGTAGATTATGAAAAGGGAAGGTGCAAGTACCGTTTTCATCCATGGTTATCCATGGGCTCTTAGTTACTTGTTTAGATCACTTGCTTTTGCTTTCCAATTGTTTGAAATGGTGCTTTGTGTGTGGTTTTAATTTTTTTTTTAAAAGAGGCCTTTTGTCTAGGCAACCTTTGTAATGATTCTTGTTTGAATGTATACAAAGGTGTATGTCTTTTGAAAAGATGTTTTCAATGCTTGAAAGTTTGTTTTGGGAAATGTTTTGAAATTGTGTTGTGATGTGGGTTTGAAAATAGCAAGGATGTTTTCAAGTTATGATGAAGTAACTAAGAGTTGTCTACCCTATCTACTCAAGAGTCTTTCCTACACATTTTTAACCCTTTTACATTGTTGTTTTACCATTGCATTTGGTAAACAACCTTGTATTTGGATGTTAAACAGGACAGGCGCGGGTCATCGTATTGACCATGATAGCAATTGTGCCAAGTATCTTAGCAAATTTTTGAGGGACTAGATCATTTTGTATAGGCAACCAAGATAGCGTCATCGAGGGACTATGATCTTTTTGTTTTGTTTTTGTTTTGCCAAGATACTCAACATGAATACAATGGCCATTTTAAAGGCAACAAGTGGATGAAACCCTAGGGGTGCATGTGTGCATTGTGTTGCCATTTTCATGCATTTTTGTCTTGTATTAGGTCTAGCTATTTGTTTTGATTTTGGATTTTGCATACAAACCCTAATCTCTATCATGGCATATTTAAAAGCATAAATGCGTAAAAATAATCTAAACTATTACAACATTGATATGGGGAGGGGGATACAATTTTGAATAGGGGATTATTTTGCAAGAAATTGAAACCCTAAGTTATTACAACCCAATTAAATCTCTTTGCTCAAATGATAAATAAACAATATTTAAATAAGCAATTAAATATAAGTATGCAAAATATTATAAATATGAAAAAAAAAATGTTTTTTTTGATATTTTTTATGTATGTAAAAAGAAAATATTTAATGTATTAAAAAAAAGAAAATAAAAAGTTATTTTTGTTAAGGGTAAAAAACCCTAATTTTTGGTTTAAGAATATGTATGAAAATTATAATATTTATTTATTTATGTACAGTAAAAAAATAAAAATATATACAAGTGTCAAGAAATAAAAATATATTGGAAAAATATTATTTTTAATAAGGATGGAAATCCTAGTTTTTTTTTTTGTTTTAAGATAAATATATATTATATTACTTATTTTATGTACAAGAAAATAAATATAAATATATACAAAGATATTAAGAAATAAAACATGTGAAAAAATATTATTTTTATATGTATAAATAATGAAAATAAAAATATATAATATTTCTATAATATTTATAAGTTTTTATTAAAGAAAATAAAAGTATATGCTATTTAGTAATTATTTTTATGTCTAAAAAATAATAAAATAAAATGTTAAAATTTATGAAAATGTTTATGATATTTTTTTATGTTTAGAAAATATAAAATAAAACCAGAAATGAAAAATAAATAGAAAAATACAAAAATATAATGAAATGGGCCAGTGGGTGCAAGAAGCAGGTCAGGGGGTGCAAAAAGCCATGTCAAGCCAAGCCCAGCCCAGTTACAACTTCATCTTCAACCTTTGAACAAAAAACACGTGTTCTAATGTACAACTCGTATCTCCTGCATTTGTGCTTAAAAACGAAAACTTGCAACATGAAAGTTATAGAGCATGATCACACGATTCTAACCATATAAAAAACTTAATCTAACTCTCAAAGACCAGAGAGAATTTCTATGGCCCTAATTTCTAACCTAACTTTTTCAGGAAGTTCATCATTCAAATTCTCTCAGCACACTTAACTTAAATGAAAACTAAGCATATGTACAGCTTAAGGGCTATGAGTACTACATTTTTTATTCACAAACCTAAGCCTAACGATTCCTAAATAGAGAGATAGAAAGTTGACAAATACCTGTTTTAGTTGAACTCGTGTATGGCAATGTGGAGGTTTTTAATGAGGCCTGAGATGCTTGGGAGCTTGCTTGAACTTCCTCTAACCTTCCCCAATGCTTAGTTTGCTTTGGATTTTCTTGAACAAACTTGTAGAAGTCAACCTGCACAAGTTGACAACTGAAATGGTGAAGCTTGCAAATAGAGTTACAGTCAATGGCCAATGGTTGGGATAACTCATGTGGGTTATATGGAATGTATTTGAACAGGTTTGGGGCAAAACGCACGACTAGTTTTTGTTATGGAACTCAAAGTGCAGCAACTGCCCTGTTTTGCAAGAGGAATGTGTTTTGATGTTCAAGAGTGTTTGAGGGATGGATGGCTCGTGTTTCTGACTCAAGGCAATTTAAAAAACTTGTTTCAAATGCTTACAAGAGTTGGTTATAACATATACTCAAGTTGTGGCTCTTTGGCAAGTTTACTTGTTTTTTTTAAGTAAAAGTGTGAAATGATACAAGACAGGCCTGTACAGGCTATCTTCTAGCTTGCACTTGGTGATCTTGGCCCCCTAAGTTTGTGGATATTGTTTGCTGTCCAAGATTTGGTTCAAGGCTCAAGGGATGCAATTTAACATAAAACAAGTTTTGACAAAAATGGCAATGTTGCCTTTTTGCTATTTTTGGATTAATCCTTTGTGCAAACCTCTAATGATCAGAACAAAGCTTCAATCCATTGAGTTTGAATTTAATTCTTAATTGTGAAAGGGTTTAGATACCTGTAAACAAGTATAAACAATGTTGGATGGAAATTGCAACTTGTAGCAACATGAAAAATGCCATGGATCAAACTGACTTTTTGCCAAATTCAAACCTTCGATTCTCCCTAACCACAAATGATTTTGGAGAGTTATTGGACATTTTGGAAAGCTTGTAACATGATCTACAATCCATCTTTGAAATTAATTTTGATATTCCAAGTGGAACTATGTGAAAAATGGCCATGAAGATAGGTCAAAATCCTGCCTAAACTAGGGCAAAATTTCACTAAGTCAAAAGTTTCATGTACCCTTGTTCCAAAAATCATAACTTGAGATCCAAACTTCTTTTGGGAAAACTTTGTGAATCAAAGTTGTAGATTTTGTGGAGGACTACAACTTTCATGTTGTAAGTTTTGTTTTAATCCAAATGCATCATGGTGAAAATGTTGGGAAAAGTTGGGAAAAAATAAGGAAATTTCATAACTTAGAAAAATTCTAAGTCATGAAAATTTTCAATCTTAAACCCTAATTTGCAAAATTAGGTTTCTTGATGAACAAGTTTCATGTTTTGACACATCTTGATGAAAAATGATCCTTGGCACTTGATTTTGACCTAAAAGTCAAAGTTTGATTTTTCAGTGTACAGTCAATTTTTGATCAGTTGACTGGAAAATTCATCTGTCCATCCAATGCAATTGAGATCTTTTGAACCTTGTGAATAAGTCAAGATAATGCCATTGAGTCCTTGAATCCATGCTTGAACCCAATTTTCCATTGGTTAGGTGAAAAATTAGAAATTGCCCTTCTGCAGTCAAAATCCTACAAATGACCATTTTGCCCTTTTGATGATCTGATCAAATTTCTTGAGGAGTTGTGGTCCAAACTTGATCAAATTGTTCATATGAGTCTATAATGTTGATGTGGATAAAAAATTATGAGGTTTAACTGTAAATTGGCTACAATTGACTTTTTCCTCAATACAACTGATTTCTAGGTCAAATGTCCAATTGACTGGGCAAAAATTTGATTCAAAGCTTGAAACTTGGTATGGGAAATCTTATAAGTCCAACATGAAGCATGAAAGTCACTTTGAGCATTTGAAGTCCAAAATTCCTTGTGCAAACTCAAACCCTAATTTAGGTCATCAGTGCAAGGAGATGTCTTAAGCAGAGCAAACCCTAGCTTGGTCTTGAGTCCAAAGAGTCTTGTGAGGGGAAAGCTTGATAAAATGAGAGGGCAAATTTTGGGGTACAACAGCTGCCCCTGTTCAATCTTCTTGAACCTGAAGAGTTAGATTGGCGAGTCTTGCCTTTCGTGACTCGAAGGTAAGAGAGGATTGGACACTAGAGTGCCCGTAAATTTGCACTCGTCAAAATGTAGGTTGAGGGAATGGGCTTAAAGATGCCATTTGGAGATGATAGAATCTTGATGGAGATGGGCTTAGAGATGCCATCCAAAATGTTTGTTGAATATCAGGAGAATGAACATCAGAATGGTATCCGTATCTGGAACGTATCTGAGTTGTAACTGCATTTGATTCTTGAATGAATATCAGAATGACTGCCGTGTTTGGAGTGTATTTGTATTATATCTAAATTCTGAATTGGCGACAGAATAGCATCCGTGTATGGGGCATCTCTGGGCTGGGGATAAATTCCGACTGAGTGACAGAATGGAAACTGTGTCTGGTGCGTATCTGGATTGTATCTGAAGATTGAATCTGTACGAGCAAGGGTATAGCTACCGTATCTGGAGCGTATTCAAGATTGTAACTGGATCTGAAAGAGAAAGGGTATAGATACTGTGTCTGGAGCTATTCAAGCTAGGGAACATCATCATGAGTGATCAGCATGGCTACTGTGTTTGGAGTGTATCTGAACTGTATCTGAATCTGTAAGAGCAAGGGTATAGCTGCCGTGGCGAGCGTATCCAAGCTAGGGAACATCAGCATGAGTGATCAGTATGGCTACCGTGTTTGGAGCGTATCTGGACTGTATCTGAATCTGTAAGAGCAAGGGTATAGCTGCCGTGGCGAGCATATCCAAGCTAGGGAACATCAGTATGAGTGATCAACATGGCTACCGTTTTTGGAGCGTATCTGGACTGTATCTGAATCTGTAAGAGCAAGGGTATAACTGCCGTGGCGAGCATATCCAAGCTAGGGAACATCAACATGAGTGATCAACATGGCTACCGTGTTTGGAGCGTATCTGGACTGTATCTGAATCTGTAAGAGCAAGGGTATAGCTGCCGTGGCGAGCGTATCCAATCTAGGGAACATCAGCATGAGTGATCAACATGGCTACCGTGTTTGGAGCGTATCTGGACTGTATCTGAATCCTTTGAATATTGGTTAAAGATAGATTTTAATCTCATCCTGAAAAGGGTAAGATGTTAGCTGAAACACAAAGTTATGTTGCATGACATGTATGATGCAATAAAATGTGTTTTATCAATGTTTATGATATATGAATGTAATGTATGCGCATGTAAGCTGATTAGCTGTCTTGCTGAGGAAAGTAAATCCTTGATAGCTGGAGATAATTAAAATCCTTGACTGATGTCGGGGAAAATGAATCCTCAACCGATGCTGGGGATTCCAAAATCTTTGATTGCTGAGGATGAGAAGTCCTTGGACCACTATTGGGGATAGGAAATCCTTGGCGACTGGTGGGGATTAGCAAAAACTTTTGACAACTTCTGTGGGATGTGGGAATCCATTAAGTCTGCTTGAGAAACCTGCTTGGGGAATCTGGAGATCTTTGATGACTGTAACTGGGGAGTACATCAATGGGAATCCTTACTCGGTCGGGGAATAGGGAGACTCTGAAGACCTCTACTGGGGATCAGACAAAAGAAAACCTTGATCTGCTGGAGAATAAGGAAAACTCTGATGGCTTCTGCGGGGAACTGAAAATGAGGAATCTTCATTCTTCTGGGGAACTTGAAACCTTGGGGGTTTCACTGGAGAAGTGAGAACGAGAATCTTCGATCTGTAGGGGATTAAAAATTTTGACAAACTCGTGCAGGGGAGTCATGGATACTCAGGTAACTTCATCGAGGAATTCAGACTGAAAATCTTCCATCTGCTAGGGAAAATAAATCCCTGGGGACTTCCAATTGGGGAGTTAAAAATGAGAATCTTCAATCTGTTGGAGATCAAGAACTCTGTGGGGAATAGTTATACTGCTGGAGAGTAGCTATTCTTCTGGGGAGATCAGGACTCTGGGGGAAAAAGGCTTATTCCTGTTTGGAAAAAGCTTAGGAGTTTGGGTTGTATGCCAATCTACTGGGGATTTATTCGGAGGTTGGGGATAAGAGTTTAACTGTTATCTGGTTGTTTCTAAGACAACTTGCTGGGGAATCTGGAGAAACTGGATGGTTTCTGCTGTAGATTGGTAGTTGGATTTTGACTTCACTGGGGAAGAAAGTTTCATCTTTCATGGGGGCGTATGACCCAAAGTTTTTGCTTCATTGAGGATTGAGGATTTGAAAGCTTTACTCTGGTGGGGATTAAGGATTTGAAATACGACTCCGTCGGGGATATGTTTTTCAAGGTTTTAGCTCCGCTGGGGATCTAGATGATGTACTGCAGGGGATTTCTCTTGGAATAGCCTAAAGACGTTTTCCTATACTTCCAACCTATCAGTAATTATTCTTTCCTATTTTCGTTTATTTGTAAACAGTGATTACATTCAAATGCATATGCTTATTTAATAAATCATTGGACGTTTTCAAATAAAACATAAGTGTAAAGAAAAGAAAAGGCAAGTAGTTTTCTGCACTTTGAAGTATTTTTGTATTAACTTTGTGTAAGTATTTTGTACAAAAGAGACAGACATCCTAGTAAGAGAATGTTGTCATAAAAATTGAGAAAAATTTATACAAAGAAAGATGGCTATGTGTAAAATTCCATGGGGTTCCCATTCTGCTATAGCCTTCATAACTCTGCATAGCTTGTCCATTCGTTGCTTCGTCCGACGATGAATGAATTGATCAGACGCCTGGAGCTTGTCTGTCAAGAGATTGTCCATAGAGTGATCCGATGAGACATAGTCATACGCTTTAATTCCCTAACTTTTTCCTGGACCGCCCTTTCGGGTTTTCGATCCACCGGGAAACCCTTTTTTGCCCAAGTTGCCCTTTCGGGTTTTCAACTTGCCGGGTGTACGGATTTTTTTATTTATCCCTAATTTATGCCTGAACCGCCCTTTCGGGTTTTCGATTCACCGGGATGCCCATTTTTGCCAAAGTCGCCCTTTCGGGTTTTCAACTTGTCGGGTCGTTTATGCATAGTATCTTTTGACTATGTCGGCGTTCGCAGGGTGCAGCAGGTCGTCGCCGTCCATGGTGGTCAGGATCATTGCCCCACCAGAAAAGATGTTTTTGATCACAAATGGTCCTTCGTAGGTAGGAGTCCATTTGCCCCTGGGATCACTTTGCGCAAGATGATTCGCTTGATTACAAGATCCCCGACATGATATGTCTGGCGTCTGACTTTCTTGTTGAAAGCCTTGATCATTCGATTCTGATACGCCTGACCATGGCAAACAGTAGTAAGTCTCTTTTCGTCAATCAATTTAAGTTAATCAAGATGGGTCTGAATCTAATCTTCTTCACTCAAACCAGTATCTTTCATGATTCTCAAGGAGGGAATTTGACCCTCGATAGGCAAAACAGCTTCCATGCCGTATAACAAAGAAAAGGGTGTTGCCTCAGTTGATGTTCGTGCCGTGGTACGGTACCCATGCAGAGAAAACGGTAACATATCATGCCAGTCCTTGTAGGTGACTTTCATCTTTTGAATGATCTTCTTGATATTTTTGTTCGCAGCTTCGACATCACCGTTCATCTTTGGCCGATAGGGAGATGAATTATGATGTTGAATCTTGAACTGTTCGCACAGAGCGGTGATCATAGTATTGTTCAAATTTGTACCGTGGTCAGTGATAATCCTGTCGGGGATACCATACCGGCAAATGAGGTTCTATTTGATGAAGGAGGCAACAACATTCTTTGTTACGGAGGCGAAGGAAGCTGCTTCGACCCACTTGGTAAAGTAATCAATGGCCACCAGGATGAAGCGGTGTCCATTGGATGTTGTAGGCTTGATCTCTCCAATCATGTCGACTCCCCACATTATGAATGGCCAAGGAGCTGTTAAAACATTGAGAGGAACTGGTGGTATATGTACCTTGTCAGCATAGATTTGTCATTTGTGACAAGTACGGGAATGTTGATGACAATCAGCTTCCATGGTAGACCAGTAATAGCCTGCCCTTAAAATCTTCTTAGCCATCGTATAACCGCTTGAATGGGTGCCAAAGTTGCCATTATGCAGTTCAGCCATAATTTGCTCATCTTCAACCTTATCCACATAACGGAGCAGAATACAATCATGATTGCGCTTGTATAGGATATCATTGCTTAGGAAGAACTTAGCTGCGAATCTCCTTAAGAACTTTTTGTCATTAACTGAAGCTCCTTCATGGTATTCTTGTGCTTCGAGATACCTTTTGACATCATGAAACCAGGGTCGGTCCACTACTTCTTCGGTATTGATCTCGTGACAATGTGCATGTTTTTCCATTCGCTCAATGGTGATTTGGGGAGCCTCATTTTCCCAGTTAAGTTTAAACATGGAGGACATTGTTGCTAGAGCATCCGCTAGTTGATTCTCTTCTCGCGGGAAATGCTCGAAGGTGATCTGCTTGAAGTGTGGTAACAATGTCAGTACATGTTCTTTGTAAGGGATGAGGTTAGGGTGTTTAGTATCCCACTCTCCTTTGATTTGACTGATAACCAAAGCTGAGTCCCCAAATATAATCAGAGATTTGATTCCCAAGTCAATAGCAGCCTTGAGACCAAAGATATAAGCTTCATACTCGACCATGTTGTTGGTGTAGCTGAATCAGAGTTTAGCAGTGAAAGGTGTATGGAAACCTTGTGGAGAGATAAGTATCGTGCCGATACCGTTTCCAAGTGCGTTGGAGGCACCATCAAAGTACAGGGTCCATCGGGATCCTTGTTCAGGTCCGTCATACGGTCTGCTTTCTTCAATGTTGCTCAAAGTCATGATATCCTCATCAGGGAAGTCGAACCTCATTGATTGGTAATCTTCGACAGCTTGATGGGCTAGATGATCGGCTAGCACACTCCCCTTTATAGCTTTTTGGGCCGTGTATTGTATATCATATTCGGTGAGGATCATCTGCCATCTAGCGATTCTTCCGGATAGAGCAAGCTTCTCGAAGATGTACTTGATCGGATCCATCTTAGAGATCAGTAAAGTGGTATGTGTCAACATATACTGCATTAGTCGGCGAGCAGCCCATACCAAAGCGCATCAAGTTTTCTCGAGCAGTGAGTAGCGAGTCTCACAGTCGGTAAACTTTTTGCTAAGGTAATAAATGGCATGCTCTTTTCGACCAGACTCGTCATGTTGGCCCAATACGCACCCCATTAAATTCTCTAAGACAGTCAGATACATGATTAAAGGCCTTCCTTCGACGGGTGGCATCAAGATAGGAGGTTCCAACAAATACTCCTTGATTCTATCGAAAGCAACTTGACAGTCATCATTCCATTTAACCACCTGATCTTTCTTCAACAACTTGAAGATTGGTTCACAGGTAGATGTTAGGTGAGAGATGAACCTTGCAATGTAGTTTAGGCGTCCCAAGAAACCCCTGACCTCCTTCTCAGTGCGAGGGGCATGCATTTCTTGTATAGCTTTGACCTTGGAAGGATCAACCTCGATGCCTTTGTTACTGACGATGAATCCCAAAAGTTTACCGGACCTGACTCCGAAAGTGCACTTGTTAGGGTTCAGTATGAGCTTGTACTCTTTCAACCTGACAAACAGCTTTTGCAGATGGTCGAGGTGTTCTTCTTCTGTTTGTGAACGGGCTATCATGTTGTCTACATAGACTTCGATCTCATGATGTATCATGTCATGAAACAAAGCTACCATGGCGCGCTGATAGGTTGCCCCGACATTCTTCAGTCTGAATGGCATCACTTTATAGCAGAAGGTACCCCATTGTGTAACAAAAGTAGTTTTCTCCATATCTTCAGGGGCCATTTTGATCTGATTGTACCCTGAAAATCCATCCATGAAAGAAAATACCTTATGCTGAGCTGTATTGTCAACCAAGATATCAATGTGCGGTAGTGGAAAGTCATCTTTAGGGCTAGCCCTATTTAAGTCTCTGTAATCCATGCACATCCTGACTTTTCCGTCCTTCTTAGGCACGGGCACAATGTTAGAAACCCATTGTGGATAGGAAGTAACAGCAAGAAACCAACATTGAACTGCTTCATCACTTCAGCTTTGATCTTTTCAGACATATCGGGCCTCATTCGGCGGACTTTCTGTTTGATTGGTGGAGAGCCTTCTCTTGTAGGGAGACGGTGAACCACAATATCTGTATCCAGTCTCGGCATGTCTTCGTAGGACCAGGAGAAGATCTCAACATATTCATCCAACAGCTGAATCAGGCGTCCTTTGACACTTGGATCTAGGTTGGCACCCACTCTAACTTCTTTTCTGTCTTCCTCTGTTCCCAAGTTGATAGTCTCTAACAACTCCTCGTGAGGTAGAATAGCCCTTTCTTCCTGTTGCAGTAATCTAGCTAACTCTCCAGGCACTTCACAGTCTTCATCACCTTCGTATTCAGCATGATTGACCAGATCTTCAGAGTCACTGAAGGCCATAGCAGAATTGTTACCCATGGAATCTGGAGTGGATGGGTACCTGCGTTTTGTGAGCGTGGGTGTGTGTAAGGAATAGCCACCTTTAAACAAATAAAATGTAAAAAGAAAGACAATGAACACAAAAGTTTATATATGAAAACATCCATGATTCATTAAAATGGCATATGAAGATGAAAAATCAAACCCTTACAAATGGACCTATATGCCTCGGGTAAGGCATAAGGCGAAAATTGTACGAATTGTTTAAAGATTATTACAGACCAACAGAAAATGTTCGAAAGATAAATTACTGATTGATGAAAGTAATGGGAACGAAGTCTTTCGCCTCCCGGTTGTTCAACCCTCCTTCAGTAGTTGGAAAGATCCAGTCTTCAAAATTGCTCTCCTCGTCACCATCCTCCAAAGCATGAACTCCATAATGGGTGATCTTCACCGGTGGCCCTCTAGCCCGGGAGCGAAGCACAGCCTTCTGACTAGAAGCAGTGAAACCCAAGCCGAATTTATCAGACTTGAAAGGAAAATCAGGTAGTTTCCCCCAAATTGTGCTTCCTCCTTCCTCAATCACAGCCTTCGCATCTTTGAGGGATGACATTCGAGATACAGGTTTGGTAATGACGGGTGCAGAAGGCACTGCTGCAATTTCCTGAGCTACCTCCTCAAAATGCTGAAAGGGGGTTTCGATGAATTCACCATCCAATTCCACATAGCAGAAAGAATTAAGATGGCTTATCATGTATTCCTCCTCACCGAGAATTGTCACAATTTCCCCCTGAACAGGGTACTTGAGCTTCTGATGCAGAGTTGAAGTAACGGCTCCAACATGATGAATCCAGGGTCTTCCTAACAAGCAAGAGTAGGAGGGACGGATGTCCATGACATAAAATGTGGAGTGGAAAGTTTTAGTACCCATTTTAATCGGGATGTCCACCACCCCGAGGACCATCCGTTTAGAACCATCGAAGGCTCTGACAATGATGTTGCTGAGCTTCAAAATTAAACCTTCGCAGTCCAATCTGTCCAATGCTTTCTTAGGAAAGACATTTAAAGACGATCCAGTGTCCACCAGAATGTGAGCAAGAGTAGTCCCTCTGTATTCCACCGAGACATGCAGCGCGTCATTATGCTTTCTTCCCTTAGATGTTAAATTGGCATCGGAGAAACCAAGACCGTTGTCGGCTGTTAGGCTGGCTACACACTCCTGGAACTGGTCCCTGGAGGTTTCCTGAGGCACATGGGCCGTCTTCAAGAATTTGATCAAAGCTTTAGCATGGGCTTCTGAACAAAGGAGCAATGCCAGCATATAGATTTTCGAGGGGGTTTGCCCCAGTTGCTCTACAACATTATAATCACTCTTCTTGATTATTTTCAAAATCTCTTCCATTTCTTTCTGAGTGGTTTCAGGGATGATCAACGGCTGAGCCTTCGTCATGACATGCTCTTCTTGGATCCCCTTACATTTATTAGCAGCAACAACAGAGGGTACAACTACGGGAGTAACAATTTCTTCAATCATTGGAGTTCGCACAGAGATGTTGACCGACACAGGAGTAACCTTAGGAGCATTTGAGGGTCCGAAGATTGTCCTTGGTGGCACAATCTCCGGAGAGAAAATTCTTCCACTGCGGGTGATCTTACTCGTCCCAACAATATTTCATACATCAGGAGTCTCTTTATCGGAACCTTCTTCAACTGATTCAATCTACTTAGCACCGTGGTAGAAGATCTATCCTCCATAATTCCACGGTATTGTCTTGTTGGACTTGTATGGGATAGGCCCCGACATAATTATCTTCAGAGGTACAAACTTTGGATCGGGTGTAATCTTAACAGGTCTTTTGGAGACCTTGGAAAGACTGGCGGAAATGGTAATTATAGCAACATCATTGATAGGAGTAACAGGGGTAACAGTGGTAACATGAGTTTTCTCAAAAAGGATCTCTTGATTATCCATTAGGCGCTGGATGCCTAACTTCAACAACGGACAGTCGGTTGGCAAGGAGGAACAAATGCAGCAATCTTCTTCACAGCCTGGGAAAATCGCAGCCTTTAGCAAATTCAACTTGATTATCGGTAGCGGAGTCATCAAATCATCAAAAGTAGCAACAAAAAGGTCTTCTTAAATAGCATGGATATTGTGACCATGTTTTGGCATTGGAACAGATATCACATTAGGTTTTTCGGGGGCGTCAAATTCAACTTCTTTAGCATCTATTAAATCTTGAATCTTATTTTTGAGGGCCCAGCAATTGTTGGTGTCGTGCCCTATACTGTCTGAATGATAAGCACACTTGGCATTTGCATGGTAGAAATGAGAAGTTGTATTCGGATTTTGCAGGGCCTCTTTCAGACTAACAAGGTTTAACTTCAAAAGATGATGGAGAACCTGAGCAGGTGTCATGTTGATCCGGGTGTATTGCCGTGCAGGCCTTTCCACCCTTGCTTGGTTGGTTCTGGGTTGATTGTTTCTAGGTTGATCAGCTGCAGATTTCTGAATCATTACGGCCCCCACCGCTGGCCGACGCTCAACTCTTCCTTGACTTCTCTGAGAGTAAACAGCTGATACCTCTTTCTTTGCTGGAAAGGTCTTTTTGATGGTAGCGGAAGTAGATGCATCCTTTTGAATTTTTCCGCTCTTGATTCCTGCTTCAACTCTCTCACCGGTCAGAATCAGCTCGGTGAACCCCGTAGACGAACTTCCTATCAGGTGATTGAAGAATGGACCTGACAGAGTCCCCAAAAACGTATCCACAAGCTCTCTTTCAGACAATGGTGGTTGCACCCTTCCAGCCAAGTCCCTCCATTTCTAGGCATACTCTTTGAAACCTTCATTTGAGACCATACCCATACTCTGTAGTTGAGTACGGGTTAGTGCTAAATCCGCATTATATTGATATTGTCTGTAGAAGGCGGCAGCCAAATCCTCCCAGCTGTGCACATCAGATCTCTCTAGCTGGTAAAACCAATCTAACTGCGTCCCCGAAAGGCTGTCTTGGAAGAAATGGACCCACAAATCCTTATCAGAAGAATGAGGTTGGATTTTTCTGACGTAAGATCGCAGATGCATCTTTGGATAAGACAAACCATCATACTTAGCAAATATAGGCACCTTGAACTTAGGGGGAATGAAAGTCCCAGAAACCAGCCCTAGATCTTCAAAGTCCAGCCCAGGAACTCTCTGTACCTCCATGGCAGCCATCCGTTCTTCCAGATTCTTATACTTGTCATCTGCAGGTGGGTACTGTTGCTCAGAATAATCTTCATCCTCTTCTTCTTTCTCTTCCTCAGACTCAGGTTGCACTGCAGCTCCCTTTCCTGCCCCTTCCTCAGATGATGAAGGGAAATCAAGGACCCTTCTAGTATGACCTTCAAATCTTCTACCCAAAGTAGCCATACCAACTCTTTTCTTTTTCCTTTTCTCCTTTTCTTTTCCTTTTCATTTTCCAGCAGTGTTTTAAGATCCTCCTGACCCTTTGCCAAGGTCATAAGTAGTTGTTGGAACTGTGAATTCTACGCTTGTAGATCTTTGACCGTCTACTCTATATCCATCTGGCTGAAATAAACAGTAGAGAGATAAGGAAACCTGGTGTGAAGACCTGCTTATGCATATGATGAATGAGATGTATTAATGTAATGCATTCAAGGATTCAGAAATTCAAATTTGTTGCAAACAAAAAGAACACACGTCATATTAATTAGAAGAATTTGTTAGTACATAAATGCCCCATGGCCAAAATAATACCAAATTCTAATGTAAAAAGACGTTGCGCATCCTCTTTGGTGCTATGTAGTTGTTGAGATTCTGCTCTTCATGAAGTTGACGAGTAAGTTCCAAAACCTTCTTCTCACTAGTGTAGAATTGGGCTTCAAAAGTATCGCGTTCTCCCTTGAGCTGTATCCAACTCCTTTGCAAATCTTCCAATGATTTTGGCATGTCAGGATGTAGGAGGGTGTATGGAACCTCTCCTTCCATAACAGGCTCTTTGATCATAGGCAGAATGTAGGGGTAAGGCATCATAAGACTCTGGGCGCGAGTTCGTACCCACTTGAGGTAAGGCTCAAGGGGGATGGAATTCTTGTGTCCCAGTGTCTTACTGCCCACTTTATTGGGCATCCTCCAATCTCGGATAAACCTTTGTCGAAGTCCTTGAGCGTCATTGTCGAAGTCGAAAACCAAGTCTGGAATCAGCATGTCATGAGGGCCATCCTTTCGGGCATACCCAAATTGTCTCAGAGCTAAGCAGGGGTTGTAGGTAATGCCTCCCCTAATGCCAAGTAGTGGGACATTAGGGAATTCCCCACAACGATCAATGATGATGGAATTTTCTCTGGACCGAGAACACCAATGAACATCAGAATGTGTAAGAGTCATCAATCGTTGTGACCACCTCAAGCCTTGCTCATTTTTCAAGACTGACTGGGGAAGGTGAGAAATAAACCACCTTGCTAGAAGAGGAGTACAACACATGAGAACACCTTTTTTCCTCATTGTCCGTGTGTGAAATGAGTGGAGGATATCCTCAAGCAATGTAGGCACAGGATTCCGAGGGATGAAAATCTTGACACCATTCACATCTATAAGCTGGTCAGGGTTTGGGAACAAGAACAACCCATAGATGAGAAGAGCTACAATCTCCTCAAAAGCTTGCAAGTCCAATGAATTCCAGCATTCTTGAGCTTTCTCAAACAGAAACTTTGCCAAGAAACCCTTGACACCACTTCTGGTTTCCCAATGACCTTTGACATCAAATGGTTGCAAGTGTAGGATTTGAGAAACATCTTCAGGCTTAGGATCTCTTTCCGTACCATTGTAGGGTAGTTGATGGAGAATAGGAATACTCAGGAGTTGAGAAAATTCCTCCAAAGTAGGCACTAGTTGGTAATCAGGAAATGTAAAGCAATGGTGTAGGGGGTCAAAGAACTGGAAGAGAACTTTCACCATGTCTTCCTCAATGTTGGAGTTGACCAAGTTGAGAAGTCTACCTTGTATTTCAGTGAAGGGAGAATTCTCTGGAATCTTGGAAGTAAACTCCTTGAGTTGAGGAGGAATTCTCACAAGGCTGACCTGAATAGTTTTCCTACAGAGTGAATCCATTACCTATAAAACAGGAACAAAGGTGAAGATCCAAACCCTTGAAATGGTTAGTGGATGTACATGATGCTTTATGATGCTCATGATGTTTATGCACAAGTATATGTACAAGAAAATCACACAAGTTCCTAGTTTCAGTCTTGCATGGGTTTTCATAGGTGAGTACCCTCTTGAAGTTTAGTTGGCTCAACCTGTCCTATAAATAGTAACCGGGTTCTAAGGAGCTCAATATCACTGGATTATTTTCTGTGTTCATTGTTTCAGTTTAGCCACTTTACTGGAGACCGAAATATTCCAAGAAAACAACCCTCAATGAGTGTAATATCGAGTATCTACCAACTTCGGACTGCACCAAAGCCGGTCATCTCACTACCCCTAAAAAGGCCAAGATGGTCAAGTAAAGGTTCTAAAAGTCCATTAGTGCTTCATGACATCACTCAGCGGCCCCGTATTCTCTTTAATTAACTCAAAGGCTACCGGTACCCACAAATATGTCGCACTAATATAGCTATTGCTTCAACTATGTCGGTATACCCCACACAGTTTCCACAATGTATTACTATTTACCTATGAATGTTTCCCAAATCCGGGTAGAGGATTTCAAACCCAAACAATAGAACCAAGTGTAAAGAAATAAAAGCAAACAAGGTAAGCATGTAAATGTGATCTAAACCCTAAGGTAACCCCACTTTTAGATTAAAGTCCCCAGCAGAGTCGCCAGTTCTGTGATACGGTGGGAGAACTGACTTGAGGTTTTGCGTTTGTGTTTGCAAATGTTTCGGTTTAGCAAGAGTCGCCACTGAATTTTTATTTTATCCAAAGGAAAGGTCAAAAAGCACAAGAAATACCTTTGAGATGTTTTCTTGGGTTCGGGGGGTAGATTATGAAAAGGGAAGGTGCAAGCACCCTTTTCATCCATGGTTATCCATGGGCTCTTAGTTACTTATTTAGATCACTTGCTTTTGCTTTCCAATTGTTTGAAATGGTGCTTTGTGTGTGGTTTTGAAAATATTTTGAAAAGAGGCCTTTTGTCTAGGAAACCTTTGTAATGATTCTTGTTTGAATGTATACAAAGGTGTATGTCTTTTGAAAAGATGTTATCAATGTTTGAAAGTTTGTTTTGGGAAATGTTTTGAAATTGTGTTGTGATGTGTGTTTGAAAATAGAAAGGATGTTTTCAAGTTTTGATCATGTAACTAAGAGTTGTCTACCCTATCTACTCAAGAGTCTTTCCTACACATTTTTAACCCTTTTACATTGTTGTTTTACCATTGCATTTGGTAAACAACCTTGTATTTGGATGTTAAACGGGACAGGCGCGGGTCATCGTATTGACGATGATAGCAATTGTGCCAAGTATCTTAGCAAATTTTTGAGGGACTAGATCATTTTGTATAGGCAACCAAGATAGCATCATCGAGGGACTATGATCTTTTTGTTTTGTTTTTGTTTTGCCAAGATACTCAACATGCATACCATGGCCATTTTAAAGGCAACAAGTGGATGAAACCCTAGGGGTGCATATGTGCATTGTGTTGCCATTTTCATGCATTTTTGTCTTGTATTAGGTCTAGCTATTTGTTTTGATTTTGGATTTTGCATACAAACCCTAATCTCTATCATGGCATATTTGAAAGCATAAATGCGTAAAAATAATCTAAACTATTACAACATTGATATGAAGAGGGGGATGCAATTTTGAATAGGGGATTATTTTGCAAGAAATTGAAACCATAAGTTATTACAACCCAATTGAATCTCTTTGCTCAAATGATAAATAAACAATATTTAAATAAGCAATTAAATATAAGTATGCAAAATATTATAAATATGCAAAAAAAATGTTCTTTTTGATATTTTTTATGTATGTAAAAATAAAATATTTAATGTATTAAAAAAAAGAAAATAAAAAGTTATTTTTGTTAAGGGTAAAAAACTCAAATTTTTGGTTTAAGAATATGTATGAAAATTAAAATATTTATTTATTTATGTACAATAAAAAAATAAAAATATATACAAGTGTCAAGAAATAAAAATATATTAGAAAAATATTATTTTTAATAAGGGTGGAAACCCTAGTTTTTTTGTTTTAAGATAAATATATATTATATTACTTATTTTATGTACAAGAAAATAAATATAAATATATACAAAGATATTAAGAAATAAAACATGTGAAAAATATTATTTTTATATGTATAAATAATGAAAATAAAAATATATAATATTTCTATAATATTTATAAGTTTTTATTAAAGAAAATAAAAGTATATGCTATTTATTAATTATTTTTATGTCTAAAAAATAATAAAATAAAATGTGAAAAATTATGAAAATGTTTTTGATATTTTTTTATGTTTAGAAAATATAAAATAAAACCAGAAATGAAAAATAAATAGAAAAATACAAAAATATAATGAAATGGGTCAGGGGGTGCAAGAAGCAGGTCAGGGGGTGCAAAAACCCATGCCAAGCCAAGCCCAGCCCAGTTACAACTTCATCTTCAACCTTTGAACAAAAAACACGCGTTCTGATGTACAACTCGTATCTCCTGCATTTGTGCTTAAAAACGAAAACTTGCAACATAAAAGTTATAGAGCATGATCATACGATTCTAACCATATAAAAAACATAATCTAACTCTCAAAGACCAGAGAGAATTTCTCTGTCCCTAATTTCTAACCTAACTTTTTCAGGAAGTTCATCAATCAAATTCTCTCAGCAAACTTAACTTAAATGAAAACTAAGCATATGTACAGCTTAAGGGCTATGAGTACTACATTTTTTATTCACAAACCTAAGTCTAATGATTCCTAAATAGAGAGATAGAAAGTTGACAAATACCTGTTTCAATTGAACTCGTGTATGGCAATATGGAGGTTTTTAATGAGGCCTGAGATGCTTGGGAGCTTGCTTGAACTTCCTCTGACCTTCCCCAATGCTTAGTTTGCTTTGGATTTGCTTGAACAAACTTGTAGAAGTCAACCTGCACAAGATGAAAACTGAAATGGTAAAGCTTGCAAATGGAGTTACAGTCAATGGCCAATGGTTGGGATAGCTCAGGTGGGTCATATGGAATGTATTTGAATAGGTTTGGGGCAAAATGCACGAGTAGTTTTTGTTATGGAACTCAAAGTGCAGAAACTGCCCTGTTTTGCAAGAGGAATGTATTTTGATGTTCAAGAGTGTTTGAGGGATGGATGGCTCGTGTTTCTGACTCAAGAAAATGTGAAAAACTTGTTTCAAATGCTTACAAGAGTTGGTTATAACAGATACTCAAGTTGTGGCTCTTTGGCAAGTTTACTTGTTTTTTTTAAGTAAAAGTGTGAAATGATACAAGATAGGCCTGTATAGGCTATCTTCCAGCTTGAACTTGGTGATCTTGGCCCCCTAAGTTTGTGGATTTTGTTTGCTGTCCAAGATTTGGTTCAAGGCTCAAGGGATGCAATTTGACATAAAGCAAGTTTTGACAAAAATGGCAATGTTGCCTTTTTGCTATTTTTGGATTAATCCTTTGTGCAAACGTCTAATGATCAGAACAAAGCTTCAATCCATTGAGTTTGCATTTAATTATTGATTGTGAAAGGGTTTAGATACCTGTAAACAAGTATAAACAATGTTGGATGGAAATTGCAACTTGTAGCAACATGAAAAATGCCATGGATCAAAGTGACTTTTTGCCAAATTCAAACCTTCGATTCTACCTAACCACAAATGAATTTGGAGAGTTCTTGGACATTTTGGAAAGCTTGTAACATGCTCTACAATCCATATTTGAAATGAATTTTTAGATTCCAAGTGGAACTATGTGAAAAATGGCCATGAAGATAGGTCAAAATCCTGCCTAAACTAGGGCAAAATTTCACTAAGTTAAAAGTTTCATGTACCCTTGTTCCAAAAATCATAACTTGAGATACAAGCTTCTTTGGGGAAAACTTTGTGAATAAAAGTTGTAGATTTTGTCGAGGACTACAACTTTCATGATGGAAGTTTTGTTTGAATCCAAATGCATCATGGTGAAAATGTTGGGCAAAGTTGGGAAAAAATAAGGAAATTTTATAACTTAGAAAAATTCTAAGTTATGAAATTTTTCAATCTTAAACCCTAATTTGAAAAATTAGGTTTCTTGATGAACAAGTTTCATGTTTTGACACATATTGATGAAAAATGACCCTTGGCACTTGATTTTGACCTAACGACAAAGTTTGATTTTTCAGTGTACAGTCAATTTTTGATCAGTTGACTAGAAAATTCATCTGTCCATCAAATGCAATTGAGATCTTTTGAACCTTGTGAATAAGTAAAGATAATGAAATTGAGTCCTTGAATCCATGCTTGAACCCAATTTGCCATTGTCTAGGTGAAAAATCAGAAATTGCCCTTCTGTAGTCAAAACCCTAAAAATGACCTTTTTGCCCTTTTGATGATCTGATCAAATTTCTTGAGGAGTTATGGTCCAAACTTGATCAAATGGTTCATATGAGTCTATAATGTTGATGTGGATAAAAATTATGAGGTTTGACTGTAAATTGGCTACAGTTGACTTTTTCCCCAATACAGTTGATTTTTAGGTCAACTGTCCAATTGACTAGGCAAAAATTTGATTCAAAGCTTGAAACTTGGTATGGGAAATCTTATAAGTCCAACATGAAGCATGAAAGTAACTTTGAGCATTGGAAGTCCAAAATTCCTTGTGCAAACTCAAACCCTAATTTAGGTCTTGAGTCCAAAGAGTCTTGTGAGGGGAAATCTTGATAAAATGAGAGGGCAAATTTTGGGGTACAACATAGAGGTCCTACACTATTACAATGCTTCGGGGAGGGGATTTACATTATACAAGAATAATGGGGAATAAAGCGGTAAATATCCTAATTTTAATCTATTACATCTGGTAGGCAGATACAATAATAGTAAAAAATACATAATTAAATAAACACGCATGAAATAGAAAAGACGTCTAAAAAAATTCTAAAGAAAAGAAATCTTTTTTGTTGTTTTTGGTATAAAATAAAACAAGGCCTAAGTCTATTTAATTTTAATTTTAAGAAAAAAAGTTAAAATAATTAATTAATTTATTTACAAAATCAATTTAGTTGGAAAAACAACTAGCCTAATATTTTTGTGATTTTGATTTTAATGTTAATTAAAAAGATAAAAAGTCTACTAAAAAAAAGAAAAGAAACAAAAGCAAAATAAGAGTACAAAAAGGCATCCTTCGATTGGGGTGAAGAAGGGGGGAGTTCGATCCAAAGGGGAAAAGATATGGCCTATTCGATTCAGGAGAGAGGCCTTCTTTTGATTGGGCTAGTGAGTTGCCTTCTTCAATTCAGGAAGCTAAGGCTTTGATCCAGAGAAGGTATCTACTTCGATCTGGGATGCTATACCTGCAAAAGTATGTTAGCAAAATAAAACGCAGGACCTGGGTATCAAAACCCAGGTCCTTCGATCCTGCGTGCTCTGGGTCTTTTCAGGCTATGTCTGCAGCAAATGTTAGAAAATGAAAAACATGACCTGGATGCCAAACCCAGGCCCTTTGATGTTGTCTAGGATGGGAAATCGAAGGTAACTACAAGTATGCATGTGTTATGCAAATACAAGGTTGGATAATTTACCCTCTCTTACCAATAGATTGAAACTTCAATTTGGGCACTTCCTGGATGTAGGCACCTTTGATCTGGGGCTTCTGGGCTTGACTACTTTTGCTGAAGGATGGCTTTGGCTTGGAAAATTCTGACAACCTTTGATGGATTTTGGGACACGTCTCTCCAATGTTTTTTCGTTCTCCTCCTTTTGCAACACTTGTGATCTCTTTATATAGAGGGGGTAAAGGGGACAAGAAGGAAAAGGTTTAAACAACCTTGATTGTGTTTGAAATCCATGAATGGGAATTTGTAACATTGGCCAAACACATGGGATATTGTCCCTTTCTTTGAATTTTGAATGATATGTAACTGGTCTTCGAATGCCCTCTTTCGAATGGGCTGATGGCCTCCTTCGAATGACCTTGATTCAGCTCCTTCGAACGACTCTGATGAAGCTCCTTCGAATGGAATTTTTGGAATGCTAATCGAAGGGCCTTTGTCCATACCAATCGAAGGCCTTGTTGAAATGCCAATTGAAGGACACTATTACCATGCCAATCGAAGCTGCCTTGACACAATGCCAAATCGAAGGATCCCTTGCCATGCCAATCGAAAGGCTTGTCCCAGGGTCAAATGAAAGAGTCTTTCAGAATGCCAATCGAAGGCCTTGACACAATGTCGATCGAAAGGCTTGTCATGAGGCCAATCGAAAGGCCTTGTATCCATGCCAATCGAAGGGCTTGGCCACCATGCCAATTGAAGCATTTGGAATATCAATCGAAAGGCTTGGATACAATGCTAATCGAAGAGCATTGTCCATGCCAATCGAAAGGCTCCTTCATAATACCAATCGAAGGGTCTTTCAGAATGCCAATCGAAAGGTCTTTCAGAATTCCAATCGAAAGGTATTGAAAACACCACTTAAAATTTTTCCTTTTTTTCTTAGGCAAGGGTTTATGGTCAATCATGTAGGGGAAGACCTTGGAAAACACGAGAGGGGAAATTTTGGGATACAACAGTTATCCATCTCTTTTATCCCTAGTCAGGGTATAAATTCCCCAGCAGAGCAATGAACGACTAATATTCTTGAATTCTTCTCCCCAAGCAGGAATTAATACTCTCTAACATAGTCTCCTCAAGCAAAAAGTTGAAATCAATATTCCCCAGTGAGTTTCCTCAAATAGAAAACAGGAGTCCCCAGCAGAAATAATTCCCAGAAGATCGAAGATACATATACTCTTCATCCCCAGCGACAACCAGGGATTTATTTTCTCTAGACAAAGATGTTGCTCGAATTTACAAATACATTTCAACAACATTTCACATCCATACATCATTTACAAAATATCATAACATATGCATACGAAACACATATAGCACAATCTCATTTATTTTGAGAACATCATTACACAATGCATTTCATACATCATGACATTGCAACTGTTGTACCCCAAAATTTGCCCTCTCATGTTTTTTCCAAGATCTCTTCTTGCATAGGTGGTTACAAACCTTTGCCTAAAGAAAAGGAAAATTTTCAAATAATGGTTAAGTATCCTTTAATTGGCATATGCAAAAGGTCTTTCGATTGGCATCTACAAAAGATCCTTCGATTGGTATAAGGCCTTTCGATGGGCATTTTCAACAAGGAAGCTTCGACAGGCATTTTAAATAAGGTTGTTTTTCGTTAGAGCGTACAAAGGGCCTTTCAACAAGCATGTTAACCAAGTGATGTTTCAATTGACATATCAACAGGGCGATATTCCGATTGTCTAAGTTAGAGAAAATGATATCAAAAAGCGAAAAAACTGAGAGGGTTCCAGAAGCTCTGATGATGGGCATTCAAATTCATGCAGATTGGAGAGGATAACTCCGAGCCTTTCTGAAGACTATGGTAGAAGCTCTGATGCTGAGAATATGTGCAGTTCAAATCAAGATGCAGAGCCATCGAAGGGAGTAAGGCTTAAGATTTAATCAAAGGAGCCATGATAACGAAGTTGGTGCAATTCGAATTCAGAGCCTTTGAAAGAAAACAAATGTTCTGATGAGGGAAGGTATGGGCAATTCGAATCAGGACTTAGAGCCATCAAAGGAGTGTAGAACAACACTTCGATTAGGCGATAATATAATGCTTAGATTGGACCAAGTTCAAAGCCATCGAAGTGAGCAAAAATTGAGACTTAATCGAAGGAATTATGATGAAAGCCTTAAGCCAAATTCGAACAAAACACCTATTTTAACCTGTCCAGATTCACCCAAAGTTTAAAATGGCATGTTTTCCTTACAAATATGGCAGGAATTCAATGTTGATCGTGGATTCAATTCCTGAGTTAAAGGCCAGATTCTTGCCTTGTTTGTTCACAAATCCACAAGAGCTGATTCGACCAGGGTGATTCTCTTCAAATCAAGCAATCAAAGCAGAGAGTGGCTTAATTGAAGGAGCTATGACATCGAAGCTGGTGCAATTCGAATTAGAGTTTAGAGCTTTCGAAGGAAACAATGCTCTGATGAGGAAAGCTCTGAGTAATTCGAATTGGAGCTTAGAGCCTTCGAAGAGAGAAAACTCGAAGGGAGATGGATCTGCATGGGCAGGTCAGCTTTCGATTTTCATCATATTGGAGGCCCAAACAACTCATAACAGGTTGGCAGTAACGCATGAAAATAGATTGGCACTTGATTGAATCAAATATAGCAAGTTTTTATGAGGAAATCAAATCAAATCTCTTCATCATAATGGACCAAGATTTGATACACAAATGTTAAACTAAAATCTCTTGTCTATATAAACCCCATAATCTCAGAAAAAGGACAGATATATTGCTTCGCAAACATACGCAGCTGCCTCCACAAACCTTAGCAAAATTTCAAATTTTCTCAAAAGAGAGGTGCAACCTGTATCACACGATCCAACCATCCTTAATCCATTCCAAAAGTTCCATTATCACCGTGAGGTTTCCAGGAACTTGTTTCAACCATTACTCAAGCCAAATCCTGACCAGAATCTCTTCCTCAAGTGTCACCGGTCTGGTATGCTTTCTTGAATTCAAAATTAATAATTTATGCATTGTTGACATGTTTGATGTGTTGTTTTATGTTCAGGACATCCATTTGAATAGGTTAGACGTTTCACATGAGAGCTTTGATGTCTGAATCACAAGATGCCATTGTTAGGGCATCACAAACTAAAACCTTCGAACCTTACAATACAGGGACTTTTAGAACAAATGGATACCACCATTGAACTTGCAACATATGATTTAGGGGGTAGGATTAATCTCTTGCTTTGTTTCGTATTATTTTGCAGGTTCCAATTTTAATATCACCAGAGAAGAAGGAGTTGACCACCGTGAGGGGTGGTCAGACTCACAGGTGCATGCGTGGCACGGTCCTTTCTTTCAATTGGTCCATTTAAACTCCAGGGCCTTACTCAGCGTGCGCGTCTTATTTGTTGATATATTTAACCTAATTTCACATATATATTATTGTTTGTGTTTATATAAACGAATGACAAATTGGCTTGGTGGTAAGGAAGAACACATGTGAAGTGAAATACTTGGGTTCGATTCCCAAGTCTGGAGTTTTGTTTTTCTAACAGGTTTCATATGGATCTAGCGCTTCAAGCTCCAGCGTGCACACCATGTGTCCTCACACCATCACCATCAGATATTCATTGTTCCAGATCCAGCGCTCCTGGGTGCAACCACATCATTTACCTTCCAGACGCAGCAACATGGGATCTCACAGAGTGGTGGTCCAACTGATTTGGGCCTTGAAAATTCAGTCAGCACCCCCCAATTTGGGTTTCTCACCTCTGGCCCATCTTTTTTTTAATTCTCTTTATTTTCTTTTTTTTAATTAGTTTATATTTTTTTAACTCATTCATTTTTAAAATCATAAAATCATAAAAATAGGACTTAGGTTTTTTTATTAAAATTATTTATTGCAAATTAATTAAATTAAATTTTAACTTGTTTTCTTTAATTTAAAATTAATTAGAAGTTAGGTTAAATCTCAAGTTTTTTTCACAAAATACCAAAAATATTTTTAATAAGCAATTAGATTCTTAGGGTTTCAAACTTATTCCCGTCTCAATTTCTGAGCATTATTATTTTCGTACTATTATTCTTTGTTATGTAACTGTTCCCGGATTGTAATAGCCTTAATTAGGGTTTTTAATTTCCGCACTTTACATTTTCAGTCATATATAACTGTAATTGCCCCAAGGCCATGTAATAGCTTAGGAGTTTGTATTTCCTGCAATTTACTTTCCGCACTATATTATATGCCTGTATATAAAATGCTAGTAAATTAAGCGTGTATGGCAAGAACTAATCAATGAATCTTAGATCACTAACATTAAGATAAAAATACTTGAAAAAGCAGACTATTGCACACTTGCACCACTAGGGTATTTCTCACTTTGGTTGCCTTCGGAAATGGTCATGTCCCTCGAACGTAGGGATACTCTTAGAAAAGACCCTCAATTTTAAGTCATCATAAAGATCATAGTCCCTAAATATCCCTCGAGTTGCCTATGAGAAATGATCTTGTCCCTCGAGTTGCCTACGAATATATGATGATGACAGTCCCTTTGAAATGCTAAGGTATCCTTACATGTTACCGTCAATGACCATAAACGTCCCTTTCGATAGTCCCTTAACACCCAATTATTGGGCTACCTAATCACTAATAGTAGGATAGTACTATCTAAAGGAAAGGAGGAAAATAACTCCTTTTTCGAGTAGGTAGATAGCTGTTAAGTACTTGCTCAAATCTGATTCGTTTTTACACTTACACACTTTCAAAATTATTTTCAAAAACGCTTTATCACACTCTTGAGGACTAATATAAGAGTTATCATAAAGCAAACAAAACCTTTTCAAAACACACAAACACGAAAGCAATTTTAAAAAAATGAGCAAGTACCTAAGAGCCCGGGGAAAACCATGGATAGAAAGGGTGCTAGCACCTTTCCTTTCCATAATCTACCCCCTTACTCAGAAAAATCTCGAAAAAGGTCTTTTTCTGTTCTTTTCACCCTTTCCTTTGTTGGATAAAAGAAAAGTCGGTGGCGACTCTAGCTTACCACAACATTTGCGAATATAAAATGCAAACTAGTATTAAACAGTCGGTTCTGCCACCGTATCACATAACTGGTGACTCTGCTGGGGAAGATTATAATAAAAGTGGGGATTACCTTAGAGTCTAGTTCATTTCTAATATGTTTTCTTTGTTTGTTTTTGATTGCTTTACTTTTAAGGGTATTGTTTGGGTTACTATAAATCCTACACCCGAATCTGGGGAAACCTTTTAGGTAAGTAGTAATAGATCATGGAAACTGTACGGGGTATACCAACATGGTTCAAGCGATGGATACATTGATGCGACATTTTGGTGGGTATCGGTAGCCCTTGAGTTAATCAAGGAGAATACGGGGCCGCTGCATGGTGTCATGAAGCGTCAACTGACCTTAGAACCTTAATTGAACAACTTGGCTATTAGGACATAGTGAGATAGCCATCTTTGGTGTATCCCCAAAGTCGGTTGATATTCGATGCTACACTCATTGAGATTTGACTCCAGGGTTTTGTTTGGTGGCAAGTTAGTTGTCTATCGGAACGAAACTTGTGGGAAAGATCGTTGATATTGAGATCCCTTAGAACCCGATTACTATTTATAGGACATGTTGAACCAATCAAAACTTCAAGAGGGTATTACCTTAAAACCCATGCAAGCCTTAAACCTAAGGTTTTTGTGTGATTTTCTTGTGCTTGCTATATCTGTGATTTCTTAGCATAATCATGACATCATAACATGGCATATCATACTAACCATTTCAAGGATTTTCTAGGGCTTATCTTTGTTTTGTCTTGTAGGACATGGCATCCGATCGCAGGAACACTATCCAAGTCAACCTTGTGAGGGTACCTCCTCAACTCAAGGAATTAGCATCAAGGATTCCTGAAAGCTCTCCCTTCACTGAAAGACATGGTCGACTTCTCAACTTGGTCACTTAAAACCCTGATGAAGAAATGACAAAGGTGCTCTTTCAGTTCTTTGACCCGTTACATCACTGCTTCACTTTTCCTGATTACAAGTTAGTGCATACCATGGAGGCAGTAATTAGGGGTACCTATCCTTAGTCAGTTACCATTCAACGGTATGGAAAGAGACCCAAGTCCTGAAGAGATTGCTCAAGCTCTGTCTTTACAATGTTCTGATGTAGTGGCAAATTGGGAAACCAGAAGACGCTCCCAAGGATTTCTAGCTAAGTTTCTATTTGAGAAAGCTCACCATTTTTGGGATACCCTGGATTTACAAGCTTTTTAAGAAGTGTTGGCCCTTCTCATCTATGGGATAGTACTATTCCCTAACATGGACCAGCTTATAGATGTGAATGCGGTCAAGGTTTTTATGTCTCATAATCCAGTGCCTACTTTACTTGGGGATATTCTATACTCTCTGCATACTCGCACTTTAAAGAGAAGAGGAACCCTTATGTGTTGCACTCCTCTATTGGCTAGGTGGTTTATTTCTCACCTACCTCGACCTGTTTTGAAGAATGAGCAGGGTATGAGATAGTCTCATAGGTTGATGTCCCTTACACATTCAGATATTTATTGGTGTCAACGGTCCTTGGAGAGTGTTACCATCATTGATCGTTGTGGGGAATTCCATAATGTTCCTCTCTTAGGAATTAAGGGAGGAATCCCTTATAATTCTTGTTTGGCGTTACGATAGTTTGGTTATGCTAGAAGGGGTAGTCCTCACGACAAACTCGTCCAAGGAATCATCTTTGACTATGAGAATGATGTTCAGGGTTATCGCAAGAGGTTCATTCGAGCTTGGGGCATGGTAAATAGAGTTGATAGCAAGGCACTGGGACACAAGAATTCCATCCCTCTTGAGCCTTACCTCAAATGGGTACAAGCTCATGCTCAATGTCTTATGATGCCTTATCCCGTCATCTTACCTGTGATTATGGAGCCAACTGCTGAGGGAGACACTCCTTACATTGTTCTTCATCCTGACATGCCAACTGATTTCGAGGAGCTACAGAAATCCTGGATCGAACTCAAAGAAGAATGGGATACCTTTAAAACCCAATTCTACGCCAGCGAGAAGAAGGGTTTAGAGCTCACCAGGTTACTCCATGAAGAGAAGAGTTAAATGCTTACATTGCACCAAAGAGGATGTGCCTGTGGGAAGCTTGAATTTTTTCTTTGCTTTGGGGGCTTATTTTTGCTTTGTTACTTCCTTTGTAAGTTGAAGAGGCTTCATTGTGACCATCAAAATTTCTTAATGCAATTAACGTTTGTTCTCTTTCTGTTTAAGCAATTTTAAGTCTTAGAAATCCTTGAAAACATTGCATGCATAAATCATACATATCATTGCATAAGCAGGTTTCAAAGCAGGTTTCTCATCTTCTTCGCTGTTTATTTCAGCAATGGCTCTCGAACAAACAATGAAGGATCTACATACTCAAAATGCTCAGTTTCAACAAATGATCATGGCTTTGGCCAAGGGGCAAGAGGAACTGAAAGCCCTAATTGTTAAAGAGAGGACCAAGAAGCCAAGGAAGACATCTGGTGTGGTGAATTTAGGAAGGAGGTTTAAAGGACCGTTAAGGCAAGTGGTAGAGCTAACATCTTTGTCAAAAGAAGGAGTCAATCAAGAATGGGAGACAAGAGAGGAAGATCCCAGTCCAAGGTAATATGATAATAAGACTGACTATAATGAGGAGCAGTATCCTCCGACCGACAAAAAATACAACAGTTGGAAGAGCGTTTGAGTGCAATGGAAATCCTGAAGGTGCCTGGGCTGGATTTTGAAGAGTCGGGTTTGGTTTATAGGGTTGTCATCCCGCAGAATTTCAAGGTTCCGGTGTTCGCGAAATATGATGGGGTCTCATGTCCCAAGATGCATCTCCGGTCTTATGTGAGGAAGATTCAGCCTCACACTGCAGACAAGGACTTATGGGTCCACTTCTTTCAAGATAGCCTATCCGAAACTCAACTAGAGTGGTTCTACCAACTGGAAGGGACCAATATTCGTAACTGGGAAGACCTGGCTGCTGCTTTCTATAAGCAGTATCTGTATAATGCAGACCTTGCTCCCACCCGTACACAACTGTAAAGTATGTCTATGGGTTTGAGCGAGGGTTTTAAAGACTATGCTCAGAAGTGGAGGGACTTAGCGGGAAGAGTCCAACCCCCTTTTTCTGATAGGGAGTTAATGGATATGTTTTTGGGTACCCTATCTGGTCTATTTTTCAGTCATCTGATTAGAAGCTCCTCAGCTGGCTTTACTGAATTGATTTTGGCAGGAGAAAGAGTGGAAGTTGGGATTAGAAGTGGCAAGATTCAGAAGGATGCCTCTTCAAGTGCAAGAAAGAGACCTTTCATAGGGAAAAAAGAGGTCAGTGCTGTTTACAATCAACGAAATCAGGGCTGAACAAAGCGTCATCCAACGGTAGGGGTTGTTATGATATCCAAGCCGACAACTACTCAACAACGAAATAATCAGCCTAGAGCAGAAAGACCTGTAAGGAAACTTACCCGGATAAATATGACTTTGTCTCAAGTTTTTCCTCATATATTGAAATCCAATATGGTTACCTTGAGGGAAGCTCCCAAGAATCCCAACACCGCGTCTCCTCGCTACAACCAAATGCTTGTTGTTCATACCACTTAGAAAGTCCAGGTCACGATACAAATGACTGTTGGGCTTTGAAAAATAAGGTGCAAGACCTTATTAAAGCGAAGGAGATTGAATTTGACGCTCCTGAGATTCCCAATGTTATAACTGCTCCCATGCTCAAGCACGATCGTGGTGTTAATGTTGTTGATGATGATACGTTTGTTACTTCTGTTGAGGAAATTACTACTCCTCTCATGACAGTTAAGTGGAATTTGTTGAAATCCGGTTTATTTCCGGGATATAGCGAAGGTTGCCGCTTAGGTTTATCTCTACCGACTGATTGTTATTTGTTGAAAGCAGGTGTTTAGCGCCTGACGGATGATAAAGAGATCTTATTTTAGAAGACTCCCGTCACTACTGTTTCTTTTAAGGATGTTTCAATCATAACCATTTCCGCCAATCCTCTCAGGGTCTCCACCAAAAGACCCGTCAGGATTACATCTGCTCCAAAGTTGGCTCCTCTGATCATCACTATGCCAGGGCCAATCCCATACTCCTCAAAAAAGGATGTTCCTTGGAACTATAGGGCTGACATCTACTACCATGGTGTCAAGCAAGACATGTTGGCTGCTGAAGACCAAGTTTCTGAAAATACTTACCCCGACATTGGCAACATCGTTGGGACCAGCAAAATAACAAGAATTGGAACAGTGTTCTCCCCTGAGATTTCTCCTCCAAAAGTTGTTACTAGTCCTGTGATCATTCCTACTGTTGTTCCTACTGATACTACCACTGCAATTCCTGTGATTACCCCTGTTTCCACCCCTATCACCGAGTCGACTGAGACTCAAGGCAAAGACATTCTGATTGAGCATGTCCAGACAAAGGCCCATTCAGAATCCGTTCCAGAGGCTTCCAAGAAGGAAATGGAAGAAATCTTGAAGATAATAAATAAGAGAGACTATAATATGGTCGAGAAGCTGGGGAAGTCCCCTTCTAAAATTTCTATGTTAGCCCTACTATTGTGCTCCGAAGCTCATGCAAAGGCTTTGGTAAAATTCCTTAAAACTTCCCATGTGCCACAAGAAACCTCCACTGACCAATTTGAAGATTGTGTGGCCAGTCTGACGGCTGACAACGGTTTGGGTTTTTCTGATGCTGATCTAACACCCAGAGGGAGAAAACACAATGATGCGCTGCATGTCTCCGTCGAATGCAGGGGCACTACTTTGGCCCATGTTCTAGTAGATATTGGTTCGTCATTGAACATGCTGCCTAAGAAGGCTATGGACAGACTGGACTGCAAATGTTTGACCCTGAAGCCCAACAATATTGTAGTAAGGGCTTTCGATGGATCGAAAAGAATGGTGCACGGGGAGGTGGACATCCCCATCAAAGTTGGTTCTCATACCTTTGGCTCCACCTTCTATGTGATGGATATTAGACCATATTATTCTTGTTTGTTGGGTCGCCCTTGGATCCATGGGGCGGGAGCCATCACATCCACTCTGCATCAGATGATGAAGTACCTGGTAAAAGGAAAGATTGTCACGGTACATGGTGAAGAGGAATACATGGTAAGCCACCTGAATTCTTTTAGGTATGTGGAAATGGATGGCGAGTTCATCGAGACTCCATTTCAGAACTTTGAAGAGGTGCCTCAGACTATGGCTGCAACTGAGATTGTTACCAATCTGCCGAAGATCACCAGACCTCCCTTGAAAATGGCTTCTCTCAAGGACTCCAAAGTAGTTATTGAAGAAGGTGGGTGTACCATCTGGGGCCAACTCCCTGACATTCCATACAAATTTGATAAGTTTGGTTTGGATTTCTCTTCAGGGGCTCAAAGGGTTGTTTGTCATGCTCGTGCTGGAGGACCTCCCCCACGCATAAGCAATCATGGAGTCAATGCTTTAGAAGACAGTGATGGTGACTATGACATGGATAGCTGGATTTTCCATACTACCAACAATGGACCCAGTAATTGGACAGCTAAAGACTTTGTACCAATCACTTTTGTTCATAAGTAATTGTCTTTCTTGTTTTAGGATATGTAATAAACAATATAAACTCTATGGCCATGTGTCTTACCCGGGGCACAATGGTTTACTTGTGAGGGTTATCATGTTTCAATATCATATATCATTAATAAAGCATTGTACATTTTACATACAAATTTTGCGCTCTTTGTCTTTCTTTTCTGCTTTTTACTTTGTCTATACAACTATGCTCTTACACACACTCACATATCAAACTACAGATCTATATCCACTTCGGATCCCATTGATAACAGTTCTTCTATCGTCGGTTATGACATTGAAAATCCGATCAACCAAGCCGAGGACGAAGGTGAGAAAGATTGTGAGGTACCCGAATAACTTGCTAGGCTGTTACAACAAGAAGAAAGGGCTATACAGCCTTATAAAGAGCCAGTTGAGACAGTGAACTTGGGCACAAAAAAGATAGAAAAGAAGTCAAGATAGGTGCAAATTTGGAGATTAGTATTAAACAACAGTTGATACAAATGTTGCATGACTATGTCGAGATCTTTTCCTGATCGTATGAAGACATGCCAAGACTAGACACGGATATTGTGGTTTATCGTCTGCCAACTAAAGAAGATTGCCCTCTAGTAAAGCAGAAGGTCCGTTGCATGCACCCTGAAATGTCAGAGAAAATCAAAGCAGAAGTTATGAAACAGTTCAACGATGGGTTCTTAGGCTTCACCTCCTATCCGCAATGGGTTGCTAACATAGTCTCGGTGCCTAAGAAGGATGATAAGGTACGAATGTGTGTGGACTACAGATATTTGAAGAGGGCAATCCCCAAGGATGACTTCCCACATCCCCACATTGACGTTCTGGTCAACAACACCGCACAACATAAGATCTTTTCCTTCATGGACGGTTTATCTGGTTACAATCAGATCAAATTGGCACCCGAAGACATGGAGAAGACAACCTTTGTCACACAATGGGGAACTTTCTGTTACAAAGTGATGCCATTTGGGTTGAAGAATGCTGGGGCAACCTATCAGCAAGCCATGGTAGCTTTGTTTCATGACATGATTCGCCATGAGATAGAGGTCTATGTTGGTGACATGATAGCCAAGTCTCAAACTGAGGAAGAGCACCTTGATCATCTACAAAATATGTTTGATAGGTTGAAGACGTACAAGCTGAGGTTAAATCCGAACAAGTTCACCTTCGGGGTAAGGTCTGGTAAACTTCTAGGTTTCATTGCTAGTGACAAGGGCATTCAGGTAGACCTTGCAAAGGTGAAGGCTATACAAGAGATGCCGGCTCCTCACACTGAGAAAGAAGTTAGAGGTTTATTGGGAAGCCTAAATTACATTTCCAGGTTCATTTCCCATTTAACTGTTACTTGTGAGCCAATCTTCAAACTCCTGAAGAAAGATCAAGTGGTAAAGTGGAATGACGAATGCCAGAGGGCGTTCGATAGAATCAAGGAATACCTTCAAGAGCCTCCAATTCTGCTACCGCCAATTGAAGGGAGACCTTTGATAATGTACTTACTAGTATTAGATAATTCAATGGGGTGTGTGTTGGGGAAGCATGACGAGTCCGGTCGAAAAGAGCATGCAATATACTACCTTAGCAAAAAGTTTACTGACTGTGAAATAAGATACTCACTGCTCGAGAAAACTTGTTGCGCTTTGACATGGGCTGCTCACCGACTAAGATAGTATATGTTTACTCACACTACCTTATTGATATCTAATGTGGATCCTATCAAGTACATATTTGAGAAGCCTGCTCTCTCCGGAAGAATAGCGAGATGGGAAATGATTTTGACCGAATACGATATCCAATAGATGACCCAAAAAGCAATCAAGGGAAGTGTATTAGCTTATCATTTGGCTCATCAAGCTGTGGATGACTACCAATTCATGAACTTTGAATTCCCAGATGAGAATATTATGTTGGTGACTTACTGTGAAGAACCTGGGCCGGATGAAGGGCCCGAGGAAGGATCCTGATGGACTATGGTTTTTGATGGAGCCTCCAACGCACTCGACAATGGTATCAGTGCTGTAATCATATCTCTCGAGGGTAGTCATACTCCTTTCACGACCAGATTATGTTTCAATTGTACCAACAATATAGCAGAGTATGAAGCATGCATCCTGGGTCTCAAAGCTGCTATTGACCTAAGGGTCAAGTTTTTGAGCATTTTAGGGGATTCAGCCTTGGTAATAAGTCAAATCAAAGAGGAGTGGGACACGAAGCACCCTAATCTCATCCCTTACAAAGAACATGTGCTGACATTGCTTCCACACTTTGAAGAAGCCACCTTTGAACATTTTCCACGAGAAGATAATCAGTTAGCGAACACGCTAGCTACTATGTCATCTATGTTCAAGGTCAGATGGGACAACGAGGCTCCTCGGATCAATATTGAGAGGTTAGATGAACCAGCATACTGCTATGAGATTGATATTAAAGAAGTAGCAGACAAACCTTGGTTTCATGAAGTGAAGAGGTATCTTGAGGCTCAAGAATATCCCGAGGAAGCATCTGTCAATGATAAGAAGTTTTTGAGAAGGTTCTCCACAAAGTTCTTCCTCAGTAATGGAATCCTCTACAAGCGCAACCATGACTCTACTTTACTGTGGTATGTAGACAAGAGCGAAGCAGAGAAGATTATGGCATATTTACACGAAGGTACCTTTGGCACCCATTCTAGTGGACATACCATGGATATAAAGATCCTACGGGCAGGATACTATTGGTCCACTATGGAAGCATACTATTATCAGCATTCTCGAACTTGTCACAAATTCCATATCTACGCTGATAAAGTGCATGTACCTCATGTTCCCTTGAATGTATTGACGGCTCCCCGGCCCTTTGCAATGTGGGGCATTGACATGATCAGAGAGATTAGACCTACCGCTTCCAATGGGCACCGCTTCATCCAAGTGTCCATTGATTACTTCATGAAGTGGGTTAAGGCTGCCTCTTTTTCTACTGTTACCAAGAATGTTGTAGCGCAGTTTATCAAGCATAACCTGATTTGTCGGTATGGTGTGCCAAAGAGAATAATCACAGAAAATGGTACAAATCTCAATAATACGATGAACACCGAACTCTATAAACAATTCAAGATCCAATATCATAACTCTTCTCCTTACCGACCAAAGATGAATGGCATTGTGGAAGCTGCTAACAAAAACATTAAAAAGATCATACAGAAGATGACAATGACATTAAAGACTGGCATGAGATGTTACCATTTTCCTTTCATGGTTACCGTACTTCAACACGTATGTCAATAGGAGAAACACCTTTCTCTCTGGTGTATGGTATGGAGGCAGTCCTACCTATTGAGGTCCAGATCCCTTCTTGGAGAGTCATGAAAGATGCAGGTCTGAATGAAGATGATTGGATCCAAACTCGACTTGACCAACTGAATCTGATTGATGAGAAAAGGCTTACTGTTGTCTATCATGGTCAGATGTACCAAAAATGAATGATCAAGGCTTTCAACAAAAAGGTCAGACGTCAAGTATATCAAGTGGGTGATCTAGTAATCAAGCGTATCATACTGCCACAAGGTGATCCCATGGGAAAATGGACTCCCATATACGAAGGGCCATTTGTAATCAAAAGCATATTTTCCGGTGGAGCCATGATTCTGACCACCATGGATGGTGACGACCTTTCTCACCTTGTGAATACGAACATAGTTAAAAGATACTACGCGTAAATAAGGACCCGCTAGGTTGACTGGCCTAGGAAAAAGTAAGGGCATCCCGACGAACCAAAAGGGTTCGGAAAAAAATTAGGGATAAATACAAAAAAATCCGTACTCCCGACAAGTCAAAAACCTGAAAAGGCGGCTTGGGAAAAAAAGGGTATCCCGGTGGACTGAAAACCCGAAAGGGCGGTCGAGGCAAAAGTTAGGGATTTGAAGCGTATAACTATGTCCCTTTGGATTACCTTGCGACCAGACTTCATTATCAACTATCAAGCTCAAAAAATACCACTCAATCCAGTCAGCTTTGGACAAGTAGCAAAGTGATGAGACGCTCAAGGACATAAGGGCAATAGCAGAATTGAAACTCAATGGGGCTATTACACATAGTTGTTTTCTCTTTGCATACTATTTTGTATAGTTTTCATTTTTTTACAGAGGTGTTCTCCTACTAGAATGTCAGTCTCTTTTTACAAAAATGCATGTTATAGGCGAACTTCAAAAATCAATACAGATCATTTCTTTGAAAGTACAAACTATTTGTTTTCTATTTTTCTATTTTATTTTGCAAAAATGTACAATGATTATTTTTGACATATATCCTTTGGATAAAAACTTAAAAGTGGTTGTGAGCATTAAATGATGATGAGATTTATCAAACCAGAAATCCTGCGCTATGAGATTGTGCATCATAGCCTAGATCTGAGCCAGAAGTTCAGCATCAGCGCAACTTAGAACAAAGCATCCAACTTCTGATCCTTCAATCTTTTTGCTCCAGCATGTTCTAAGTGAGTTCTCATACTTTCCCAAAAGCTTGTAACACGCTTTATAAATCCTCTTTGAATTGCTCTTACAACTTCTGACTGAACCTTCATGAAAACTGGCCCAGAAGTTCTAACCAAACTCTGTGTTGAAGATGTCCAGAATTTGCTGAGTGCTTCAGTTTCATGGACGTGTCTTTGAACCTTTATAACTTGAAATTCCAGCATTTCCAGGAGAAGTTTTGTTCTACAAAATTTTAGGTCTTATTGAGATCTAAAAATATTGTGTTAGAAGCTCTTTCAGAATCAACTTGCATCATGGTGGAAATCTGGCCAGAAGTTCTGAACTTGTCATATTTCTTAAACACTTAGAAAAAAAATCTAAGTATTTAGAATTTGACTTTTCCAAAGTAATTTTAACTTTTGAATTTCTTGATGAAACAAACTTCATATTTCAACATGTCTTGATTAAATATGATTCTTTGAAACTTGATTTTGATCAAAAGTCAAAGTTTGACTTTTCAGTGTGCAAATGACCATTTTTCCCTTGTGCCAATTCCAAGCCTAAATTGATGTATCAGTGCAGCAAACTTGAAGGCATAAAAGATCTTGTGAGAGAATCCTTGAGAAATGAGAGGGCAAATTTTGGGGTGCAACAGCTGCCCCTGTTCAATCTTCTTACACCTGAAGAGTTAGATTGGTAAATTTGCCATTCGTGACTTGAAGGTGGAAGATGATTGAACATTAGAGTGCCCAGAAATTTGCACTCGATGATGTTGTGGTTAATTGTGTAGGGAATGGGCTTAAAGATGCCATTCAAAAATGATTTCTGAGATCCGAATCTGAATGAGTATCAGGATGACATCTGTGTCCAGAGCTTATCTGAACTGTATCTGAAAGTTGAATCTGAATGAGTATCAGGATGGCATCCATATCCGGAGTGTATCTGAACTGTATCTGAGAGCTGAATCTGAATGAGTATCAGGATGGCATCCGTATCTGGAGCATATCTGAACTGTATCTGAAAGTTGAATCTGAATGAGTATCAGGATGGCATCCATATCTGGAGCGTATCTGAACTGTATCTGAAAGTTGAATCTGAATGAGTATCATGATGGCATCCGTATCTGGAGCATATCTGAACTGTATCTGAACTATATCTAAAAGTTGAATCTAAATGAGTATCAGGATGGCATCCGTATCTGGAGCATATCTGAATTGTATCTGAAAGTTGAATCTGAATCAGTATCAGGATGGCATCCGCATCTGGAGCGTATCTGAACTGTATCTGAGAGCTGAATCTGAATGAGTATCAGGATGGAATCCGTATCTGGATCATATATGAACTGTATCTGAAAGTTGAATCTGAATGAGTATCAGGATGGCATCCGTGTCTGGAGCGTATTTGAACTGTATCTGAAAGTTCTTTGAACGTTATTAATGGTAGCTGTTGATTAACCTTATCCTGAAAAGGGTAAAATGTTAGCTAATATGCAATGTCATGTTATATGAAATGCATGGTGTAATGAGATTGTGATACATGCATTCGTGTTATCGATGTTTATGATATATGGATGCGATATATGCCCAGGTGAGCTAATCTGCTGCGCTGTTGTTGGATTGGGAAAATAAATCCCTGACTGCTGTTGAGGATATGGAGTATAAGTCTTCATGTTTTGAAGTGCTGATGAATTTCCGCTTAGAGAAATAAATCTATTGTAAGGGAAATGTTGTGTATTGCTTGTAAAATCTTGCTGGGAAATCCTTAGAAATTGGACGACTTCTACTGGGGATTGATAACTGGAAGCTCTGTTCCACTGGGGATTAAACTGCACACTGCGGGGGATTTTATGGAATAGCTTAAAGATATTGCCCTATCTCTTAAAGCCATCAATGATTATCTTTCTATTTTGTTCATTTGTAAATGGTAGTTACGTTCAAATGCATATGTTCAAAAATAAATCATTGGACATTTTCGTAAACAAACAGAAGAGTAAAGAAAAACAAATAGTTTTGCACTTTCAAAGGGATATCTTTGTATTGACTTTGAGTAAGTATTTTTGTATAATGAGACAAACATTCTAGTAAGAGAATGTCGTCGTAAAAAATGAAAATTTGATACAAAGAAAAGATAGCTATGTGAAATTATCCGATGAGGTTCCCATTCCGCTATAACCTTCGTGTTTCTGAGCATCTTATCTATTTGTTGCCTTGTACGAAGCTGATTAAACTGATCAAAAATGATGAGTTTGTCAATTGAAGCCAAAGGTTGTCCGTAACGTGATCCGACAGGACATAGTCATACGCTTTAATTCCCTAACTTTTTCCTGGACCGCCCTTTCGGGTTTTCAGTCCACCGGGATACCCTTTTTTGCCCAAACCGCCCTTTCGGGTTTTCAGCTTGCCGGGTGTATATATTTTTTGTTTTATCCCTAATTTTTTCCTGAACCTTTTTGGTTCGCTGGGATGCCCTTGTTTTTCCTAGGTGTGTCAACCTAACGGGTCTCTTATGCGTAGTATCTTTTGACTACGTCCACAGGGTGCAGCAGGTCGTCACCATCCATAATGGTCAAGATCATTGCTCCACCAGAGAATATGCTTTTGATCAAAAATGGTCCTTCATACGTAGGAGTCCATTTGCCCCTGGGATCACCCTGCGGTAGTATGATACGTTTGATCACCAGATCCACGACTTGATATACTTGGCGCCTGACCTTTTTCTTGAAAGCCTTGATCATTCGTTTTTGATACATTTGACTATGACAGACAATAATAAGCCTTTTCTCATCAATCAAGTTCAGTTGATCAAGTCGAGTCTGGATCCAATCTTCTTCATTCAGCCCTGCATCCTTCATAATCCTCAGAGAGGGGATCCAAACCTCAATAGGCAAGATAGCCTCCATGTCGTATACCAGAGAGTAAGGTGTTGCCCAGGTTGATGTGTGTGCCGTGGTACGATAACCGTGGAGAGCGAATGGTAGCATCTCATGCCAGTCTTTGTAAGTGACTGTCATTTTCTGTATGATCTTTTTGATGTTTTTATTTACGGCTTCCACAACACCATTCATCTTTTATCGGTAAGGGGAAGAATTGTGATGCTGGATCTTAAATTGCTCGCACATGGCGGTGATCATAGTATTGTTAAGATTCGTACCATTGTCTGTGATGATCCTCTCCAGGATACCATAACGACAAATGAGATTCTGCCTGAGGAACCGGGCTACAACATTCTTGGTAACGGAAGCAAAAGAGGCTGCCTCAACCCACTTTGTAAAATAGTCAATGGCCACTAAGATGAAGCGGTGTCCATTAGAGGTTGTTAGTTTGATTTCCCCAATCATATTGATGCCCCACATAGCAAAGGGCCAAGGAGCCGTCAAGACATTCAGAAGAACCGGAGGTACGTGCACCTTGTCAGCATAGATCTGACACTTGTGGAAGGTTGGAGAGTGTTGATAGAAATCTACTTCCATGGTAGACCAGTAATATCCTGCCCGTAGGATCTTTTTTGCCATCGTATGCCCACTGGAATTGGTGCCAAAAGTGCCCTCATGTAGCTCATCCATGATCTTTTCTGCTTCAACCTTTTCTACACGCCGAAGTAACACAGATTCATGGTTGCGTTTGTAGAGAATGTCATTACTAAGGAAGAATTTAGCAGAGAATCTCCTTAAGAACTTCTTATCATTGACTAAAGCTCCTTCTGGATATTCTTGAGCCTCGAGATACCTTTTGACTTCGTGAAACCAAGGTTGGTCCACTACTTCTTCAGTATTAATCTCGTGACAGTGAGCCGGTTCATCCATTCATTCAAAGGTGATATGGGGAGCCTCGTTATCCCATTTAAGTTTAAACATGGATGACATTGTGGCTAGTGCGTCTGCTAGATGATTTTCTTCTCGCGGGAAATGCTCGAAGGTAATTTTCTCAAAATGTGGGATCAATGTCAACACATGTTCTTTGTAAGGGATAAGGTTAGGGTGTTTGGTGTCCCATTCCCCTTTGATATGGCTGATGACCAAGGCTGAATCTCCGAATACATTTAAAGATTTGATCCCCAAATCTATGGTAGCTTTGAGACCAAAAATGCACGCTTCGTATTCTGCCATGTTATTTATGCAATTGAAGAAGAGTCTTTCCGTAAAAGGAGTATGACATCCTTTAGGAGATATAAGTACAACACCAATACCATTGCCGAGTGCGTTGGATGCCCCATCAAAACCCAGGGTCCATCGGGATCCTTGTTCAGGTCTGTCATATGGTCTAAATTCTTCACAATTGTTTACCATCATGATGTCTTCATCTGGTAATTCGAACTTCATGAACTGGTAGTCATCCACAGCTTGATGAGCAAGGTGATCAACTAGTACACTGCCCTTTATTGCTTTCTGAGTAGTATACTGTATGTCATATTCTGTCAGGATCATCTGCCATCTCGCTATTCTCCCAGAGAGGGAAGGTTTCTCGAAGATGTGTTTTATTGGATACATTTTAGATATCAATAAGTTAGTATGGGTCAGCATATATTGTCTTAGCCGGCGAGCAGCCCATGCCAGAGCACAACAAGTTTTCTCGAGCAGTGAATATCTTATTTCACAGTCGGTAAACTTTTTGCTCAGGTAATAAATAACATGCTCTTTTCAGCCAGACTTGTCATGCTGCCCCAGCACACACCCCATTGAATTTTCCAAAATAGTTAGATACATGATCAATGGTCTTCCCTCGACTGGTGGCATCAAAATAGGAGGCTCTTGTAGGTACTCTTTGATCTTGTTGAAAGCAGTTTGGCACTCGTCATTCCATTTGACTACTTGATCTTTCTTCAGTAATTTGAAGATTAGTTCACAAGTAGCTGTTAGGTTAGAAATGAATCTGGCAATGTAGTTTAACCATCCCAAGAGTCCTCTGACTTCCTTCTCGGTACGAGGAGCAGGCATTTCTTGTATTGCTTTCACCTTGGCAGGATCGACTTCAATACCTTTTCCGCTGACGATAAAGCCTAGGAGTTTACCAGACCTCACTCCAAACGTGCATTTATTTGGGTTTAACCTCAGCTTGTATTTATTTAGCCTCTTGTTGTACCCCAAAATTTTCCCTCTCACTTATCAAGAATTTACTCACAAGATCTCCTTTGACTCAAGACTGCACTAGGGTTGATCAGCTCAAGACATCTCCTTAAGCACTGATGACCAAAATTAGGGTTTGAGTTTGCACAAGGATTTTTGAAATTCCATTGCCCCATATGACTTTCATGGATCATTATGGACCCCCAAGATTAATCATGCCAAGTTTCAAGCCTTGAATCACACTTTTGATCAGTCAATTGAGCAGCTGACCTAAAAATCAGTTGTATTGGGGAAAAAGTCAACTATGGCGAATTCAAAGTCAAACTTCATAATTTTTTATCCACATCAAGATTTTTGACTCATATGTATCATTTGATCAAGTTTGGACCACAATCCCTCAAGAAATTTGATCAAATCTCCAAAAGGGCAAAATGGTCAAAATTAGGGTTTTGACTGGGAAAGGGAAATTTCTGATTTTTGACCTAGCAAATGGTAAATTGGTTTAAGTCATGATCTTAAGAGTCCAATTGAATCATTTTGACCTAATGACATGGTTCAAAACATTGCAAGTCCATTGGATTGACAAATGAATTTTTCAGTCAACTGATCAAAAGTCAACTGTATACTGAAAACTCAAACTTTGACTTTTTGGTCAAACTCAAGTGCCAAAGATCATAATTCATCAAAACATGTCAAAATATGAAACTTATTCATCAAGAAATCAAAAAGTCAATATTTCATTTTGAAAAGTCAAAATTTCTAAGCTTAGAAATTTTTCTAAGTGTTGGAAATTTCATGTTTTTTCATAACTTTGAACAAAATTTTCACCATGATGCAAGATGATTCAAGAGAAACTTCCAACATGAAATTTGTATATATCCATGAAATCTACAACTTTTCTTTACACAACTCCTTCCAAAAGTGCTTGGATCTCAAGTTATAATTTTAAGAACAAAGGGCCAGGATTTGGTCAGGATTTTGACCCAACTTCATGGCACTTTTTCATATAGTTACAAGGGGAATCTTCAAAAGAAATTCAAAGATGGGTTGTAGAGCACATTTCAAGATTTCTAAAATTTCATGGAACTCCTTGATATCATTCTTGAGTAGGGAGAATCAAAGAGATGAAGTTAGGGTTTTATCACTTTAATTACAAGTCATTTTAGTGATGAACAAAATTCAAATTTAAACCATGCTGCATAAACACTACTTTGCAGGCCTCAAACTTGTTAGACACTCCATAATTAATGGTTTACACATCTATTAGAGGCCTCACTTCAAGCATTCAATGCATGGACATGCTTTATATCCATTTTTGGAAGAAAGGTCATATTGCCATTTTGATAAAGTGACTTTTTGTACAAAACTTGTTCTTGAGCCTTGCACTTGTTCTCTTCTGATCAAACCAGTCCTATAACTCATGAGAAACGTTCCAAACACTTACAATCACCCATCCCATGCTTGTACCTCTTCCTTGAAACTTGTTTCCCTCTTTTCTTCAAAATCAAGTAACCTAGCCAAAAGCTGAGAACTTGTACTTCTGACTTGCCAATGCACTCAAACACTTTTATTTATACATACACAAACCATTTGACACAAATACACGAATGCTCAAGCCTTAAAAGAACCAGAAACTCAGAATCACACTTCACACTTCCATTTTTACACAAATTGACCAAAAACTTGAAACTCATGATCTACTCGTGCGTTTCTTGGCCTTTTGGTTTCTAAAGTTTATAAACATCACATGGAATCAATCCCACACCCTGCTTTAGAACTGTAACACCATTAACACCATCCTACATTTTCAAAAACTCATCTATGCACATTGACTTCTCCTGACCATTTCAACCATCCATTGTTCAAGCTAATCATTGCATTAGCTTCCTAGGACCTCAAGGAAGCTAACCTGATCATCGTCATCACTTGAAACAAGCTCAAACTCAAAACACGATTTCTAGTTTTGAGGTAAGTTTTCTTAACTTGGAACTCTTCATACAGGCATCATCAATAGTTTATTTATGAATAAAACATGTAGATATCATTGCCCTGAAGCTAACCATGTCCATAGTTTCCATTAATTTTGCTTGAGCTTAGAGAATTTTGAAACTGAAACTTCTGAGATTTTTAGGGTTCAGATTAGGGTCATTAAAATGCATACTTATTGTTTTGCGCCTCAAACCTATGGGACCTGGGTTCGAGCCCCAGTGGTACCCTTTTGCATTTTTTTCACATATTTTGCATTCCTGACTTTTTTTGAACGTCTGGGCCTTATTGGGCTTTGTACTGTTTTTTTATTTATTTTTTCTTACTAACCCCCTTGCAGGCTGTTAGCACCCCTCGCCCAGTTTATTTTTATTCTTATTTTTATTTCATTTGTTTTCTTAATTATTTTTTACTAATGTTAAAAATCATAAAAAATATAAAAATATTAGATTTTCATTTTGACATAGTTTTTATTTCCTCATAAAAATTATTTTTATTTAATCAATATTTTATTCATTTCACTAAACATCTTGTAAATTAAAATAATAGGTTTTATTTATTTTCTTTTACACCAATTAAAATATATTATTTTAATATAAAAAGGCCAAAAATACTTTATAATACTATAAATATTTTTAAGACATAAAAATACTAAAAATGCTTTTCTACAAACTTATTTTCTTTTAATCAATTAATAAATTTAGGGTTTTATTTAAAATCTTTTCTTAATAAATTTAGGTTTAATTAATTATTTTCTTTTTAATTAATTAGGTTAAGACAAAAATCCTTTTCCTAAAAAATCCAAACAAATATCCATTTACTTCATATTTTGCATTTTTGTACATTTATTCATTTTGTACATTGTATCCATTTAAATTCCTTGTACATTGATACCCATTCAATATGGTTGTAATAGACTAACTAGGTTTATATTATTGCAATCCCCACAGATGTTGTAATAGTGTAGTAACTTTAAATTCTGCAATTTATCGCTTTTATACATAACATGCTAGTAATTAGGGTTTGTATGGAAAGACTAAAACCAATACTTAGAAAACCCTAATTCAAGACAAAAAAATCATGAAAACAATACACTTGCACACAAGCACCCCTAGAGTTATTCCACTTGGTTGCCTTATACAAAATGGTCATATTACGCATGCGAGGTATCTTAGCAAAACAAACAAATATAAGATCATAGTCCCTCGATGACGCTATCTAAGTTGCCTTTCAAATAATCTTAGTCCCTAAAAAAGAATGCTAAGATACCTTGCAACATTACTAATCATGGTTATATGATAACCCACGCCCGTCCCACTTACATCCAAAGATGGGGTTACTTACCAAATCAATGGTAAGATAACAATGTCAAAGGAAAAGGAAAATAAACAAGAAAGACTTTTGAGTAGGTAGAATGCTCCTAATTACTTGCTCCATTTCAAAACAAACATCCTTGCTATTTTCAAAACAAACACTTACACTTTCAAACATCTTACAAACTTGAAAACATTTTCAAAAGATCAACATCTTTGTATACATTCTTACAAACAAGAATCATTACAAAGATTTCCTAAACAATGGCCTCTTTACAAAATACTTTCAAAAACCACACAAAGCACAATTTCAATCAAAAGCAAGTGATCTAGTAAGTAACTAAGAGCTTATGGATAACCATGGATAAAAAGGGTGCTAATACCTTCCCTTTTCATGATCTATCCCTTGAAATCAAGAAATAATCTCAAAGGTCTTTCCTTTGCTTTTTCACCTTTCCTTTTGGATAAAAGAAAAGTCGATGGCGACTCTTGCTAACCGCAACATTTGAGATCAAACGCAAAACACCCAAGTCAGTTCTCCCACCGTATCACAGAACTGGCGACTCTGTTGGGGAAAATTCTAAAATGGGGTTACCTTAGGGCTAGATCACATTTATTTGCTTTCATTGTCTGAATTGTATGCTTTACATTATGGTTCTTTGTTTGGGTTTGAATCCTCTACGCGGATTTGGGATACATTATAGGTAAGTAGCAATACGTTATGGAAACTGTGCGGGGTATACCGACATGGTCTAAGCAATAGCTATGTTAGTGCGACATATTTGTGGGTACCGGTAGCCTTTAGTTAATCAAAGAGAATACGAGGCCACTGAGTGATGTCATAAAGCACTAATGAACTTTTAGAACCTTTACTTGACCAACTTGGCCTTTAGGATCTAGTGAGATGACCGACTTCGGTGGAGTCTGAAGTTGGTAGATACTCGATACTACATTCATTGAGGTTTGGTTTCTTGGGATATTTCGGTCGCCATTAAAGAGGCTTGTGCTGAAACAATGACCAAGGAAACAATCCAGTGATATTGAGCTCCTTAGAACCCGGTTACTATTACTAGGACAGGTTGAGCCAACTAAACTTCAAGAGGGTACTTACCTATGAGAATCCATGCAACCTAAACCTAGGAACTTGTTTGTTTTGTTTGTATATACATACTTGTACATAATATCATGAACATCATAACATCATACACATTCACTAACCATTTCAAGGATTTTGGGATTCATCTTTGTTCTTGTTTTGTAGGATATGGATTCTCTTCGAAGGAAAACTATTCAAGTCAACCTTGTAAGGATCCCTCCACAACTTAAGGAGCTAGCTTCAAGGATTCCTGAAAACTCTCCATTCACTGAGAGACATGGTCGTCTACTCAACTTGGTCACCTCCAACACAAATGAGGACATGATGAAGGTGCTTTTTCAGTTCTTTGATCCTTTACACCATTGCTTCACATTTCCCGACTATCAACTTGTGCCTACTTTGTAAGAATTCTCCCGACTCTTTAGGATTCCCATTCTCAATCAACTACCTTTCAACGGTATAGAAAGAGACCCAAAGCCAGAAGAGATTGCTCAAGCTCTACACTTGCACTCATCTAATGTCACAACTCATTGGGAAACAAGGAGTGGTGTCAAAGGTTTCCTAGCAAAGTTCTTGTTTGAGAAAGCCCAAAACTATTGGAATTCCTTGGATTTTCAAGCCTTTGAGGAAATTGTGGCTCTCCTCATCTACGGGATGGTTTTGTTTCCAAATTCTGACCAACTCATAGATGTGAACACCGTCAAAATCTTCATATCCCGTAACCCGGTGCCTACATTGCTAGGGGATATGCTACACTCTTTTCACACTCGCACAATGAGGAAAAGAGGTGTCCTCATGTGTTGAACTCCTCTCTTGGCAAGATGGTTTATTTCGCATCTTCCCCAATTTGTACTAAAGAATGAGCAAGGATCAAGGTGGTCACAAAGGTTGATGACGCTCAAACATTCAGACATCCATTGGTGCTCACGATCCATAGAAAATGTTACTATTGTCGACCGTTATGGAGAGTTTCCTAATGTCCCTTTACTTGGCATTAGGGGAGGTATCACCTACAACCCCTGCTTAGCTTTAAGACCGTTTGGTTATGCCTGAAGGGATAGCCCACATGAGATGCTGATTCAAGGTTTGGTATTTGACTATGACAACGACGATCAAGGCCTTCGCTAGAGATTTACCCGAGCTTAAAGGATGTTAAACAAGGTAGATAGCAAGACTTTGGGGCATAAAAATTCCATCCCTCTTGAGCCTTACCTCAAATGGGTACGAACTCATGCTCAGAGTCTTATGATGCCTTACCCCTCCATTCTCCTGGTAATAATTGAGCCTGTCATGGAAGGAGATGTTCCATACACTATCCTACATCCTGACATGCACACCTCTCTCGAAGACCTACAAAGAGATTGGATACAACTCAAGGGGGAGCGAGATACTTTCGAAGACCAATTCTATGTAAGCGAGAAGAAGGTTTTGGAACTCAATAGGATACTTCGTGAGGAGAAGACTTTGAATGCTTATATTGCACCAAAGAGGATGCGAACTACCTTTTATCTTAGAGTTTCTTGTATTTGTTTTTCCCAAGAAGGCATTGATGTACTTGAGCTTTAATTTATTAATATAACGTGTGTTTCCTTTTTGTCTAAAACAAATTTGAATCTTAAGATCCTTGAAATTATTACATACGCATTTATTATTCATCATAACATAAACAAGTTTCTTTCAACAAGTCTCCTCATCTCTCTACTGTTTATTTCAGTAAGATGGATCTCGAGCAAACGGTAAAAGACCTCCAAGCTCAGAATGCACAGTTTCAACAATTGTTCCTAACTCTAGCCAAAGGACAAGAAGAGTTGAAGACCTTGCTGGTTGAGGAGAAGAAAAATAAGACGAAGAAGATAACCAGAGTTCTAAACATGGGAAGAAGATTCCACGGGCAGACAAGAAGGACCCTAGACTTTGCAACAACATCCGGTGAGAAAGACAATCAAGATGGGAAGGGAAAGGAAACAATTGTTCAGTCTGATTCAGAAGAGGAAGAAGAAGACTATTATGAAGAACAATACCCTCCAGCCGACGACAAGTATAAGCATCTAGAAGAGCGGTTGAGTGCAATGGAAATCCTAAAAGTGCCTGGATTGGACTTTGAGGAGTTGGGCTTAGTATCGGGAATTGTCATCCCTCCAAAATTCAAAGCACCCGTGTTCGCCAAATAAGATGGAGTTTCATGCCCTAAAATGCATCTCTGGTCCTATGTGAGGAAAATCCAGCCCCATACCACTGACAAAGATTTATGGGTACACTTCTTCCAAGATAGTCTGTCTGGAACTCAACTTGATTGGTTTTATCAGCTAGAAAGAGCCAATGTTCATAACTGGGAAGATCTTGCTGAAGCCTTTTACAAACAATACCAATACAACGTTGATCTTGCGCCTACCTGTACTCAGCTCCAGAGTATAGCCATGGTTTCAAGTGAAGGCTTCAAGGACTATGTGAAAATATGGAGAGACTTGGCTGGAAGAGTTCAACCTCCCCTATCTGAAAGAGAATTAGTAGATATATTTTTAGGCACCTTGTCTAGTCCCTTCTTCAATTACTTAATTGGGAGTTCATCGACGGGTTTTACTGAACTGATATTGACCGGAGAGAGGGTAGAAGCCGAGATAAAGAGTGGAAAGATTCAGAAAGATGCATCCTATGCCACTGTAAGGAAGCCATTCACCGGCAATAAAGAAGTGGTTGCTGTGTATCCTCAGAGAAATCAAGATAGGGCTGAACACCGTCCAATGGTGGGGGCCGTTATGATTCCTAAACCTGCGCCTGATCAGCAAAGAAACAATCAGCCAAGAATGGAAAGACTAGTCAGACAATTCACCAGAATTAACATGACCCTATCTCAAGTATTGCCACATCTGTTAAGATCCAACCTAGTGAATTTGAAAGAAGCTCCAAAGAACCCTAACACAACATCTCTTAACTATCATCCTAATGCCCGCTGTGCATACCACTCTGAGAGTCCCGACCATGACACTAATAACTTTTGGGCTATAAAGAACAAAGTACAAGACCTCCTTGAAGCCAAAGAAATTAAATTCGATGCGCCCGAAAAGCCAAATGTCATTTCTTCCCCTATGCCCAAACATGGCCATAATGCCCATGCTATTGAAGAGGATATGTTTGTTACTTCAATTGATGAACTTATGACCCCACTCCTGACCATCAAAAAGAACTTATTGAATGCCAGTGTTTTCCCGGGCTGTGATGAAAGCTATCATTTCTATTTGTCCTCACCAACCAGCTGTCCTTTGTTGAAAGCAGGCATTCAGTGCCTAATAGATGATAAGGAAGTTTTGTTCAAAAAGATTTCTGTTCCACCTGTTTCTTATAATGATGTTTCCATCGTGACCATTTCCTACAATTCTTCCAGGGTCTCCAACAAAAGACCCGTTATAATTACATCAGTTCCAAAAGTAGCTCCTTTGATAATTACAATGCTTGGACCAGTCCCGTATTTGTCAGACAAAACCGTACCATGGAATTATGGAGGGGATGTCTACTACCACGGTATCAAGCAAGATTGGCCAGCTACCGAAGATTCAAGTTCTGAGAAGATTGACTCCGATGTCAGAAATATTGCAGGGACTATCAAGATTACCCAAAGCAGAAGGATATTCTCTCCATAAATTTCTCCCCTAAAAGTAGTTTCTGGACCCGTAATCATTCATGTTGTTGTTTCTCCTCTGAAGGCTATTCCCAGTCCCATAATCATCTCCACCAATGCTCAAACTGACAAAGCTGATACGACTCCTGTTATCACTCCTACTGACATTCCTGCTGCCGAGTCAACCGAGACTCAAGGTAAAAGTATTCTGATTGAGCCTGTCCCAACGAAGGCGCAATCATTGGCTATCCCTGAGACCTCCCGGAAAGAGATGGAGGAAATTCTAAAGATCATAAAAAGAAGCGACTACGATGTAGTTGAACAACTGGGGAAAACTCCATCCAAAATTTCCATGCTGGCTTTACTACTATGTTTCGAGGCGCATGCAAAGGCCTTGGTAAAATTCCTGAAGACTGATCATGTACCCCAAGAAAAATCTGCCGACCAGTTCTAAGACTGCGTAGCCAGCTTGACTGCAGATAATGGTCTAGGTTTTTTAGATGCTGATTTAACGCCAAGAGAAAGGAAGCATAATGAGGCATTGTATGTCTCAATTGAATGTAGGGGCACAACCTTGGCTCATGTTTTGGTGGACACTGGATCATCTCTGAATGTATTGCCTAAAAAAGCTCTTGATAGGCTTGTCTGTGAAGGATTGAGATTAAAGCCAAGCAACATAGTAGTAAGGGCTTTTGATGGCTCGAAAAGAATGGTGCATAAGGAAGTGGATATCCCCATAAAGGTTGGAACCCAAACATTTGATTCAACTTTTTATGTAATGGATATTCGCCCTTCATACTCCAGCTTGCTAGGACGACCATGGATTTGCAATGATGGCGCTACTTCTACGTTGCACCAAATGTTGAAGTATTCGATTCAAGGGAAGATTATCACCGTTCATGGAGAAGAAGAGTATATGATCAGCCATCTCAATTCCTTAAGATATGTGGAATTAGATGGTGAATTTATTGAAACTCCATTCCAACACTTTGAGGAAGTCCCGCAAGATGTGGTAGTAACCAGGGCTATTCCCAAGATCACAAGGCCTCCACTCAAGATGTCATCTTTAAAGGATGCAAAAGCAGTGATAGAAGAAGGTGGGTGCACTATCTGGGGACAACTCCCAGATATCCCATACAAATCTGACAAGTTTGGCCTAGGTTTCACTTCAAGTGCTCAGAAGGCTGTACGCTGCGCTCGTGCTGGAGGACCACCCCTGAAGATCAGTAACCGTGAAGTAAACGCGGTAGAGGATGATGAAGATGGATGCAACCTGGAGGATTGGATCTTCCCAACTGTCAGTGGAGGGCTCATCAATTGGGAGGCTAGAGATTTTGTCCCGATCACGTTTATCCCACAATAATTTGTCTTTACATTTTGTTGGATCTGTAATATTAAAACAATTCAAACTCTTAAAACCTTGTGTCTTACCCGAGGCACAAGGGTCCATTTGTAAGGGTTATTATCTCATTTCCATATGACATCAATGAATCATGGACGTTTTGCATACAAACTTTGTGCTCATTGTTTTTCCTTTTTACATTTTCATTATTTCAAAGATAGATATACCCTTACACACAATCACTCTCACAATGCAGGTCTACATCCATTCGGGATCCCATGGATAACGGTTCTGCTATGGCCTTCTGTGACTCTGAAAATCTAATCTACCAAGCCGAAGATGAAGGTGAGGAAGATTGTGAAGTACCAGGGGAACTTGCCAGATTGCTACTACAAGGAGAGCCATTCAGCTCCATGAAGAGCCAGTGGATACAATCAACCTAGGTACCAAAGAAGACATAAGAGAGGTCAAGGTGGGTGCCAGTGTATAGGTCATTTTGAAAAGTCAACAAAAACACCTTTTGGGTCGAAGCTTCATACATGAACATGGAAGACTCAATTTAGATTATACCAAAAGGGTTGCTTAGGGGACATCCTAAGCTTTCTAAAGAGTCCGAGAACACCTCTCTAGGGTAAAAATTGAGAGAGTTATGTATTGGCCAAGTTGACCTTTTTTGCAAAATTTGCACAAAGTCAACAATGCTCAAAATTGCCTTTTTTTCTTCACATGGGCCCATCTTTTCAAGATTGAATCTCATTCCTAGCATAGTCCACGACCTATGGGACCCTCCATGCTCTGTTTATTTATTTATTTAATTTATTTTGATTTTTATTCATTTAAAATTCAAATAAAATCAAATAAATCCAAATAAATCATATAATGTGTTTTAGGGATGATTTTTGCATTGAAGGGAGATCTTATGTGCTGTCAAATGAAAAGCAAATCGTGCAAGCCAATAATAGACACAAAATATCCATATTTGGGCAATTGTTCAAGATTTGATTTTCTCTTAAAACCATACCATTATTCTTTGGATTCTTTCCAATTCTATTACCCTAGATTGATTCACTACTTATGCCAGGATCCTAAAGACCCAGAAGACAAGTTTTCAGATACGCAGCTTGCCTCAAAGTGTCAAACAAAGTTCCAAATTTTCAAAGAAAAGTGCAGATTGGATATTGCTCTAAAGTCCATTTCAAACTTTTCCAAGGATCAATTCACATTCCCAGGCACGCACTGAACCTGTAGCAAGCAATCACATGACCTGAAACCTCAAGAATCAAGTTCTACGCCTCCCACGGTTTGTCCAAAAATTTGACTCTGATTTCATTAATCCACGTATCTTTAGTGCTTTTGATTTCCATACTCATGTTTATCATCATGTTTGCAAGCTAATCGTTCTATTCAATTGCATTTTTGATGACTATATGCGAAACTGCCATGGATAGTGTTGTACCCCAAAATTTTCCCTCCCACATTCTTCAAGATTTATCAAAAAAATCATCTTCAACTGGTTCAAAATTTCTCAAGGGTTGCACAGTCCAAATGCCTCCTAAGCCAGCTGAAATTAGGGTTTTGGTTCTTTCAAGGAACTTGAGGTTTTCAATGGTCCAATCAAGTCTCATATGCCTATATACATTGTCAAGCATCTACATGTCAAGTCTCAAGACTCACAGTGCCAAATTCTACAGTCAAAAGCTCCATTTGACCCACAGTCAACTGCAGGGGCAAAATGGTCATTTTGCAGTCAAAAGTCAGATTTTTTGGTCAACATCTTATTTTGAGCTCACAATCATCATTTGATCAAGTCTTGATCATGATTCCACAAGCATGTCTCAAAAATTATCAAGATGCAAAAAGTTACTATATTTGGACAGTAGAAAAGTCAATTGTATCTTGACCAGGGCATAACTTTTTCATGGTTCATCAGAAAAATCCCATCCAATGCTCATTTTTAAGGGGATGACATTTCCTACAACTCATATTCACATTCCAAGTCCAAGAAATGCTCTCACAAAAAGTTATCAATTTCTACATTATAGGTCAATTTCAAAAGTCAACAAAAATGCACTTTAAGTCAAAGACCATAACTTGAGATTGGTAAATCCAAATGACATGGGACCAAAGGCATTGGTTAGAGGACTTCAAGACCTTTCCAAAATGTTCAAGAACATGTTCATATGATCAAAATTGAGCAAGATATGCATTGGAGAAGTTGGGAAATTTTTGTGAATTTGCAAAAGTCAAATTTGCTCAAAACACTTTGTTTTTGCTAATGGGCCTCAAATTTCTTCTTGAAACTTTATCCAAGGCCTATGCACGACCCATCAAGCCTATTTGAATTTATTTTCTTATTTTTATTAATTAATTGGATTTTTAATTGATTTTTAATTCATTTAATTAATTTAAATTGTAGGAAATTCAAAGATATGGTTTTTCAATCTTTTTGTGAAGCAAACAAGCTCAAGATATGCTGGCAATTCGTGTGCAAATCAAAGGGACAAGAATCTCCAAGTTTGGCAAGTTTTTCCAATCAAAAAGATTCAAAATTATTTGATTTTCAATCAAATATTGAATCATCATTCCATGGATCTTTGGTGCAAGATTGTAACCTAATTCAGCTCCTCTATAAGTACACAAGTGAACCCTAATGCATTGGACGTAATATTGCTGCAAACAAAACCATAAGCATATTGAAAAAAATCAAAGAAAAGTGAACATTGTTTTCAATCTTACAGGCCAATTCAAGGACTTTGGTTATTTCTAACATATTGCTGGAAGTGTCAGGGACGTATAGCAATCAAATTCATACGCTAAAGCTCAAGAAATCGCTCTAAACAGACTCACGGTTTGCATACTTTGCTCATAATCGAAACTCATATTCCATGCATAATTAACATGTTCTAATCATTGTTTTGCATTGCTTGAATCTATACAAAGCTAATAGTACAGGTTAATTGAATTATAGAGCCCTAAATCAAAAGATACCATTGACAAATTCTAGGGTTCCTAAGCTTTGATTTTGGGGCTTTATTATCCAGGAAAAATTGGAGCCTTTGAGACCCATGGTTGAAACCGTTGCATCCAGACGAATCTAAGGAGACCATCGCGAAATATTTTTGTTGCTCATAGGCCTAATCGCTATTATTCGTGGTTGCAGGTTGTGGGGGTTAAAAACCCCCGCTATCTAGTGTTATTTTGCAGAAACGCACGAGGAAGATGAAGACGTGTTGGCTTCTGAATGGATAATTCAAAACACGCGCGTTTTTGTTTGTTGTTCAGCATATTGCTTATTTTCCATATATTACTTTTATTTATCATTATACTAACAAAGCGTGCAAGTTGGTGTAGTGGAGGGCGTACTGGCATGCAACCATTGGGACCTGGGTTCGAATCCCAGGTCCCCCACAATGTTTCTATTATTTTTCATAACATGATTGTATGCAGGCTTTCCAATGTATTCCACCATATGCCTCCAATCATCCAAGCGCCATGTGGCTGCCAGCATAGATCCAATGGCCAGGAGATGAAGAGCACCATACTCCCAGTTAACCATGCGCATGGGGAATCTCCAAAGTCAAACAGGCTTGATTGTTAATCGGCCAGAATTGCTAGAATACCTCCTAATGGGCCCATCACCCCCCTGGTTTCTTTATTCTTTTTTCTTTTATATTTTAATTTCTATTTAATTCTTTTAGTAATTATTATTATTATTATTATTTAATTAACATAATTATTATTTTCATAATAAAAATCAGAAATATAATAATAATTATTATTTATTAATTTCACCTTATTATTTTTGTAAATAAATATAATTAATTAATTTAGTCTTTCTTAATTAGGTCAACTTTAACTTTTTCTCAATAATTTAAAATAAATTAGAATTAGGGTTTTCTTGACAACTTTTAATTTATTTTTATTTTTATTTTCATTAAAAGATTAAAAAACATAAAAAAATACTTTTTTCTTTTAATTATTTAATTAATTAGAATTAGGTTTAATTAAATGCAAAAAGGACCAAATTTCATTCTTTTCTCAAAAAGGGTCAAAACCCTAAGGACGTCCCTGATTCAATTTCCATTCGTGCATATTTATTTTTGATTATATTTATGTAATTGCTCCGAGAATGTAATAGCGTAATTAGGACTTTTATCGCTTTCTTTATTTTTTCGCAATTTACTTTTCAAGGGTTGTTTTTGGCGATGTAAATACCCGACGCCTTGTAATAGCGTAGATTTACTTTCCGCAATTTATTTTCCGCAATTATTAACTATTAACTATGCATGACAAGACTTGCCTGAAAATTAAAATCAACTCGTAGCTCACCATAATACATGTGCAAAGATAATCTTAAACTGAATCCTGACACACTCGCACATGCCACTCCTAGGGTACGCCTCACTTGGTTGCCTCGACGTGGTCATTGAGTATAGGGTGTTTTAGAGGTCGCCCTCCTGTCTAAAGATCCAAGTTGTCTCGAAACGGTTGCCTCGGATAAAAAAGGATCTAGGACATTAGGGTTACCGCTAAGGCGTCCTACTATTGCTTTGGTGACCACACACGTCCCTATAATTGAATTGACCCGAATAACTCCAACGACGGTGCTACCTACTTCTCAATAGTGGGATAGTACTGTCTAAAGAACATTTACACGGCTTAATTCCTTAGAGTAGGTAGATTTCTCCTGGGTACTTGCTCTTTCAAAAACAAAACAAACTTTTCGCACCTACACTTTCAAACAAAAGTTTTCAAACAAACACTTCATACACTCTTGAGGACTGATACAAGAGTTACCAAAGAAGTTTTCAAAACGAAACTTTTTCAAAACCCACAAACAAAAGAAAAGCAAAACTTTTTGAAAACATAGTGAGCAAGTACCTAAGAGCCTGTGGATAACCACGGATAGAAAGGGTGCTAACACCTTCCCTTTCTATAATCTACCTCCCGAACCGAGAAACATCTCGAAAAGGAATTTTGCTGTGCTTTTGTCCTTTCCTGGTTGGAGAAAATAAAAGACGGTGGAGACTCTTGCTTACCGTGACATTTCGCGAACCAGCATTTCAAAACAGTCAGTTCTATTTCCACCGATCACAGAACTGGCGACTCTGCTGGGGATATATTAAGAAGTGAGGTGTACCTTAGGATTAGATCATTCTATGTTTTCAATTGTATGCCTTGTTTGATTTAATATTGTGGGCTTGCATCGGAGTTTCATAGATCCTAACCCGGATCTGGGGAATACCCTTTAGGTGGCAATAAGCTGTGAGGGACCTGTCCGGCGTAGACCGACATGGGTGAAGCAGTAGCTACGTTGGTGTGACACCTTGGTCTGTACCGATATCCCTTGTGTTGGAATGAGGAGAATATGGGTCTTCTGAGGAGTCATTAAGCACCAACTGACCTTAGAACCTTAAATTGACCAACTTGGCCATAGAACAGTAGCAGTATGCTACACTCATTGAGGCTAAACTCTCGCGATGGTTCTGGCCGCAAGAAAAGATTGTGAAGCTGGAGTTATGACCGATTGAGGGTAGTTAGTGATATTGAGATCCTCTAGAACTCGGTTACTATTTTCTAGGACAGGTCTTAACCAAATGAAACTGAAAGAGGGTAGTACCTAAAATTCATGCTGGCCTGAAATCTAAGGGCTCTTTTGTGTGACTTGTGTGCCTTCAAACTTGAACTACTTGCACATTCTTGACAACATGAGTTCCTTGTAGGTTTTGTTTACAGTCCTTAATCTGGGCTTATAACAGGATTTACTTACATCACTCCATGCATAGCATAACATCATACCATCATACCATTGCATACATCCTGCATAAGGACTAACCCATTTCAAGGATCTCAAGGGTTTGTGATACAGGTCACGATGAACCAAATGTCTAGCAAGGGGCAAAGGGGATTTATTTTCCTCTAGCCAAGGTTGTCCAGAAATCCAAACATGATAACTTGAGTCAGGGGCTATGACCCACTCGATATGGTTAGCTTTGACTCTTGAAGAAGGGCTCTCAACAACATGAAGTTCCTTCAATCAAGCCGCAAAATTCAAAATTCTAACAAGTTTCTTTGTTTACCCCGCGAGATCCTTGAAAACATTGCATACATATCTCATACATATCATTGCATTACAGGTACCCTTTTTACAGGTCACTTATCTTCTTTGTTGTTTATTTCAGCAATCATCATGTCTACTGAACCTTCCGCCGAACAAGCTATCAAGGCCCTCCAGGCCCAAAATACCCAGTTCCAGGAGTTGGTTATGAGCCTAGCCCAGGGTCAACAGGACTTGAAAACTCTGATTCTGAAAGAGAGGAAAAAGAAGAAGAAGAAGAGGACTGTTTTGTTCAACACTAGACGCACATCTGGGAATGGATTATAGAATGAGGCTGAGCTGACTACCTCATCTGTAGGCAAGGACAATCCCCAAGAGAGAAGGGTTCCTAGTCCCGTGGTCTCCGACAACGAGACAGATTATAATGATGAATAGTACCCTCCTGCTGAGGACAGATACAAACAGCTGGAGGACCGCTTAAGTGCTATGGAGATTCAACATGTGCCCGGGTTGGAATTTGGAGATCTAGGCTTATCCTCTGGGGTGGTGATTCCCCACAAGTTCAAGGCACCTGCCTTTGCAAAGTACGACAGAGCTTCCTGTCCTAAGCTGCATCTCAGATCATATGTAAGGAAGATCCAACCTTACACTGTTGACAAGAGTTTATGGATCCATTTCTTCCAGGATAGTCTTTCAGGGACTCAACTCGAATGGTTCTATCAGCTGGATGGAGCCAGTATTCGTAACTGGGAGGACTTGGCTACTGCGTTCTACAAGCAATATCAGTATAATTCCGACCTCGCTCCTACGCGTACCCAACTCCATGGTATGTCACTAGGGACGGGAGAAGGATTCAAGAAGTATGCTCAAAAGTGGAGAGACCTGGCTGGAAGGGTGCAACCACCTTTAACTGACCGTGAGCTTGTGGATATGTTCTTGGGGACCCTGTCTGGTCCGTTCTTCAACCATCTGATTGGGAATTCTTCTGCAGGGTTTACAGACCTTATCTTGACTGGTGAGAGAATAGAAGCTGGTATCAAGTCTGGGAAGATACAAAAGGGTGACTCCTCGAACACTGAGAAAAAACCATTCAAGAAAGAGTCCAGTGCTGTCTATGGTTCAAGAAGACAGAATAGGTCCGAACACCGCCAAGATGTCAACGCGGTAGTTATTTCAAAACCGGCCAATGCTCCTCAACATCACAACCAATAAAGGGAAGAGAGACCTAGAAGGAAATTCACTCCCCTCAGCATGACCTTGTCCCAGATATTGCCACAGTTGCTGAAGACCAATTTGGTAACTCTAAGGGACCCTCCTAAGAATCCCAACAAGACACCTTCAAGGTATAACCCCAATTCCCGCTGCGCTTATCACTCTGACAGCCCGGGGCATGCTACAGATGATTGTTGGACTTTGAGGAACAAGGTTCAGGACCTAATCGATGCAAAGGAGGTCGAGTTCGAAGCGCCCGAGACTCCCAATGTGATCACTATTCCCTTGCCAAAACATGGTTAGGATCGAGAGACTTTTGTTCATTTGAATTCTGATATTGTATTTTTCTTTGCTTATTCAAACAATTATCATGTCAAACTTTGTTACTTTATCAATGCATCGCATATGTCTGTTTTGAATCAATCCATTCGTATTCACTATATTCAAATTGCATTCATTTTTGTTGTGATGTTCAACTCTCGATTGAAAATTCTAAGCCTTTTGAGGGAGGATGACGAAAACGATACCACAATCCCTACAGTATGCTTTTGAACAGACCCCGCTGATGAGGTACAGGAATTGTTTCAAATCCTAAAGAGTGGAGTTATAAGGAAGATAATCCCTAGTCAACCCCTTCGAGCCAAAGAAGTAGGAGTTTTTCTTTTCAAAAATAAAAACCCTTAATCATAACCTGGGGCAGGGTAGTTCTCTCATTTGATCCAGGTGCACAACGAATGGCATCCAAGGAGTCCTTCCAAAACAAAAGACAGTGATGGTTCCCTATAATCGTTAGGACAGGCAGTCATTACCCCTCAAAACAAAAGCCTAATAAGTCAAAACCTATGAAGGAGACTTACAAAAACTGGGGCATCCCGCTGACTGTAATCACAAAAGAAACAGTTCAGGCAAAAAACAGTGATAAAGAAATCAAAAAGAAAGAGGTCCTACAAACCCTCAACAAAAAAGAAATGACTGCCTATTCAAAATAAATTTTCAATATCCGAACCATCACTGGTATATCAAAGCAAAGACTCAAACAAGATCTAATGCACGATTAGCTGAGTTTAGGATCGAAGAACATCACGAAGAGCGGGTGGGTACAAATAAAATTTGAGCCTTTATCCTTTGTTTCTTAAACCGTGAACCAGGCCATGTTACAACCCTTAAAAGTCCTAGCTGAAGCATGGGTTAGTTCGAAAGCATACTGTTACAAAAGGTACCTTGACTCCTGTAGGGCTCGCTGTAAAATCTTGAGTTTACATCACATTTTACAAAATTTGCTTGTTTTACTGAAAAATGCATTTTCAAAAACTTCAAGACAGACATAAGCTTTGCATTATTGAAATAATATTGTTTGCATATGACTACTTGTTCAAACAGCAGAGAAATTCGTACGATGAATATCTAGTGAACAAACGCCTTCTCAACAAAAGGGTCATCTCAAGTGGAAGAAACACTTCCAACCAAGGGGCAGACATAACCATTGTCCATCATCTGGGGCAGTCAAGTCAAGATTTAAGGAATCTCTCAAAATGCCAAATAGCCAAGGGGCAAATCTTCGCCTGAGCCACTTGGGGCATTGGATATGAATTCCAGCGACAAATCTTGCATGATCAAACGAAGATCTTCTGGTGGTATGGCAACACAATACTACTGACAGTGACAACTCCCTACATCCTAGACATAGTCGAAAAATACTACGCATAATCAAAGACCCGCTAGGTCGACTGGCCTAGGCAAAAATAAGGGCTTCCCAGCGAACCAAAAGGGTTCGGGCAAAAATAAGGGATGAAAATTAAAAAAAAAATTGTACACCCGGCAAGTCAAAAACCTGAAAAGGCGGCTTGGGCAAAAAATGGGTATCCCGGTGGACTGAAAACCCGAAAGGGCGGTCCAGGCAAAAGTTAGGGATCAAAGCGTACGACTATGTCCTGTCATCTCGTCACTTACCTACCAGAAGAGGATTTGTCAATCGGCAGTTATCAAGACCTCCACAGGTACCTTCTCCCACAGAAGCTGGGGCAATGAGAGTTGACCGAACTATACAAGCTGCTCTGTCCACTAAGGTACCAAGGTAGGTTCAGCTGAAGAATACGACCAAGATACCTTCACTCCCCGCGGAGTAAGACAAGATTCGACAATAATCTCCCCAAGCAGAGTTGGTCTCCCATCAGCCCTAAAAAGGCACAGTATCTCCAGCGAGTCAGCAACACTCTCCCCGAGCAGAGTTAGTCTACTGTCAGCCTTAAAAAATTGGGTATCACTAGAAGATCTTAATATTCCCCAGCAGAGTATACAGATGTTCCTCAACAAGCATCCCCGGCGTTCTTAATAATCCTCAGCAGAGTATAAGAATGTTCCCCGGCGGAATACAGACACCCCAGTGGAGCTATTCCCCCAGTGCAGTCCAAAAGTTTCCCCAGGAAAGTTGAGCCATCTCCCCAGTAGATTCTGGAAGCTTATCCCCTGCAGAGTACAAATGCATCTCTTCCAGCCATGTTCAAAGGTTATTCCCCACCAGAGTCTAACTGGGTTATCCTCAGCAAATTACAACGGAAAGATCGTCCCCGGCGAAGTTCTTTCTATTCCCCAGCGGAGTTTATCATCAAATTCCCCAACGAAGCTTATCAACGGAATCCCCAGCGGAACTATCATTAAAATCTCAGCGAAGCATATCTCCCCACAGAGTAATTCCCCGCAGAGTAATCTCTTCAACAAGTTTATTCCCCAACGGAGTCATCTTCTCCTACCGGTTTATTCTTGCAATCATCTTCGTTCATCATCCCCAGCGAAAACGAAGAACTCAACTCTTCAATATCAGCCCAGGATTTAACAAACTCCTCGGCATTCGTCAAGGATTTATTTTCTCAGACGAAGATACATTCATAAACATCACATTGTCATACATCATGTTACATGCATATACGCATCATATCATACAATCTCATTTATGTTGAGAACATCATTGCTCGATCCATATCATGCATTGCATATGACTGACCTCTACCTTTCAGGAAAGATGCAATTAAACTCTAAATCCAGTAAAAGAAGACAACTCCAGTCAAAGAAGACAAATCCAGTTAAATCGGTTCCTAAAGATTTTTCTGAGATAACCCGTCATTGAAGACAACCCGTCGTTGAAGATAACTCGTCATTAAAGACAACCCATCATTGAAGACAACCCGTCATTGAAGACAACCCGTCGTTGAAGACAACTCGTCATTAAAGACAACCCGTCATTGAAGACAACCCGTCATTGAAGACAACCCGTCGTTGAAGACAACCCGTCAATAAAGACAATCTGTCAACAAAGACAACCCGTCATTGAAGACAACCCGTCGTTGAAGACAACCCGTCGTTGAAGATAACCCGTCAATAAAGACAACCTGTCAATGAAGACAACCCGTCATTGAAGACAACCCGTCATTGAAGACAACCCGTCATTGAAGACAACCCGTCGATAAAGACAACCCGTCACTAAAGACAACCCGTCATTGAAGACAACCCGCCATTGAAGGCAACCCGTCATTGAAGACAACCCGTCATTGAAGACAACCCGTCAATAAAGACAGCTCGTCACTAAAGACAGCCCGTCAATGAAGACAACCTGTCAATAAAGACAATATGTCAATAAAGACAACCTGTCCATGAAGACAACCCGTTAAAAGAGACAACTCGTCAAAGAAGACAAAACCTCCCCTGGTTCAGTTAAATCGATTCCTAAAGATTTTTCTGAGATAACCTGTCAGTAGAGACAACCCATCAACCTTTTGAAGTTCCAGATTCGATACCTGTATCTAGCCAGGGCATATCTGTGAGCGATTGATTGTAGATCTATACCTGTATCTAGCCAGGAAAGTTATCTACATGAAGAGTTTGAAGATCAATACCTGTATCTATCCAGGAAGTCATCTTTCTTTCTCAGGTCAGAGGTCTACACCTGCATCCATCCAGGAAAGCTATCTCGACCAACCTTTTGAAGTTCCAGATTCGATACCTGTATCTAGCCAGGGCATATCTGTGAGCGATTGATTGTGGATCTATACCTGTATCTAGCCAGGAAAGTATCTGCATGAAGAGTTTGAAGATCAACACCTGTAACAGGCCAGGAAATTATCTTTCTTTCTCAGGTACGCAAGTTCTCGCTAAGGAATCTCTTACGCGATCGACACCTTCAGATGGCATCTTTAAGCCCATCTCCACCACTATCCATTACATTTTCAAATGGCATCTATAAGCCCATTCGCGACAAGATTCTGTCACATCTCCAGATGGCATCTATAAGCCCATCCTCCTATCCATCATCTCTCCAAATGGCATCTGTAAGCCCATTCCCGACATCACATTGTTGATACTCCACTATGCGAGTGCAAATTTCTGGGCACTCTAGTGTTCAATCATCTTCCACCTTCGGATCACGAAAGGCACGCCAACCAATCTACATCCTCAGGTCTAAGATTTAACAGGGGCAACTGTTGTACCCCAAAATTTTCCCTCCTACATTCTTCAAGATTTATCAAAAAAATCATCTTCAACTGGTTCAAAATTTCTCAAGGGTTGCATAGTCCAAATGCCTCCTAAGCAAGCTGAAATTAGGGTTTTGGTTCTTTCAAGGAACTTGAGGTTTTCAATGGTCCAATCAAGTCTCATATGCCTATATACATTGTCAAGCATCTACATGTCAAGTCTCAAGACTCATAGTGCCAAATTCCACAGTCAAAAGCTCCATTTGACCCACAGTCAACTGCAGGGGCAAAATGGTCATTTTGCAGTCAAAAGTCAGATTTTTTGGTCAACATCTTATTTTGAGCTCACAATAATCATTTTATCAAGTCTTGATCATGATTCCACAAGCATGGCTCAAAAATTATCAAGATGCAAAAAGTTACTATTTTTGGACAGTAGAAAAGTCAACTGTATCTTGACCAGGGCATAACTGTTTCATGGTTCATCAGAAAAATCCCATCCAATGCTCATTTTGAAGGGGATGACATTTCCTACAACTCATCTTCACATTCCAAGTCCAAGAAATGCTCTCACAAAAAGTTATCAATTTCTACATTATAGGTCAATTTCAAAATTCAACAAAAATGCACTTTAAGTCAAAGACCATAACTTGAGATTGGTAAATCCAAATGACATGGTACCAAAGGCATTGGATATAGGACTTCAAGACCTTTCCAAAATGTCCAAGAACATGTTCATATGATCAAAATTGAGCAAGATATGCATTGGAGAAGTTGGGAAATTTTTGTGAATTTGCAAAAGTCAACTTTGCTCAAAACACTTTGTTTTTGCTATTGGGCCTCAAATTTCTTCTTGAAAATTTATCCAAGGCCTATGCACGACCCATCAAGCCTATTTGAATTTATTTTCTTATTTTTATTAATTAATTGGATTTTTAATTTATTTTTAATTCATTTAATTAATTTAAATTGTAGGAAATTCAAAGATATGGTTTTTCAATCTTTTTGTGAAGCAAACAAGCTCAAGATATGCTGGCAATTCGTGTGCAAATCAAAGGGACAAGAATCTCCAAGTTTGGCAAGTTTTTCCATTAAAAAAGATTCAAAATTATTTGATTTTCAATCAAATATTGAATCATCATTCCATGGATCTTTGGTGCAAGATTGTAACCTAATTCAACTCCTCTATAAGTACACAAGTGAACCCTAATGCATTGGACGTGAAATTGCTGCAAACAAAACCATAATCATATTGAAAAAAATCAAAGAAAAGTAAAAACTGTTTTCAATCTTACAGGCCAATTCAAGGACTTTGGTTGTTTCTAACATATTGCTGGAAGTGCCAGGGACGTATAGCAATCAAATTCATACGCTAAAGCTCAAAAAATCGCTCTAAACAGACTCACGGTTTGCATACTTTGCTCATAATTGAAACTCATATTCCATGCATAATTAACATGTTCTAATCATTGTTTTGAATTGCTTGAATCTATACAAAGCTAATAGTACAGGTTAATTGAATTATAGAGCCCTAAATCAAAAGATACCATTGACAAATTCTAGGGTTCCTAAGCTTTGATTTTGGGGCTTTATTATCCAGGAAAAATTGGAGCCTTTGAGACCCATGGTTGAAACCGTTGCATCCATACGAATCTAAGGAGACCATCGCGAAATATTTTTGTTGCTCATAGGCCTAATCGTTATTATTCGTGGTTGCAGGTTGTGGGGGTTAAAAACCCCCGCTATCTAGTGTTATTTTGTAGGAACGCACGAGGAAGATGAAGACGTGTTGGCTTCTGAATGGATAATTCAAAACACGCGCGTTTTTGTTTGTTGTTCAGCATATTGCTTATTTTCCATATATTACTTTTATTTATCATTATACTAACAAAGCGTGCAAGTTGGTGTAGTGGAGGGCGTGCTGGCATGCAACCATTGAGACCTGGGTTCGAATCCCATGTCCCCCACAATGTTTCTATTGTTTTTCATAACATGATTGCATGCAGGCTTTCCAATGTATTCCACCATATGTCTCCAATCATCCAAGCGCCATGTGGCTGCCAGCATAGATCCAATGGCCAGGAGATGAAGAGCACCATACTCCCAGTCAACCATGCGCATGGGGAATCTCCAGAGTCAAACAGGCTTGATTGTTAATGGGCCAGAATTGCTAGAATACCTCCTAATGGCCCATCACCCCCCTGATTTCTTTATTCTTTTTTCTTTTATATTTTAATTTCTATTTAATTCTTTTAGTCATTTTTATTATTATTATTATTTAATTAACATAATTATTATTTTCTTAATAAAATCAGAAATATAATAATTATTATTATTTATTAATTTCACCTTATTATTTTTGTAAATAAATATAATTAATTAATTTAGTCTTTCTTAATTAGGTCAACTTTAACTTTTTCTCAATAATTTAAAATAAATTAGAATTAGGGTTTTCTTGACAACTTTTAATTTCTTTTTATTTTTATTTTCATTAAAACATTAAAAAACATTAAAAATACTTTTTTCTTTTAATTATTTAATTAATTAGAATTAGGTTTAATTAAATTCAAAAAGGACCAAATTTCATTCTTTTCTCAAAAAGGGTCAAAACCCTAAGGACGTCCCTGATTCAATTTCCATTCGTGCATATTTATTTTTGATTATATTTATGTAATTGCTCCGAGAATGTAATAGCGTAATTAGGACTTTTATCGCTTTCTTTATTTTTTCGCAATTTACTTTTCAAGGATTGTTTTTGGCGATGTAAATACCCGACGCCTTGTAATAGCGTAGATTTACTTTCCGCAATTTATTTTCCGCAATTATTAACTATTAACTATGCATGACAAGACTTGCCTGAAAATTAAAATCAACTCGTAGCTCACCATAATACATGTGCAAAGATAATCTTAAACTGAATCCTGACACACTTGCACATGCCACTCCTAGGGTACGCCTCACTTGGTTGCCTCGACGTGGTCATTGAGTATAGGGTGTTTTAGAGGTCGCCCTCCTATCTAAAGATCCAAGTTGCCTCGAAACAGTTGCCTCGGATAAAAAAGGATCTAGGACATTAGGGTTACCGCTAAGGCGTCCTACTATTGCTTTGGTGACCACACACGTCCCTATAATCGAATTGACCCGAATAACTCCAACGACGGTGCTACCTACTTCTCAATAGTGGGATAGTACTGTCTAAAGGACATATACACAGCTTAATTCCTTAGAGTAGGTAGATTTCTCCTGGGTACTTGCTCTTTCAAAAACAAAACAAACTTTTCACACCTACACTTTCAAACAAAAGTTTTCAAACAAACACTTCATACACTCTTGAGGACTGATACAAGAGTTACCTAAGAAGTTTTCAAAACGAAACTTTTTCAAAACCCACAAACACAAGAAAAGCAAAACTTTTTGAAAACATAGTGAGCAAGTACCTAAGAGCCTATGGATAACCACGGATAGAAAGGGTGCTAACACCTTCCCTTTCTATAATCTACCTCCTGAACCGAGAAACATCTCGAAAAGGAATTTTGTTGTGCTTTTGTCCTTTCCTGGTTGGAGAAAATAAAAGACGATGGCGACTCTTGCTTACCGCGACATTTCGCGAACCAGCATTCCAAAACAGTCAGTTTTATTTCCACCGATCACAGATAGGGTTTTGTGTTCTTGTTTAGGGCTTTGCAGTATAGGCTAAATTGGACGTTGATTCTGGTACCATGATACTCGTGAGGATGAGACGAGTTGATTGATACCAGCTATGGTCATTTATCTTGCTTGTGGACAATTTTTGAGATGCACGGGTCTGTGCCTACAACGAAACCTCTGTAGGTAAAAGCTTGTTTACCTAAAACGACGGTTTGGTGAAGAAGACGATGCGTGGCACTCCCTGGTTGGGTGGTTTGAATTTTAGCGCGTTTTTCCATTAACCATTATTTTTCATATATTATATTTTGTTTTCATTATATGTACAAACAAGTCAAGCAGCTCAGTTGGCAAGCGTGCATTGGAAATATGCATAAGGACCTGGGTTCAATCCCCAGGTCCCAACCTTTCTTTGCATTATTTTGTTCCATGTGATCAGGTGCACTTCTTATCAGAAGGTCCACCATATGCCCTCAACACCTGGCCATCAATCACGTCTCTAGCCCAGATCTAAGGCTTCTCCCTTGAAGGTCCACCATACGCCCCAGGTCAACATGGACACCGGATCCAACAAAGTCAAATGGGCTTGGATCATTTGGGCTCAGAATTTCAGCAATATACCCCCTAATTACTAAGCACAGGCCCATCATTCTTTTCTTATTTCTTTTAATATTTATTTTATGTATTCATAATTAACAAACTTATCTTTTTTTTCATAAAATCATAAAAATCAATAATTCACAAAAATTAGGATTAGTTTTTTATTATTATCAAAATTAATTTAATTTAGTTTAACTTAGGAAAATTGTAATTTATATTCGTAAATAAAATCAAATAGAAATTAGGTTAAAACTCTTGATTTAATTTTATTTTCTCTTTTCATCAAATAAATAAAAATACAAAAAAATAGCTTTTTAGATTGAATTAATTTATTTTTCTTAGTTAAAATTAATTAGTGATTAGGTCTTCTTTTTATGCAATTATTTCATTATTTTCTTAAAACATGATAAGAACAAAAAACATTTTTTTAATCAATCGCCAATAGGTTTAGTCAAGGGTCAAAACCCTAGTTGTCTCGTATTTGATTCATCACGCGCGTTTTATTTATTTTTGCCAATATTTTTTATAACTGTTCATGGTTTGTAATGGTTTAATCTAGGGCTTCTTACTTATCGCTTTTTCCCGGGTTTTTGGCTGTGTAATTAATCCCCCTCCCCGAAGCCTTGTAATAGCGTAGATTTACTTTCTCGCATTTTTAATTCCCGCAAATATTTAACTGTTTAGATGTATGCTAATAGGATTGTATGACAAGAATGCATGACAAATTAATACAGTTAGAAAACCCTAATGTGCAAAGATTAAATAATTGAAACAAATCACTCGCACATATCACTCTTAGGGTATACTCTCACTTCGGTTGCCTTCGGTAAACGATCATTAAGCATATGTTGTCTTAGTGGTTTCCCTCCTACCTAAAAAGATCAAATGTCCCGTTCGAATGTTGCCTCGGAAATGTTGCCTCGAATATGATCTTAAGACTTTAGGGTTATTACTAAGATGTCCTAACATTGCTTTAGTGATCGCACGTCCCTTTCAAATTGACCCTTACAACTCCAACGACGGTGCTATCTATTTCTCAATAGTAGGATAGCACTGTCTAAAGGAAACGAGAATAGAAACGATCTTTTTCCGAGTAAGTAGATGCTAGTAGAAACTTGCTCAAAATCAAAACTTTTCACACTTACACTTTTCAAACAAATTTTAAAAACAAATTCGTCACACCTTTGAGGACTGATACAAGGGTTATCACGAAGTCAAACTTTTCAAAACAAAGTACATACACAAGAAATTTAAAAAGATGAGCAAGTACCTAAGAGCCCATGGAAAACCATGGATAGAAAGGGTGCTAACACCTTCCCTTTCTATAATCTACCCCCCGTACTCGGAATATCTCGAAAAAGGATTTTTTTCTGTACTTTTTTACTTTCTGGTTGGATGAAATAAAAGTCGGTGGCGACTCTTTCTTACCGCGACATTTTGCACACACAAAACGCAAAACACAAACCAGCATCAAATAGTCGGTTCTGCCACCGTATCACAGAACTGGCGACTCTGCTGGGCATTGTTTATAAGTGGGGTATACCTTAGGATCTAGTTCATCATAATTTCATCTCTTGATTGCTTTGTTTGCTTTGTTTGCTTTACTTTTAAGGGTTTTTGTTTGGGGTTACTATAGATCCTACACCCGGATCTGGGGAATACCTTTTAGGTAAGTAGAAATAGATTGTGAGGGAACTGTACGACGTAGACCGATACGGTTGAAGCAGTAGCTACGTTGGTGTGGCACATTGGTTGGTACCGGTATCCCTTGTGGAGAAACGAGGAGAATACGGGGCCGCTGCATGGTGTCATTAAGCATCAACTGACCTTAGAACCTTTAATCGCCCAACTTGTCCATTAGAAAGTAGTGAGATACCGGCCTCGGTGTAGATCTGAGAACTGGTTGATACTCGATGCTACACTCATTGAGACCATACTCTCGGAATAGTTCTGGCCGCAAGAAAAGATTGCGTGAGCTGAAACCATGACCGATGGAGAATGGTCAGTGATATTCAGATCCTCTAGAACCCGATTACTTTTTCTAGGACAGGTTGAAACCAACTTAACTTCAAGAGGGTATTACCTTTGACCTCATGCAAGCCTTAAACCTAAGGGTTTTGTGTGATTTAACTGTGTTTGCAATATTTGTGTTTGCTATACATGTGGTTTATCATGACATCATGCATCATAACATGGCATTCATGCTTCATTACACTAACCATTTCAAAGACCAAGGGAATTTATATTTGTTCTGTTTTGCAGATTATGGCTTCCGTGCGCAGAAATACCATCCGAGTCAACTTTGTGCAAATACCTGCCCAACTTAAAGAGCTAGCCTCAAGAGTTTCTGAGACTTTTATGTTCATTAAGAGACACAGTCAACTTCTCAGCCTGGTTACTTCAAACCTTGATGAACAAATGATGAGTGTACTATTTCAGTTCTTCGATCCCGTGCATCATTGCTTCACCTTTCCAGATTACCAGCTGGTACCCACCTTGGAAGAGTTCTCTCATCTATTAGGCATATCCATTCTTGAACAGGTACCATTCACAGGTATGGAAGAAGTTCCTAGGCCAAAAGACATCGCCTCAGCTTTGCATTTAAAACGGGCAGATGTGGTATCCAATTGGGAAACTCGAAGCGAGGTCGAAGGTTTTCTAGCCAAATTTCTGATAGACCAGGCTCAGATATTCTAGGATGATTTGTATTTTCAGGATTTTGAAGATGTCTTGCCTCTTCTTATCTATGGTTTGGTTCTCTTCCCTAACCCGGACTCCTTTGTAGATGTGAATGTTGTCAAGATTTTCCTTTCTCGCAACCCTGTGCCTACCTTGCTTAGAGATATCTTGCATGCCCTCTATACTCGTACCGTGAGGAGAAGAGGAACTCTTATGTGCTGCATACCGTTGCTGTCGAGGTGGTTTATTTCTCACCTCCCTAAGTCTGTGCTGAAGAACAAAGAAGGTTTGGGTTCGTCCTACAGAATAATGTCACTTGCTCATACAAATATTCTTTGGTGTTCCCGGGCTATGGAAGACACTGTTGTTATTAACCGTTGTAGGGGGTACCCTGATGTCCCATTACTTGGTATCAGAGGGGGTATAACTTACAATCCTTGTCTAGCTTTGTGAAAATTTGGTCGTGCTCGAAGAGATGGTCCCCATGAGTTACTTCTTGAGGACATTGTATTTGACTATAAGGAGGATGTTAAGGAGCATCACCGGAGGTTTATACGAGCTTGGGGCAAGGTAAACAGATCTGACCCCGAAGAGTTAGGATCGAAGACTTCCCTTCCTATGCAGCCTTATCTCCAATGGGTCCGAGCTCGTGCCCAGAAGCTTATGATGCCTTATGAGGCCGTATTACCAGTGATTGTGGAGCCCACTAATGAAGAAGGAATTCCTTACACGGTTCTCTATCCTTACATGGCCATTGATCCTGGGAAGTTACAGAGGTCTTAGATTCAGCTGAAGAATGAGCGGGATACTTACCGGGAGCAGTTCCATGAGCAAGAAAAGAAGGTTTTGAAGCTCACCAGGAAGCTCGAGGAAGAAAAAGTGATCAATGACTACATCATCACAAAGAGGAAGCGCCCATGGGACTTTTGATTTTGCTTTTTTTTCTAGTTTTAGATTTGTTTTATTTACTTCTTTGTAACGCCTTAAAGGCATTGTTGAACCCTTCAAGTTTAAACTAATAAAGTTTTCAGTTATTTTGGTTTAAAAATTAAAATATCCCAAAGTCTTTGAAATCATTACATGCGCATCCCATTATCATGTACATCATTACAGGTACCCCTACAGGTTTCTCATCTTCTTCGCTATTTATTCCATGCAGAAATATCTTCCAATCAAGCCATCAAAGATCTTTAGGAGCAGAATGCCCAGTTCCAACAGATGTTCATAAGTCTGGCTAAAGGGCAAGAGGATCTGAAGACCCTTATTCTGAAAGAGAAGAAAAAGAAGAAGAAGACTGGTATTCTGAATATGGGTAGAAGATTCGGAGAAAGGTTAAGGCAACCAGCTGATCTGACCGCCTCGTCCAAAGAAGGGGAGAATCAAGAAAGGGAAAAGGACCCTAGTCCTGCAGTTTCCGAAGACGATACTGATTACAATGATGAGCAATATCCTCCTGCTGAGGATAGGTACAAGCAACTAGAAGACCGTCTGAGTGCTATGGAGATTCAGAAAATAGCTGGTTTGGATTTCAGAGAATTGGGTCTGGTATCGGGAGTGGTCATCCCTCATAAGTTCAAAGCTCCGGTTTTTTCCAAATATGATGGGGTATCCTGCCCCAAACTCCATCTCCGCTCATATGTCAGGAAAATCCAACCCCACATTGCTGATAGAAATTTGTGGGTGCATTTCTTTCAATATAGTCTGTCAGGGACTCAACTTGAATGGTTCTACCAGTTGGAAGGAGCTAGTGTCCGAAACTGGGAAGATCTTGTCGTTGCCTTCTACAAGTAATATCAGTATAATGCTGACCTTGCTCCCACTCGTACTCAGCTCCAGAGTATGTCCATGGGTGCAGGTGAAGGTTTTAAGGACTATGCTCAAAAATGGAGAGACTTGGCTGGAAGAGTCCAACCCCCTTTGTCTGATAGGGAGTTGGTTGATATGTTTCTGGGGATGCCATCTGGTCCATTTTTCAATCACTTAATCGGCAGCTCGTCATCCGGTTTCACTGAGTTAATTTTGACTGGAGAAAGAGTAGAAGCTGGCATTCGAAGTGGTAAAATACAGAAGGATGCCTCTTTGAGTTCGGTAAAGAAGCCTTTCGCGGGTAAGAAGGAAGCTAGTGCAGTCTATAGCCCGAGGGGCCAAAACAGATCTGAACACCATCAAACGGTAAATGTTGTAATGATACCAAGACCCACAATTGATCCACAATGCAACAATCAACAAAGGGTGGAAAGACCATAACAACAGTTTACCCGCATCAACATGGCTTTGGCTGAAGTTCTACCTCATCTGTTAAAATCCAACTTGGCGACCTTGCGAGAGGCTTCCAAGTATCCAAACACTACTTCTCCCAGATACAATCCCAACGCGCGGTGCGCTTACCATTCTGAGAGTCCAGGCCACGATACAAATGATTGTTGGGCCTTGAGAAACAAAGTGCAAGACTTTCTCGAAGACAAGGAGATAGAGTTCGATGCTCCAGAAAAGCCGAATGTTATAACTTCTCCTATGCCCAAACATGGTCGTGGAGTTAATGTTGTTGACACCGATTTGTTTGTGACCTCTGTTGAAGAAATTTCTACTCCTCTGATGACTGTTAAGAAGAATTTGCTGTTGGCCGGTTTATTTCCGGGTTGTGGTGAAAGTTGCCACATGTGTTCGATTATACCTATCGGTTGCCGTTTATTGAAGTCAGGTGTTCAGGGCCTGATGGATAATAAAGAAATTTTGTTCGAGAAGACTATGATCCCTGTTGTTCCCAGTGAAGATGTTGCCATTATAACCATTTCCGCCAATCCTTCCAAGGTTTCCTCAAGAAAACCTGTTAGGATTACACCTGTTCCAAGAATTTCTCCGCTAATAATCATTGTTCCTGGTCCCATCCCGTACACCTCAGATAAGGTTGTCCCATGGAATTACGGTGCTGATGTGTATTATCATGGTATTAAGTAAGATCTGAAGACTGAAGAAGCTGATACTGATGTCAGTAATATTGTCGGGACTAGTAAAGTTACCTGAAGTGGAAGGGTCTTATCTCCTGAGATTTCCCCGAAGACTATCATCAAGCCTATTGTTATTCCAACTGCTTCTCCAACCAACACTCCTGACATTTCTCCTATTCCTACTCCAGTTAGTACACCTGCTACTATTCCTATTCTCACTCCAGTTATCACCCCTGCTGCTGAGCCATCTGGGACTCGGGGCAAGGAAATCATAGGTAAACCTGCTCGGATAGAGGCACCTAAGAAGATCGTTGTGGAAGCCTCTAAATAAGAAATAGAGGAAATACTAAAGATTATCAAGAAGAGGGACTACAATATGGTCGAACAGCTGGGGAAAACCCCGTCAAAGATATCCATGTTGTCCGTGATATTATGTTCTGAAGCCCATGCAAAGGATTTGATTTGATTTCTCAAAACTACGCATGTGTCGTAGGAAACTTCAGCAGATCAGTTCAAAGATTGCGTGGCTAGCCTGACTACTGACAATGGGCTGGGTTTCTCAGATACGGATCTAACACCAAAAGGAAGAAATCATAATGATGCTCTGCATGTCTCGATCGAGTGCAGGGGCACCACTATGGCCCATGTGCTGGTAGATATTGGGTCCTCACTGAATGTTCTTCCAAAGAAAGCGTTAGACCGTCTGGGTTGTGAAGGTTTGATTCTAAAGCCGAGTAACATTGTGGTAAGGGCTTTTGGTGGATCAAAAAGAACGGTGCACAGGGAGGTGGACATCCCTGTCAAAGTGGGTTCTCAGACCTTTGGGTCCACCTTCTACGTAATGGATATTAGACCATCATATTCCTGCTTGCTGGGTCGTCCTTGGATTCATAAGGTTGGGGAAGTTACTTCCACACTCCATCAAATGCTAAAATACCCAATGAAGGGGAAGATTGTCACAGTGCGGGGTGAAGAAGAATATATGGTGAGTCACCTCAATTCTTTTCGCTAGTGGAGATGGACGGGGAATTCATAGAAACTACTTGTCAAAACTTCGGAGAGGTCCCTTAGTTCTTGAAATCAACTGAATTTACTATCGAAAAATCTCCATTGAAGATGGCTTCTCTCAAGGACGCTAGGGCTGTGATTGAAGAAGGTGGGTGTACCAATTGCGGTCAACTCCCTGATTTCACTTACAAAACTGACAAATTTGGTTTGGGCTTTACTACAGGGGCTCAAAGGGTTGTTAGGCGCGCGCGGATTGGAAGACCTCCTCTACACATCAACAATCGGGGTGTTAATGCAATTGAAGACAATGAAGAGGATTCAGACATCGACAGCTGGATCTACCCAACGACCAACGGTGGACTGAACAACTGGACAGCGAAGGACTTCATACCTGTTTCTTTTATTCCGCAGTAATTAACTTTTGTTTTAAGATTTGTAATAAACAGTTTGAAACTTTACAGCCCGGTGCCTTGCTCGAGGCTCCTTGGCTTTGTTTGTGAGGGCTATTATTTGTCATTTCATATATCATTAATAAAGCATTAGACGTTTCTTGCATACAAATTTTGCGCTCCTTATTTTTCTTTTCTGTCTCTCACTTTATCAAAACAACTATTCTCTTACACACACTCACGTATCATAATGTAGATCCATATCCACTCCGGATCCCATTGATAACAACTCTGCTACTTCCAGTTATGACTTCAAAAATCTGATCAACCAAGCTGAGGACGAAGGCGAGGATGATTGTGAGGTGCCTGGAGAACTTGCTAGAATGTTACAACAGGAAGAAAGGGCCATACAGCCTCATAAAGAGCCAGTTGAGTCAGTTAATTTGGGTACAGAGGAAGATAGGAAAGAGGTTTAGATAAGTACGAACCTGGAGCCTAGTGTCAAACAACGGTTAATACAAATGCTACACGACTATGTTGAGATCTTCGCCTGGTCCTATGAAGACATGCCTGGGTTGGACACTGATATTGTGGTACATCGCCTACCGACTAAAGAAGACTTCCCTCCGGTAAAGCAGAAGGTCCACCATATGTGCCCTGAAATGTCAGAGAAAATCAAGGCAGAGGTCATGAAACAGTTCGACGCAGGGTTCTTAGTTGTCACTTCTTATCCGTATTGGGTTGCCAACGTCGTTCTGGTGCCTAAAAAGGATGGTAAGGTATGGATGTGTGTGGACTACAGAGATCTGAACAGAGCAAGCCCCAAGGATGACTTCCCACTCCCTCACATTGATGTTCTGGTCGACAACACCGTGCAACACAAGATCTTCTCCTTCATGGATGGTTTTTCTGGCTATAACCAGATCAAGATGGCTCCTGAAGACATGGAGAAGACTACCTTCGTGACACAATGGGGCACCTCTTGTTACAAGGTAATTCCTTTTGGGTTGAAGAATGTTGGGGCAACTTATCAGCGTGCCATGGTCACTTTGTTCCACGACATGATTCACCATGAGATCAAGGTTTATGTTGATGACATGATAACCAGGTCTCAGACTGAGGAAGATCACCTTGATCATCACCAGAAACTGTTTGACAGGTTGAAGACGTACAAGCTGAGGTTGAATCTGAACAAGTGTACCTTCGGGGTAAGGTCTGGTAAGCTTCTGGGTTTCTTCGTCAGTGACAAAGGAATTCAGGTAGACCCTGAAAAGGTAAAAGCCATACAAGAGATTCCGGCTCCCCGCACAGAGAAAGAAGTCATAGGTTTCTTGGGTCGTCTGAATTACATCGCCAAGTTCATTTCACATCTGACTGCTACTTGTGAGCCAATCTTCAAGCTACTGAAGAAAGATCAAGTGGTAAAGTGGAATGATGAATGCCAGACCTCTTTTGAAAGAATCAAGGAATACCTTCAAGAACCACCAATTTTAATGCCTCTAGTTGAAGGAAGACCTTTGATTTTATATTTAACAGTGCTAGACAATTCAATGGGGTGTGTGTTGGGGCAGCATGACGAGTCTGGCTGAAAAGAGCACGCTATTTACTACCTTAGCAAAAAGTTTACCGACTATGAGGTCCAATACTCATTGCTCGAGAAAACTTGTTGCACTTTGGCATGGGCTGATCGCCGACTGAGATAGTGTATGCTGACTCACACCACTTTGTTGATATCAAACATGGATCCGATCAAGTATATTTTCGAGAAGCCCGCTCTCTCCGGAAGAATAGCAAGATGGAAGATGATCTTAACCGAGTACGACATCCAATACACAACCCAAAAAGCAATCAAGGGGAGTGTATTGGAGGATCATTTGGCGCATCAGGCCGTAGATGACTACCGGTCCATGAATTTCGAGTTCCTGAATGAGAATATCATGTTAGTAACCGACTGCGAAGAACCTGGATCGGATGAAGGACCCGAGGAGGGATCCCGATGGTCTATGTATTTTGATGGAGCCTCAAACGCATTGGGTAACGACATTGGTGCTGTAATTATATCTCCCGAGGACCATCATACTCCGTTCACTGCCCGATTATGTTTTAATTGCACCAACAACATGGCGGAGTATGAAGCGTGTATCATGGGTCTTCGAGCGGCCATTGACCTGAGGATTAAGTTCTTGAGTGTATTTAGAGATTCCGCTCTGGTGATAAGTCAGATCAAAGGCGAGTGGGATACGAAGCACCCAAATCTTATTCCTTACCGAGAGTATGTACTGACATTGCTCCCACACTTTGAGGAGATAACCTTGTAACACTTCCCACGAGAAGAGAATCAGATGGCCGACGCGCTAGCTACCATGTCTTCTATGTTCAAAGTCAGGTGGTACAATGAAGCTCCCCAGATTACCATTGAGAGGTTGGATGAACCCGCACATTGCTGTGACATTGAGACTGAAGAGGTAGCAGATAAACCCTGGTTTCACGAGGTAAAGAGGTATCTTGAGGCTCAAGAATACCCCAAGGGGGCATCTATTAATTATAAGAAGTTTCTGAGAAGGTTCGCTGCAAAGTTCTTCGTCAATAATGGTATCCTCTATAATCATAACCATGATTCAACCTTACTGCGGTGTGTAGACAAGAGCGAGGAAGAAAGGATCATGGCAGAGTTACATGAAGGTACCTTCGGAACTCATTCCAGTGGATATACCATGGCGGAAAAAAATTCTACGGGCAGGATATTACTGGTCCACTATGAAAGCCGATTGTTATCAGCACTCTCGAACTTGCCATAAGTGACAAGTCTATACCGATAAGATGCACGTACCAACGGTTCCCCTGAATGTTTTGACGGCTCCTTGGCCCTTTTCAATGTGGGGCATTGACATGATTGGCGAGATCAGACCTACTGTGTCTAACGGGCATCGTTTCATTCTGGTGGCTATTGATTATTTTATGAAGTGGGTCGAGGCAGCTTACTTTGCTACAGTAACCAAGAACGTCGTGGCGCGGTTCATCCGACACAATCAGATCTGTCGATATGGTGTACCAGAGAGGATTATTACTGATAATAGTACAAATCTCAATAACACAATGATCACCGAGCTCTGCAAGCAGTTCAAGATTCGACATCATAACTCTTCTCCCTACCGGCCGAAGATGAATGGGGATGTTGAAGCGGCTAACAAGAACATCAAGAAGATTGTGCAGAAGATGACGGTGACATATAAAGACTAGCACGAGATGTTACCATTCGCTCTTCACGGGTACCGTACCTCAGCACGGACGTCGACAGGGGCAACACCCTAATCTCTGGTGTATGGCATGGAGGCACTCCTACCCATCGAGGTCCAGATACCCTCTCTCAGGATTATGAAAGATACGGGTTTGAACGAAGACGACTGGATCCAAACCCAACTTGATCAGCTGAATCTAATCGATAAAAAGAGACTTACTGCTATCCGTCATGGTCAGACGTATCAAAAGCGAATGATCAAGGCTTTTAACAAGAAAGTCAGACGGCAAGAATATCAGGTCGGGGATCTAGTGATCAAACGCATCATACTACCACAAGGTGATCCCAGGGGAAAATGGACCCCCACATACAAAGAGCCATTTGTGGTTAAGAACATTTTCTTGGGAGGAGCTATGATTCTAACCACCATGGACGGTGACGACCTTCTTCACCCCGTCAATGCAGACATAGTGAAAAGATACTACGCATAATCAAAGACCCGCTAGGTTGACTGGCCTAGTAAAAAATAAGGGCTTCCCGGCGAACCAAAAGGGTTCGGGCAAAAGTAAGGTATGAAAATGAAAAAACTGTACACCCGGCAAGTCGAAAACCTGAAAAGGCGACTTGGGCAAAAAAGGATATCCCGGGGGACTGAAAATCCGAAAGGGCGGTCCAGGAAAAAAATAGGGATTGAAGCGTAATACTGTGTCTCATTGGATCATCTTGCAACCGGACTTCGGTATCGACTATCAAGCTCCGACATCGCTAATCAATCTAATCCACCTTCGACCAAGCAGCAAAGTGATGAGATGCTTGAAGATATAAGGGAAATAGCAGAGTTGGAACCCAATGGGGTTGTTTCACATAACTGTTTTCTTTCTTTTGCAAATTGTAATTTCTTCCGGCGGAGTTCTCTTACTAGGACGTCAGCCTCATTGTACAAAATGCCTATTACGGGCCACTTTTAAAGTCAATACAATTCATTTTCACAAGTAATTTCAAATTGTTTTTCTTTTTCTATTTTGTTTTGCAAGAACGTCCAATGATTCATTTTTGATATATGCATTTGAAAATAATGGCTTCTCATAAATATTTACATAAGAAACAAAAGACGATTACTCGTAATTCCAGGAACAAGGACAAACAAGAAGTGCCTAAACCTTACAGTTACTCTGCCCACCGAGTATCGGGATAGAGCCAGCTTGAGAACATGAGCAGTTACTCTTCATTAAATATGTCTTGATTAAATATGATTCTTTGAAACTTGATTTTGATTAAAAGTCAAAGTTTGACTTTTCAGTGTGCAAATGACCATTTTGCCCTTGTGCCAATTCCAAGCCTAAATTGATGTATCAATGCTACAAACTTGACGTCATATAAGATCTTGTGAAAGAATCCTTGAGAAATGAGAGGGCAAATTTTTGGGTGCAACAACATGGTTCCTGAAAGATGTTAAGCAAGAGGTCATAACATCTTGACCAAACTGATACAACATAGTATGAGCTTACATTGAAGACCAAATGTTTTGCCAAATGTCGTAACATCCTGAAACAGAATATCAGTACAGGCTGTTTAAATCTTGACATATTTGATTTGATTTTATGATATATCTTTTTGATATTTCTCAATGATTTACGCAGGTCAATAGGATTTAATCTGGAACAAGAGAATCAAATCTACAACAACATTAAATTTTTTAAATTTGGTTGTTGAGACAATTTATAAATCTTGAAAGATTTGTTCCAAGATTTAAGGAGATTTTTCTGCATAACTAGTGCAACCCTCATCTTGTGGATTAAGGAATATTTGGGTGAAAATTTTGAAACCCATGGACAGTTGACGAGTATTTAAAGACTACCCTAGAACTAATGTAATTTAACTTTTCACAATTGTAAAATTAAGGGAAGTCTAAGTCTTACGTTTTGAGAGTCTCTTGTGTTCTTGTGTTTGTAAGTCACCCATGTATCTTTTGATACTTGTGGTAGACATAGTGTTCTCACTCTGAAGCTTTTAAGCAAAGAGTTGAGTATTGTTCTTGGATGAATCTTTTAAGAAAAACTAAGTATTGTTCTTATTTAAGAGTCTTGACTAAGTATTATTGTATTGGAAGTGTAATATTCTATTTGGTTTTAATTCTAGTCACAAGGTTTTCAGTTGTAGGTATCACTATGGTGATTGGAAGTGAGAGGGGGACCTCATATCTAGATGGTGATTTCTATGTAGAACTTGCACAAGGTTGTGATTAGGCGAGAAGTTGTAGTTGGGACTGCTTAGGCTTTGAACTAGTACTATCATAATGAGTTTCCTTCTTGGCTTGGTAGCCCCCAGAGTAGGTGACGTTGCACCGAACTAGGTTAACAATATGATGTGTTATTTTTCATTTTGCAATTTATTTTTACAGTTTGATATTATTGTGTATCAGGAACATATGTCTCAACATCTGTCTTGACATTATGTTCTGATGATTGGGTCATCAGTATTAACATGTGTTGCAAGTGCCAGAATTTCAATTGGCATCAGGGCAGACACCCTGGTCTATTTATTGGGTAATCTCCAGGGAGTATTTTTCTGGTACTATGGTTCTTTTGTTGGAATACTAGAATGATAACATTATAGAAATCAGGGGACAACAAATCTTGAAGAATTGTTAGGATAGGAGAATCCTGGTCCTGAGGAGATAGAAGGGAAGAGTATGAGTTGGTTCTTTTTTAATATGAAATTGTCAATATCATAATCAATGGAATTGATAAGATTTTGTTTGGACTCAGTACGACTTTTATTGTGGCCAAATATACTTGAAAAATTTTCAAGTCCACTCATAAAGGCACATCTAAGTGTTTTGGGAGAAAATAGTTCAGAAGAAAGAAGAAGAAATGTAGGTCTCTACTCAAAGAGGTTTTGACATGAAAGTTACAGCTTTTAAAGAAGAACAAAAGTATGGCTTTTGTTTCCAAGTCTTTAGGAGCTTGTGTTCTGGTCTCTAGTTAAGGGTTTCTTATTGCTATTGTGTTCCTTGGAAGGAAATTCAACCAGGTTTAAGGAGAATGGATAGAATGTCTAGACAAAATTTCCAGAACATCTGTACTGACATCAGCAAGTGTGTGAGACTCAAGAAAAAGCTGGAATTGGCGTAAAGACCAATCAATATCAAAGCATTCAGGAAAATAAGTATAAAGGCTTTGGATCCTTGTGGAGTAAAATGCTCTACATATATCGAAGAACAACTTAACGGGTTTTCTATTTCTTGGTTTAACGAGGAAAGTGATCTTGTTTATGAGTTTGCCAAGAATGTTATTGGGTTGACTGGGAGATGGATTTATGATGTAGATTCATGTATTGAAGTTTTGTCTCATAATGAGCTGGCTATTTTATTAAAAAATTCATGTATCTAGAATAAGAAGGGTTACCAACCATGAAGAAAATAGAAGACGACTATTCCTTATCTTATGTCTTAAGAGAAGGAAAGTTTGTCTACCATGTGTAAATTAAGGGTAAGGTGACTATATTTATCCTCAAACTTGATATCCTGATCAAGTCTGTAAAGAGAGTTCATATCAGTTGAAGGAGTTTCTTCAAGAGTGAAGATAATTGGAAGCCTAAAAGGGGATAAGGTTTTTCAAGCTCTACCTGGAAACGAGAAAACTTAAGTGACAAAAGAATGTTTCCATAAAAAGGCATGCTGAGTCAAGGATGTAAATCTGAATGTCTCCATCAGAATACTTAAGCTAAAGGCAGATACTTGTACTGAAGATGTCTCTTCTATGAAAAGTTGATCTTAACATGATATTTTATTTTTGTTTGACTTCCTCAAAGGTTAAACTCAACTTTGGTTAACCAATCAATGGTTAAAACTCAAGAAAGAATTTAATTGTCTTATTTCTAATACCTTTCTTAGAACTCCAACTAAGATGATTGGTATTTTGACACTGTCTGCTCTAGACACTTAACTGCAATAATGGTGTTTCTGGTGGTTTGTTTAGTCTCACTCTATCAACTGTTTATTTTGGTGATGATACTAAAAAGTGAGATTAAGGGAATTGGATATCTGAAGAGTACAAGATAGATTATCTAAGCTTTGGTAATGATTCTTCTTACTAAAGGATTGATGACTATTGTTTTATACATAAGTCAATTGTGCAACCAAGATCTGAAGGTAAATGTCATCAAGGAAGAATGTGTTGTCTTTAATGAGATGTTTGAAGTTCTGATGAGGATTTAAAAACTGTTCCTATTTGTGGATTCCACAAGTATTTGATTGTTTATCCTCTTGCTTGATGTTCAAGGAAGATGAAGTCAAGATGTCACACCAGAAGGTGCAACATCAGACAGTTACAAAAGCTCTATAACCTATTCTATGGATTTGATTAGTCCAATGCAAGGTGAGTGTCTTAATGGATAGAGGCATATATGTTAGTTTTCTATTTTTAGGATTGTCATTAATTTTAGTAAAAGAAATATAGCAGCAATATGTTAAATATGATTTATTAACTTGCCAAGAAGAACAGGTTGAGAAATAAGTCCTATTTTATGTTGAGACATGTTGGGATGAGAATTCCTCATAATCTGGAGCAACATGTCGGATAATATGTTCTATGCAAAGTCATTCGACATCGCACCTGAACTAAGTTGGACAGTTGGATTCTATTATTTTTTAACAGATGTGAAACATTCTGGGAATATTATTCTATCCTATGTGGTGCTGATTTAAAGGTCTGGAAGAATCAAGAAGAATATTGAAGAATATTGACTTTCTAAATAAGGATACTTTTTAGGAAAGATTTGATTGAAGACCTATTTTGTTGCAGAATCTTCTGCAATTTCGTAACAACTGATATGCTGTGATTTGAAGCCCAAATCCAGTTGGGAGATAGGTTATAAATAGAAGCATTATAAACTAGGTAAAGGAATCAGTCGTGAATAAGAAAAATGTAATCATTAGGGCTTGGTCTGTACCACTCTCTAGGAGAGTTGGTTGTGTGTTCCACTCGAAATATGAGTTGGATTGTGTTCCTTGAGTTGTAAGGTTTTGTTCTCACTCAGAAGCCTTTAGGTAATGAGTTGACTATTATTCTTGGAGAAATATTTTAAGCAACTCCAATTTGTGTTCTTAGTCAAGAGTCTTGGCTAGGTATTATTTTAGAAGTGAGTCTTATAATATTGTCACAGAAGTCTGTCTTCTTGTTTTGTGCCATGGAAGTGTGTCTTCTTGTTTTGTCCAATCGCTGTCTATGATTAATGAGGGATTGAGAAGGGCCTCATATATAGGTGAGTCTTAGATAGATATATAGTACGGGTAGTGATTAAGTGAGAAGTTATAAACATGGGAATTTAGCTTCGAATTGATACTATTATAGTGGACTTATTCCTGACTTGGTATGCCCCCAAAGAATGAGAGTTTCTCTGAATTGGGTTAACAATTCTGGTGTATTGTTTATGCTTTTCAATATTGTTTTTATATGTTATACCTTGCCTGTGTGTTTTAAGCCGGATCAGATGTCCAACATGTCATAGGACATCTAAAGTCTGATATACCAAAATTTTAATTGGTATCAGAGCTGGCATCGTGTTCTGTTTCTAGGTGAGATCCTGGGATGATACTTTCTGGTCATAGGGAAAGAATGAAGTATCTACTGAAAAATTATTTGAACTTGGATAGTTTATATTATTGTTTGAATGATCCCTAGAAGTGGAGGATAAACTATTTATAATAGGGTGTGTATTGGACCTGTATGTAGTTATCAGGCATGTAGCTTTAGTGGTGAGTTGTTGTGTTATGTTTGATTTATTTTCAAACCTAGGTTGTTTTGTTTGCACCTGGATTATGGTGGTTGTGTGCAAGGGTTTTGTGTTGTGCCTGAAGGTTGTTGAGGAGTTTTCTGGTTTGTGTTCCGCTGCATATGTATCTGATAGAAAACTCTTGGTGGTTTTGTGAGCTTTTGGTGTCGAGGTTGTAGCCATTTAATCCCCTCTGAAGGTGTATCTCATGGTGTGATGATACCTGGAGGATTGTTTCAACTAACTTTGTAAAGTTTCCAAAGATACTTAAGGCTCGTCTCAAGTTCACTCATAAAGGCACTTTTTGAGGAGGTTATTGAAAAAAGATCTGAAGAAAGTATAAAGGATCTCTTGGTGTGTCCCCTAGAATAATGTCCTACCATATGTTAGAACATCACGTCAGAGTTGTGCAGAATTCTGTTGGCTAAAGGGATGGTATAGCAGATGCTTTGGGTGCTAAAAAAATGTGTGATGATCACATATGTTTGGAACCTACTCCTGGTCTGGAAGAGGAGGCATCTGGGGTGTTATTTGAGTTGGTTAAGAGATGACCAACATGTTGTCACTCATTGGATTGGTTTATTTATGATCCAAGTGAGTTGGAGTGTGGAGGTTGTGCTTTGTTTTCCTGTGTATATGTCAAGCTCAAATATAAATGAAATTCTCTCTGATATCTGGAGGATCGTTCTGATCAAAGGAGACGTATTTTTGGAGTCTTGTTTGTGGCCATAAAACAAATTTTGTTTGAGGGGAGTAATTTGTGTGTACCAACCACATGATGTGCAGCTATTAGAGAGGAGAATGTATAATTCCCTAAAAATTTATTAGCATTTAATAAGGGGGAGTCCTTAATCTAAATCTGGAATAACTTGAAGAAGTATCAGACATAATGTCTTGACATCTCTGTATTGAGAATTTATTTTTCTCAATATGTCTGGTGGTGTTTTCTCTTAAACAGGATGAAGGTTGTTTACTCTAACTTGATATTATCAAGTCTATAAGAGCATGAAACTCTTGTTCTATTGTTGTGGAAGAGAATTTCAAGGGGTTACGTGCATTGGAGATGTATCAACCGGAGTTCTGTGGTTGATTGGTGTCTGCACTATTGAAGTAGCATATGAATCATCTAGGATGAGCATTTCAGATTTATGTCTAGAGTAAGGAGGATGAGTTTGTTTTAGAACCAAAGGATCATGGTTCTTATTGTTTAGGAAGTTTCTCCTCAAGCATGTGTTCAGTTATATGGTGGCTTCACATGATGGAACATTTTTTATGCAAGGATTGAAGGGCATCCTTGTGTTTTAGAAGATTGGAAGCAGTGGACTTAGTCTGAATAGTCTGCTTATGGCGTATGATGATCAGTCAATGCCATATTTGTTAAAATATGCTCCAATTACCTGCTAGAGGGAATCTTCTCTTTAGGTACAACACAATTATGTCTAACACCTCAAAGTCAGACAGGCGGTCTAGACATTGTGCTTATGAGAAGAAATTTTCTTGAGGTGTGCATGCTCTACATGTGTTTTGATTTGGTCTTGAAGGTTTATCAACTACTGATGGTTGATCCTCTCGTGTCCCTTGCAAGACATGTGTTTAAATTACTATGGGTGTTATCTCCAGAACCATAGTAAACAATGTGACTGAGAGTGATGTCTGAAAAGATGTTGGAACACCATCTCATGTCTTTGCTACTTCAGAGAAGGAAGCTATTTTTTTAAGATCATGGGGTGAGTATTGTTGATCACCATTAGATTTCTAAATTGGAATGTATAACCATGATGAAGTGTCGTGTCGAGTCTCTGACCAAGTCTGGAGTGATTTGAATGTCTGGCATGACTATCTGTCATGATGAAGAATCCTCTTGTGCTATGAGTGTGAATAAGGATGTCAGATAGAAAAGTTCTAACATTTCTGGAAGGGGAGCATCATCTATAGTTTTTTTAGGAGATTTTCCTCTGATGACGAATACCTTGTTGGGAGCTAGGTATTAGTTTGATATGGTGAAGATGTGTATTTGACTGATGGTAAAAACCTTGTCGGGAGCTGGGTAATTATCTGATTTTGGTGCAAATTTTCTTTCTGAACTCTTTGCTTCAGAATTGTTTGAGAGTTTGTTTACCGTGGTTATTGGTAAACAACCGCTTATCTTCCAAATGGTTACTTATTTGGTGACTCGCAGGATCGATCAGATTGATCCTAAGACATGGTTGATTTTGGGGTTTTGATTAAGTTTGATAATGGTTAAATGACAAGGAAATAAAGAAGCTTTATGTAAATTGCATGAAGAAGAGAACTTGATAAAATAAAGGAAGGCTTGAAATAAAGGCTTCGACAGGAAAAGTAAAGGAGAAAGCAAGTAAAGTTTCTGAAAAATAAATGACTTTGATTAATAAAAGTGGTGTTTCACACATACATTCTCAACAATTCTTTCTCACACGCTGGGTACTCAAATCTATATGAGTGACTTGTATATAATTGTGAACACACGCGAAAAACTGCGTGAACTACTAATATTTATACTAAAACATCCCAAGTAACCGTCAGGCAGTTACACTGCTTTGAGATGACTCCACTTGGCACGTTCTCAGCGTTCGACGCTCCAGATCTTTGCACGTTGCACTTGGTAACCGCTGGGAACCGTTTTCCCTCCAAACGTTTGAATTTCAAACCAACCCACTCTGAGCAATCGAACACCTTCGTCGAGAGGCATCTTCGACGAGCCACACCTTCGACGTCGAAGGCAACCAAATTCTCCCTTGGAAGAAATCCTCTAAGTACAATGCCATCTTCTGATGGGCATTTCGACAGACCCAGCTGGTCGAAAACATCCTTCAGCTTTAACGGCTGATATCAATAAAAACAAGGGTGTCTAATTTAGGAGCCAACAAATTGCCCCCCAAGAATGCCTTATTTCGACTCTGAAAAGAAAAAGGCATTCTTTGAAATTCCATTCGACACCTATCTTTTCACTCTTAGTCACAAATTAAATTGTGCACTTTTTGTCTTCTACCAACCACTGACAATCCCAAGAAAAAGCCATCATTTCATCCGTACCTAAGACGTCACCTCAGTACGGCGTGCAGCGTGCCAAATGTCTTTTCACAAATTGTCATCATGACAATTCCCAAAAACGAGGGTGCACGCTGCACCCTTTCATTTCTGCAGAACGGCCATGTCAACAGGGGGATGCCACGTGTCCCACTACCTTCTGCAACATTAAATGGCATTAAATGTCCTCGAATTTGGGGATTTCCCCAACTACTATAAATAGCGCCAAGTACCCATTGTGGGACTTTTTCACGCTACCTTGCCTTCAAACTTCTTTGAACACAAACTCTCTGCAAACTTTGCAAACAACTTTGTTCTTCACTTCATCTTCAACCTTATCATCAACAATGGCGTCCGGTTCTTCCACCGCTCCTGGTTCTAATATCCCCTCTGGAAATGCTAAACCCAAGATTTTCTCCACTGCTCCCGTAGTTACTCCTACAGGCCAACGAAGGGTTCCTGAGCCCTTAGACATTGCTGAACGTGACGCTTATTCACGCCAACTCATGATTCTAGTTGGATACTCCAACCAAATCTTCGCCATGTCTGGCCCGCTATACCCAAGCATCACTGAAGCCATGAAGATCAAAAGCTACTTCCCAGTGCTTGAAAAACTAAAACCGGTTGGATGCTCTAAGAAAGATGCAGAGGATAACGAAGATCCCGCTAAGGAGAAAATCGATCTTCGTTTCTTCAATAGAGGTGTTAGGGCTTTCAGGTCTAGCCCTAGCCTCACTCCTGACTATAGTGCTTGGCTGGAAAAAATGGAGAAAAGCCAGGCTTCGATCTGGAAAGACATGCGGATATTCGACCTGGTCATGTTGTCGAAGACGGGTCTTAACTATTCCCCAGAAATGTTGATAGCTTCCTTACTCTTCTGGGATTACACTCATTTCACCTTCCACCTTCCCTGTGGAATGCTGACACCCACGCTGTTCGACGTGGCTGCCATCACTGGCCTTCGACCCACTGGGGACTATTTCGACCCAGAGGAAATGTCGGAGGATCAGATTGGATTCTCTGCCAAAAAACCAACCTACACCATATATATCAACCATTACCACGATAAGTCGACGACCACTGTGTCGGATGTAGAGCATATCGCGTTTCTAGCCTTATGGCTGTCACGCTTTATGTTCTGCACAAAGTCTTTACAGGTGACCAAGAAGATGGTCACCCTCGCCACCCAACTCCACCATGGCCAAAATATCTGTTTGGCAGAACTGATCTTGGCGAATCTGTACGAGTCAATTAGCAGCGGAGCCACTCTTTTGAAGATCATCGAGAACAGAGCCAGTCTGCTGCTTGCAGGACCTTTTTGGCTACTTCAGCTGTGGCTCAATGCCACCTTCGAGTCTTTCTTACCTCAGAAGACTCAAATAAATGAGCAGGCTCCGGAGATAGCAAATAGGTGTATCGAAGGCACCAGATTGGCTCTGCTGACCCCAACTGAAGATGGGCTGGAGCTTCAACAAACTTTTACAAACTTCGTCTTGATGTTTGCAAAAAGGAAAGAGTTTGTTTCGACCATGGCTCCCTTTGCTCGACGAAAGGTTGGTCCAGAGTGGTTCACGAGGCCCCATCCTAAATCGTCAAGTGGCCCTCAGGTCGAAGAACATACAACAGTGTGGGAAGCATTTCTCACACCAAGAATAATGCCCATGCGATTCAAGAGCTCCAAGACTCACTTGAGTCTGATCGCGTATCAACCAAACTTGGTTTCTCGCCAGTTTGGTATCATTCAAACACTTCCTTCTCCTATTTTTCCCAGGGAGAAGTCTATGTTATACTTTTGCAACGACTACACTGAAGACGCTGCCACTAAGCATATCGGCAGGTATGCTGGTCGAACAGTCCTTTCGTTGTTTGACTATCAGCTTAACTTTCTCTGCTCACCATCCTTCGAAGAGTGGTGGAAAAGTTACTATGCTGAAGAGTTCTTCGACGAGAAGGACTTCGTGGACGAACTTCAGAAGTCTTTTGTTCTTGTCTTGGACAAAATAAAGAAATGTAAGTTTATTCTTCCAAATTATTTTGTCTTTCCCTTTCGACTGGTAGCCTGTTAATTATTCTGTCTTCTTCCAGTTGTTCGAAAGCCTGCAGCCAAGAAAGCTGCAGAAGGCCATCAGGGAGGAGGTCCCTTGACAAAACCTCCACCACCGGCGAAGACTATAGCACCGGCGAAGACTACAACAAGCCATCAGGGGGAAGGTCTTTCGAAAAAGCCTTCTGCACCGGTAACCAGACTTTTATTATTTTCTTCTGGCTTTAACATTCTGACTTTCGATGTAGCTTCTAAATCGAACTCCAATTGGTTTTTAGGCACCTTCACCCAAGAAACGACCAGCACTGACGGTCGAATCTGGGAGTGACGAAGAAGACGATTCTCCCCCTGCTCCTCTTAAAAGGCGAAATCTGAAGAAGGACGTTCCTTCTCCTGAGACTCGAACAATCAGAATAAAGGTTGCTGGGTGAAAGCCCAGGCCACCTCCAGTAATTATTGAAGAGCCAACGGAGGAGGAACTAAATGTTCTTCTCAATAAACCTGTCGAAAGCGACAATTCCAGCCCTGGGGCTGAAGTTCCTCTGCAGGTAATCTCTTTGACCCTTTTTTAACTCAGGTGTCGATACCCACGTTCGATTATGTCTCTTTCTAACCTAGAAGATTCTTCTTCTTCTTTTTCCAGGAAACCACTGAAAGCTCAGCGCCAAGGACTTCTGAAACATTGGACTCTGCTGAACTCAGTAGGCCACAAGAGAAAGACTTGGCGAACGATGAAGCCAATGCTGAAACAAATGAAGCCAATGCTGAGACAGAAGAACAACAAACTGAAGATCCACAAACAGAAGAGCAACAACCAAAAGAGATTCAAGTGGTTGATCTGTCGGAGGAACATCGTGACGAAGGGGATCACAGTGACGTTGGCGAAGGGGATCAAGGTGACGCTGGTATTGCTGAAGTTCAAGTCGAAGAGAGCCAAGTCGAGGCAAATGCTACTCAACAGCCTCAACCCCAAGACAACGCTGTTGCAAAGGTTATCACCTCAACAAAGCATAGGTCGAAAGAAGACTTAGAACTCTTGAAGCAAACTGATCCTGTTGGCTATCTGAATGCCATTATCGAGAGCAAGGGAAGTTCGTCTGATATTAGTCAGGAGGCTTCTACTCAGTCGGGGAAGTTCACTGAAACTTCTCCTCTCGATGAGGCTTTGACGAAGGTTAAAGCTCAGTTCTTCAAGAAAGATTTGATGAAAGCTTTGGAGGGGGACCCTACTGCTCCATCGTATTTGGGGGCTGTTTTGAATGCCGTAGACTTGCTAGTTGTGCCTCCGGAGGTTTCAATCTTTATCATGGAGTTACACTCCATTATTGATCAAGTCTCAGCAGACTATCAGCGACAAAGGGGCTTTAATAGCCAGCTTGAAGCGTTATATGGCAAAAGCTCTTCTGCATGGACTGCTGTAGCAGAGACGACTTCTCGAATCGCAGAGTTGTCGAAGCAAAAGGAATCTAAACAAGAAGAGGTTGATGCCATAGATCGAGAGAATGCTTCCATAAAGGCGCAAATCGAAGAACTAGAGGCCAAGATAAATGCCAATACTAAGCGCAAGGAGGAACTTCTCTCGACTGTTCCAGACACCGAGAGTCAAGCTGAAATCACACAAGGCCTAGAATTTGCTGAGAAAGTTCAAGCCTTCGACGATCAAATTGCCAAGCTTGCCCAGGCGAATGCCTTGTGCAACAAAAGATTGGAGTTGCAGCAGGCGAAGTACCTTCGACTCAAAGACTCGATCCCCTTCTGATTGACTCAGCCCTTTAACCATATATTGTAATATGTATTTGACAATATTGCCATTTTGGCTAATTTATAAAATTTTCCATTTTGGCTTATTTATGGTTAATTTAGTCGTTACTTGTCATTTATTTTTATCTCTTGGAGTATAGGTTTATACTTTTTCAAATATTTGCCATTTACTCTCAAAAGTCTTTTATCTTCACCTAACTCTTCGACTTCATAAGCCCCACCAGAAAAAGTCTGGATGATTCTAAATGGTCCTTCCCATTTGGGTGACCATTTTCCCATGCTTCGATCCCTTCGATCCATGGGAAGAATCACCTTCCAAACTAATTCTCCAGGCGAGAATGACTTAGGTTTCACCTTTTTATTGTAAGAGTCTTCTACTCTTTTCTTCTGAAGCCTTAGTAGGTCAAGAGCGCGCAGTCTTTCTTCGTCTAAATCTACTAGTTCGTCTAACATCATATCCCAATAAACTTCAGAGGGAATATCATGGTGTCTCTGAACCCTTGCAGATTGAAGACAAATTTCTGCTGGCAACACTGCGTCATGACCAAAAGTTAGCCTATATGGTGTTGTACCTATGGCTTCTTTTGGGGACGTTCGACAGGCCCACAAAATCTGGTCTAACGTCTTATGCAAATTTTTTGGCTTCTTCCCAACATGCTTCTTTATCAAGCCAATCACTACTGTGTTCGCTGCTTCGACTTGACCATTTGCTTGTGCATAATAAGGCGTTGATGTTAGGAGTTTAAAGCCTGTTTCCTAAGCGAATTCCTGCATCTTTTGACCGGTGAAAACTGATCCTTGATCAGTAGTTATAGTCTCAGGGATTCCATATCTAAAGATAATGTTCTTTTGAATAAATTCAATGACATTTTCTTGGTCTACATTGACTAAAGGAATAGCTTCGATCCACTTAGTAAAATAATCAATGCCTACCAATATATACTTCTGGCTCTTTGATGATGCTGGTCGAATCTCTCCAATAAGGTCCAACGCCCATCCTCTAAAAGGCCAAGGTTTCACTATCGAGTGAAGTTTGCTTGCTGGTACATGCTGGATGCCTGTATGGACTTGACATTCTTGACAACCCTTGGCGAACTCGACACAATCTTTCAACATGGTGGGCCAGTATAGTCCTTGTCGAAACAACAACCATTTCATCTTATGGCCTACTTGGTGAGCCCCACATGCTCCAGCGTGCATAGTCGAAAGGGCTATGTATGCTTCAGTTTCACTTAAGCATTTTAGCAATACCCCTTCTGGCGTCTTTTTAAATAACTCATTACCCATGAGTACGTAAATCAACGCCCTATACTTTGTTTTTCGTTCTGTCGAAGCTACTGGATTTTGAAGATAATCCATAATGGGTTTCCTCCAATCTTGCTCTGACAAATTATCTATGAACGAAATTTCAAAGTTACTTTGATCAGCATACCCAAGTCTTGTCGATTCTAAGTCTGTTGGTGACAAACATGTTGCTTTTATCTTTTCTCGAACTTCGATTGCTCTTTGTAATCTCGTTTTTGAAATTTTGTACCCAGATGCAATTTGTGCCAAATCGTTGGCTATTTGATTTTCCAATCTGGGTATGTGTCGAATATTGACCATTTCAAATTTTTTCAACAAACGATTTGCTATCACAAAGTACATAATGAGATTTTCTCTTATGCATTTATATTCTTTTGTGACTTGCTTAATGACTAACTCTGAGTCTCCCATTATTTCGACTCGAGTTGCCCCCAATTCCAACAATATCTCAAGGCCAGTAATTAGAGCTTCATACTCAGCCTCATTGTTCGAACAAGAACCAGATATCTTGTACTTGAATGTTGTTGGAATTTTTTCTGGAGAAATAATCAAGACTCCTACTCCTGTTCCATCTTTATGGCTGGAACCATCGAAGTAGAATTTCCAAGGTTCTATCTCCACATAATTAATGCTCTTAACTTGAATTGAGTGGTCGACTATAAAGTCTGCAACCACTTGTCCTTTTACTGCCTTAAGAGGCATAAAGGTCAAGGAGTATTCAGTTAATGCTAGTGCCCACTTGCCAATTCGACTGTGCAAGATGGGTTTTGACAACATGTACTTGAAAACATCAAAATGAGACGAAACATACACATCAACTGGTTTTATATATTGCTTGAGTTTTGTACAAGAGAAATACAGACATAGACACAATTTTTCAACTTCGCTATATCTAGTTTCTGCATCGTTCAAAACTCTACTAAGATAGTAAATGGGTCTTTCGACTCCATTTTCATCTTCTTGGGCTAACATGCTTCCCAAAGTTTTGTCGGACGCAGCTATGTACAATCTCATACTCCTATTGCTACAAGGAGGCACCAAAATAGGTGGCTTTGTGAGGTACCCTTTGATTTTGTCGAAGGCTTCTTGTTGCTCTTGCCCCCATTCGAATCCCTCTTTGTTCAGTCGAAGTAAGGGTGAAAAGGCTTGAGCTTTCCCACTTAGGTTAGATATGAATCTCCTTAAGAAATTTATCTTGCCTAACAGAGATTGCAGTTCCTTTTTATTCGATGGCGCTTTCGCTTCCAGAATTGCCTTCGTCTTGTTCTGGTTGATTTCGATTCCTTTCTTGTGGACAACGAATCCCAAGAAATCTCCAGCTTTCACACAGAATGCACACTTCAAAGGGTTCATCTTGAGACCATGTTCTCTCATTCTTTCGAATGATTGTCGAAGGTGGTCTATATGGTTCTTCCTGGAAACAGATTTTATAACAATGTCATCAATATATACTTGCATAAAAGTGTTAATAAAATCATGGAAGATAGAATTCATTGCCCGCTGGTATGTTGCCCCAGCGTTCTTTAGGCTAAAAGGCATCACTACCCATTCGTAAGTGCCTAAAGCCCCAGGGCATCGAAAAGCTGTTTTTGACACATCCTCTTCAGCAATGAATATTTGATTATATCCTGAATAACCATCGAGCATACTCAGGTATTCATAGCCAGCGGCAGAATCGACTAGCATTTCCGCCACAGGCATAGGATATTCATCTTTGGGTGTAGCAGCATTCAAATCTCTGAAATCTATGCACACCCTCAATGTACCATTTTTCTTAATTACTGGCACAATGTTTGCAATCCATTCGACATACCTCGTGACGCATATGAATTTGCACTTCAACAGTCTTTCGACTTTCGTTTTGATCTTCGACAGTATTTCTGGAGCGAAGCGTCTTAGACTCTGCTTGATTGGCTTCTTCCCAGGTTTGATTGGCAACTGAAGTTCCACCAATCCTCTGTCGAGACCAGGCATTTCGTCGTAATCCCATGCAAAACAGTCTTTGAACTCTTTCAACAATTGGATTACTTCCAACCTAAGTTCTGGGTCAATTTTTGCGCTGATGTAAGTCGGCTTTTTCTCTGACCCTTCGCCCAAGTTGATCTCTTCTAAAGGATCTTGCGCTAACATTTTGATGTTGTTCGCCAAGGGGTCCTTTTCGAAGCCCAAAGGCTCATCGTCATAGATGGCGTCGAGCCTCTGTTCCTGCATCCCTTCTGGCATGATATCAGGAGGTTCTGGATCGAAGTCCTTTCCAGGACCTGTAAAAGATAACTGTTGATCATTGGCCTGTGTGGCCATGTACTTTACTTCGGCTTCGAGAGCCGTTATCATCTTTGTTTCGGCTACGTAAGCCGAAATTCGCTTCAATGATTGTGACTCAATCATTATCACTGAATTCACTTCCCCAACCAGTTGGTTGGATGTCAGTTAACCCACTGAAGTCTATGTGGGACAAGTCTTCTCTGTCCCATTGAAAACCATGCTCGGGGTGCAGGTATAGGGAACAAAAAGTATTTGGCGCTGGCGCCAAGTCGAAGTCAGGTGTTGGACATGGCCCTATGTGAGCCAAGTTCTTGTCGAAGTCTGCCAGTCCTAGGTGATTCACTTCGCCCAGGTAATAGCTTTGGTCCGCTTCTATGTTTTCGACCATTCCATCAGGACGCCACAGCAGCAACCTCTGGTGCATTGATGATGGTACAGCTCCAACACCATGAATCCATTCACGGCCCAACAAAAGATTATAGTTAGGTTTGGCCGATATGACCATAAACATAGTTGGTCGAAGGATAGATCCCACCTTGATATCCAGTTGGATCACACCCATTATGGTCCCTATGCCGCCTTCATAGTTCGACAGGACCATATTGTGAGGCTTGATATTCTCATCACTTTTGCCTATTTTTCTTAGCATAAAGTGAGGGATAATGTTGATGGTTGCCCCACAATCCACCAAGATTTTATTTACTGTGGTTTCTTCGAGTTTAGCCCTTATAAATAAAGGCTTGAGGTGATTTTTCATCGCCTCTGTAGGTGGTTCGAAGAACCCGTTCTGCTCTTCAGTAGCGCCATTATCCATGACGAAATAGCACACTGGCCTATGTTTGGCCATTTCTTGCTCCACTTCCCAATCACTTGATTCGACCCCCACCTGGCGGTTGAACTCTCTGGGCAGAACTGAGACTATATTCACCATGATGTCCAAAGTGTCATCAGACTCAGAACCATCTTCGTCATCAACTTCACCTTGGTTAGGCCAAACTAGCCTATTGGTTACTGGTTCTCTTTCCAGAGGTTTCCTTTGCTTTCTTTGAGGAACATTTGAACTGGTTTCTGCCTTTGGTTCATTAGCAGCCTCCCTCTCAGCTTTTCGTCGCCTCTGGTATCTCCTCCATTGAGATCGAGACATGGGATTTTTCCCTTTGTAGTTGCTTGACACCTGTGTCACTTTAGGGGCAGCAACCTGAGGCTCTTTATTATGTGTTAAAGATGAACCTCTTGGCACATCGAAGGAGTGCCATCTTTCCTCGCTTGGCCTCTTTCGACCAGATGTTTTGTACCATGTATCTACTGGCACATTAGTTGGAGGCCTGAAAGTCAATGGCCTCTTTTCTTGGTTTGAACCTCTTTAGGAGGCTCTTCTGGGATCATGTCGAAGATCAACACTTTCCCTTCTCTTATTTGCTGCTCTTACACCTTGAATATGTCCAGCAGCTTTTTTGTTGAAGATCGAACTGCATCTGGGACACAACATCACTTCTAACTTCTTTTTCTGGCATCTTTGCAGGAAATCTGCCAGATTTTCATTTTCCCGAGGGAAAGCAGTTTTGTTAGCTTGTTCTTGCCTCATGGCCTCCTCTGATGCTTTTGGTTCAGAGACTTCGACCATGTGGACATTCATGGTATCTTTGTTGGCAAGAGTCAACTGCTTCATTTGAATTTCCAAGCCCTCTGTCTGGCCTTGAACTGCGGCCAAGTGAGAACTGGGTTTTGTTCCAGATTTTTGGGCTCCAACTGTCTCCAGCTTTGGGCTTTCGACCGCTTTCTGAACCGCTTCAATTGTCTTTCTGGATAGATTCCCAGAAAAACTGCCAAAGATTGGCATGTTGACATGGTCCTTTGAGACTTCGACCATTGTGATTCCTGGCCTCTTCGACTGGCTTCTGGATGCCTCTATCACGTTCACCTCTGAAGGTTCAGCATAATGGGCTTCAGCCTGCAACGGGTTAGAGTCCACAGTCATGGGGGTCTTGTCAGCAAACTTCAACGTCCCTTCTTCGATAGCGTCTTGCACAAGATTCCTGAAAAGAAAACATTGAGACGTTTTATGGCCCAGAAAATTATGATATTTACAAAAACCTCTCTTCTTTCTTTGATCAAGAGGAGGTACTTTTACCCCTGGGGGTACTATCATTTGGCCATCTTTTACAAGCAAGTCAAAGATCTCATCACATTTTGTAATATCAAAACTATAAGTCTTTTTGGGGAACCTATCGTTGGTCCTTTCTGGACCATTGGGATTTTTTCCACTTGAGGGGACTAACAGTTTGCAAGAATATGGTGGTCCTTGTTTTAGTTCCGCTAAATCGACTTCTCCTTCTTCGACAGTTATAGTTTCGTCGAAGGTTTCTGGATCTTCGTCATCCATCTCAACATACGTTATCCGCTCTCTTTTATGAGTTTTCGTTGCCTTGGCTTTCTCAGCTTTAAGGCGTTCGACCTATCGAACTCTATCGGCCAGTTGGGCCATGTCTCTCAGGTATTGAGTGTCTAACTTCTTCCTAATGGAATAATCTAAGCCGCCTGCGGCTATTTCGACTAACTCATGTTCTGGCACTTGTGTAAAACATCTTGCTTTGAGAAACCTAAACCTATTTAGATATTCGTCTATAGGTTCAGTGAAACGTCTCTTTACACTGGCCAATTCTTTCAGGCTTATCTTGGTTTGTCCCATGTAGAATTGCTCATGGAACAATCTCTCCAACTGGGTCCAATGATGGATCGAATTGGGAGGGAGAGTTGTAAACCAAGTAAAAGCGTTCTTTGTTAAAGAACTCGGGAAGTACTTAATCCTCAGGTTTTCGTTGTTTGAAATATCTCCTGCTTCGATCAAGTATCTCGCCACATGTTCGACAGTAGACTCTGTCGTGTCCCCAGAGAATTTAGTGAACTTAGGGACTTTACATCTAGGAGGTAAGTCTGTTTGTAACACGTATTCTGACAGTGGGGATGTGAAGTTGGGCCTACGAAAGCCCATATTCATCCCATTTTGAGTCATGATTCTCTTGATCATGCCTGCCAGATTATTTTCCAAACCCATGTTTTGGTATTGGATATGCTGAACCACTTCGTCAGCATTTTGGTTTCTGTTAACTAACCTTACCTCTGGGGTTATAACCCTAGGTTCTTCGATAGGCTGTTCCAATCGTGCCCTAAGGTTTTCTTCGACAGGCTGCTGGCCTTGGTTGATAGTGGTTTCTTCCTCTAAGAGTATACCTTGGTTTCCCCTTATTGGCGCCCTTTAGGGCTGTCGAATAGGTTGGGGTACTCCAAAGAAATCAGCTAAACGCGTCATTTGCGCTGTCATCTGCTGATTCGATTGGGTAGTGTTTTGTATTAGAGGGTTCAACACTGTACTTAAAGTTTGTGCCAACATTTGAACCATATCATGGTTGCTTTCGTCCATTTGTTGCCTCAAGACTGCTGTCGAGGCATTTGTAAGGCCATGTGCTACTTGGGACGTTCCTCCTAAGAGTTGGGTCCTATTTATGTTCGCCATACCTACTCCAGAACCTTGGAGTGGCGAAGAGGTACTCACTAAAGGGTCTGAAAAAGTGGACGCAGCGTTCGTTAGGCTAGCCAAGTCAGACGTTGGCATGCCATAAAGTGGTTCTCGATTATGACCGCCTGTCATAAATCCTGGGGGAACATAAGGCCTTGTGCCCAGATTTCCCCTTGGTGGGGGAGTTCCCAAAGGCACTCTGGGGCCAGTGAACGGAGGTAATGGCCCCGTCGTTGTGATCGTTACTGCTGGTGTTGAACCAGCGGTTATCGCTTCACTTACGGTTGGGATAACCGTTGATCCCACATTCGTTTGTGGGATTTCGTTATTGTTTGGCGGATTCGCCATCTCTTCTCTTCTTCTGGCAGTATTGGTATTGTTAGTGTATATTCTACCACTTCTCAATAACATGCAATACTTCTCGAAAAAGATGAGATTATGTTTAAAAAAGGTTAAACTTCAAAAATCAACACAAAGTCCCACTAGGTGTGCCAATTTGTTTACCGTGGTTATTGGTAAACAACCGCTGATCTTCCAAATGGTTACTTATTTGGTGACTCGCAGGATCGATCAGATTGATCCTAAGACATGGTTGATTTTGGGGTTTTGATTAAGTTTGATAATGGTTAAATGACAAGGAAATAAAGAAGCTTTATGTAAATTGCATGAAGAAGAGAACTTGATAAAATAAAGGAAGGCTTGAAATAAAGGCTTCGACAGGAAAAGTAAAGGAGAAAGCAAGTAAAGATTCTGGAAAATAAATGACTTTGATTAATAAAAGTGGTGTTTCACACATACATTCTCAACAATTCTTTCTCACACGCTGGGTACTCGAATCTATATGAGTGACTTGTATATAATTGTGAACACACGCGAAAAACTGCATGAACTACTAATATTTATACTAAAACATCCCAAGTAACCGTCGGGCAGTTACACTGCTTTGAGATGACTCCACTTGGCACGTTCTCAGCGTTCGACGCTCCAGATCTTTGCACGTTGCACTTGGTAACCGCTGGGAACCGTTTTCCCTCCAAACGTTTGAATTTCAAACCAACCCACTCTGAGAAATCGAACACCTTCGTCGAGAGGCATCTTCGACGAGCCACACCTTCGACGTCGAAGGCAACCAAATTCTCCCTTGGAAGAAATCCTCTAAGTACAATGCCATCTTCTGATGGGCATTTCGACAGACCCAGCTGGTCGAAAACATCCTTCAGCTTTAATGGCTGATATCAATAAAAACAAGGGTGTCAAATTTAGGATCCAACCGAGTTTATTTCTCTCTATGACATTCATGTGTTTGTGATAACCTGAATGAACTGCAGAAGGCGTGATTTGAGATCTCCTTGTGTTTGTTGGGAGCTTCTTGAAATATTTCTCTACATAACGAGTCCTTTGAATGACTATGGTGTTTGGGTTCTGTTTTATGAAGCCGAGGTCCTAAATGATGTTGTAAAATCATGTTGGGTTGTGTTTGGAAGATGCTTGGGTAGTGATTAAGTGATAAGTTGTAAACGGGGGAATTTAGCTTTAAATTGATACTATTATAGTGCATTTATCCCTAGCTTGGTATGCCTCCAGAGTAGGAGAGTTTCTCCAAACTGGGTTAATAATTCTGAGTGTTGTTTATGATTTTCAGTACTATTTTTATAAGTTATACCCTGCTTATGTGTTTTAAGTTGGGTAAGATGTACGAACATGTCATAGGACATCTGATGTATGATATACCAGAATTTTAATATATATGATTCTCTGTTGTAATCTATAGCAAAGAAGAATCTATTGTCTGTGAAGTCTTCAAAGGTTGTTATCTGCTTCTTGAAAAGGAACAAGGTATGCTTATGAGTTACTCTACTGAGATAAGTACTTTTAGTAATGCCAACTTCAGGACCAAAACTAATAATTTATTTATTGAGAAAGGTAATGATGTTTAACCAAATGTTGGAACATCATCTCAACAGGTTGACACTCTAGATATTATGGAATACTCTAAAGAGCTAGCAGACACTGAATAAGAAAGCTCTCAAGAAAACTAAATTTTGTCTAAAAGGGATTTCATTGTTTTTAGTTTATTTTGTGATCATCAACCGTTTTAGAGATGAAAATATATAATGATGGCGAGCGTTGGAGTTAAAGTTATTGGCCAAATCTAAGGGAGATAATATTAATGGAGGATATTCTTGTTTAATAAACAACATTGTCTCTTGGAAAAATAATCATTCAATCTTGGTATATCTTTAAGAATAGGTACATTGCTGAAGGAAGATGTATTTTCAATTGGGTTGGTTACTAAGAGAGTAAAAATGTCAAATGGAGGTCATAACATTGTGATAAGCTGCTACAATCAAGATACTCAAGATAGTTATTTTGCTTGAAGAACAAAGTCATTGATACTTTTCATCATTATGTTAGGGGATTTTCTAGAGGCAAATATTGGCACTCCTAAGCTTGGTATGTCTGAGAAGCTCTAGGAAGTATTTTTATCTAAGCTCTAGGTGCAAGTTACATTGAGAAAATGAGGGGTAATTTTGGAATTGTACTATTGAAGAATTATATTAGTAACTATTTGGTCGGTTTGCCAACTATATTCATCTAAGTGATGTGTACAAATTTAGGAGAATCGTTTTCAATGGCATAAAGAATGTCATTTCAATTGTTGTAACATTTTCAATTAGTCAAAGCTTAGAAAGAGAGAAAAGCTAAACAAGAATATATCTCTCTCATATGATGAGTGGTGCACTATTACTATGGATAATTTTATTTTCTTCCAAAAAATGTTCACATTAAATGGACTGTCATTACAAGTAAGGTTTTGTCACAAACTAGGTAACTCTCCTTGTATTTAAACACCTTAGAAACCAAGAAGGAAGTGATTTCTAGTTCAAATAATGCTGAGTCAAATATTGTAACAAATGTTGAAACATCTTATCAAGCATGCAGGATAGGGAAAACATTTATAACCAAGATGAAGTCCCTGAAGAAAATCCATGTGCAAATACTTGATTCTGACTCTGATGCTGATAAAGATTGGGTCAACTTCATTGACTCATGAGGTAAATTTGGGTAGCTAATGTTTGTTACCTTTTTATAAAAAAAAAAACTAAAAAAAATAAAAATGTAAAAACAAATCAAATGAGTCTTCTATTTGAGTATGTTTGTTTGTTTCTAGTTGAATCCTCTGTTTTTATGTGTTTTGTTTTCATTTTCCTTTGTTTTCTTAGTTTTTGTCTCTTTGGGTTAGTCTTAGTTTTTGTCTCTTTGGGTAAGTTCATTTTCTTTCTGTTTCTTTTTTATGTTTCTTCAGTTGGGTCAGTCTTGTTCTATTTTGCATCCGTTTGTTTTATGTCTTCTTTTGGCTGTTTTTCAATTTATTTTCAATCTGCTTTTGTCAATTTTTGGCTAAAATGGGGAGAAAAGTGTTAGTGAGTCTAGTCTAGTGTTGTTTCTTGATGTATGAAACACTTTAGAGGGATCATGACTATCTGTTATGAGATTCTTGAGTCTGTCTTATTTGTACTTCTGTTGTGGTTGTTTGCATAATGTCCTATAGGATGTTCTAACATCCCGTCTATTGTGACTTGTGTTCTGAGTTATGAGTAATGTTGTGTATTATGTTCTGATTTATGTGTGCTGCTTCTGCTGTATGTTCTTCTAATATGTTGAACTATGTTAATTCAATACTGAGTTCAGGTTGGTTTTCTTGTGCTTCAGGAAAAGTTTCTTCTTCCTCTTGAGGAGGAGACTTGGTTCTCTGTGACAAGAATTGGTTGTGTTTTAGGGGGGTAACTTAGATATATCTGAAGTAGCAGGTTATATTTTTCCTCATTTAGAAATTTACATGTTTGCATGTAGCTTGTGTTTTATTCCTCTATCTAGGGTTTATTGTGCAAAAGGTTGTTTTAGCCAAAATTTTCCAAAGGGAAAGATTGTTAGATCCATGGTTTTAGGATTGACAGTAATTTTACTAAAACATGGTTCCTGAAAGATGTTAAGCAAGAGGTCATAACATTTTGATCAAACTGATACAACAAAGTATGAGCTTAGATTAAAGACCAGGTGTTCTACCAGATGTTGTAACATCCTAAAACAGAATATCAATACAGTCTGTTTAAATCTTGACAGACTTGATTTGATTTTATGATATATCTTTTGGATATATGCCAATGATTTACGCAGGTCAAGAGGATTTAATCTGGAATAAGAGAATCAAATCTCCAACAACATTAAAGTTTCTAAATTTGGTTGTTTATACAATTTAGAAGCCCATGGTCAGTTCAAGAGTATTTAAAGAATACCCTAGACCTAATGTAATATAAAATTTCACAATTATAAAATTAAGGGAATTCTAAGTCTTAGGTTTTGAGAGTCTCTTGAGATCTTGTGTTTGTAAGTCACCCTTATATCTTTTGATACTTGTGGTAGACATAGTGTTCTCACTCTGAAGCTTTTAAGCAAAGAGTTGAGTATTATTCTTGGATGAAGCTTTTAAGAAAAACCAAGTATTGTTCTTAGTTAAGAGTCTTGACTAAGTATTATTGTATTGGAAGTGTAATCTTCTATTTGGTTTCAATTCTAGTCACAAGGTTTGTGGCTATAGGTATCACTGCACTGAGTGGAAGTGAGAGGGGATCTCATATATAGATGGTGATTTATAGGTAGAAGTTGCACAAGGTAGTGATTAAGCGAGAAGTTGTAAACTGGGACTGTTTAGGCTTTGAACTAGTACTATCATAGTGATTTTCCTTCCTAGCTTGGTAGTCCCCAGAGTAGGTGACGTTGCACCGAATTGGGTTAACAATTCGATGTGTTATTTATTATTCTGCAATTTATTTTTACAGTTTGATATTATTCTGTATCAGGAACAGATGTCTCAACATCTGTCTTGACATTGTACTTTGATGATTAAGTCATCAGTATTAATATGTGTTGCAAGTTCCAAAATTTCAAGATCAAATACAGATACTTTAGGAATAGTTTCCTTAAGTTTAATGAGATCTCATGATTAAGTCACACTTAACATTTCATTAAACGAATTAACTATTCTAGGGACTTTATTATTTTGGAAAAACAAACATAATAAATAAATTTATTTTATTAGTTATGAATAATTCGATACAAGTACAAAAAGTATTGGCCTCTAGAGCTTACAACAACAATCTGCCACTAGCACTTGATCTAATTAGGAATACCCCTAATACCCATAGATCTAGTATGGCCATCATGCTTCTTCTGCACAAGAGGCTCTGTTAGTGGGTCAACAACATTGTCAAGTGTAGGTACTTTTCATATATTCACATTTACCTTATTTATCATCACTTGAATGAGGTGATATCACCTAAGTATGTGTTTGGATCATTGGTGAGATATAGGTTCCTTATCTTGTGCGATATCACCATTGTCATCACAATAAAGATCAATAGGATCCACAATGCTATGGACTATGAAAAGTTCATAATGAACTTCTTGATCCAATTAGCTTCATCTCTTGCATTTAAGGAAAAAATACACCTAGCTTCAGTTATAGAATTAACAAATGTATTTAGCTTTGAACTTTCCAAGCTCACAATGCCACCATTTAAGCAAAATACATAACCAAATTTGAGTAATATGTCATCTACATATAATATCAGGATGATGATCATGCTCCCACTAACCTTCTTATAGATACAAGGCTCATTTTGATCCATGAGTAATACATCATCTTGATCAGTTACGAGATAACCATATCTCTCAGGTTGGTGATGTATCCTCTTTGATCCATGCTAGTCTTTTTCTACTTGAGCAGGTTGCTCTTTGAAAACTACTTGTGTTTCCTGCTCTAGTTCTTCCATAGGTGTATCACTAATTTTGTGATTCTTGAATTTCTTCAAGCTCTAGTTTCCTCCCACCGTTTCCTTTGGAAATAAAATCCTTTTCCAGGAAAAATCTAGTTCGAGCGACAAACACTTTGCCCTCATAAGGATTATAGAAGTAATACCCTCTTGTTTCTTTAGGATAACCCACAAATAATCATTTGTCAGATTTGGACTCAAGCTTAGTTGAAATTTATTGTTTCACATAAACTTTGAAACCCCAAATCTTCATGTAAGACATGTATTTTTTTACCACTCCATATCTCATATGGCGTCTTCTCAAACTTTTTGGATGGAAGACAGTTAAATGTGTAAGTTGATGTCAATATTAGATGCCCCTAAAAGGAGCTTGGAAGATCAACGTGACTCATCATGGATCAGACCATGTCTAACAAGGTTCGATTTCTTCTCTCAAATACATCATTCCATTGTGGTGTTCTAGGAGGAGTGAGTTGGAATAAAATCCTACACTCTTTTAGATGGTCATCAAGCTCTAGGATTAAATACTCACCACCTCGATCTGATAGAAGAGTTTTAATATTCTTACCTAGTTTGTTATGTACTTCATTCTTGAATTCCTTGAACTTTTCAAAGGAATCAGATTTGTGTTTCACTAAATACACATAATCATATCTACTGAAATCATCAGTAAATGTGATGAAGTATTGAAAACCTCATTTGTCTGGTATGTACAGTGGTGCGCATACATCAGTATGTATGAGAGCCAAAAGATCATTAGCCCTTTCACATTTTCCTGTGAATGAGGACTTTGTCATCTTTCCAATTAAACAAGATACACATGTCTCATATGATTATAATCAAAAGAGTCAAAGAGTCTATCTTTATGGAGTTTGGAAATGTGTTTCTCATTTATGGGGCCTAATCAACAATGTTAGAGGTAAGTTGGATTTATCTTATTATGTTTCACCCTTTTAGTATTAATGTTATAAATAGGAATTTTAAGATCAAGGACATATAGTCCATTGTTCATTTGTGCAGTAGCATAAAATATATCATTCAAATAAATTTAGCAACAATTGTTCTTTATTATGAATAAAAAACCAAACTTGTCTAAACAAGAAACAAAAATAATATTCCTGCTAATTGCAGATACATAATAACAGTTCTCTAACTTAATCATTAAGCCACTAGGTAAAGTCAATACATACGTTTCTACGTCTAAAGCCGCAACCTTTGCTCCATTGCCAACTCGTAAGTCAAATTCACCTTTTGCCAATTCCCTACACATTTTCAACCACTACACATTGGTACAAATGTGAGAAACACATCCAGTATCTAATACCCATGATGTAGAAGTAGATAAATTTATTTTATATAACAAAAATACCTGATGTTGAAGTCTCCACTTCATTCTTCTTATCTTCCAGGTACTTTGGGCAGTTTCTCTTCCAGTGTCCGATCTTACCGCAATGGAAACAAGTGCCCTACTTTGTTAAGCATCCTATAAGCTTTAAAGCATGAGCAATAGGTTTGGGTTTGGCAACTTCCTTGTCTTTCCCTTTAACACCCTTCTTGGTGGGCCTTTTGTTTCGCTTCTTTCCATTACCGACAGTTGTACCTTAAAATCTTCCCTCTTATTTTCAAATCAAATTATTTCAAGAGGTCTCCTCATCTTCCTAGGGTTCTCAATTGCTCAAGATTACTCAAGGAACTGACCAGACAAGTCTTCTCCTAAGCAATTATCCTACAACTAGGGTTTTGCTTTTCTCAAAGGAAATTGGACTTATAATGCCTCAAATGGTTTTCATGACTCCTCATATGCTTCAAAGAATGCTCATACCAAGTTTCATGCCTTGCATCACAAGTTTGCTCAGTCAATTGCCCAGATGATGGAAAATCAACTATATAGGGTAAAAAGTCAATTGTGGTCAACATACAGCTAAACCTCAAGATTTTTGGTCAAAATCAATATTTTAAAGTCACATTCATCATTTGATCAAGGGTTGATCATGATTCTTCAAGAGATTTCTCAAAAGTCAAAAGTTGCTAAATTAGGGTTTTGACCATTTGCTTAGGAGAAGTCAACTAAACTTTGACCAAGCATAACTTTCACATGCTTCATCAGAAATGTCTTCATCAAATCCCATTTTAAAGGAAATTCAAATCCCTACAACTTTGGCTCTCTCAGCTCAAGTCCAAAAAATGCTTCATTTGAGAGATATGGGCCAATACATTATAGGTCATTTCAAAAGTCAACAAAAAGAGACTTTTTGTCAAGGCAACTTACATCAATATAAATTCTTCAAATGAAAAAAATGATGAACATAGAGATTGTAGAGGACATCTCGAGCTTTCCAAAAAGTTCAAGATCACCTTCAGATAATGATAATTGAGTAAGATGTGATTGGTGCAAGTTGATAAATTTTTGAGAAATGACATGAAATCTTTATTGAACAATCTTGAACTTTTGGACTAATGGGCCTAACTTTTGAGGTTTAAACATGTTTATAACATGTTAGAGGACCTCTAAGTCCATTTATACATTACTTTGATTTTTTTTATTCAAATTAATTCAAAATAAATCAAATAATATATGAGTTGATGGACCAAAGGGCGTGTGGGTTTCATTTGGATATCTTCTAGAAGGCCCAAAGAGCTTGCAAAAATCATGAAAACATGTTGGGAACAAGAATCTTCAAGTTTGGAATATTTTAAAAACAATTTTCGAAAGAATGAATTATGTTTGATTTCAGTTGATTCATGTCCATTTTTGTTGGCCTAAAATGTTTTCTATAAATGCACCAGCCCTCACACCACAATAGGACATGAGCTGCATCCCAAAACAAACCGAAACTCTAAAAAAAAAAATTCAAAACTAGGGCAGAAGAAAACCTCCATTTTCAGTCCTCCTCAAGCAAAACCAAACCTCACATCAACATACTGAGGGTCCCAAGGTTCCATTCCACCCTTCATTCGAATCCATAGCACCTGAGAACACTTCCATCATTATCGTCGATTGGTAAGTTGGTAAGTTTCAGATCTTTATTTTCATGTTGTTTCAATTGATGCTGGCATGTTAGATCTTCTCATGTGCATCATTAGAATGTGATTAACGTGTTGTGTATGAGGTTCTACGCAGGAATTAGAAAACTCCATTGTTAGGGCGTGAAGCTCTGGCTTCATTGTATCTCTCTTTACAGGCCATTTCACTTTAAACGAATACCACCATGGGATTCGCCATACCTGAATTAGGTGGATATACCTTCTTTTTGTATTATTTTATTGTATTTCGCAGGATCAAAAATCCCCTCGTCAGAGAAGAAGGTGGAAACCATCAGGCCCGGTGGTTTGACTGGCCTGACTCAGGTCAAGGGTTGGCGTGGCTGAAAGGCTGTTTCTGATTCGCTCATTTGAAAAAACAGGGTCCAACCCCAGCGTGCATGTTTTCATTTTTTTATTTTAATATTTTTAAAATTCAATTGATATTATATTGATTTTGTTTGTGTTTTATGTCCGGATGAGAGCGTAGCACCGCTGGTCAAGGAAAAGGTTTGCAAACGTGGGGGCATGGGTTCGATCCCTGCATTTGTAATATTTTTTATATTTTCCTAAATTAATGTAGGATTCATATAAATTGACCAGCTTATACTTTCAAAAACAATTGAGTGCCTGGCATAGTGGCAGGGGGTTATGTTTTTCAGATCAGGGGCGTGGGTTCAAGACCCAACACCTGCATATTACTTTTTCTCAATTAATTTCTTAACTTTCTTTTTTCTTAACTAATTTTCTTTTAATTCTTTTTAATTGTTTTTAAATACCATAAAAATCAGAAGAAAAAAATCATTAAAAATTAGATTTAGGATCTTTAATTAATTAATTTAATTTTTTACCAACAAAAATTGTTTTAATTAAATTAAATTTGTTTTTATTTCACAATTAATTTGTAAATTACTTAGAATTATGGTTAATTATTAATTCACACTTTAAGGATATTTTCCAAACAATAAAACATCAAAAATATTTTTTTCTCTACACTTAAAATCTTAGGTTTATTAAGATATTTTTCTAACATTTATTTTTCTTTGTCATTTTAATTTCTAGAAATAAATGTATATGTCACACGGGTATTTTCTATAATAGCTTAGTTTATTTTCCCGCATTTTTCCTATCATGTATCTGCTCATGGGATGTAATAGCTTAGGATTTATTTTCCGCACTTTTACTTTCCGCACCTATGTGTGTGTGTGTATATATATATATATATATATATATATATATATATATATATATATATATATATATATATATATATATATATATATATATATATATATATATATATATATATATATATATATATATATATATATATATAACTAAGAATGTATGGTAAGATATAAAACGAATCGTTAGATAACCCTAAACAAAGATAAACATACATGAATTGAATCATTTGCACACACACACCTCTAGGGAAACCTCTCTCTGTTGTCTTCGGAATAACAATGGTCATGTCCCTCAAACGTAGGAATACCATTAGCAAAAGACCCTCGGTTAAAGTCATCATAAAGATCATAGTTCTGTGATGTCCCTCTAAGTTACCTACGAGAAATGATCTTGTCCCTCGATATTGCCTATGAATATATGATGACAGTCGCATCTAATCGCTAAGGTATCCCTATATATTGCCTTCAATGACCATAACACCGACCCTACGTCTCTACCTTCACATCCAATGGATGAGGTTACCTACTAATTAATGGTATGGATAACACCATCCCTAACGGAGAAGGAAGAGGATAATGAAAGACCTTTCAGTGGGTAAGATACCCTTAATTGCTTGCTCACAAACTAAAGTAATTTTAACACCTCACACTTTCAAAACAACTACTTTCAAATGCTTTATAAACACTCTTGAGGGATGATACAAGAGTTATTATAAAGCAGCCTTACATTGGCATTTTCAAAACCTTTTCAAAGAACACACAAAGCAAATTAAAGTGAGCTAGGCAATTAAGAGCCCGCAGATAACTACGGATGAAAAGGGTGCTAACACCTTCCCTTTTCATAACTTACCCCCCAAAATCAAAATATCAAAGGTCTCTCCTGTTCTTTTCACCCTTTCCTCATTAGATAAAAGAAAAGTTGGTGGCGACTCTTGCTATCTGCAACATTTGCGATAAAATGCAAAAAAAGTTAGTTCTCCCATCGTGTTACACTGACCATCATAATGGACTTCCCTGTTAACTTCATATTTTGTTCAGAAATTCTTAACATGCCTAGCAGTTCTCGAAGACTATTATCCATATCATTCATGTTGAAATTGAGGACAAATTGACTGAAGCTCTCCGGCAACGATTGCAAGATCAAATCAGTCGCAAGTTCCTTTCTGAGGGGAAAATCCAACCTTTAAAGGTTCTCCATATACCCAATCATCTTGAGTGCATGGGTACCTACATGGGTTTTCTCATCTAACTTGCTATGGAAAAAGGCTTTTGAAACTTTAAAACTCTCATGTCTTGCATGCTCTTGATAGAGCATCTTCATATGTCTGATCATATTAAGCGTTGCCATGTTCTCATGTTGCTTTTATAATTCCGAGTTCATGGTAGCGAGCATGAGACAAACAATTTCATTGGCATGATCGACATGCTTCTTATAAGCATCTCTTTCATCATTAGGAGCACAACTAGGATGTTACTCTCCAGGAACAAGTGTCTATAAGACATACAACTTTTTGTCATGTTTGAGGATAATCCTCAGGTTTCGGTACCAATCTAGACAATTTGTCCCAGACAATATTTCCTTGTCAAGGATTGATCGCAAAATGTTGTTAGAGGTGTTCGTTGTCATGGTAATCTACATAAAAATTATGAAGATATCAGTATCATTAAAATATATTTAATTAGGCCTTTAATTAAATATGTTCCCATTATTTTATTCAAAACAAATGACCCTCACCATTTTATTTGGAATATCCTATTGGAAGATCTTCTAGTGGATCGAGATCCATAATTCACTTTGTTTTAAGTCAGCGTTAGGTTGATTACACAAAACTCAGTTATTTAGGTAGAAACTCCTTCCAATTGTATCTAATACAACTCTCAAATATTTTCAGTTGGATGAATAACTCCTTATTCTAATTCATCATATGGATCATTCCCAACTCTTGCTTCTAAACATATATAATCTTATTATAATTTGTTTAATTAAGTTTAACCCAATGTTTTAGAAATTAGATATTACATTTATTCCATTGCACCTTACTAATATAGAACATGCACCCCACGTTAGGCGAAACCTACACTATTCAATACTAGTATTGATAAGTTCTAAAACTTGGAAAGCATAAAATTAATATTCAATTTGAGGGGATTTGCAATTAGTTTGATCTCACCGGATTATTTGTCATATAAATTGTCTCTCACATGCATCAACATACATTCACATGTATCAACATACATACAAAATGAAACAGTTATGGCCCCTAATGCAATTGTTCTCCCAAGCCAATGAGAGAACCTAATCTAAACCTAATAATGATCTATACTTCTCCAAGCAAGACCTCCAAGGTTGTCCTCATTTGATATTGAGTTCTTCTCTTTCTCCATAACATTATGATAGGAAAAATAACAAGTGTACTATTTTTCCTTGCAATAATGATAGGGAATTTTTCCCTGGATATCAATCTCGAGGACTGCGTGTAGTACCGAGGATAATGCGTAGTTCAATTAAACAAAAGCTTTACTTTGGGATAAGAATTTGAAATTGTCACTTAATCAACAAAAAGATAAAATGGCTTTTTAATAGATATGAGGAGCATGCTAGGGTAAGTGTCTATTAACCTTCATTCTCGATCTCTTCAACAAGTTCATTACTTTCAACTACCGAATATTTAGTTTTTTCCCCTAAGTCCTTAGTGATAAAACCTTTGGTACTTCATCCTAATACCTAAGTCCTTAGTGAATTATGATGAAACCAATCAGTTATGTTATCAAGATTTTACCGGTGACCTATAGGGTATCTCTAGTTCTAGGTGATATCTGCTATAGTCTAATTGTTCAAAATCATTAACAATGGAAGTCCAGCCCTAATTGTTAACTGCGGATCAATCCATATTTGTCTGATAGGAAAGGAATAAGAACATTAAACAATTAAATTAAAAAGCAACTATTGTATCAATACCAAGAATTCAAAATCAATACATTTTCAAATTAGGAACACTCCCCTAACATTGGGGATTTATCCTCTCATAGTATTAAAAAGAAAATCAATAATAAAATTAGAAATTACAAAAGGCGAGGATTCTCCGATCTTCAATTGCTATCGCTCATGAAGGAATCTACGTCTCCAAATCTCTTGAAAGCCCAATTTTTATCATTCCTAATCTTCTTCCGTCCAAAAGTCCCTGAATTCATCGTGAAAACTCCTCTAAATAGAAAACACTCACATAGGTCGGTTGAAAATACCAAAAATGCTCCTCTAGGTTACAAATAGTGAAAAATAAAGAAAACATGAAAAATCAGCGTAACTGGCCAACACAGCCCGTGTCAGGCGACACTGCCGCTCGTGTTGGCCCTATGGTATTTAATTTCTTTAACCAACTCCCAGACATGTTGAAAAAGCCCATGTCAGGCGACACGGTCGCCCGTGTCAGCCCCTTGGCATCCAGCTTTGCACGCACTCATATCTTGACATGGCCCGTGTCAGGTGACACAACCCTCATGTCAGACCTCCTGTAGGTGGATTTTTGACTTTCTTCGAAACTCCGAGTTTTTTCACTTTTTTGCCCTAAATTATTCTGTTTGATTCCTCTGACCCTGAGAACACTAAAACACATAACCAAAGCATAAAATACGGTAAAATGAAATAAAACACTCGATAATAAAAGAAACGATAACTAAAATAAATGCTAAATGTCTGTGTAAAAACCACTGATCATATTATATTACATAAAAGAATACTCATTTTACATACGAGGGTGTGAGATGAGAAAAGAAGTTACATCGATAGATTAAAAGAGAGGCACGACACGCTGGTCGTATTTTAAAATCACAAAACAAAATAAAAGAAAACTAAGGTCATAACTTATCACCACAAGAAAATAATAATAAACACACTTTTATTATTATTAAAAATTTAAATTCTATTAATTAAATAAATTAAATTAAATTTTAACAAGTGATCTCATAGAGTTATCCTGAATTTTGTTGTCCGGTTACATACCAAATTATTTTAAATAAATAATAATAACATCTTATTATTATAGTGATTAAAATAATATGATTAAAAAATCAAACATAAGCCAAATATGGCCTTATCATGAAACGTAATTCAAACACGGTCTTATCATGAAACGTAAGCCAAACATGACCTTATCATCAAACGTAAGCCAAACATGGCCTATCTACTGTGCTTCCAAATCACTATTATGTTACATTATCATCCATCATTCTATTTGGCCAATGTCATCACATTACTGATTGCTACAACGACTTTCGTGCTAACATATGTTGTATCATTCACATGTGCTTTTTCGAAATCGATATTATTGTAACATTTCATGTTCATTTTAAATATAATAATAACTATTATTATTATTATATTATAAAACAAATAAAACTTATAATAATAACAATAACAATTATTATTATTGTTATTATTATAAAATTTTTCAAATTTGATGCATAACTCTTTTGTCGTTACAAATCCAAATTTTATAACGCTTGACAATACAACTCTTGCATCGTCATAAACTCTAATGCAACATATTCATACTATAAAAAGTGTGATGATCGATTATTCAATTAAAATGATCCAAATGTCATTACTTTACTGTAAGTGTTTAGTTATTGGCATATATTTTTGGTAAAACCAGGTGTGTAAATGTCATGACTGATGTCATAACATTCTGGTTTATTAGGTTCTTTATGCAGAAAAAGTATGGCATACAGTAGCTACTGTGTATGAGTGTGTATCTGAGCATTTTGCAAAAGATCACATTTATTTCCTTCTACCAAAATCAGTAAACAGGAATTCTGATGTCATAACAAATGTTAAGACATCCTGTACTGATCTAACAGACATGCAGTTTGGTTAATTCTGAGATTTTTCAGGAAGATGGCTCATTCTTTCCAGAACAGAATCTCACGTGGACTTTAGGTTAACCTAACTCAACCCTAATCTGGTTGATAAAGTCTTGTGACCAAGTCTTAAGATTAAACCTAATTAACCCTAGCTTTTTGTGGAAACCCTAACTGAAGAAACAGCTGCTATATATTCAACAGGATTGCTGTTTGAAAAGTATCTTTTTTGACTGAAGATCAATTAGGAGCTGTATAGTTTTAACTGCTGTAATCCAAGCAAGTATCATTGTGATAAGTGACTTGGAATAGGTTTTGATTGTAAAGGTTTTTTTTGTACCACTCAAAGCTTTGAATCAAGAGTGTTTTGTATCTCTTGACTAAAGCTTTGAAGCAAAGTCAAGTTAGGTTTATGTATCACTCAAAACTGTGAAGCACGAGTGTTTGTGTTACTTGATTAAAAAGCTGTGAAGCATAATCAAGTGTATGTTCTGAAGAGTGTCTTCTTTAATTCATTAGACAATTGTTTTAAGTATCACTGCTATGATTGAGGGGGAGTGAGTAGGAACTCAGGTTTAAGTTGAACTTAGATTGAAGTTGCATTGGGTAGGTCTTAAGTGAAGGAGATAAACTGGTTGGTTTATTCCTGAATTAATATCTCTTATAGTGGACTTCCTCCCTGGCTTGGTATCCCCCAAAGTAGGTGTTGTTTCACACTGAACTGGGTAAACAATTGACTGTGTTCTTTACTGTTTTTATTTACTGTCTTATAGAAAGTCAGATACGTTGTTATAACATTCACTGTGACATTGAGTATCTGCTGCCAGAATTACAATTGGCATCAGAGCAGACACCCTGTCTGTATTACTGGGTGAGATCTAGGGATATCACTTTCTGGCACTATGGACAAAGAAGGAGTTTTTGGAAATAGACCACCCATTCTGGATGGAACAAATTATGACTACTAGAAACCTCGTATGATTGCCTTCTTAAAATCTCTGGACAAAAAGGCTTGGAGAGCTACTGACAAAGGATGGAACCATCCCACCATAACTGAGAAAGATGGGACAATCAGTCTGAAGCCTGAGGAAGAATGGAGCAAAGATGAAGATGAGTTAGCCCTGGGTAATTCCAAAGCTTTAAATGCCTTGTTCAATGGAATTGATAGAAACATATTCAGACTAGTACATCAATGTGAACTGGCCAAGGAAGTGTGGGACACTCTCAAAACTACCCATGAAGGCACATCCAAAGTAAAAATGTCAAGGCTTCAGATGCTGACTACCAAGTTTGAGAACTTAAGGATGAAGGAAGATGAAACCATTCATGAGTTTCACATGAACATCTTGGAGATTGCCAACACCTCAGGAGCATTGGGTGAAAATATGTCTAAAGAAAAACTGGTGAGAAAGATTCTCAAATCCCTGCCTAAAAGATTTGCAATGAAGGTAACTGCTATAGAGGAAGCCCAGGATATCAGCAAGTTAAAGGTGGATGAACTCATTGGGTCTCTTCAGACTTTTGAGATGGGGATCAGTGACAATGTTGACAAGAAAAACAAGAGCATAGCACTTGTATCCAACACTGAAGATGAAAATAAGGAGGATGAAGAAGAAAATATTTCAGAAGCTATAGCCATGCTTGGAAGACAATTCAACAAACTCATCAAGAGAATGGATCCAAAGTCAAGGTCAAATGTTGAGAACATTCCCTCTGACATTAACAGATCTTATGACTCCAGCAGAAGACCAAGGTCTGAAGAGCAGGGAAATCAAGGCAGAGGAATTCAATTCCATGGTTGTGAAGGATATGGGCATATTCGAGCTGAATGTCCTACCTTTCTTAAGAAACAAAAGAAAGGAATGACTGTTACCTGGTCTGACTGTGATTCAGAAAGTAATTCTGAAGAAGAATCTGCCAAACTAGTTACTTCTCTAACTGGTGTTTGTACCTCTGAAAGTGACACTAGTGATGAGGAAGTGACATTTGAAGAACTGGCTGATACTTACAAGGAATTGTGTATCAGAAGTGCTGAAGTCTGTGTGCAAAATGAGAGACAAACAAAACTCATCATAAAGTTGGAGGCTGAAAAAAGGGCAGACCTTGAAACTATAAGTCATCTAGAAGGGGAAGTTCAAATGCTGAACTCAAAACTGAACCAGATGACCAAATCTGTCAAGATGCTGACAAATGGAACTGACAAATTGGAAGAAATCCTTCAGGTTGGACAAAATGTGGGAAACAAGTCTGGTCTAGGATTTGTGGTAGCAAAGAAATCTGGTGCAGGCAAGAAGATCAGGTCTGATAAACAAATGTCAAAGCAGATGTCACAACATAACACTCAACATCGGGAACAGAGAAATATGAAGAAAAAGTACCAAAGATGGAGATGTCATCATTGTGGGAGGTTTGGTCACATAAAGCCTTTCTGCTTCAGATTGTATGGATACCCTGTAGCGATAAAAAATGTAGCGGGGTAAATCGGAGATCGAATTATTGATTAATTCGTCTCACAAAAGCAAGAGTCGCCACCGCGCTTTATTGTTTCCAAAGGAAAAGGGAAAAGAGCGAAATAAAACCCTAAATATGCAATGTAAATAATACTTTTTCAAAAGTAATGAAAATACAAGGCGTTTTTGAAAAGAGATCTTATGGTTCGGGGGTTGGTTATACAATGGGAAGGTATTAGCACCCAATGCATCTATAGTACTCTATAGGAACCTTTTGAAATATCTGTTTATTTAAAATTTGATTGCTTGATAAAAATAAATCGTTTTGGCCGAAAAGGGATACGGATAGGTTTTTGAAGATACGACGACCTAACGTCGAAGTTTTTGTTTAAAGGGGCATAAATTTTGAAAAGATTGAATACTTGAAGGCAAATTATCCTAAGTTTTAATGAAAAATGCAAATACTCGTGCGATTAAATTTGAGGACATGAAGTCAACAAATTTATCGTTTTTCCTTTGGATTGGCGCAAACAGAGTAATCAAATAAAAGATGAAATATTTAAACAGAAAATTATGAGAGATAAATGATATATGACAAATTTAATAAGAGACTAAGTATGTGAACATGCATTTTTAGATTTTTATCTAATATTAAAGCGAGGGAATTAATTAAGGGAAATAAAATATTTTTTTAAGTTTTCCTATGTTTTATATATTTTTTTAATATTAATAAAAAGGTATTTATTTTAAGAGTTTATTAAATAATTAAACTATATTAAAGCTTAAAGTCATTAATTTAAATCTAATTAGAAATAAAGAAGACTAAGATTATTAAAATAAACCTAAACTTAAACTAAAGAAGGTTGGGTAAAATATTAAAAATTGTTTGATTAAATTACATCCTTTATTTTTATTAGGTTCACTAATTAATTAAACTAATAACATTCTAAAAAAAAGCTAATAGAATTAAAGGGTAGATAAACAAAGTATTGTATGGGCTAAAAGGTGTCAAAGAGGCCCAATCAATAACTGAAGCAGGGGGGTGTAAAAGCAATTTCGTTTGGGCTTTAAGGCAGGAAAACAAGTTTTGGTCCAAAACATGATAATTGGTTTTAGGGTTAAACATGTGCTTAGCTGAATGGGATTAGGGTTTTGGTCTTGGCCGAAACGGCGCTCACACACTCTCGCTTCATCTTCTTCGTCTTCGCGCGTTTATCTTCTTCGCTTGAGTTCTGAACCCTCTTGAGCGTCCCTTGCCCAAAGGCCACCAGCAACCCAATCTTCCTCTTCCCTCCAACGCGAGCTAAGGCAAACGACGGATTTACGGTACGATTTGTTTTCTATTTCGTTAAGGGTTTTGCTACTGCATGTTTGTGATTCTTATACTCATTGACTCTGATTTCGTTTTATTATGTTATTATTGAGATACTTGAAAGAAAGGAAAGGGTGAAACTACCTGGAGAAGGAGGAAGGAAGGTGGGATGAGCTTAGGAGGCCGGGACGGCGAGGAGAACGTTGACGGTGCGAGCTTGCTTCGGTTGCCTGGTATCCTGATTTTCTCTCCTCTTACTAGCTTGCTGTACGTTTCATAGTGTTGGCCTGTGATGATAACTTCTGAGGTTTTGGGCGTATATGATTCTTTTCCTCTTTCTTCTAAACTGTTGCTTTGAACATTATGTCGCCTTGAATGCTTCCTTTGATGCTTCCTATTGTTGCCTCTGAATGCTTCCTTTGCTACTGTTGAAATGCTTACTTTTGACTAGCGTGATGCTGTTGACGCTTTTTCTTCTTCTTTTCTGATTTCTGTACGCTTCGTGGAATTTGCCTATGATGGACTCAGAGACCTTTGTATGCTTGACCCTTCCTTCATTTGGATGTTTGAATTTGGTTGCATCGCTTGAGTTTAGGCCATTACAGGTTTTATGCTTTTAAGCCATAATGTTTATGACTTGGTTATATGGTTTGATGGTTTATGCAGTAGATTTGGAAACGGTTCGATGCAGTAAGTGTTTTGAAATGGTGTAGAGGTTTGATGGTTCAGACAGTAGGAAGTGTTTTATGTGATATTGGTTTAAGTATTGCAGTAGGTTCTTGCAGGTTTGGCCGTGTTTACTGGTTTGTTCTCCAGTAGGCTAATGGTTTATGACAGGTTATGTGGTTTAGCAGTATGCAGGTTGATGGTTTAGGTTTTTTACAGTAGGAACTGTTTTGATTTGGTTCTACTGGTTTTATGTGTTAGGAGGGTTTGACAGTTTTCTTTTTTGTGTGGAAAGCTTGGAGATTGATTGATATCTATGTTTGAAGTGATTCCAATATGTTATATCCACTTCTTCCTTTGTTTACGTTACAGGCTGGAGATTTGAAGATTTTTACAATCTTCTTGGCCTTCTGCATCACACTGTTACAGCAGTTTTGTTTGTATTCTACTCTTGTGTTTCTCCTTTTACTGTAATATTGCAGTAGCTTTGTCTTATAATTCTTTCTGCCTAAACCAAAACCTGCAAAACCAATTTCTTGCTCTCTTCTCTCTCATGGGTACATTTGATATATAAAAATGATATAATGTACTACTGTTCTGAAAAGGCATAGGCTGAAATATGATGAATGAGGAAGTATATGTTGCTTGCACATTGTTTTGAAACTGCATAATCCTCTTTTTGTCTTGCATGGGAGCCTATGTTATTTGGCTTCTTCTTAAGTTGCCTAGGTTTACGTTGCATTACTTGTGGGAAATGGCATATGCTGTATTTGTATGCTGTGTATAATTTGAAATATAAATTGTGACAAAGAAAGTATGCATATTTAGTTTTGAAAAATAGAAATGAATTTGTGCATATTTCAAAATTGTGCATTCATTTATGAAATAAAATTCCTCCCTTTTTTGTGAACCGGGAGAAATCCCGTGATTTGCAAAAAAGGGTAAACTGATTCCAGCCGTTTGCCTTTAATGATGAACATTAAATTTATTTTCTGCTTTTAATTATTTATTCAAATCTGACTTTTCTTTTAATTGTTTTTGCAGGTAAAATTAAATGAGCAGACAAAAAGGCATTGGATAGAAGATGAAGATTTAGAATTTAGGAAAATAGTTTTTTATTTTACTTTAAGCATTTATATAATTGCCATTATAAATATTTTGTAATAACACAATATTTAAATGATAATTGTAATAAATAGAATAAAGTGAATAAAATTCTATTATTTCCCAATTAATGCTTTTTTCTTTCCAATTATTTATTTATTGTTTATAATTCTTTAAATTATATAATAACTGAAAATCAAATCCAATCATTTAAATTCAGAATGATAAACAAATAAATAAACATCATTGGCCAATTAACAATTTTAATTATCTAATTCATTATTCATAATATTCTAAATTATAATAATTAAAAAATAGAATTTTAATTATTTAACCTAGAATGATAAAGAATTAAATAATCATTGTTGACCAATTAATAAACCCATTCTCAAAATGTTTATTTCATTATTCATAAGTCTTTAAATTATATAATAATTGAAAATAGATTTCAATTATTTAAATTTAAGATAATAAATAATTAATAAACGTCATTTAAGTCTTGATCAGTTGATAAATTTAGCGTTCAACAAATAAATAGCTCTCGACTCGAAGTAGTTATGAATTTTTACACTGCTTTAAAAATTTGATAAAAATAGGTCAAAACCCTTGCAATGCGAATGATGCAGATGGGAGATGGTATCTTAGGTCAAAATTTGGGGTACAACAGCTGCCCCTATTTAAGTTTCTTTTATCCGGAGATATGAAGATTAAAATCTTCGTTTCGACGAGATTGAAGGTACTTAAATACATAATTACGCAAATTTTGTCCTAAGATGCCATCATCATGCAGTGATATGAATGTAGTGCTTGAATTCACAGAGAAAGATATTGTACGAAACAAGACAACGCTGGAGGAATCGAACACCAACAAAACACAGAGACATGAATTATACGCTACTGGGGAAACGAGCTATCGACTTCAAACGACAGACTCCTGACAGCGAATAAAATTGAGGGGATACGACCTCTGACCCTAACAAAGAAGGCGTCTTGCATAGGCCGTAAAAGATTATTGACCCAAAACAGTGAGTTCACAACCCAAGGTCGAAGATAGACAAAAAGTATCGAATTTGCTGATGACGGGTTACCGACTTCTGAAGGTAAAATTCATAACAAACTTTCTCCGCGAGATTTTCGGAGAGATACCAATTAATGCTGAAGTAATAAGATTGTAGATACGCAGGTTGTTCAATTAAAGAAGCTGCCGCTTGCTGTCGTCCAAAGAAAATACCAATAACATACAAGTTGCTCAAATAAAGAGGCTGCCACTTGCTGTCGTCCAAAGAAAATACCAATAACATACAAGTTGCTCAAATAAAGAGGCTGCCACTTGCTGTCGTCCAGAAAAGTAATAACGTACAAGTTGCTCAAGTAAAGAGACCGCCGCTTGCCGTTTTCCGAAGAATAATAACATACTGGTAGCTCGTGAGGAGTTGCTGCTTGTCGCTTTCAAAAAAGTAAATGACGCACTAGTAGCTCGTGAAGAGCTGCTGCTCGGCGCTTTCAAAAAAGTAAATGACGCACCAGTAGCTCGTGAAGAGCTGCTGCTCGGCGCTTTCAAAAAAGTAAATGACGCACTAGTAGCTCGTGAAGAACTGCTGCTCGGCGCTTTCAAAAAAGTAAATGACGCACTAGTAGCTCGTGAAGAACTGCTGCTCGGCGCTTTCAAAAAAGTAAATGACGCACTAGTAGCTCGTGAAGAACTGCTGCTCGGCGCTTTCAAGAAGTAACGTACAAGTTGCTCATGAAGAGCTGCCGCTTGTCGTTTTCCAACGGTGTCTATAACGTACAAGTTGCTCATGAAGAGCTGCCGCTTGTCGTCTTCCCAAAATAATTCAGAAGGAAACTGCGATGATATTGCCAGAGAGTAAAAATCTTCGCCAAAGAGAACCCTGAATCAATCCTTCCCGAGGAGATCATATACTTAAATGTGCAAAATAATGCACCAACCGTCTAGGTCGCAAACTCACTGGGGAAAGTTAAAGAGATAGCCTATACAAGAGGCAACAACTTCATCTAGGAATAAACCAGAGAGAACACAGTCAAACAAGACTCCACCCAATGAGAAAATAACTCGATTGGGGAATTTATCCTATCCAGAAATGGACAAGGTAAGCTGAATCAAAAATCATCCACGAGGATTAGCTCAGTTGGGGAATTTAGAAAAGAAGCACATTTTCTGCCTAAGCTAACCTTCTACTTGGAAGGACAAAAAATGTACGTTGTTCGAATAAACAAAGTACGACCCAAAATCAATGGCAAACGTGGTATGCATGCTGATATGAGTGTAAATGAGTAAATGAATGTTATGCTGACAAAACAGACAGATGGAATATCTTGAAGATAATATACTATCACGGCAAAATAGATACTCGGCCAATCTTGAAAAGACGGAATATACCCGGAACTGGAAATACAAAGCAATGTCGGAGCGTAACGCTACAAGGCTCAAGTCTTTTGAGGAGAAAAACATCCAAATCCAGACTTACAATACCAATAAACCACTGGCATGAGACGAAGTGTACCGCACTTCAGGATCTCCCAAAAAAAGGTAGCCAAAACAACGCTTAACTGGAACGCCCGGGGAGTCACCAACTTAGCACCACTATAACCAAGCGTGCACACAGCCAACACTTCATGTCGATTTGAAAGAAAACAGGTTCATCACGCGAGTATAAATTACTACACTATTTTGCATTTCATGGCTTGACCATCTTCGGAACGACTGTTAATATTCCTTTCGTTGTTCACGACACTTTTTCTAGAAAATAAGAATATTTTAAATACTTTGTTTCAAATATTGCCGTAAAAATTAAAATTTTGCCCACAGAAGGTAAATGCTCAAATTTCATTAATAAGATGGTAGTTCGCTAACAATGCGACTCCAACGGTTTACAAAAAGTTTGGGAAGTAGTATATGAAATAAAAGGGTCACGCAAAAACAATGATCACTATTCTCCCTAACAACTTCGAATTCCGAAATGTGTTCGAAAGCCAAGACTGGTCTGACCAAAAGCTTGCCTAAGCGAAATACTTCTTGACTGCATCGACGTTCATGGGACGCGGGAGCTCGTCACCGTCCATATTGGTGAGAATCATGGCACCTCCAGAGAAAACTTTCTTAACAACATACGGTCCTTCATAATTCGGAGCCCACTTTCCCCTAGAATCAGGTTGGAAAGATAATATCTTCTTGAGCACAAGGTCACCTTCTCTGAACTCGCGTGGTTGAACCTTCTTATCAAAAGCCTTCTTCATTCTCTGCTGATACAATTGACCGTGACATAACGCTGTCAATCTCTTCTCTTCGATTAAATTCAACTGATCATACCTACTTTGACACCATTCAGCCTCAGAAAGTTTGGCTTCCATCAACACTCTCAGAGACGGAATCTCAACCTCCACGGGGAGTACAACTTCCATACCATAAACCAGGGAAAATGGGGTCGCGCCTGTTGAGGTTCGAACTGAAGTACGGTACCCGTGCAGGGCAAACGGAAGCATTTCATGCCAATCCTTATAAGTTACCACCATCTTCTGGACAATCTTCTTGATATTCTTGTTAGCAGCTTCAACAGCCCCATTCATCTTCGGTCTGTAAGGAGAAGAATTATGATGTTCGATCTTGAACTCTTCACAAAGCTCTCTCATCATCTTGTTATTCAAATTCAAACCATTATCAGTGATGATCTTGCTCGGGATACCGTATCGACAAATGATCTGATTCTTGATAAATTTGACTACCACCTGTCTGGTTACATTAGCATAAGATGCTGCTTCCACCCATTTAGTAAAATAATCAATCGCTACCAAGATGAAATGATGACCATTTGAAGCTTTGGGTTCAATCATTCCAATCATATCAATGCCCCACATAGAGAAAGGCCAAGGTGAAGATATAACATTGAGGAGGGTCGGCGGCACGTGCATCCTGTCCGCATAAATCTGGCATTTATGACACTTCTTCACATATTTGCAGCAGTCAGATTCCATGGTCATCCAATAGTAACCAGCTCTCAACATCTTTTTAGCCATTGCATGTCCGTTGGCATGAGTGCCAAAGGATCCTTCATGTACTTCTTGCATCAGCATGTCTGCTTCACGTCTGTCTACACATCTGAGCAAGACCATGTCATAATTTCTCTTATACAAAACTTCTTCGTTGAGAAAGAAACTGCTTGCTAATCTTCTCAACGTCTTCCTATCTTTACTGGATGCCCCAGGCGGGTACTCTTGAGTTTGAAGAACACATTTAATGTCGTAGAACCACGGTTTGTCGTCGGTAACCTCTTCTACTGAGAACACATGAGCAGGTCTGTCAAGGCGCATAACTCGGATTGTAGGCACGTCGTTCCAATCATTCACTTGAAACATTGAAGACAAAGTAGCTAAAGCATCAGCCATTTGATTCTCATCTCTAGGGATGTGATGTAATTCCACCTTGTTGAAGAAAGTTAACAACCTTCTAGCATAGTCTCTGTAAGGGATCAAACCAGGATGACGAGTCTCCCATTCTCCTTTGATTTGATTAATCACCAGTGCCGAATCTCCGTAAATATCAAGAGTCTTAATCCTTAGATCCACTGCTTCTTCGAGACCCATAATACATGCCTCATACTCCGCCATGTTGTTCGTGCAGTCAAATTTCAATCTTGCCGTGAACGGGATATGAGTACCTCGGGGAGTGACGATGATTGCCCCAATTCCATTTCCATAAGAATTCACAGCTCCGTCAAATATCAAACCCCAACGGGATTCAGGATCAGGTCCTTCTTCAGGTAACGGCTCTTCACAATCTTTAGCTTTCAAGTACATAACATCTTCATCTGGGAAATCAAACTTGATGGATTGATAATCGTCAATTGGTTGGTGAGCCAAATGATCAGCTAAAATACTTCCTTTGATCGCTTTCTGAGTGTGGTACTCAATGTCATATTCAGATAACAACATCTGCCAACGGGCTATCCTTCCAGATAAGGCAGGCTTCTCAAAGATATACTTGATCGGGTCCATTTTGGAGATCAACAAAGTAGTGTGATTAATCATATACTGGCGCAGACGACGAGCAGCCCAAGCTAAAGCACAACAGGTTTTCTCAAGCAATGAGTATCGAGACTCACAGTCTGTGAATTTCTTACTCAAATAATATACAGCATGTTCCTTTCTTCCAGTCTCATCTTGTTGACCAAGCACACATCCCATGGAGTCTTCCAATATAGTCGGGTACATAATCAAAGGTCTTCCTTCTACCGGAGGAATCAAAATGGGAGGTTCAAGCAAATATTCTTTGATGCTGTCAAAAGCTCTCTGACAATCTTCTGTCCACTCACATCCTTGGTTCTTTCGGAGAAGCTTGAAAATCGGCCCACAGGTAGCAGTCATATGGGATATAAACCTAGAAATATAGTTCAGTCTCCCAAGGAACCCTCTTACTTGTTTTTCCGTCTTGGGTGCGGGCATTTCCCGAATAGCTTTGACTTTATCAGGATCTACTTCAATACCTTTCTGGCTGACAATGAAACCCAGAAGTCTTCCAGATCGAACGCCAAAAGTGAACTTGTTGGGATTCAGACGGAGTTTGTACTTCCTCAAACGCTGGAACAACTTCAACAAATGCTCCAAGTGATCTTCCTCAGTCTGTGATTTGGCAATCATGTCATCTACATACACTTCGATCTCCTTATGCATCATGTCATGGAACAAAGCAGTCATGGCCCTTTGGTATGTTGCGCCAGCATTCCTCAGACCAAACGGCATAACCCGATAACAGAAAGTTCCCCAAGGTGTAATGAAAGCGGTCTTCTCCATGTCTCCTGGTGCCATCTTGATTTGATTGTAACCAGAGAAACCGTCCATGAAAGAGAAGACTTTGAACTTGGCGGTACTGTCGACCAGTACGTCAATGTGAGGTAATGGGAAATCATCCTTCGGACTAGCTCTATTCAGATCTCTGTAGTCTACACACATCCGAACTTTACCATCTTTCTTTGCAACAGGCACTATATTGGCTAACCATTGAGGATAGACCGATGTAACAAGGAAACCTGCATTAATCTGCTTCTGAACCTCCTCTTTGATCTTGTCAGCCATGTCGGGACGAGTCCTTCTCAACTTCTGCTTGATCGGTGGACACTCGGGTCTCAACGGTAAACGATGCTCCACAATGTCGTTGTCCAAACCTGGCATATCTTGGTAGGACCAAGCAAACACATCAACATACTCTTTGAGAAGCTCCAACATTTTCTCTTTAACATCCGGGATAAGCAATGCTCCGACTTTGACTTCCTTTATATCTTCTTCATCACCCAAGTTGACCAACTCTAAAGGTTCTTCAAATGGTTGAATGACCTTCTCATCATGCTCAAGCAAACGAGAAATCTCAACAGGAATCTCTTCATCATCCTCTTCTTCGGCTCTGAACACAGGGAATTCAAAGTTGGGAGAGGGCATAGGATCATTGTTTTCGATGGCTAAGTCATGGATTAATCTGCACATATGATTATGCTTTATTTTAGAAATCGATTTGTGCAAATAAAACAAAAGGTTATTAGTTAATTTTCATTACTATTTCCCCGAAAAAGTGAAAAAATAAAACGGTAGTGGACAAAATAACATTTTTATTCATTAAAGGGAAATACTTGAAACAAAGAGCCCAGACATATCTCTTTTGCCTTGGGCAGAGCAAAAGGAATTATTTTTCATAGCCCGACACAAAATACGTTTCGCCTTGGGCAGAGCGAATTTTTCAAAGGAAAATAAACAAAACATTACTCGGAAACGTGCATAACCACAGGAACATCAACAGCTATCCAGTTTTGGCAAGCCAATCCAGGCGTCACAAACACGGGCAAATCCTCCTCGGAATCATCATCTATGATAGCATCAACCTCAGGATGTACAAACCCTGCACTTCGGAAAACCTCTTGAATCGGATGAACAACCACCTCTTTCTTGACCCTTGCAGATACTGGATGAAAACCCAGACCTTCCCCAGACTTGTTCTCGGGTAACGTCAACACCTGGCCCCATCCTTCGTCCGAACCACTTTCCACCACTCGCCGCGCATCCTCAAAAGAAGAGATGGATGCCCCTTGCTTCTTCACTATATTCTTAGCAACAGATAGACCCTGGAACTGGGTCCCCACATCCTCGTCAGCATCAATAAAAGAAAATGATGATAAATGGCTTACCACCATAGCCTGCTCTCCCCCAATCATCACTAGCTTCCCATGTCTTACAAACTTTAGTCTCTGATGGAGCGTAGAGGTGACTGCCCCGGCATCATGGATCCAGGGACGACCCAATAAACAGCTGTAGGCAGCACGGATATCCATCACTTGGAAAGTGATTTGAAAAGTATGGGGACCAATCACTATAGGAAGATCCACTTCACCGATAACTGTCTTCCTGGAGCCATCAAATGCTTTAACAATTACTCCACTAGGCCTCATAGGAGCACCTGGATATGAAAGCCGAGATAACGTAGTCTTGGGCATCACATTCAACGACGAGCCTATATCCACCAACACGCTTGATAAGGTATCGTTTCCACAACTTACTGAGATGTGCAAAGCCATATTGTGGTTTCTCCCCTCCTCCGGGAGTTCTTCATCACTGAAACCAAGATTGTTACACGAAGTTATATTTCCCACAATTCCATCGAACTGGTCAACCGTCACATCATGGTCCACGAACGCCTGGTCCAAGACCTTCATCAAGGCTTCTCTATGCGCACCAGAATCTCTCAATAAGGCAAGCAAGGAAATCTTGGAAGGTGTTTGCAAAAGTTGATCCACAATCTTATACTCACTTCTCTTGATAAGTTTCAAAATCTCATCATCCTCGGGGTGAGGGATAGGTTCACTGGGTCGGCCTATCTCAACCCTTGGTTCAACATTTCTCACCGGAATCTCCGCCGGTATGGGCCTCCTAACTTGAACTTCCGGTCTCTTCGAAGGTACTGCTGCAAAAACACGCCCACTTCTCGTAACTCTACTCACGTCAGCAATGTTAACAAAAGACGGTCTTGTTGGTATGGGGACTTCTACCTCATTCTCCATCATCGTGGCATTATACTTGTACGGCACAGCTTGGTCTGAATTGTAAGGCACAGGGCCAGGTGGGCAAATAATCAAAGGATCAACAGGCGCAGTCTGACTGTTGTAAGCAATCTCTACTGATTCAGGCAAATTGAATTGTGGTATGATAACATTCACTTCATCCTCCGGATTTCGGTCATAGGTAATAGTGATAACTCTCTGATCTAGCAACTTCTGAATATCCTCCTTCACGATAGGACAATCATCCTCTCTTGAACAAAACTCACAAACATCATAATCATGCTGGTGCCTAACAAAGGCAAGTCTTCTCAAACTTTGATGTAACCTGATCAACGACTCTCTTATGTGTTCGACTTGAAAAACTCGAAACTTCCCCGGACAACCTTCCACCATATTCACTGAAGCTGCCCCATGTCGAGGCAAAGGATTATCTCTGACATTTGGATTAACATCCTTAAAAGACAAGATACCATTCTTAATTAATCTCTGTACGTCCGCCTTCAGAGCAAAGCAATTCTCAAGGTTGTGCCCCGGTGACCCTTGATGATATTCACAAAACTGATCCGCCTTGTACCACGGAGAAGCACTGTTCGGTGCGACAGGAGGAGGCTTTGTCGTGATGAGATTCTTTCTGATAAGAGCGGGGAACAATTCAGTATAAGTCATAGGAATGGCATCGAACTGCGGTTTTCTGGGTGAACGGTTCTGATTGTTGAACGGATAAGCCTGTTGTCGAGGCTGCTGCTGAAAAGGTCGTTGTTGAGTTGGTGGAGTTTGATGAGCTGGGGTCATCAAAGTTGGGCGGACAGCCGGAGTGACTGCCGCAACGTGAGAGTAACCTCTCCTAGGCCTACCTGGAAACAAAGCGCTAACATCCTGCTATTTTCTTTTCGGGAAAACACTTCCAAACTTCTTCGCACTGCTAGACGGACTCCCTTCTTTAACCAAACGCCCTTCACGAATCCCTTCCTCTAATCGCATGCCCATGCTTACCATTTCGGTGAAGTCACTGGGTGCGCTGGCTATCATTCTTTCATAGTAAAAGGATCCTAAAGTCTTCAAAAATATCTTAGTCATCTCTTTCTCCTCAAGGGGTGGATAGATTTGAGCAGCGATTTCACGCCACCTCTGGGCGTACTCCTTAAAAGATTCCCGGTCTCTCTGTGACATCGCCCGGAGTTGATCCTGGTCCGGCGCCATGTCAACGTTGTACTTGTACTGATGGACAAAGGCTTCACTAAGATCGTTAAAGTTACGGATCCGAATACTGTCTAAACCCATATACCACTTTAGAGCAGCACCCGTCAAACTATCTTGAAAATAATGAATCAACAAGTCATGATCATCGGAATACGTAGACATCTTCCTTACGTACATTGTCAAATGACTTCTAGGACACGAATCACCTTTATATCTCTCAAAGTCTAGCACTTTGAATTTTGCTGGAATCTTGACATTCGGAACTAAACAAAGGTCATGCGTATTCTTCCCAAACAAATCCTTCCCTTTTAATGCTATAAGCTCCTTCTGCATTTCCGGGAACTGATCTTGAAATTCTTCCATTCTATCAAAGAGACCCAAACTTTCAGCAGGCTCGGCAGGATAAATAGGTTCATTCAAGTAAGGCACGGAGTGGACCACAGGAGCAACGGTCGTCATAATCGGTTGCGGAAAAGGTGTTACAGACAGAATTACTGGCGGCATGGCAGTTGTCTCTGGCTGAGGAAGAGACAACGCAGGTTGAAATAAAGGTTGTACGGCAGGCTGATACCCCTCTGGCACAAAGTTGTAAGGCATTCCCCACGGAAAACCTTTCGGCATCTGATGTTGAAGCGGAGAGTTGATTTGAGTCACGGAGGCAGGAACTGTGACAATCTCGGAAACCACGGGAGTTGAAGTCTGAATCTCGGCAGCTGTAGTCGATGGCTGATTCTGAACAGCCACCAAACTTTCTACTAACGCAGTTAACTTTTCCATCTAGACACGAAGTGTAGCAACTTCCCCACGAAGCTCATGATTTTCCTGTTCCAAATCTTCCATTTTCTTTTGACGATTGGCCCGAGTGTCGTATCGGTGAGACAGCTTGACAACCTTCGGTAGAAAAAGAACAAGGATGAGACTCTAGAAAACATGTGAAGTGGAATGTGGAATGATGCATGACGGCGATGCAAATGATGACTCATTTTAAAAAAATTTCAAGGAACTTTGATAATTTTGCACACATCAATGGTAAAGGAATTTGGAACAACAAAAACTCAATCCATTAATCGAAAGCGATAAATTACAACTTACAATTTGGAATATCAAAATAGTAAATTACAAATTTGGGATAACAAATCCAATAATGAAAGAAATAAATTACAACTTCGAAACGTGGAATCCATAATGAAGTGATGAGTTACAATTTTACAACATGAAATCTAAAATAACGCAATAAATTACAACTTCGGAGCATGAAGCCCATAATAAAACAATAAATTACAACTTCGGAGCATGAATCCCTTTTACATAGTTTTACAAAATGACATCAATAAAACAAACTAAAAGCTAAAGGTCACTCGGAATCCTCAGATGAAGGACCAAACACCAGCTGTAACCGGAGCTTCTAGATCTTTTCTTCGTAAAAGTCTTCCATCACTTTATTCTCAACTATCAGTCGATTGATGATTTCTTCCTGCGGATTAGGAACGAGAGCCACGCTTACCGAACCTTCCCTTTTTCTCTTCCTTTCACTCGCATACTTCTTCAGCAAGGCATCCTTCTGACGAAGCTTCTCATCGTGGTCAACGAACCGGCCGTCTTGAATAAGCAACAACTCCTCCTTCTCTTTTAACTGTCGAGTCAGGACTCGATTCTCATACTCAGACATATGGTACTTTTCCTTCTAAGCATCCCTCTCGGACTTCATCCTAGCCAGATTTCCTTGATATTCTCCTACATCCGCGATAGGGATAACAACAGATGATGGTGCAATGGCAGGGAATAAAGGTTTCTCAAGTTTATAGGGCATCTTGAGAGCACAAGCCCTAGCACGGACCCACTGTAAGTAAGGCTCCAAAGAAACGGCACCTCTATATCCCAGCATATCTCTCCCTTTCCTGTGGATATGGCGCCAAGCTCCTTCAATCTCCTTCTTAGCAGCTTGATGATCTTGTCCTTCCTGAAGAAAGAAACCACTCACATGGATGTTGTTTGGTTTATCTCTCATCGGGTACCCGAACTGACAGCGCGCTAGAACAGGGTTGTAGTTGATTCCGCCCCTCGTACCAAGAAGAGGTACGTTGGGAAAAGCACCACAGCTATCAATGATCTCCACGTCGTGGTAAACTCGATTATACCAGTCAATGTCGAAATGAGTGAGAGCCATAATCTTTGGCGCCCAACGCGGTTCCTTCTCGAGATCCCAGAAAGCATCAGACCCAGGTAGATGCGAGACGTACCACTGATATAGCAACGGTACACAACAAATAATCATCCCTCCTTGATAAGAGTTTCGCAGGTGGATGGAGTAATATGTATCCCCTAGCAGCGTAGGGACCGGATTTCCAATCAGGAAAATTCTGATGGCGTTGATATCCACAAACTTATCAATGTTAGGGAATAAGAAAAGACCATATGCGAGTAAAGCAAACACATCTTCGAAGGCAACAGTATCCTTTGTATCAGCAAAGTGGCGAGCTTTCTTCAACAGAAACTGCACCGGCAAACCCCGGATTCCCCCTTTCGTAGTCATGTTCTCCTCTACCTCTGACTTCCTTAAGTGGGTGATAGCTGCTATCTCGTGAGACTTGGGCTCTTCTTCTAATCCAGAGAAGGGAACATGGTCGGCAATCGGCAAACCAAGAATATAAGAGTACTCCTCTAAAGTGGGCATCAACTGGTAATCCGGAAAGGTGAAACATCGGTACAAGGGATCATAGAACTGAACCAACGTGTTGAGAATGCCTTTCTTCATCTTGCGCTTCATGAGCGGTACGATGGACCCATATTTCTTCTGAAAATCCGTCGGACTCTCGATCTTCAGAATCAAACTCTTCAGTTCTTCAATCTCAGGCTCCTTGAAACTAAAGCTTCGAGTATTTCTCCTTCCAAGTTCCATAATAACCTAAGATGTCTGCAAAAATCAATCCGAAGTTCCTTGAAAAACAAGTTTTTTACAAAGATGTTGGTGAATGCATGAATGAATGATAATGCAACAGTCACACACAAGCTTGCAAACATGGTGTTCGAAGGTTCAACGTTCAGCATGGAGCCGAGGGTAAAGCCCACCCAAAGGTATGTACTAATGGTTCAATCACACCTGTAAGACATGGTTCTAAGAGTTCCCAGAGTCCACATTCCTCCTTCGGATATTACCAACGTCTTGATTACTCAATAATTAGCAATATTCTCAAGAGAAACTCGTCCGAGCGTAGCATCGCGTAACAACTACTTCCGAATTACTCCGTTATAGTCTCCGCGCTACACCTAAAAAGGCCAAGATGGGTTAGGGTTCTACGGTCCTCAACTTCTCGGGCTCCTAGGTCGAAAATAATAATGTCTTCCCGATTACTCGGTAAACAAATATTAAGTTCAAGAGGGCCTTCCATTGAGTGGGGGATCTCATGCCTCCTTCTTCGGGATTACTCCCTCAAAGTTAACATGACTGTACCGCCCGTCCTATTCCTTAAGTGTTACTTAATCCGGGTATAGGATTCGTCCTTTGCAAAAAACCCAAACACCCCAATTTAAACGCATGATCAAACAAATCAAATAATAAAACAGATAAAACAAATTAGGCTTAACCCACTTAGGGATGGACCAGCAAGAGGTCAATATTTCCCCAGCAGAGTCTCCAATTCTGTAGCGATAAAAAATGTAGCGGGGTAAATCGGAGATCGAATTATTGATTAATTCGTCTCACAAAAGCAAGAGTCGCCACCGCGCTTTATTGTTTCCAAAGGAAAAGGGAAAAGAGCGAAATAAAACCCTAAATATGCAATGTAAATAATACTTTTTCAAAAGTAATGAAAATACAAGGCGTTTTTGAAAAGAGATCTTATGGTTCGGGGGTTGGTTATACAATGGGAAGGTATTAGCACCCAATGCATCTATAGTACTCTATAGGAACCTTTTGAAATATCTGTTTATTTAAAATTTGATTGCTTGATAAAAATAAATCGTTTTGGCCGAAAAGGGATACGGATAGGTTTTTGAAGATACGACGACCTAACGTCGAAGTTTTTGTTTAAAGGGGCATAAATTTTGAAAAGATTGAATACTTGAAGGCAAATTATCCTAAGTTTTAATGAAAAATGCAAATACTCGTGCGATTAGATTTGAGGACATGAAGTCAACAAATTTATCGTTTTTCCTTTGGATTGGCGCAAACAGAGTAATCAAATAAAAGATGAAATATTTAAACAGAAAATTATGAGAGATAAATGATATATGACAAATTTAATAAGAGACTAAGTATTTGAACGTGCATTTTTAGATTTTTATCTAATATTAAAGCGAGGGAATTAATTAAGGGTAATAAAATATTTTTTTAAGTTTTCCTATGTTTTATATATTTTTTTAATATTAATAAAAAGGTATTTATTTTAAGAGTTTATTAAATAATTAAACTATATTAAAGCTTAAAGTCATTAATTTAAATCTAATTAGAAATAAAGAAGACTAAGATTATTAAAATAAACCTAAACTTAAACTAAAGAAGGTTGGGTAAAATATTAAAAATTGTTTGATTAAATTACATCCTTTATTTTTATTAGGTTCACTAATTAATTAAACTAATAACATTCTAAAAAAAAGCTAATAGAATTAAAGGGTAGATAAACAAAGTATTGTATGGGCTAAAAGGTGTCAAAGAGGCCCAATCAATAACTGAAGCAGGAGGGTGTAAAAGCAATTTCGTTTGGGCTTTAAGGCAGGAAAACAAGTTTTGGTCCAAAACATGATAATTGGTTTTAGGGTTAAACATGTGCTTAGCTGAATGGGATTAGGGTTTTGGTCTTGGCCGAAACGGCGCTCACACACTCTCGCTTCATCTTCTTCGTCTTCGCGCGTTTATCTTCTTCGCTTGAGTTCTGAACCCTCTTGAGCGTCCCTTGCCCAAAGGCCACCAGCAACCCAATCTTCCTCTTCCCTCCAACGCGAGCTAAGGCAAACGACGGATTTACGGTACGATTTGTTTTCTATTTCGTTAAGGGTTTTGCTACTGCATGTTTGTGATTCTTATACTCATTGACTCTGATTTCGTTTTATTATGTTATTATTGAGATACTTGAAAGAAAGGAAAGGGTGAAACTACCTGGAGAAGGAGGAAGGAAGGTGGGATGAGCTTAGGAGGCCGGGACGGCGAGGAGAACGTTGACGGCGCGAGCTTGCTTCGGTTGCCTGGTATCCTGATTTTCTCTCCTCTTACTAGCTTGCTGTACGTTTCTTAGTGTTGGCCTGTGATGATAACTTCTGAGGTTTTGGGCGTATATGATTCTTTTCCTCTTTCTTCTAAACTGTTGCTTTGAACATTATGTCGCCTTGAATGCTTCCTTTGATGCTTCCTATTGTTGCCTCTGAATTCTTCCTTTGCTACTGTTGAAATGCTTACTTTTGACTAGCGTGATGCTGTTGACGCTTTTTCTTCTTCTTTTCTGATTTCTGTACGCTTCGTGGAATTTGCCTATGATGGACTCTGAGGCCTTCGTATGCTTGACCCTGCCTTCATTTGGATGTTTGAATTTGGTTGCATCGCTTGAGTTTAGGCCATTACAGGTTTTATGCTTTTAAGCCATAATGTTTATGACTTGGTTATATGGTTTGATGGTTTATGCAGTAGATTTGGAAACGGTTCGATGCAGTAAGTGTTTTGAAATGGTGTAGAGGTTTGATGGTTCAGACAGTAGGAAGTGTTTTATGTGATATTGGTTTAAGTATTGCAGTAGGTTCTTGCAGGTTTGGCCGTGTTTACTGGTTTGTTCTCCAGTAGGCTAATGGTTTATGACAGGTTATGTGGTTTAGCAGTATGCAGGTTGATGGTTTAGGTTTTTTACAGTAGGAACTGTTTTGATTTGGTTCTACTGGTTTTATGTGTTATGAGGGTTTGACAGTTTTCTTTTTTGTGTGGAAAGCTTGGAGATTGATTGATATCTATGTTTGAAGTGATTCCAATATGTTATATCCACTTCTTCCTTTGTTTACGTTACAGGATGGAGATTTGAAGATTTTTACAATCTTCTTGGCCTTCTGCATCACACTGTTACAGCAGTTTTGTTTGTATTCTACTCTTGTGTTTCTCCTTTTACTGTAATATTGCAGTAGCTTTGTCTTATAATTCTTTCTGCCTAAACCAAAACCTGCAAAACCAATTTCTTGCTCTCTTCTCTCTCATGGGTACATTTGATATATAAAAATGATATAATGTACTACTGTTCTGAAAAGGCATAGGCTGAAATATGATGAATGAGGAAGTATATGTTGCTTGCACATTGTTTTGAAACTGCATAATCCTCTTTTTGTCTTGCATGGGAGCCTATGTTATTTGGCTTCTTCTTAAGTTGCCTAGGTTTACGTTGCATTACTTGTGGGAAATGGCATATGCTGTATTTGTATGCTGTGTATAATTTGAAATATACATTGTGACAAAGAAATTATGCATATTTAGTTTTGAAAAATAGAAATGAATTTGTGCATATTTCAAAATTGTGCATTCATTTATGAAATAAAATTCCTCCCTTTTTTGTGAACCGGGAGAAATCCCGTGATTTGCAAAAAAGGGTAAACTGATTCCAGCCGTTTGCCTTTAATGATGAACATTAAATTTATTTTCTGCTTTTAATTATTTATTCAAATCTGACTTTTCTTTTAATTGTTTTTGCAGGTAAAATTAAATGAGCAGACAAAAAGGCATTGGATAGAAGATGAAGATTTAGAATTTAGGAAAATAGTTTTTTATTTTACTTTAAGCATTTATATAATTGCCATTATAAATATTTTGTAATAACACAATATTTAAATGATAATTGTAATAAATAGAATAAAGTGAATAAAATTCTATTATTTCCCAATTAATGCTTTTTTCTTTCCAATTATTTATTTATTGTTTATAATTCTTTAAATTATATAATAACTGAAAATCAAATCCAATCATTTAAATTCAGAATGATAAACAAATAAATAAACATCCTTGGCCAATTAACAATTTTAATTATCTAATTCATTATTCATAATATTCTAAATTATAATAATTAAAAAATAGAATTTTAATTATTTAACCTAGAATGATAAAGAATTAAATAATCATTGTTGACCAATTAATAAACCCATTCTCAAAATGTTTATTTCATTATTCATAAGTCTTTAAATTATATAATAATTGAAAATAGATTTCAATTATTTAAATTTAAGATAATAAATAATTAATAAACGTCATTTAAGTCTTGATCAGTTGATAAATTTAGCGTTCAACAAATAAATAGCTCTCGACTCGAAGCAGTTATGAATTTTTACACTGCTTTAAAAATTTGATAAAAATAGGTCAAAACCCTTGCAATGCGAATGATGCAGATGGGAGATGGTATCTTAGGTCAAAATTTGGGGTACAACATACCCTAATCAGAACCCAGGTGTCAAACCTAAGTCTAACAGGATACCACATACTCCTCAATGGAAGAAAAAGGCTACTGCCCTGATAGCCCACACTTCCCTGAGAGTCTCTGCAAAGGAAGACTGGTACTTTGACAGTGGGTGTTCTAAGCACATGACTGGAATCAAGAACCTTCTCAATAATGTTAAACCTCACACCACGAGTTATGTGACCTTTGGAGATGGTGCTAGAGGTGAAATCAAAGGAGTTGGTAATTTGGACTGCCCTGGAGTTCCAAATCTGAATGAAGTACTTTTGGTAAAAGGCCTGACTGCTAATCTCATTAGTATCAGTCAATTATGTGACCTAGGATTCAAGGTCAACTTCTCAAAATCTGAATGTCTTGTAATTAATGAAAAACAAGAAGTTGTAATGAAAGGAGTCAGATCTAAAGACAACTGTTACTTGTGGGAGCCTGAGAACACTAATTACTCCACTGTGTGTTCTATTGCCAAAGAAGAAAAAGAGGTGAAACTGTGGCACCAAAAACTTGGCCATCTTCATCTAAGAGGAATGAAAAGGAGTATCTCCATGGAGGCAGTCAGAGGGATTCCAAGACTGCAAATTGATGAAGGGAGAGCTTGTGGTGAATGTCAGGTTGGTAAGCAGACTAGGATGTCACATCCAAAGTCAAGACATCTGATCTCCTCTAAGGTTCTAGAACTTCTTCATATGGGACCAATGCAGGTGGAAAGTCTTGGTGGAAAGAGATATGCCTATTCCAGATTCACCTGGATTAACTCCATTAGGGAAAAATCTGATGTGTTTAAAGTGTTTAAAGAACTGTGCAAAAGAATTCAAAGAGAAAAAGAAGGGTGTATTGTCAGAATCAGAAGTGACCATGACAAGGAATTTGAAAACAGTAAGCTTAATGAGTTATGTTCCTCAGAAGGAATTAGTCATGAATTCTCTTCTCCTATAACTCCTCAACAAAATGGAGTTGAAGAGAGGAAAAATAGGACCATACAAGAATCTGGCAGAGCTATGATACATGCCAAAACACTTCCTTTTCATTTTTGTGCTGAAGCTGAATACATTGCAGCTGGTAGTAGCTGTTCTAAAATTATATGGATGACACAGATGCTCACTGAGTATAATGTCACACAAGATGTTATGACATTGTACTGTGACAATCTGAATACAATTAACTTTTCCAAGAACCCTATTCAGCATAGCAGGACCAAGCACATTGACATTAGACATCACTTAATCAGAGACATTGTAGAGGAGAAAACAATTAATCTGGAACATGTTGGCACTGAGCTACAACTGGATGACATGTATACCAAGGCACTTGATGCAAATCAATTTGAATACTTGAGGGTCAAGTTGGGTATTTGCCAACATGAGAAATTGTAGCAATTAATTTTGCTTAAAACAAGGGTTGAAGGAGTTATTTTTGTTAAGTCTATTTTAAGTGGGTTAATCATATGTTTTCCCAATTCTTTCAAAATTATTAAGAAGTTGAATAGACACTCATTTGCCTCCTTCCTCTCTCGACTTTGCAACAAATCCCTTTCTCTCAATCAAAGTTTTCTCTCTAGTTGCTACTGGTTTTCTAAGTCAATCAAAATGTCTCAAACATCATCCTCATCCAAGACGACCATTTCATCTTCATCATCTGATCAAGATTCTCGGGCAATCACCTCATGCATGGATTCTGAAGTCCTGGAGATTACTCCTCTTAGAGAAATGGCAACTAACCCCTCCAAGGTCAAAAAGCTGAGAACAAGGCATGCAGGAAGGTCTCAAGCTACTTCATCCGGTAATCCCTCTAAACCTTCATCTTCTGTACCAAATAGGGAAGGATCAGCTTATGTACACCAAGCAATAGCTAGGCTTGTTACAAGAATACTGAGTGAGAACCACTCTGTACCGGGGATCTCTGTTCCATTAAATCAAGAATCAGCAAGCCCAAATGTTGAAGCAAATCCAGATGTCTCTGAGAATGTTGAGACACCAAATGACAACATTCAGAAATCATCTGAAAACCTTGATGATATTCAGAACCCTTCAGAGAAGAATGTTGAACCACCTGTTATTGATGTGGATGAGGAATACTCAGACAATGACCTAATTGCAAATATCAACCCTAGCATAGCTAGGAGAATGATGAACAGAAAGGGTAATCAGGATGCTGCAAAATGTCTGACCAAAGAGAAACCTGCTGATAAGAAAACCAGGTCTGAAGGCAAGACTGGTGAAGAAACTGTGAAGACTGGACTGTCCAAAGGGAAGGTGAAAGCCCATGTGCATACTGGGAGTCTCTCAAAGCCTGCAAAACAACCAATAACAAAGAAGAGAAAAGAACCTGAGCCTTCTGATTTTGATGAGGAATCAGAATTTGAAATTGATGCTGAAGACATTCCTCTCAGAAGGAAACTCCCTTCCAGCAAAATGGCTAGAGTTCCTGAAGTCCCCACTGACAACGTTTCATTTCACCACCCTGAAAATGCCAACAGATGGAAGTATGTTTGCTTGAAGAGAATAGCCTTGGAAAGAGAACTAAACAATGGTGCCATGGATTGCAAGGAAATCATGGACCTGATCAAAGCTGCTGGACTAATGAAGACTGTGGTAAAATTTACCAAATGCTATGAAAATCTGGTCAAGGAATTCATAGTGAATTTGTCTGATGAATGTGCTGATGGAAGGTCAGCTGACTTTGAATGTGTCTATGTGAGAGGAAGAAGGGTTAATTTCTCTCCATCCGAAATTAACAAATTTCTTGGAAGATCAAATGAGGCGTGCCCTGAACTAGAAGTCACTGACAATGAAGTATGACAAACCATCACAGCAAGACAAGTCAAGTGCTGGCCCTTAAAAGGCAAGCTGAATGCCAGCAAACTAAGCATGAAATTTGCCATCCTGCACAAGATTGGTGCAGCCAACTGGGTCCCTACCAACCATAAATCAACCATCTCCACAGGATTGGGGAGATTCATTTATGCTGTTGGAACCAAGACTGAATTTGACTATGGCAGGTACATTTTTGATCAAACTTTAAAACATGCTGGTAGCTATGCTGTTAAAGGCCCTATTGCCTTTCCCTCCCTCCTATGTGGAATTATCCTTGCTCAGTACCCTGATATCCTGGTGGAAAGAGATACTGCTTGCAAAAGAGCTCCCGCTCTTGGGTTACACTACAAGCTATTTCAGGGATCTCATGTTCCTGACATTGTCATAACATCAACTGAGACATCATCTGTAAAAACTCAGTCCAAGACATCTGATGTTATAGCTGTATTGAAAGAGACATGCAAAGAGCTGGAGACAAGGAAAAAGACTCTAGAAAACCTAATTGCCAGATTAGAACAGGAGGAGACTGAAGGAAACAGAAGGGAAGAGGGTGCTACTGAAGATCAGCTCAATGCTGAAGAAAGTAGCTCCTCTGAAGGTGACAGTGCCTAAAGTTTGGTGGAGTTGACAAGCCTGATGCTGATGCTGTTGATGCAAGTGTTTTCAGATTTTATTTGTTGTTTTTATTACCTATTTTGGATAACTGTATAACATTTAAGTACATATATCTTTGGCCTATTTGTGGCTAAAGAGGGGAAAATATTTTGTGTTAATTACTTGGTAGACCTCATATTTTTTCTGCAGTCATATTCATTCTGCTGCTCTCTATTCTCTGATTGCTTAGGGGTTTTAGCCAAAAATCTGCCAAAGGGGGAGTTTGTAAGTGTTTAGTTATTGGCATGTATTTTTGGTAAAACCATGTGTGTAAATGTCATGACTGATGTCATAACATTCTGGTTTATTAGGTTCTTTATGTAGAAAAAGTATGGCATACAGTAGCTACTGTGTATGAGTGTGTATCTGAGCATTTTGCAAAAGATCACATTTATTGCCTTCTACCAAAATCAGTAAACAGGAATTCTGATGTCATAACAAATGTTAAGAAATCCTGTACTGATCTAACAGACATGCAGTTTGGTTAATTCTGAGATTTTTCAGGAAGATGGCTCATTCTTTCCAGAACAGAATCTCACGTGGACTTTAGGTTAACCTAGCTCAACCCTAATATGGTTGATAAAGTCTTGTGACCAAGTATTAAGGTTAAACCTAATTAACCCTAGATTTTTGTGGAAACCCTAACTGAAGAAACAGCTGCTATATATTCAACAGGAATGTTGTTTGGAAAGTATCTTTTTTGACTGAAGATCAATTAGGAGCTGTATAGTTTTAACTGCTGTAATCCAAGCAAGTATCATTGTGATAAGTGACTTGGAATAGGTTTTTATTGTAAAGGTTTTTTTTGTACCACTCAAAGCTTTGAAGCAAGAGTGTTTTGTATCTCTTGACTAAAGCTTTGAAGCAAAGTCAAGTTAGGTTTATGTATCACTCAAAGCTGTGAAGCACGAGTGTTTGTGTTACTTGATTAAAAAGCTGTGAAGCATAATTAAGTGTATGTTCTGAAGAGTGTCTTCTTTAATTCATTAGACAATTGTTTTAAGTATCACTGCTGTGATTGAGGGGGAGTGAGTAGGAACTCAGGTTTAAGTTGAACTTAGATTGAAGTTGCATTGTGTAGGTCTTAAGTGAAGGAGATAAACTGGTTGGTTTATTCCTGAATTAATATCTCTTATAGTGGACTTCCTCCCTGGCTTGGTAGCCCCAGAGTAGGTGTTGTTTCACACTGAACTGGGTAAACAATTGACTGTGTTCTTTACTGTTTTTATTTACTGTCTTATAGAAAGTCAGATACGTTGTCATAACATTCACTATGACATTGAGTATCTGCTGCCAGAATTACATTTACCATATAAATGTCAGATTCCAAAGCAATATAATATTGATCATTCATATGAAACACAATCATCACACTAATTGAATCGATAAAATAAATGCATATCAAATATATCATAGCTGCATATGAATTATTCACATCGCATATGAAATTTATCGATCACTTTTGTATAACTTATGGATGACCAATGTATCGCTGCTTCACCATACAAAAGTCCGATTCCGAAGCATAGTCAACACGAATCATGCAAATCGTACATAAATGATGCCAAAAATTAATTTTCTTTATTATTAAATTTATTTTGTGTTTTAATCGAATTAAATCAGAAAGTACAGAAAAGAAACATCTACCCAATTCATGGTTTCGTAAGTGGCTCTGATACCACTGAAGGGAAATCATGATTCAAAAATGCAGTGGAAATTAAAATTTCCCTTTAATCGATCCTTACGAATGAGCATGATCAGTGGTAGAACAATCACCTCTTATGGTGATTAATAACTTTGATACAAAAACCGGAGTATTGATCACGAGCGCTGATGAAGAACAACGCATCTACTTAGTCCATACGAACAGACAAACTTCAGTCTCAATGCTAGCAATGAGTGCTAAATTGTTGTGAATTTAAGTGTGAATAATTAGCACTCATCGGCTTAATTCATTTGCTTTTTGTCAATAAACCTCAACTTTACTATATATTCGATATAATTTATGTTATAGTGTATATATTGCATTATCGTGTAAATATCATTGAGTTTAATTGATTTTATCTCATTTTTGTAGGTATTAAAGCATTGATATTTATGCATTATTAGATAGAACATTGAATAAGATTTCCAATGCTTTCAACCATGCGCGAACCAGAGTTACGGTTCTCAAGTTATGGCTGAAACTGTACTGGTTTTTCAACTTACTGTCAGCTATCGTCCCGAGCTCGTCGGGCGATGTTGGGGCGACCAGAAGCATGGAAAAAACACATTTTTGAGCGCTAGGCGATGCTTTTGGTCGCCGAGTGATGCATACCAGTCAGAAATGCATATTTAGGGGTAAAAACACTTTTTTTAGGTAGGATTTTGGGTATTTTTGATCCCAACTCCACCAACCTTCATTTTTTTATAGGAATAACTTAGAAAACAACATTAAGCTTACATACGGATGATCCAGGGTGGATTTCTCTTTGATCGGTGCTGACAAGGTAGATTTGTGGTTCATTTCTCTTTTTCTTTGTGTATTCTTTATGTGTTGAGTTTGTATATGTATTTACTTTGAACTCATGTATATTTATCGCCCATGTCATTGTATAAAACTTGCTTTACAAATCTTTTCGATTATTGTCCTGGATTTTTGCTTTGTGCTTGGGGTTTAAGTTATTATAGACGTATACTACTTGAAATCTTATCTAGGATGACTGTCTAATAATGTCTAGATTCTAGAGATAAATTTAGTGTTATTATTCACTTGGATGTATGTGATTAATGCCTCTGTATTGGTTGTGTCGTGCTGAGAGATTGTTAATATGATTAGCACAGTTGACTTCAGTGTTATTGAAGTTGGTTGAGAGATCGCTGATGAGATGATATAGTGGGTGTTGTGTTTGACATGTGATGATATTGATGGGTATTGTAGGTTGAGTATAACTGGTTGATAGGTTTAAGTTTGTGAGGAGTGGATTATATATGCATGCATGATAAGTTCTCTTCTGAAGAATGAATTTAGTTTTTGTTGATACTTTTATCCTTTCCGTAAAATAAATCCATTCAAACTCAAACTCATAAACTCAAGAAGTTAGTCGAACGACAATTTAGTAAAACCAACTCTATGGACACAATACGATGTAACCTATATCACCCAGTAAAATAATACTTTATTTTTTGCTTGTCGCTTTACCGCTTCTGCAATCTAGCTTCTATGAATGAAGGCTTTATGAGAGAGAGATAGAGATAGAGATAGAGATAGAGATAGATAGATAGATAGATAGATAGATAGATAGATAGATAGATAGATAGATAGATAGATAGATAGATAGATAGATAGATATATAGATAGATAGATAGATAGATAGATAGATAGATAGATAGATAGAAGATAGATTAGATAGATAGATATAGATAGATAGATAGATAGATAGATAGATAGATAGATAGATAGATAGATGATAGATAGATAGATAGATAGATAGATAGATAGATAGATAGATAGATAGAGAGAGAGAGAGAGAGAGAGAGAGAGAGAGAGAGAGAGAGAGATGAGAGAGAGAGTGAGAGAGAGAGAGAGAGAGGAGAGGAGAGAGAGGAGAGAGTGAGAGAGAGAGGAGTGGGAGAGGAGGAGTGAGATGGAGATGAAGAGAGAGAGAGAGAGAGAGAGAGAAGAGAGAGAGAGAGAGAGAGAGAGAAATGTGTGTGTGTGTGTGTGAGAGAGAGAGAGAGAGAGAGAGAGAGAGAGAGAGAGAGAGAGAGAGAGAGAGAGAGAGAGAGAGAAGAGAGAGAGAGAGATGAGAGGAGAGAGGGAGAAATAGTTGTAGAAATAGTGTGTGAGAGAGAGTGAGAGAGGGAGAGAGAGAGAGAGAGAGAGAGAGAGGAGAGAGAGGAGAGAGAGAGAGAAGAGAGAGAGCGAGAGAGAGAGAGAGAGAAATAATTCCAGGGTTTCACAAACCTAATTTCATCAAGTTTTGAAATCTTATGCACAAGAATTGTATTTATAGGACCACTTGTGTGGGTTGCAAGCTAAAAAAAGCCCAACTTAAGTGGCATTCATATAATAATAATAATAATATATTATTATAATAACTATTATTATAATAAACATATTTTATTATTATTTTATTTTTATAATTATTTTAAAATAATAATAATAATATTAATTATTATATATTATATGATGTTCCATATTTCACTTAAGTTGCATTGTACCTTACAGTGTTCCATAATTCACCCCAAGCACACCGAACCTTACAGTGTTCCTTATTTATTATATCTCATTAATTTATCTTTATGTGTGTAACCATATAGGTTCTCGTGAGTTTGATAATTATATTAAATTACACATTTAACATAATAAACAATGAGGGATATCTAGCAACCACATCACTTGCTATCCAAGTCACGAAAATGTATGTGATATGACAAAATCTTTTATGTGATATATTATATGTAAAAGTACCCTTTTGCCCTTATGTCTATGTTAAACACAAGACATAGACCATGTCATCCTTGTCCGGTTTCTATATTAGGCCCTTAGACATTTATCCTATTGTGCAGGATGGGAAAATTCCATCTAGGTCACTCATGTCCTACAACATGCTTTGTGGAGTATCCATTAACTGTTTTTATGGCTATCTAGTCACATGAAACATTTGATAATTAATAAAGTACTCGACTCCACATCTAGGTATTATACCCTGATTTTTTCCCCTAACATCCCTTATCATTTCATATCCTTACAATGCATCAAGATCACATCTTTGGATTGTCTATCACCTATACTTTTTCTTCTCTTTAAGTTGGTCCTTGAGGGATCACCAAGCACCCTAATTGTGTATCTTGTACATACATGTTTTATGTTTACTTAACCCTTAACTAAAATTAAAAAAAAAAGTTGTTTTTGTTTCTCTTTTATGCTTTGCACATTATAGGTATTGATCTAAGAGTATATATCCCATCTCGTAAGCTAGGGATTAAGGATTGATCTTTAGTCAATTGACTATCCATTGAATCTCAAAGGAAAGCTTCATCAAGTTATGAGCATCACCATCAAGTGTGCTTCATGATGACTTTATCCCAATATTATATGAGCTTCATCATGCCTCAAATCAAACCAAGGTTCTAGAGATGAGAATTGGATCACACTCTCCTATCTTTTGTCCATGAACTAGGGTTTGAGCTATCTCAGTGTGATTTAGCCATAATCAAGGTTTATGACTGCCAAGAGTGTTTCAAGGTCTTTTCCTCAGTTTAAGGTGTGAGTTATGATCTTCATTGGATAGATAATTGGGTGGATAAGTTGGATCATGGGGTACAATCAAGAGGATTCCAATCTATTGAGTTTGATAGAAAAGTCAAACAAAAATTCAAAGACCAGAGTTGACCAAAGAGACTTTTTGGTCCACATTGAAGTCAAAGTTCAAGTGATAAGAAAATGTGACCATTAGGTGAAGAAAAATCAAGAGAAATCATAAAAGGGGGAGATTAATTCTAAAAGAAGTGATCTCGGAAGAATGTTGAAATTTTTTTCTAAGTGTAGAAAAATCATGTTCATTTTGCCATTTTTTATGATCTATACCTCTCTCCATGATTGTCAAAATTTTGCAAACTCATGATCAAATTGAAGAGGAAGTATAATACTACAATTTTGCCATAGGTCATGATCTCAAAAAGTTTCAAGGATAAGAAGTTATGGAGTCATGAAGTGGAGACTTCATCCATTTTTTGAATATCCAAAACACTTAGAGAAATCAGAGAGTTTTGAGCTGTTTGAGATACATGCTTTCTAAAGCAATTTCTCTCAATGATTTAGACTTTATCTCACTCCGCTCCCAACATCAAAGTTGTTGTTCTTGTTTCCAGTTTTCCATTAAGTTCAAAAAAATCATCAATTGGGTCATTAAATCACAAGTTATGTTATCCAAAAGTCAGGTGATCGGGTTGGCAAACTTGATAAAAGCACTTAGTTAGATTTTTGAGGGTTCAAAGTCAGTTTCATGTGAGAACATTCGAATTCACCTTCAAGGAAGTTTCAGGCCTTGTTTAAAGAATTTGATTAACATCAATCGTATTGCTTCATTCTCTAATTTCCAATAAAGTCAAGAACATATCATTTGGACCCAAACTCATTAAGTTATTGGTCATTCAAAGTAGCATGCATGAACATATTTTGGCTTAGCATTTGAACTTTTTGTTTGGCACATATATCTACCTTTTGCTAGCAACCTAACCTTATTCTTTACTATGCACGCCTCCCACTCTTTACTCCATATGGCTAAACAAAAGGACATTGCATGCATAAGGGGAAAAAGGTGGGACTCAAATATAAAAGGAAAACTTGGTTACGTTTGTACACACTATTAGCTTTTGTACTCCCTCACTCACCTGATAACAACTCTATACACCCATTCATACCTATTTCATGGTGCCTTTCCACTAACAATTTCAACAATAATTTGGTGATAAAAAACTGGTGACCTCATTCTCATTCTATCATCCTCACCAATAAACTCACTAATCTCTCTCTCTCTCTCTCTCTCTCTCTCTCTCTCTCTCTCTCTCTCTCTCTCTCTCTCTATCTCTCTCTCTCTCTCTCCTGCATCAACAAAAGTTATCTCTCTTACTCACTTGACAGAATAATAATACAGCCTTATAGGAAGAACTCAGTGGCAACAAATCTTTGGTGGAGATATCAAAGAGCTCTCTCTTCTTCTCTCAAGTTCAGGAGCCAAGATCTCTCTGATTTTTTGAATCATTCAAGGAGATCCCCCCTTCATCTTCACCCTTGAATCAACAAGCTTCTTGTTGGTTAAATTCAAATCTATCTTGGGTAGTGCAAAAGGCAGTTTCCCTTTGGGCAGTGGGAAGTTTATTCCTTAGGGACCTAGAAATAGTTAATGTTGTAACTTTTATTATTCTATATTGTGATTTCCATATATAGATCACTTTGTACTCATATTGAAAGCTAGTTGGACATTTTATAAATAAAGAAAGTTTAAAGCCCACTCCTATTTTTTCTCTTCAATTTATTCAAATTGGTATCAGGGCGCATGGCAAATATGATGGGTCAAATGCCACTGTCGAATTATGAAAACTGGAGTATCCAGATGAAGGCGCTGTTGGGATCGTTAGATGTGTGGGAAGTAACTAACGATGGGTTTGAAGAACCATCAGATACGACGGTAATTACAGTTGCTCAGAACAAGGCGTTGAAAGAAACGCGAGCAAAGGATAAAACAACATTGTACATGCTGTTCAGAGCAGTCGACGAATCAGTTTTCAAAAAGATTGCTGGTTCGACTACGTCGAAGGAGGCGTGGGACACACTAGAAAAAGATTTCAAAGGAGAAGATAGAGTCAAGCAAGTTCGATTGCAGAATCTTCGAGGAGAAATAGAGAGAATGAAGATGAAGGATACAAAGTCCGTATCAGATTATATCACTCGTGTGCAGGCGGTGGCAAATCAACTCAATCGAAATGGAGAAGCAATGTCTGATGCTCGTATTATTGAAAATATTATGAGATCTTTGATAGAAAAGTTCGAAAATATAGTATGCGCAATAGAAGAAGCAAAGGATATTTCGACAATCACTGTCGAAGAAGTGGTTGGTTCCCTTGAGGCACATGAACAACGCAAAATAAAGAAGAAGGAGGAAACACTTGAGGATGCAGAACCCAACAGAGACGAAAAGGCACTTTTCTCTCAAAATAGGTATGGGAGAGGACATGGTCGTGGAGGACATAATGGTGGTCGAAGTTACCAAACTAACAAATTTGACAGAGGACAGTCAAGCCAACAAAATTGGTGTGGCAGAGGACATGGCCAGAGAGGTGTGAGGTCAAATTACAACAATATCGAATGTTACAAATGTAACAAACAGGGGTACTATGCGAAAGATTGCAACTCATACAGTTGCTACAACTATGGTAAAGTGTGACATCTTGAAAAAGATTGTCTACTCAGAAGAAAGGTAGAAGAAAGAACAAATCTTGCCCTAGAAACATAATCAAATGAAGGATTTCTGTTAATGACTCAAAAGGAAGCAGATGCAGAAAATGACACTATGTGGTATCTGGACTTGAGCAAGTAACCATATGTGTGGTCATAAGCAATTGTTCAAAGAAATGAAGAAAATTGAGGATGGTCATGTTTCCTTTGGAGATGCATCGAAAGTAAGGGTCGAAGGAAAAGGAACAATCAGTTTCTTGCGGAAGGATAATTTGATAGGATCAATCCAAGATGTGTACTATGTACCAAACCTCAAAGCAAATATTTTGAGTCTAGGACAACTCACAAAAAAGGGCTATTCGATTATCATGGAAGATTGAAGCTTGCACTTAAAAAGATAAATCAGGACGTCTGGTTGCTCAAGTCGAAATGGGGAGAAATCAAATGTACAAGTTGAATTTGAGAAGCATTCGAGAAAAGTGTTTACAAGTCGAATGTACCAAGCATCCCTGTGGCATCTAGGTTTTGGTCATATACATCAAGCTGGACTAAGGAGGTTAGCAAAGAAAAATATGGTGCATGGACTGCCAGACATAGAATTTGAAGGAAAATTCTGTGAAGAATGTGTGTTTGGCAAACAGACGAGAACCTCATTTCAATCGAAGGCAGAATATCAGGCTAAACAAATTTTGGAATTGATTCACACTGGCATATGTGGACCAATTACCCCAGAATCCTTCAGTGGCAAAAAGTACTTTATATCCTTTATTGATGATTTCTCAAGGAAAACTTGGGTGTATTTTCTGAAAGAAAAGTCAGAAGCATTCGAAGTATTCAAGAAGTTTAAGATAATGGTGGAGAAAGCAACAGACAAGCACATCAAAGCTCTTCGATCAGACAGAGGTAGGGAGTATACTTCGACAACCTTTATGAAGTATTGTGAAGAGAAAGGCATAAGGAGATTCCTGACTGCAGCATACTCACCTCAACAAAATGGTGTGGCGGAAAGAAAGAATCGAACAGTCCTTGACATGGTTCGATCAATTCTTAAGAGCAAGAACATGTCGAAGGAATTTTGGGCAGAAGCTGTACATTATGCAATCTACGTTCAGAATAGATGTCCACATTCGAAGTTGGGAGATTTAACACCTCAAGAAGCTTGGAGCGGACGAAAGCCAATTGTGTCTCACTTCAAAGTGTTTGGAAGTGTGGCTTATGCACATGTACCTGATCAAAGAAGAAAAAAGCTGGAAGATAAGAGTCAGAAATACATACTCATTGGGTATGATGAGAAAACGAAAGGTTACAGACTTTTTAACCCAATAAACAAAAAGGTGATAGTGAGTAGAGATGTTCGAGTAAACGAAGGAAGTAAGTGGGACTGGAACAACTCAATTGAATTTATGGTAGAATTACCAGATGCTATATCGAAAAACACTTCGATAGAACCAGAAGACTCTGATGATGAAGAAGGACTCTCACAACCCAAGTTGTGAAGTTTACAAGACTTGTATGAAAATACAGAAGAAGTGCATCTCGTATGTTTTTTGGCAGGCACTGAAGATGTCAGTTTCAACGAAGCAATAAGAAACAAAAATTTGAAGGATGCTATGAATGAAGAAATTAAGGCCATCGAACACAATGATACTTGGGAACTAGCAGAGTTACCAAAAGGAAGTCATACAATTGGTGTGAGGTGGGTGTTCAAGAAAAAGATAATGTACAAGGTGAAATCGAAAGATATAAGGCACGACTTATGGCGAAAGGATACAAGCAGAAAGAAGGAATAGACTAAGATGAAGTATTTGCACCCGTTGCAAGAATGAAGACAATTCGACTGCTCATATCTCAAGCTTCTTAATATAAATGGAAAATATATCAAATGGATATCAAGTCAGCCTTTCTGAATGGCATGCTCGAAGAAGAAGTTTATGTCGAATAACCCCCTGGATACATGAAAATCGAAAATGAAGGAAAGGTTCTAAAACTAAAGAAGGCACTTTATGGGCTGAAGCAGGCACCATGAGCATGGAATACACGAATTGACACATACTTCAAAGAAAATGGATTTCAGCAATGTCCCTATGAACATGCCCTATATGTGAAGAAGTAAAAAGAGAAAATATTACTTGTTTCTCTCTATATAGATGACTTAATTTTCTAGGGAAACAATAATCAGATGAAAGAAGAATTCAAAGGCACAATGACACAAGATTTTGAGATGACTGACTTAGGCCTGATGAAATACTTTTTGGTCTGGAGGTTCGACAAGAAGAAGCAGGAATTTTCATCTCGCAAGAAAAATATGTTTCGAAATTTAATGGGGGAGAGCGTGTCGAAGCAAACAAATTTTGAAGCTTGGTGGGAAGTATTCGATAACTTACATGCACAAGGCTAGATATTTCACTGAGTGTTGGAATTCTGATTCGTTTCATGTAAGAACTAGGTTTTGCACACTGGAAAGCTCTGAAGAGAATCCTTCGATATGTCCAAGGAACTGTGTCACTTAGAATGTTTTATTCGAAAGCAGAAGAATACAAGTTGACTGGATACTCTAATAGCGATTGGTGTGGTGACATAGATGATCAAAAGAGCACTTTAGGATATGTGTTCTTCATGGGAAACACTGCATTCACCTAGTTGTCAAGGAAGCAACCCATAGTAACTCTTTCAACATGTGAAGCAGAGTATGTTGCAGCATCTTGGTGTGTATGCCATGCAATATGGCTGAGAAGATTGCTGAGTAGGATAGAACTGAAACAGGAAGATGCAACAATAATTCAAGTCGACAACAAATCTACAATCGAACTGGCGAAGAATCCAGTCAACCATGAATGGAGCAAGCACATTGATGTTCGATTCCATTTTATTCGAGAACCTGTGAAGGATGGAAGCATCAAACTGAAGCGCGTTGCAAGCAAGGATTAAGCAGCAGACATTCTTACAAAACCACTATTGAAGGAGCTATTCGACAGAGGCAATAAAATGCTAGGCATGATGGATCAAAGGAATATTTGAATTTATGGGGGATTTTTTTTTGGTTTAAATTCAAATCTATCTTGGGTAGTGCAAAAGGCAGATTCCCTTTGGGCAGTGGGAAGTTTATTCCTTAGGGACCTAGAAATAGTTAATGTTGTAACTTTTATTATTCTATCTTGTGATTTCTATATATAAATCACTTTGTACTCATATTGAAAGCTAGTTGGACATTTTATAAAGAAAGCAAGTTTAAAGTCCACTTCCATTTTTCTCTTCAATTTCTTCAGTTCTTCTGCGCGCGTTCAAGAGGATCTGGAAGCTACGAGTTGCTAGTTGCATCAACATTTTCTTATCTAACAAGTGAGCTCGAATATGGAGATTTGTGAAGGTTTGAATCAACTTGAACTCACTTTCGTCATCTCCGAGAATCGTTAAAGAAATGAAGGTGTTTTTTGATGATTTTCAGAGCCATTCAAAGTGAGACGATTGTATCCCATCCGGTAAGCTCATTGAACTCGTAATCCTCTCATTCTAGGGATTCTTATATGTTAGAAGCCATCTAGTTGCATCTGAAGCCTTCATTGTGAGGCAGTGTTTGCTGGAGTAGCTTAGGTTGCATAATCTTTGGATCTTGGTTGTGTTAATCTTCTGAACATGTTATTGAAATTTTTCTTATGATTCACCTATGGCACATTCTGGTATTAGATTCATGCTCTCCTCAAACAACCGACCAGGAAGGGTCTGATTTACACCATTTTCAGGAATCCACGACCACCTCCGATGGTGGCCGGCGCCGGAATGAGCGGTGGTTAGGCTTAGCTCAGTGTTTTTCTTCATGTGCATGAAGAAGATGAGTTTTGATTGGTCATGTTTTCTTTATCTCATTAATCCCTACTTGACCAATTGATCTAAGGTTCACATGATTATTTTGTTAATTAAACATTGCTTGAAATAATAAAACAAGATTAAAACAAATTTTTGTGGTGTTATTGGACTGAATAGGATTGGGCTCACACACATCACTATTCTCACCCCCACTCTGAGCCCACGGTAGTGCATTCAACATAACATACTGCAATTTGACTTTCAGCTTCACACCCTTACTTTTACTTGTTTTATTTTTTATTTCTTCTCCAATTTTGATTTAGTTTTCAATGTTCTCTTATTCTAAAAAACCAATAAAATTGGTTTTATGTATTTTAATGTCTTGAGATATTTTCCATAATTTTTATTTTATTTTCCCTTTTATTTTAGATTTTAATTAGAGTTAATTATGAAAGTTGTTTTGTTTGATTTTCCTTTTAATTAAGGTTTGGGTTTAATGACTTTTGAACATGTTCTTGAGGCAATATTTTGGAAACTTTTAGATACATGTATACTTAGGGTTTGAGTGTTTCTTTGAGGTCCTTTGGTGTTCAATTGATACATGTTTGATATATTTTTAAAATCCTCTAATACATGATATTGTGTTGAGACGATGGTGATATGTGATGCTTGTGTGAGGGCATTCTTGATCACTCTTTTAGGCACATTAAGACACTTAATTAGTGGCTAAAGTAATGCTATATTGGTGACATTTCACTTTATTTTTTGAGGCCTACTCATTTTTTTGTGAAGTTTTGATGCATGCCTAATTGTGTAGATGATTGGTCGTATTGATGTTTGATTACAGGAGTACACTTGTGAAACCATTTAGGATTTGTTTCTCACCTTTGCTTGATTGGATTATCATGAGGTAGAGCCCTAATATTCATGTTTACTTGATCATTCAAATTCTCTACATAGATGATACATTTTGATGATGCTTTGAAGTGATACTTGTCTATCTTGTGACATAATTTTGAACATGACTTATGTGATTTATTCATGATGGTTGAGAAATTTGAATGACATGAATACCATGATTTTTCTTCTGAATTATTAGGTTTTGATACCTCATTTCATTGTCTTAAATGATCCCTTTTTTGGCATGATGATGATGATTCACTTAGTGGATGCATTAGGGTTTGATTGTTGATTACTTAACCTTTTCTTATGCATGATACTTGATGTTTGTAAGCCATGATAGATGTTAAATAAATTGTGTATGTTTATGACTTGTGTAATCTAATTGTCTTATCAAATTATTATTTATTCATTTGTTTACCATGAATGAATGATTCCTCTTTAGGATGATTGTGATTGATGCATGTCTTGTTTGCTTTGCTTTGCTTTGAATGTGATATTTCTTTGAATATTTTGCAACCACGATCTATGTTTTGAACTTGAAATCTTGCTTAAGCCATGCCTCACTATTGTTTCCATCCTCACTTTAATTCCATGATCATTTATTGCCCAGTCTTTATGAAGCTAGTTGTTGATTGCTTGGTCTTTTGACCTAATTCTTGGTTGATTGCTTTGTGAATATTTCTCAACCTTTGAAACATGTTTGATTTATAAATTTATGATGAACTTTATGCCTTGTATTAATTCTTATCTTTCTTCATTCAAGTCATCTTTGTATGCCATATTTAAGCAAGTGTTTGATGCCTAGAGTCATGATTGTTTGTGCACTTGTGGATTGATTGTTGAGTCTCCACTTCTAGCTTGTTGTGTTGGATAACATGATGCTTTTTATGATATATTCTTGGGTATTACTTTTAGTTATAGGTGTTTACTTGATACCTTTTACATGTTTTTTCCCGTGATTAAAGTTCCACTTGTGAAATTGTTACTTCTAAATGATACTTTGTCAATTCTAATCGCTTATTTGAGTTGACATCCTTGATTTGCAACTTGTGTAAATTTGGTCAACATGAATTTGAATCAGGTGCATGTTAGAAGGAATCCACTTAGAGACTTTGATATTTCTTTCTTGAGAAGGCTTGTTGATGACTCAATACTTATTTAAATGCCACATTGTGCTATATTTTGATCACATGTCTACTCAATGCTTGTTCAATTATTCTTTTGAGTCTCTTTGATACATGATTAAGTTCTATCTTATTGACATGTTTGGACTATTTTTCTTGTTGAGGCTTTGGTTTACTTAAATGTTTATTCTTTTACCTGATACCTTGAGAAACTTGGATCTTGTGTGGCTATATCTGTTATCTTGTATGTGTATGGCGAAGTTCTCTGCGTGCAGGTATTATCATGATGATCTTAAGGGGTATATCTAATACATGGGATAATAATGCAGACCTTGATTTGGTTTCAATACCTTGGGTTTATATGATACTTCTCTAATTGTGATTTATTTTCACATGATTCTTGGTATACTATTGGTTTATTCTTTACGTGTGGCTTTAACCTAAAGGTATGGGAATTCTATTTTGAATTCATTATTTGAAGTGTTGGCTTCTTTTTTGGTTAGACCTTTCCTACCTTAGCTTTTACTTTGTGATTTAGGATAGTCCCTTCATATCTTGCCCATATTCTTTAATTTCAAAATCTTCTCCCTCCTTTTCAAACTCTTCTTGTTTTTAAACTTGATTCGCTTTCATAATAAACTTGTGTCATACTCCAAATTTTTCCTACCTCAGTGATCTTTTTTTAGAATTATTTAATTAAAGATGGTACATCAATATCTGATAGACTATCTTTATTCAAGATCAGGGGGTGTATTTTAAATCAAGAAGATTTAGTTGTTATTTAAAAAGGAGGGGTGAAAATTAAATTTGAGAGTATGCAACAGAAAGGGGAAGAATTAATGTTAGGCCCAATTGAATTAAAGGAGAAGTTCTAACTGCAAACGAAGAAGTGTTAGGCTGTATGGATCAAGTGTTGACCCATCAGAACTTCTGAAACTAATCCCAGAAGTTCTTCTTTACATAAACAAACACAAAAAACTATGCAGATCAGAGCCAAAATCATGCACAAGCTAGTACTGGTACAAAACTGGAATATCATATCTTCTAGCAGAATCAAATTGTAAGAAATGGCAGAATCAGATTGTAAATAAAGAGGGATCTTCTGTAAGCCAAGCTAGATTTTCTATAAGAAGATTGGATCTTCTGGAAATAACACAGAGTCAGAGATTTCCAAAACTTCTGAGCATATAAAGAGCTAATAATCCAAATCAAACCTTCATCCAAGTTCATGCAAAAATCTTACTTTGCAAGTCCAGAGTTTCTGAAATGTATGCAGAGTTAAAACAGAATAAAATCAAATCTTGTTGCAACGTTCCAGAATCTTCCACAGCCCAAGCTCAAAGCTTCATAGGCTAAGCAACCCAAGCCCAAATCGGTTGGACGTGCACTGTATCAATTTCAATTAAATCTTCCATAGAAAATCAATTCCAATTAAATCTTTTTAATTCTATCCTTAATCTTTTCTCTAGCAATAGTCCAAGCCCAAAAATTGAACATTATAAATAGAGAAACAAATTAGCAAACGAAAAGGAAAGGAGAAGAGAAAGGAGGAAAGAATACGAGGAGATAGACGAATTTGCAGAGAAAAGCAATACGGTAACACTTGAAGAAAGAGCAAGGAGAGTAGAATTTCTGGAGAACCCAGAAGAAGAACACGCAGAAGAGTAACTGAGGTTCCAATATCTGATCCCTAGATTCAATCGCCGTCGCTCCACCTTCCGTTGCTGCTGTCACCAGAATCCGCAGAAGGAGAAGGAAAGGATAGCAAACAAGCACCAGAATCAGAGGCGAAAGCGCCAAAGAGGTAACAAATTTTAGTTTGTTTCTTTACTGTTTTTATGTTGGGATCGTGGTGAATAGGGGTAGAACATTGATCTTACTGTAGCACAACAGAAACAAAATTAGTAAGGGTAAAATTTGTATTTAATGTTCTGATGCTAGTGCACGTGCGCGCGTTGTTTTGTTATGTTCTGATAAGCCTCCCCCTTTGTTAGAACTTCCCTTTCAGAACATCCCTTTTCCAGAATTTGCGCTAGGGCTTAACAACCAGAAGATACACCCTCCTATTTTGATTAAAATATTTTTTTATTTCTATTTTTATAATAATAATTATTATTTATAATTATTATAATTATTAATTTTTATTGTGAATATTAGCATTATTTATTATATCACTTAAATTATTTTTACATAAAAAATTGCATATTATTTTCTTATATTATTTGCATTAAATATTTTTTATATCATGCATTAATAAGATTTTTTTGCAATTAATATCTATAAAAAACACTCAACAAATCTCAAACTTTTTTTTTCGCAATCAACTAATCTAAGCAACTATTTTTGCAAAAGGGTTTCAAGCAGATTTTGACTTACTACACATTTAGCCAAAATCTCTGCAATCACTACTCCCGATCAAATGCGAGGCGGTTCAAAATACATTTGCAACCCCTAAAAAACACTAACCCTATACAAACTACGAATTGGGACTCTGATTCCTCATAGGAGGATACGTAGGCATACGATCAAAAATCGTAGCGAGTTCCCCTATAAAAAACTTAAACTCTTTTCCCCTAATAAAATTTAAATCCTGTTTCCCCAACTCAAACCTAAAACCTAGTCTCCTTGTGAACAAGGTAGATGAAAGGTGCCTAACACCTTCTTTTCGTCTAAAGAAGTCCGAAACCTAGAATCTTTGTCTGGGAATTAGGGTTTTCTGTTAGATTCCCTTCCCTAGGATAAAAACTAATAGTGGCGGATCTGATTAAAAATCCAGTTGCTACAGTTGGCGACTCTGCCGGTGACTAACTCTAGGTTTTAGGTTTATTTTGGGTTTTATTTTATTTATTTATGGCTTTATTTATTTATTGTTTTATTTTATTCATTGCATTTATTTATTTATTGTCAATTCTTTTTATCATATATTTAATGTGTGGTGGGAATTTTATTTTATTTTTAAAAAATGTATTTTCATTAACCCTTAGAAAGAAGGTTCGTCTATTAGCTTAGGGGGTACATCATCCCTGCGAGTTTATGTGACGACTTCGCCTAGAGTCGGTGAACTTCTGAAAAAGGAATACTTATTGAGAGATATCCTCTTGACGAGTAGGACTTTTGAAGGTTTCCCATGACTTTTTGTAACAGCGTTAACCTAAAAATTCATGACGAAACCTTTCACGACTTTGAGACAAAAGTCTCGGTCCGTAAAGAGGCTCCACCTAAGGGAGGCCCTTGTGCTTTTTCACTCTGGTGTTATTCATGATATCCTTAAGGAAACCACCTTCTAGGGGGTAGATTAACTGTAGGTCAAAACTAAGGAACCTACCTTCTAAGGGTACTTACCATAAAACCCAGCCACTAAACCATACATCCATACATTCATGCATTCTTATTTATCATATATTCATCAGTTGCATCTTTTATCTGTCTTATTCACAGGGTAACAAAATGAAAGATAATAAAATTAAGTTTTTTGGGGACTGTCTAAAAAAATGGATACCAAAGGGAAATAACTTGTCTACGTCAATGCCTTCCAGCCTGACCTTTCTTAAATCAAAACTATAAAGGGGAAATTATCTGAGAGAGCTCTGAAGATGTACGCTCGCTGCTATGGGGATACTCTCGACTTGACCAGAGTAGATGTTCAAATAGATGTTGTATCCTCCTTCATTCATTTCTACGACCCTACGCTGAGATGTTTTACTTTCCAAGACTTCCAGCTAGCACCGGCTCTGGAAGAATTTGACAGAATTCTGAACTTTCCCAAAGAGAAGGCCTATGTAGGTATCGGACAAGTTGTTGAAGTCAAAGTTTTGGAAAAATGCTTAGGGATCCCTTACCCTGAGTTAGTGCAAAATTACCGACGAGAAGATCTGATACAAGGAATCAAAAGGATATACTTGGAAGGTAAGGCACTTGAATTTGCTAACTATAAAGAATGGGAATATTGTGTTTGTTTTTTAGGGCTACTAGTATTTGGTGTAATTTTATTTCCTCGGACCACATACTGTATTGACCCTGCAGCCATTAGTATATTTTGGGGCGTGAAAGTCTTTAATACTGATCCAACTCCTGCTCTACTTGCTGACATTTATTACACTTTGCATATGATGTATGAAAAGAGAAAAGGCACTTTGAATTGTTGCATTCCACTCCTATATACTTGCTTCATGACCCATCTTTACAAAGAAGACTATATGATTCCGAAGCTGACCAAATGCGAATGGCCCCAGAAATTAAAGTCTCTCACTGCAAACTCGGTACTATGGTATGAAAGGAAGCTAGATATTGGTGACATCACTATTAGCTGTGGAGACTTTCCTAATGTCACGTTGATTAGATCACGAGGCTGTATTAACTACAACCCTACTCTGGCCCTGCGACAACTAGGGTATCCTTTGGAAGATAGACCTACAGACGAACAACTCCAACCATTGATCATCCACGACATGGATACAAAATACCAAGAGTTTATCAACAAGGTTATCCGGGCTTGGAATAAGGTCAATAAGAGGAGAGATGAAAGAAAGAATGCCATCGCAAGAGAACCTTACACCAGATAGGTCAGAGATAGGGTACAAATTATCACGCTGCCATTTGAGATAGATCCAGGGTAGAAGACAGAGGTCCCAGAGGTCACGCCTATATCCTTGGAAGAAGTTGACAATTTTAAAAATGCCCTAAAGCAAGCTCAATGGGAAAAGAAAGAGTTAGAGCTCAACCTTCGCAATCTAACCAAAGAGAAGAAAAAGATGCAGCTCATACTTGAGTCTAAGGACCTACGAATTGAGAGAGATCAAAAGGTATTGGAAAAGGAGAGTCTCAAGTGAAAGCGTACAACTGAAGGGCTGCTAAGTGCAACCTTCAATCTGGATTCCCACAACCAAAGGTTAGAAGATGCTTCTGCTAAAATTGGAAAGTTAACCAGATGGTATGAAAAGGATACACATGACAAGAAGGTACTAGAGGAGGACCTAAGAGCTCAGATCCAAGATTTAACACAAGCTTCCTTAGACCAAGAAGAGAAAATAAAGTACCTCACCACTAGATTGCAAGAAAGCCAAGAAGCGGAGAATAAGGAACGCCTCGAGAGGATGGAGGCACAAGGACTCTTGGATCAGAAAACTGAAGAATACGAGCAAGTATGCCTAGAATTGCAGGGTGTCGAAAAAGACTTCCTTATTCAGCGGAGACTTTATACGGAAATGAGGGGTGAAAAGATGTATTGGGAAGAGTAGTATGTCAAGATTTCCCAAGCAGGGAGAGACAACCATAATATAATCCCACATCTTTATCAAGAGTACCGGTATTACAAAGAAAGACATGAAAAGCTTGTCTTCTTAGCCAAAAATCTTATTGAGGACATCCCTAGAAGTTTGAGAGATGCATAAAGTGTGATGGTTCCTCTTCCAAAGGAAGTTGAAGACTTTATCCATCTTTGTCGAGCAATGGTTGATGGTTTTAGAGCACACATCCGTAGGCACACCTAGAAGATTTATTTCCCTTCACTTATGTTTATGTAAACAAGTTTTGATTCAAAGTTGTAATATTTTTCAATATCTGGATTATGTTACTTTCAATAAAGGCATTTTGTTTCCGTATCTCATTTGCGTATCCATTTCAAAGGCAGTCACCAATTAAAATAATAATAAACAAAAGATAATTGTGTACCCAAATGAATAAGACATTTCATGTTCATACACATTCATCTGCATGCATGCATTCATAAAACACTTGCATATCATATCAAAACTCATCTCTTGCAAAATCTCTCCAGTAAACCATTGGTAGAAGAAGATCTCCACCTCCTTGGCCTCCATATCAAACAAGGGCCTACCAGCAAAAAGTAATGGAATAAATTGAGGAGACTCAGGCTGCGTTCAAAGAAGATCTCGACCAAGTAAAGGGTGATGTGAGTTCAATGAAGGAAGATCTGAGCCAAGTTCTTCTAGCTCTGAAGAACATCATTAACAGGAAGGACCAAATTCCCAGGGTAGCTTTCGAAGAAGTAGCCCAAACCATTGGTGCATCAAGCGGCCACCAACTAAGGAAAGAACCAGAGCCAGGACTCCAAAAGTCCGTCATGGCCCAACAAGAAGCTGAGACTGAAGGGTTTGTCCCACCACCATCAAAAGCAGGGACCCTACAAATCCAAGTCAACAACACGGATAACTACTTGGACCTATAATGCGGGGACCGCGACCCAAAGGATGCTAACCAGACACCCTTAAAGACTATTGGTTCTCATGTTGTTGACAATCCACCGGTAGAAAATAAGTAAAAAGCTCTGGAGGAAAGATTAAAAGTTGCGGAAGGTTTCGAGGCCTTTGAGGTAGACCCTCTTGAAATGGGCCTAGTTCCCGATGTGGTAATTCCACCAAAGTTCAAAGTGCCTGACTTTGGAAAGTACAAGGGGCTCACCTGTCCAAGAAATCATCTACGCATGTGTTGTAGGAAGATGCATGCCCATTCCCATAATCAGAATTTGATGATTCACTATTTTCAGGATAGCCTGAGTGGGGAATCTTTAGACTGGTATATGCAATTGGAGCGAACACACATTCAAACCTGGGCAGATCTTGCTAATTCTTTCTTAAAGCATTACAAATATAACCTGGACATGGCACCTACCCGCATGCAACTCCAGAATCTCTCCCAGAAGAAAGAAGAGTCCTTCAAGGAATATGCTCAAAGATGGAGGGAGATGGCATCCCGTGTGCAACCACCGCTATTAGAGAAGGAATTAGTAGACATGTTCATGGGAACTTTGCAAGGGCTATATTATGAGAAAATGGTTGGGAGTATCTCTTCGGGATTCTAAGATCTAGTGACTATCAGAGAAATAATTGAGACTAGAATAAAAAGTGGGAAGATATCAGGGGGATCATCAAACGCTCCCCATAATCCAAAAAGATATGCTTCAAAATACCTGAAAAGAAAAGAGGGAGAAATTAACGTTGTAGCCTCATAACCAAGGGCATCACAACCACTAATGATCCCACAAGGGAAACAACAATATAGATTTATGAGGCCACCAAGAACCTTTGATCCACTCCCCATGCCACCTAGCCAGATATTACAACACTTGGTTAAGGCATCCTTGGTGGAAATCAAGCCTCTAGATCCTCAAGTCGGGCCACTCCCAAGAAGGTATAATGCTGATGCCAAATGCGAATACCATGATAATTCTCTGGGGCACACCATAGAGCAATGTTGGGCATTCAAACACAAAGTGGAGGACTTGTTAGAATCTCAAGATACAACCTTTAAGAAACCTAACATCAAGACAAATCCCATGCCTCCTCATGGTGGGCCGACAATAAATGAAATTGAAGTAGTCACTGACTTTGGGGCAATTAGACAAGCAGAAACCCCAATCAACTTGTTAAAAGAATATCTGTTCGAATGTGGGTTCCTGTTGGAACATAATAAAGCCTTTGAAAGAACTTTGCAAAAGCTAATGGACCAAGGGATAGTCCAATTAGGACCATACCATGAAGAAAAATATGTAGTCGCAATTGAAGGAAAGAAGCCATTGGTAATCCCTTTCCAAGGCCCAAATCTTAACAAGAAAACTCTAGTGATCCCGTGGAAAGAATCAACGGAGACCACAAGGATGGCCCCCAAGAAGACTCTCCTAATACCAACTATTCCAAAGGCCACAATGGTGATTAAGGGACCCTCACTTATCCCTTATGAGAGTAACAAAGCAGTTCCATGGAGTTATGACTCGGCCGTATACATTAATGGAGTGAAACAAGAAAGTGAGCCCTCACCAAGTCAGAGACCTGCAATTTCTAATATAGCATGGACAGGGGGTATGACCCGAAGCGGTCAAATTTTTGGATTTGAACCATCAAAGAAGAAAGATGAGACTCCAACAAAGGACAAGATAAAAGCAGTGGTTGATACAAGTCAAGAGACAGAACCTCTAAGCAAAAACTTTATTGATCAAGAGGCAGAAGATTTTCTAAAAATAATCAAAAGAAGTGATTACAGAGTGGTGGATCAGCTTCACCAAACTCCAGTGAAAATCTCCATACTCTCACTACTCATAAAATCTAAAGCGCACCGATACTCCTTGATGAAGGTACTAAGTTCAGCTCACGTCGCGGAAGAAATTTCGGTAAATCAATTTGACAATGTCGTAGTAAACCTAACATCCGGATCATACATGGGTTTCAGCAAAAATGAATTACCGCCACGGGGTCGAGCTCATTACAAGGAACTCCATATTACTATGCAAATAGGTACTACCCATTTATCCAGGGTTCCCACTGATACTGGTTCTGCCCTTAATGTGTTGCCAAAGTCCGGTCTAATAAAGTTAACAATAGATGACGTTGTGATGAGGCCAAGTTCTACAATAGTGAAAGCATTTGACAGTTATCGAAGCTCGGTGTTAGGAGAGGTGGATCTTCTAGTTAAAATTGGGCCGCATATATTCAATATCACTTTCCAGGTCATGGATATAGAACCAGAATACACTCGCTTACTGGGAGACCTTGGATCCATGCTGCAGGGGCGGTCACCTCGACCCTGCATCAGAAATTGAAGTTCCTAGTGGAAGGGAAATTAATCATAATTGATGGCGAGGAAGATATCTTCGTAAGCCACATTGAATCATACAGATATATCAGTGTCGACGAAGACTGTATAGCTACCCCGTTCTAAGCCTTGGAAATTACTTCAATGGTGACTTTACCAATTGAGAAGGGTAATAAGCCTAAGGTGACATGGTGGAGATACCTGCAAGCAACCATGGGATGTGATACCTCAAAAGGCTGGGGAAAGCTCCCAGAAATCCCTGAGAAGAAGAATCACTTTGGATTCGGCTATGAATCATCGAAAGCTACTCCAAAAGGAAAAGCACGCTTCCCTCCGATTCAAGAGACCTTTTTCAATAAGGGAACAGAGCATGACGGACACGTGGCGATGATATCCAACAAAGTTCACACCAGAAAGGCAACAGACTTTATCAGGGAGTGCGCTCCAGGAGAAGAACTCAAAAGTTGGACTGCCGTGGAGATTCCCGAGATCTTTTTCTTTCCTAAGTAATTTTCCTTGTTTTAAAAGAACCTATGTCAAGCCTGAGGCATAGGGGTTGCTTGTAAGGGTTCCCCATTTTTTTTCAGACAATATTTATAATCAATAAAAGTTATATTTTGTTTTCAATCAAGATCCTTGTCTTTCTCTTGCATTTATTCCTTAAAAATTAAAAATGGCAATACTTTCTCTGCATATGCATTTTCAAAAACTCATATACTAAAATTTGCACCAAAACATGATAAATGTGTAGATCCATGCCCAAAACCACCGATAATGTTACTGTTGCGACCTGATATAATTTTGAGGCTCCTATCAACCAAGCCGAAGAGGAAGATGATGGAGATCTGAAACTCTCTGAGGAAATGACGAGGGAAATAGAACGAAAGGATGACAACATACAACCATACCAAGAGGCTATGGAGACCATTAATCTGGGCACAAAGGAAGATCTCTAAGAAATCAAGCTAGGGGCAAGGTTAGAGTAGAGCGTCAAGGAAGGGTGGATCAAACTAGTGCACAAGTACGTGGACATATTCACTTGGTCCTACAGAGACATGCCAGGGTTAGATCCCGACATCATGGTGCACAGTCTACCTCTCAAAGAAGGGTGTTCTCAAGTTAGGCAAAAACTCATGAGAACTCGTCCAGATATGTCCAGCAAAATCAGAGAAGAGGTTCTTAAACAATTTGATGCAGGGTTCTTAACACTGGTAGATTATCCACCCTGGATAGCTAACATTGTGCCAGTACCCAAGAAATACGGAAAGGTACGCATGTGTGTGGATTATCGAGATCTAAACAAAGCAAGCCCCAAGGACGATTTCCCGTTACCCCACATAGATGTTCTGGTGGATAACATGGCTCAAGCGTCAGTATTCTCATTCATGGACAGCTTCTCAGGCTATAATCAAATTAAAATGGCGCCCGAAGACATGGAAAAGACTACCTTCATGACACCTTGGGGAACTTTCTGCTACAAAGTAATGCCATTCGTTCTCAAGAATGCAGGGGCAACCTATCAGAGGGCAATGGTCATATTAATCTATGATATGATCCACAAAGAGGTTGAAGTATACGTAGATGATATGATCGCCAAATCCCATACGGAGGAGGAACACATCATACATTTACAAAAGCTATTCGAATGGTTGCGCAAGTTCAGATTGAGGTTAAATCCGAACAAATGTACATTTGGCGTCAGATCAGGAAAATTGTTGGGTTTCATTGTAAGCCAACGGGGTATCAAAGTGGACCCCGAAGGTAAAAGCTATACAAGGGATGCCAGCACCGAGGATAGAAAAATAAGTGCATGGTTTCTTAGGGCGATTGAATTACATCTCAAGGTTCTTATCGCATCTAACAGCTACATGTGAGCCAATATTTAAGTTATTACGAAAAGATCAGGCGGTAGTATGGAATGATGATTGTCAAACAGCCTTCGAGACGATAAAACAGTGTCTGCAAGAGCCACCAATCTTAATGCCGCCAGTTCTTGGAAGACCAATCATTATATATCTGACAGTGCTCGAAGGATCAATGGGTTGTGTTTTGGGATAGCAGAATGAAACAGGCAGAAAGGAGCATGCGATTTATTACCTCAGCAAGAAATTCACTAACTGCAAAACTAGGCACTCACTCCTCGAGAAAACTTGTTGCGCATTGGCTTGGGCTACCAAGAGGTCGAGGCAATATATGTTAACCCACACTACATGGTTAATAGCAAGAATGGATCCTCTAAAGTACGTGTTTGAAAAACCAGCTCTTACCGGGAGAATCGCATGATGGCAGATGCTACTATCAGAATACGACATACAATATGTCACTCAAAAGGCCATCAAGGGTAGTATACTAGCTGATCATCTAGCTCACCAACCTCTTCCAGAATACCAGCCTATGAAGTTCGACTTTCCAGATGAAGACGTCATGGTTATAGCCGACTATGAAATACCAGGACCCGACGAAGGACCCGAGTCAGGGGCATGTTGGACACTCACATTCGACGGGGCTTCAAATGCACTAGGGCACGACATATGGGCAGTTTTGACTTATCCAAAGAACTATTACAAGCCATATACCGCAATATTATGTTTCGACTGCACCAACAACATTTCCGAGTACGAAGCTTGCATACTAGGACTAGAAGCTGCCATTGATCTGAGAATAAAGCACCTCGAAGTATTTAGGGACTCTGCATTAGTCATATATTAGGTTAATGGCGAATGGGATACAAAACACCAAAAATTGATTCCATATCGGGATCATGTTTTGAAATTGGCCGAGGAGTTCACCGAGATCACTTTCAGCCATATCCCACGAGAAGAAAATCAAATGGCAGACGCTTTGGCAACTCTATCAGCTATGTTTAAGGTAACTTGGCCGAATCATGAACCGCGCATCACAAATAGACATTTTGAAGAGCCTGCACACTATCTTGCTATTGAAGAAGGACCGAAAAACAAGCCTTGGTTCTACGACATCAAGAGGTACTTGGAAAAGCATGAATATCCAGAAAATACCTCTATCATTGACAAGCGAACCTTGCGAAGGTTAGCTTCAAAATTCTTTCTGAGTAATGGGGTGATATACAAAAGAAACTACGAGATGGTATTACTCAGGTGTGTGGAGAAGCAAGAAGTGGATACACTTTTGAGAGAAATCCACGAGGGTACTTTCGGGACTCATACAAATGGGCATGCCATGGCTAGAAATATTCCGCGAGCAGGGAATTATTGGTTAACAATAGAAGCGGATTGTTATCACTACACGAAAATGTGTCATAAGTGTCAGATCTATGCCAATAAGATAAATGTGCCACCAAATCCTCTGAACGTCATGAGCTCCCCTTGTCCATTCTCAATGTGGGGAATCGATATGATTAGCATGATCGAGCCGAAAGCATCCAATAGACACCGTTTTATACTGGTAGCCACCGACTACTTTACCAAATGGGTAGAAGCGGCATCTTACGCCAACGTGACAAGTCAAGCGGTTACACGCTTCATCAAGAAGAATATCATATGCAGATACGGTGTCCCAAGCCGGATAATTACAGATAACGGGTCCAATTTAAACAACAAAATGATGAAGCAACTGTGTGATGACTTCAAAATCGAGCATCATAATTCCTCACCATACAGACCAAAGATGAATGGGGCCGTCAAAGCAGCCAACAAAAATATCAAGAAAATCATCCAGAAGATGGTAAAGACATACAAAGATTGACACGAAATGCTTCCCTTCACTCTACATGGATATCGCACTTTGGTATGCACATCAACAGGCGCGACGCCCTTCTCCCTGGTATATGGCATGGAGGCAGTACTTCCATTTGAAATCAAGATACCATCATTTCGGGTTCTAATGGAAACAAATCTAGAAGAAGCAGAATGGATGCAGACACAGCTGGATCATCTCAACCTTATTGAAGAAAAATGATTGATAGCTCTGTGCCACAGTCAGCTACATCAGAAGCAGGTGAAGAGAGCCTTCGACAGGAAAGTCTGTCCTTGAATATTCAAAGAAGGGATCTAGTGCTCAAGAAGATTCTGCTACCTCGCCTCAATTCACGTGGTAAATGGACACCCAACTACGAAGGTCCATACGTAGTCAAAACAGCATTCTCCGGAGATGGTCTTATCCTCACAACAATGGATGGGGAAGAACTACCGCATCCGGAAAATTCAGACACAGTAAAAAAATACTATGTATAAGAAGCTCGCTAAGCTCGAACCTCAAACATGCGACTTAGGCAAAAAGGAGCATCCCAGTGGATCAAAAACCCTAAAGGGTGATCTAAGAAAAAATTAGGGGCATATAACAAAAAAATTATCCCGATGGATTGAAAACCCGAAAGGGAAATCCAGGCAAAAGTTAGGGATTTCATACAAAGAAATAAAGAACAAAAAGACTGCGAGCTAAGAACTACGGCTACGAACCACGAAGGGAGAGATGGGTCTAAATCACATGACTCATAAGCAAAGGAGATAAGGGCTATCAAAAGGATATTAAAAACAGAAATAGCAATTATCATTTTCATTTCCATTTACAGTTTTGAAAATTTCTGTAATTACCTCTTTCAAGGAATTACATCATGTACATTCGCCTTTTCAAAGGCATATTAACAAAGCATTTACTTTTCATCTTTCATCTTTCAAATTGTGTTTTTCTCTCTTCTCAGACTTGTTTACAAAATACTATGAGTATTACTTGTGAATATTGTCTTAAAATCATTTCGGGAAAATTAAAAAATAAAAGCTTTTGATAAAACCTCGAAAAAACATTTTGGTTAGAAAAATATCGAAAGAAAACCCACGTCTACATCCATGCTCATGTTTACGCTTACAAAACACAACAAAGTCTGCATCCAATACAGAGTCTATACAAAGCCTACGCATACGCCTGCATCTACAACATACAAATTTACGCATATGCCAATATCTACATCCGCACCTACACGTACGATACAAAATCAAGGTTCAAAATTTTGCTAACACCTTTTCACGACATTCAAATCAAATTCAACAAAGCTACAACGACACAACATGCAACGCCAAAGGATTGGTAATTCTGAGCCAATAGTTTAAAGGAGAGAATGCTGGAAATAGTCTGCATGACATTTCAAGGCACACATACAAAACATACACGCATTTTGCATATGTTTTCATACATATTGCATATCTAAAGCATACATACACTATACATGCATCTAAACATTCAAATACGCATGCAGACGCCTGTATCACATAACACATAAGCAATCTAACCCTCGAATCAATCATCTAAGGGTCAATCAACCAAACACTTCTCCTACGATCCAACCCATCACCTAAGTCTCCAGGCAGTGATGAGTTCCTTACAAATTAGTCGATTACCTAAGTCTCCATGCAGTAATGAACGAAACTTCGTACATTGCCTCTAAGCCTCAATGTACTCTCCCATTCCCTACGTTGCCTCTAAGCCTCAACGTATTCACAAAACTCCGTAAATTGCCTCTAAGCCTCAATGTACTTTCCAAAACTCACTACATTGCCTCTAAGCCTCAACGTATTCGAAAAAATTCCGTACATTGCCTCTAAGCCTCAATGTACTCTCACATCTCACTATGTTGCCTCTAAGCCTCAACGTATTCACAAAACTCTGTACATTTCCTCTAAGCCTTAATGTACTTTCCAAAACTCACTACGTTGCCTCTAAGCCTCAACGTATTCGCAAAAATTCCGTACATTTCCTCTAAGCCTCAATGTACTCTCACAACTCGGTACATTGCCTCTAAGCCTCAATGTACTCTCCAAACTTGATACGTTGCCCCTAAGCCTCAATATATTCTTCTATCTCGGTACACTGCCTCTAAGCCTCAGTGTATTCACAAAACTTAGTACATTGCCTCTAAGCCTAAATGTTCTCTCCAAACTCGATACATTGCCCCTAAGCCTCAATGTATTCTTCTATCTCGGTGCGCTTCCTCTAAGCCTCAGTGTATTCACAAAACTCGGTACATTACCTCTAAGCCCCAATGTACTTTCCCAGTCCCTACGTTGCCTCTAAGCCTCAACGTATTCACAAAATTTGGTACATTGCCTCTAAGCCTCAATGTACTCTCCTAGATCACTACGTTGCCTCTAAGTCTCAACGTATTCGTAAAACTCCATACATTGCCTCTAAGCCTCAATGTACTTTCCAAAACTCACTATGTTGCCTCCAAGCCTCAACGTATTTGAAAAACTCCGTACATTGCCTCTAAGCCTCAATGTACTTTCCAAAACTCACTACGTTACCTATAAGCCTCAATGTATTCACAAAAATTCCGTACATTTCCTCTAAGCCTCAATGTACTCTCACAGCTCACTACGTTGCCTCTAAGCCACAACGTATTCACAAATCTTCGTACATTGCCTCTAAGCCTCAATGTACTCTCTCATCTCACTATGTTGCCTCTAAGCCTCAATGTATTCGCAAAAACTCGGAACATTGCTGTTGTACCCCAAAATTTTCCCTCTCATTTTACTCAACACTGCCCATTGAGGTCCTCAACTGGCTCAAGGATGACTAAGAGTTGACCAGACAAACTCTCTCCTAAAGCAATGTACCTCAAACTAGGGTTTCCATTTTCATTATGATGTGTGAACTCCAAAGGCCCCAAATGATTTACACGGTTCCAATATTTTCTCAAGATCATCCATGTCAAGTTTTATGCCTTGCACAAGAAGTTTGCTCAGTCAATTGCCCAGATGCCTGAAAATCAACCATAGTAGGTCAAAAGTCAACTATGGCCCACATACAGTGAAACTTCAAGATTTTTGCTCAACATCAACATTTTGAAGTGGTATCCTTCATTTGATCAAGGGTTGATCATGATTCCTCAAGGAATGCCCCAAATTCATCAAAACCCAAAAGTTGCTAAATTAGGGTTTCTTAGGAAAAGTCAACCAAACTTTGACCAATCATAACTTCTTCATACTTTATCAGAAATTTTCCATCAAAGGCTCATTTTGAAGAGGATGCAATTCCCTACAATTCATCTTCAGCCCACAAGTTCAAAATATGTACTCATCAAAAGATATGAATTTCTACATTATAGGTCCTTTTGAAAAGTCAACAAAAACACCTTTTAGGTCAAAGCTTCTTACATGAACATGGAAGACTCAATTAAGATGAAACCAAAAGCTTATTTTAGGGGCATCCTAAGCTTTCTAAAAAGTCCAAGAACATCTCTCTAGGGTTGAAATTGGAGGAGATATGCTTTGTCAAAGTTGACCATTTTTGCAAAATTGCCAAAAGTCAAATGTGCTCAAAAGTGCATTTTTGTCAAATGGGCTTAGCATTTCATGATTGAATCTTGTTGGAAACATGGTCCACACCCCAAATCAGCCTCCACATATTATTTTCTTATTTATTTATTTTATTTTGATTTTTATTTATTGAAAGTTAGATTAAATCAAATAAATTGCAAAAAAATATAAAAGATTGATTTTGATCTGATTTTTGTAGGAATCACAATCCAATTAGGCTGGCCAAATCATATCAAATCAGATCAAGGGATAATTGGAGCAAATTGGCATGATTAGGCCTATTTTGGAAACATATCATACAAGAGAAAAATCAAATCAAATTTTCATGATTCACAAAGATTTAAATTGCTTTTGTTGACCTAATATGCTATAGTATATATATTGAACAAGAACAATGCGCGGGAAGAAGGATTGCAGGTCGTGAAAGCTGGAAACAAAACTAAAAAAATTGACAAAAAGTGGTGAATCGTTTTCCAACCTAGAGGGAAATTCAAAGCATTTCAACACTCCCAATCGTTTCCAGGACCTTCCCAGAAGCTAACGCGATCAATTGCACGCATCCTCACGCCCAGAATCGCCCCCTAGACGTCTGATAACGAGAAATCGTATCATATATTTACTATGAAATTAAACCGCTTTATATCATATTGACCCGATTAACTCTCGAATACTCCGAGTTTTGTATGATTTTATGCAGGTACAACATATCTTAGCTCAAACTAGAAAGAAACATGAAATGTACAAGATTGCGGCCAAGACCAGAAGAGAAAAGATAAATCTATCAAAAATCCAAAATTTGCTGATATTACGGTCGTCACACCCTTGCCACGACCGTAAGACACTTCAGAAGCGTGTTACGACCGTCATGCATTGGCCACGACCGTAACACGCTATTTCATGGAATCTGCACGTAACACACCAGCCACGACCGTAACAAGCATTTTATTAGTTATTTTGAATGTGCAGTACGTGGTCAAGTAACGAAGCATGCATGTGTGCCTTATTTTTCTCCAACGACCAAGACCACCTTCTCCTTATTTTTCTTAGCAAGCCAAGAATCTAGCAACGTGAAATATAATCCCAACTGTATTTATTCTCTATAAATAGCTTGGACTTTAAAGAAGAAATTACAGAGTTCAGTTCAGAAAATTCTTGCGGAAGCTCTGCCGATTTAAAACCCGATTCTATTTTCCAATTTTATTTTGTTCTTGTTATTCCCTTTCCTTTCAGAACCTTTAATAGCATTTCCAACATCAGGAAATTGCTATTGTAGTTAGGATTTCTTTCAAGCCTCATCATTTTGTTTATTTAATTTTCATTCTGACGTTCTGATCTTACCGGCTTGTGGAAGAAGGATCTAGGATACTATTTCTTTTCAGGTTTTTATCGTATTCAATATAATTTCAATTTATTTATGTTAATTTTCTGTTCTTTATTTATAATGCATGTGTTATTGTTTTCTGATTTTATTTCCCGCATTTTAATTCCGAGCATTATGAGTAGCTAAATACCCGTAGTCGGGGTGTGATGAAATAACCGAATGAATTAATGTATTTCTAAGCTAAAACCTTAATTAACTTAATTTCTGGCCGTGACTTTTTATAATTAAAAATTAAGCTTTTTGTTACGAGAGTAAGGAAAGTAAAATAGGGAGAAATCAAGACCACGAGAGTGTGAGGTTTTAACCGGATAGCTAAAGTTAGGCATTCATTTAAATACAGCGAGAGCACTTTAAAACGAATTAGATTTATTTAGTTTTCAAAAAGATGCTTTCTAAACACTTATGGGCTAGCGAGAGCAGACATTTGGCTTTAGGAGTATGATCCGAGGTAAGACCACGAGAGTGTGAATCGAGGGTTTTTAAACTGATAAGTACTACAGAACAATTTAAGTTAAATATTTTTATATGCTTAGGTACAATTTAATTCGCATAGGTTCAAAACATTACACTCCGACCACTTTAATATTATAATTCCTTTAATTGAATTTAGTTTCTCTTTTAGTTTTAAACTTCTAAAAACCAAACGTGAAAATTTCCGCCTTAGCTAAACTAACCTGTTTCATAACACTAGAGTGATTACGAAGTCCCTGTGGGTTCGACATCTTTTTATTACTACCGCGATAGACTGTGCACTTGCAGTTAAGATACCGTTAGACACATTAGGTCAATCGCACATCAAGTTTTTAGTGCCGTTGCCGGGGACTTTAGTTTAGTCACTAGTGTATTATGAAAACAACGCTGTCTAGACTAGGGCAACTTTTTATATTTCCCTCTGTTGTATGCCAAACACTCGTTCTCGAAGTGAGCCTTTGCATCTACAAATTAACGATATCGAGCATTACTTAAGATTAAGACGCCGAATTCAAGAATACCGATCTCTCAACAATCTTCCTCCGACTAAAATTCCTGATATCCCGTTACTAGAATTTATCGGAGAATCGACAATGGCTGACGTACCGAATCCACCTCGCGCTCTTAAGGACTATGCAGTTCCTTCGCAAGCGGAACCTCACAACAGCATTGCCGCTCCTGCTATTGCTCGAAACAATTTCGAGCTGAAACCTTCGCTTTTATCCGCCGTTCAGCAGAACCAATTTTCTGGATCTCCTACTGACGACCCTAACCTACATTTGTCAGTGTTTGTGCAGTACGCAGACACTGTAAAAGCGAATGGTGTAAACCCCGAGGCGATACGATTGCGCCTATTTCCTTTTTCTTTAAGAGACAGAGCCCGAGCCTGGCTCCAATCTCTTCCTTCAAATTCAATCACCACATGGGATGAATTGAAGAAAGTCTTCTTGGCTAGATATTTCCCACCAAGCAAAACTGCTATGCTTAGAGCTAACATAAATGGTTTTAGTCAAAAAGATAACGAATCACTTTTCAAAGCATGGGAACGTTACAAGGATATGATTAGACTCTGTCCTCATCATGGTTTAGAAGAATGGCTAATCATTCATACGTTTTATAACGGTCTCTTGTATAACACAAGATTGACTATAGACGCCGTTGCTGGTGGCGCACTGATGGATAAACCATATGTTGAAGCAAATCAACTTATCGAAAGTATGGCCCAGAACCACTATCAATGGGGAAGCGAAAGAGCTAATGTGGAGAAATCCCAAACCAAAGGTGGAATGTTTGAAGTGAATATTCTGGACCAAGTCAATGCTAAAGTGTAAGCTCTTACCCAAAAGTTAGAAAACCTTACCACTACTCCTGCAGCTACCGTAGCTGCAGTTGTCCAAACTTGCGATCTATGTGGTCTTCAATCACATCCTGCTCCAGAATGCCCACTTCTAACGGGAGTTCCAGCTGAACAAGAAAATTATGTACAAGGGAACCCTTATAGCAATACCTATAACCCTGGTTGGAAAAATAATCCGAATTTTTCATACAAAAGTAACAACGCGTTATACGCACCTGGACAAGCTCCTGCCACACCACCCGGTTATCCAAAAGCTATCCCAAATCATCCTGGTAATGGACCTAATACTCCTAGGAAATCTAACCTAGAAATCATGATAGAACACTTCATTGTTTCCCAAGCTCAGACTAATAAAGACGTTATAAATCAGAATTTAAAGACTAATGAGCAGATAAAACAATTAACTAGCAAAGTTGATGCTTTAGCCACCCATAACAAGATGCTTGAGACGCATATTTCACAGGTAGCTCAACAACAAGCACCTACTGCAGCACTAGCTGGAATTTTTCCTGGTCAACCACAGCCCAAGCCAAAAGGACATGCTAATGTTGTGATACTGAGAAGTGGAAAAGAACTCGACAGACCTGTCGAACCAAGACTAGAAAGTCCAGCCATGTACCAAAAACAGAGCGAGCCGACTGAAAAAGCCAATGAACCTAAAGAAAAAGAAAAGGAAAACAAAACTCAAGAGGCAGTGGAGTAAGAGAAGCCTTATGTACCTCCACCACCTTATAAACCACCAATTTCGTATCCTAAGAGACTCACAAATTCCAAAACGATGGGCCAATTCAAGAAATTCGTTGAACTTCTGAAACAACTCAATATCACAATACCTTTTACAGAAGCCATCACTCAGATGCCCTTGTACGCTAAATTTCTCAAGGAAATTCTATCTAACAAGAAAAAGATAGAAGATAACGGAACAGTTACACTCACTGCCGAGTGTAGCGCGATCATTCAAAATAATATGCCTCCTAAGTTAAAAGACCCAGGTAGTTTCTCTATACCTTGTAATATTGGAAAGTTTGTCATAGATAAAGCTCTATGTGACTTAGGAGCAAGTATTAGCGTCATGCCCCTATCTATCTGCAAAAAGCTAGAGATGGGAGAACTCATACCCACGAAAATGTCCGTTCAATTAGCTGACCGATCAGTTAAATACCCTGTAGGTATACTGGAAAACGTTCCAGTTAGAATAGGTCAATTCTATATCCCGACCGATTTCATCATCATGGACATAACCGAGGACTCTGTTACCCCTATCATATTAGGAAGACCCTTCCTAGCCACCGTCGAAGCTATAATTGATGTAAAGAAGGGCAGACTAACATTCGAAGTTGGAGAAGAAAAAGTGGAATTCATCCTTACTCAATTCTTACAAGCACCAGCCATGAACGACACATGCTATCTTCTAGATGTCATAGACGAGTGCGTAAGAGAGATAGAAGCAGAACAGACGAAATATTCTGAGATAATGGAAATCCAAACCTCTCCAATATTCTAAAACAATGACAGTCTAAACGAAAGCTTAGCAATCACGCCCGATCATATGCCATTCCCGAAGAACCCCAGTGTAGAATTGAAAATCTTACCTAAGAATCTAAGATACGAATTCCTTGATACCGAACACACGCGACCAGTAATAGTAAACTCCAACTTAGGAAAGCTCGAAACTGAAAAACTTTTAGACGTCCTAAGGAGGTACCCAACCGCACTAGGTTATAACATATCCGATTTGAAAGGAATATTTCCTTCAATTTGTATGCACCGTATTATGCTAGAAGAGAATTGTAAAACCTCTAGAGAACCTCAAAGAAGGATTAACCTGATTCTTAGCACTGTAGTCAGAGATGAAATTACAAAGCTTATGGAAGCTGGAATCATATACCCGATCTCTGATAGTAAGTGGGTGAGCCCAGTACACGTGGTGCCCAAGAAAGGAGGTATCGCCGTTGTTAAGAATGCAAAAGGCGAACCAATAACGCAAAGAGTAGTCAATGGACATAAAGTGTGTATAGATTATAGAAAACTAAACAAAGCCACTCGTAAAGACCATTTTCCTCTACCCTTCATAGACCAAATGCTAGAACGGTTAGCCAAACATTCCTATTTCTGCTATCTAGACGGTTACTCCGGATTCTTTCAAATTCCCATTCACCCTGACGATCAAGAAAAGACTACTTTCACGTGTCCGTATGGAACGTTTGCATATAGACGAATGCCTTTCGGATTGTGTAATGCCCCAGCGACCTTCCAACGATGTATGATGTCAATCTTTGCAGATTTTATAGATAGCATCATGGAAGTGTTCATGGATGATTTCTCAGTGTGCGGGGAAAGTTTCGAAGGATGCCTATCAAACCTAGAGAAAGTCTTAGAAAGATGTGTAAAAGTAAACCTCGTGCTCAATTGGGAAAAATTCCATTTCATTGTCAGAGAAGGAATCATACTAGGACATGTCATATCCAATAAAGGGATTGAAGTTGACAAAGCCAAAATAGAAGTCATAAAAGAACTTCGACCACCTAAGACCGTTAGAGAAATACGAAGCTTTTTAGGACACGCCGGTTTTTACCGGGGATTCATTAAAGATTTCTCAAAAATTACTAAACCACTTACCGGTCTGTTAATGAAAGACGCTGAGTTCGTATTCGACGATGATTGTCATAAAGCGTTTGAAACTCTAAAATCAGCCCTTATCACCGCACCAATCATGCAACCACCCGATTGGAATTTACCCTTCGAAATCATGTGCGACGCGAGTGATTACGCCGTAGGCGCAGTTCTTGGACAAAGGAAGGACAAGAAACTACACGCCATTTACTATGCTAGTAGAATGCTAGACCCAACCCAAATGAACTACGCCACGACTGAGAAAGAGCTGTTAGCAATCGTCTTCGCGCTTGACAAATTTCGTTCCTATCTAGTAGGAGCGAAAATCATCATCTACACGGACCACGCTGCTATAAGATATCTATTAAATAAGAAAGATGCAAAACCAAGGCTCCTCAGATGGATCCTACTTTTTCAAGAATTTGACTTAGAGATTAAGGATAAAAAAGGAACCGAAAACGTCGTAGCGGATCACTTGTCTAGATTGGAAGATATAAAACCCGAACAAGTGCCGATTAACGACGATTTTCCATATGAACAACTGATAGCCCAAATAAGGAGCGACCTGGCTCAGTTAAACCTAAACGAACCAAAACCCAAGGAAGCTGTAAAAGCAATCCATGCAACCATGGGACTGCCATGGTATGCCGACATAGTTAACTATCTAGCTGCAAACGCGCTCCCACCAGACCTTACCTACCAACAGAAAAAGAAATTCTTCAACGATCTCAAATACTACTATTGGGACAAACCCTTACTGTTTAAAAGAGGACCAGACGGAATCTTCCTTCGATGCATACCCGAAGAAGAGATAGAAGATGTCATTTCCCACTATCATTCATCTCCTTATAGGGGACATGCAAGCACTTCCAAAACTTGTGCAAAGATCTTACAAGCCGGCCTATTCTGGCCTAATCTATGGAAAGATGTCCACATCGCTGTTAGAAATTACGATCGGTGTCAATGCACCGGTAATATTTCAAGACGCGATGAAATGCCTCAAAGAGGAATCCTAGAGGTAGAAATCTTCGATGTATGGGGAATTGATTTCATGGGACCCTTCCCATCTTCTTTTGGAAACAAATATATACTCGTCGCGGTCGATTATGTTTCAAAATGGATCGAGGCCATAGTCTCTCCTACAAATGACACACGAGTGGTAATCAAACTCTTTAGAAACATAATATTTCCAAGATTCGGTGTACCGAGACTCGTCATTAGTGATGGTGGCTCCCATTTCATCTCAAAGATATTCAACAAATTACTATTTAAGTATGGAGTGAAATATCGTATAGCGACACCATACCACCTACAAACCAGTGGACAAGTCGAAGTCTCAAACAGAGAAATTAAGCAGGTCTTAGAAAAAACTGTAGCCACATCCAGGAAAGATTGGTCATCAAAGCTCAACGAAGCTTTATGGGCCTATAGGACGGCCTACAAGACCCCTATAGGAACTACACCCTTCAAGCTCGTATATGGAAAATCCTGTCACCTCCCAGTAGAATTAGAACACAAAGCGTATTGGGAAATTAAAACGCTCAACATGAACTACACTACTGCGGGAGAAAAACGAGTCCTGGATTTAAATGAATTAGAAGAATTAAGATTAGATGCTTACGAGAATGCTAAAATATACAAAGAGAGAACTAAAAAATGGCATGATAAGTGTTTATCTAGGAAATAATTTAGTGTGGGAGATGTCGTACTATTATTTAACTCAAGACTTAGGCTCTTCCCTAGTAAATTAAAATCTAGATGGTCAGGTCCGCATGAAATTACAAAAGTGTTCCCTAGCGGAGCAATAGAAATTAAGGGTAGAAATATTGACCCGTTTACAGTAAACGGGCAGCGGTTAAAACAATACAATAACATTGAAAATAGAGACTATACGAATAGTCTAAGACTTTTAGAATTGCCCAATATTTCACCCGAATAATCTGCTGCTAGGCACTATGTCAGGCTTTTGACGTTAAAAACAGCGCTTAGTGGGAGGCAACCCACTTATTTGTTAATTGTTATTTGTTTCTATTTATTTATTTATTATACTTTTCGTTTTTGCATTTATTCCTATTTAAGTTTTATTTTTCATTTTCTTTCTTTTGTTATAATTTTCATAAAACTGCTGCTGATTTCAAAATAATTTTAATTGCCACAGGATTTCTGAAAAGTTTTTATTTCTCTTCTACCTTCTCTCCTGACTTGTTTCCCTGACTAACACTAACCATGGAACCAAAACCACATAATTTCTTGGAAACCACATTTAGGGGTAGAAACCAAAAGAGAAAATTCGAGGAATTATCAAAAAGAAACATTGGTATGACACTTTATTATGATGAACCCACTATGAATGCTTTAGGTATATTGGATAGTATTCTGTACTTGTTTAACCAGCTGGGGTGGGAAAAAGCCCACATTAAGAATAGGTTTATCACCTACCGTGAGCTCACCTTTGAATTTCTAAGCTCACTAGTCCATATACCCGAACATGGAAAAGGAACCCGAAAAGGATTTATAAGTTTTCGTCTCTTTGGCATTGATTTTGTTTACACTCATAAGGAACTAGCTGACCTGTTAGGATTCCCTAGCGGCCCTTTTGCTTACTCCACTACCCAGGTTGAACTGATGGATATTGAGCTAGATTACTTTTGGGGGACTTTAACTGGTAATTATCACCCTGATCCGGATAACATGGATAATGATGAGATACATAACCCTGCTATCCGCTACTTTCATAAGATTATAGCCCACACTGTATTCGGGAAAGAGGAGAACCGTACTGCAGTGTCTAAGGACGAGATATTTTTACTATATTGTATGAACCAAGGCCAACCTGTTAATGCCGTGCCATTCCTAATGCAAACCTTTTACCGCATTATCCATAACCCTGGTGAACCAATCATCATAGGTGGCCTGGTCACAATGATTGCAAATGCCCTCAGCCTTAGATACCAGCTGAATAGGTGCCCACATTTTGGTACGATTCGTCCTATGAATATTGATTTTTGCTTTGACTGCCGTATAATAGCAAACCATGATCATCCACCTTATGAGTATTTGATAAGAGATGAAGTTGTAAACCTATTCACCCTTCCAAACCATAACAAAGTAAGTGTCCATAACCGTGATAACTGGCTTTATGAGCTAAACCTACCCGACGCTCCCGCACCCGAAGCAGAGGCAGAGGCCACCAGTAGTTTTCTTTTGTTTTTGTTTCTGTATTTCATTCATTTCCCTTCCCGTACTGTTTTTCTATTTCTAATCCTTCCTACCATATATCATGACATTGAGACAATGTCTGATATAGTGTGGGAGAGGCACTATGCTTTTCATTCCGCATTTTCTTCATGTTGCAAATTCTAGTAATTTTATGGTAATTTTATGATATTTTCAAGTTTTTCAAGTTTTCCCCGTATTATAAGCCATACAAAAAAAAATTCTCTGTTCGCATAGCTCGACATACCTACCTTAAACGGAAACCTAGTTAGGAAGACGAGAACGAGTAAACAAAATCAATACGATTATGACACCGCAAACATCCTGCTTATGCAACCCGTCTAAACAAAACGTTATACGTACACCTCGATTTTTAAGTTCTGAAGTAACCCCTAGTAGTTTATACTAGCAGTCAGCACCGTCTGGACACAAACCACGTGGGGAGCCGATGAATATAAGTGTTTGATGCCTAATCAATGAAACACCCTTCTCATCTCGATGCTAAGCAAAGAAAATCTTGTGCCAAAAGACGAAGATCGCATACGAGACATAAGTATAAGAGAAGAAGTCCATTGTTGGTTGGTTCAGAGGTATCTGGTTCTGAACTTGGTAGGGCGTGCTACGGCTCGATCCCCCGCAACCTCCGATTTTGAAAAATATAGGGTAACCACATCCATGTACCAGACCCCGTGACAAAAATAGGATCAAAGTCACTAACCGGCTACTCCACTACGTGCGTGCAAAGACAAAGGACTTAATGTGATTGCGCCAGAACGAAACCGGGCGAAAAAGCACGAGAGGATCGAGGTTGAAATATGACGAAACGATTAAGCGGTTTGTTAAAGTGGAAATACGCGACTCAATTGTGTCATTGGCGTATCACTGACGTTTTACTCAAGTACCAGCCGACTGACGATTGGTTTTATGTGTTTTATCTTGAAAATCAAAGGTATGTCATGCATGTGCGCCTGACGAACACTTGTCCGATTTTTACGACTATTTGCTTGAGGAGAAGCAAAGGTTTAAGTATGGGAGGATTTGATAACGAGAAATCGTATCATATATTTACTATGAAATTAAACCGCTTTATATCGTATTGACCCGATTAACTCCCGAATACTCCGAGTTTTGTATGATTTTATGCAGGTACAACATATCTTAGCTCAAACTAGAAAGAAACATGAAATGTACAAGATTGCAGCCAAGACCAGAAGAGAAAAGATAAATCTGTCAAATCCAAAATTTGCTGCTATTACGGTCGTCACACCCTTGCCACGACCGTAAGACACTTCAGAAGCGTGTTACGACCGTCATGCATTGGCCACGACCGTAACACGCTATTTCATGGAATCTGCACGTAACGCACCAGCCACGACCGTAACAAGCATTTTATTAGTTATTTTGAACGTGCAGTACGTGGTCAAGTAACGAAGCATGCATGTGTGCCTTATTTTTCTCCAACGACCAAGACCACCTTCTCCTTATTTTTCTCAGCAAGCCAAGAATCTAGCAACGTGAAATATAATCCCAACTGTATTCATTCTCTATAAATAGCTTGGACTTCAAAGAAGAAATTACAGAGTTCAGTTCAGAAAATTCTTGCGGAAGCTATGCCGATTTAAAACCCGATTCTATTTTCCGATTTTATTTTGTTCTTGTTATTCCCTTTCCTTTCAGAACCTTTAATAGCATTTCCAACATCAGGAAATTGCTATTGTAGTTAGGATTTCTTTCAAGCCTCAGCATTTTGTTTATTTAATTTTCATTCCGACGTTCCGATCTTACCGGCTTGTGGAAGAAGGATCTAGGATACTATTGCTTTTCAGGTTTTTATCGTATTCAATATAATTGCAATTTATTTATGTTAAATTTATGTTCTTTATTTATAATGCATGTGTTATTGTTTTTTGATTTTATTTCCCGCATTTTAATTCCGAGCATTATGAGTAGCTAAATACCCTTAGTCGGGGTGTGATGAAATAACCGAATGAATTAATGTATTTCTAAGCTAAAACCTTAATTAACTTAATTTCTGGCCGTGACTTTTTATAATTAAAAATTAAGCTTTTTGTTACGAGAGTAAGGAAAGTAAAATAGGGAGAAATCAAGACCACGAGAGTGTGAGGTTTTAACCGGATAGCTAAAGTTAGGCATTCATTTAAATACAGCGAGAGCGCTTTAAAACGAATTAGATTTATTTAGTTTTCAAAAAGATGCTTTCTAAACACTTATGGGCTAGCGAGAGCAAACATTTGGCTTTAGGAGTATGATCCGAGGTAAGACCACGAGAGTGTGAATCGAGGGTTTTTAAACTGATAAGTACTACAGAACAATTTAAGTTAAATATTTTTATATGCTTAGGTACAATTTAATTCGCATAGGTTCAAAACATTACACTCCGACCACTTTAATATTATAATTCTTTTAATTGAATTTAGTTTCTCTTTTAGTTTTAAACTTCTAAAAACCAAACGTGACAATTTCCGCCTTAGCTAAACTAACCTGTTTCATAACACTAGAGTGATTACGAAGTCCCTATGGGTTCGACATCTTTTTATTACTACCGCGATAGACTGTGCACTTGCAGTTAAGATACCGTTAGACACATTAGGTCAATTGCACATCAACGTCACACGGTTTGTGTTCTTTTTCAGATTCGATTACTATGATCCTTGCATCATGAACATGTTTTAATGGTATATATGTGTTTGTTGTCACATTTGCAAAATGTTTGGATGATTTAATTGAAGTTTAGACGCCTGTATGCGTATTTGCCATTGCTAGGGCTTACTTCATCGTTTTAGGGTTTTCAAATGCAGGAATAATTGGCCCTAATGAAGGACACCATTGTGATCGGAGGGTCAAATCCAATTGATCCATGGTCTTTGATTTTATTTATGTTGCTTAAACGTGATTTTTGAAGTGCACAGGTTATGGCTACAGACGTTTGTCTGTAGGTAAAAGTCTTGGTCTAAGACAACGGTCTCAACAAAGGAGAAGATGACTTGGCACCATAGTATTGGACCATTTGAATGGCTGGCGCGCGTTTTATCTTATTTAGTTATCCACTTGTTTTTCATATATTATTAATTGTTGTTATTATATTAACAATTCAGACAAGTGGTCCAGTGGCAAGGGCGCACGTTTGAAAGTGAAAGGACCTGGGTTCGATCCCAGGTCCCAACAATTTTATTTTTCTAACTTTGTTTCAGCAGTTCCCATGTAACTCCTTGCCAAGCGCCTTCCATGCACCCCACTGATCCAGCCAATGGATCATTGCCTAGCCAGATCCAACGCCCATTAAGGGATGACCATGGTGCATCATCAGCAAAGACCAGCACTGAGTCAAACATGGAATAGGCTCAACAGCTCTTTGGGCCTTACAATTCAACATTGCACCCCCTGGGTTGCTTATACAGGCCCATCTCTTGTCTTTTTTATTTTAATTATTTTTATTAATTCTTTTAATTATTTTCTTTTTACAAAATAACAAAAAATCATTTTTTATCATAAAAATCAAAAATCACAAAAAAAACATGAAAATCATTTTTTTCATAAATTTTTTTATTTCCTTAATTAATTAGATTAACTATTTAGGGAAATTTAATCCTTTTTTTATAATTTAAATCAATTAGAAATTAGGGTTTAATTTGTACATAAGCTAATCAATTTTTCTCAAAAAAATAGCCTAAATATTTTCTCAATTAGATCTTTTAGGTTTTGCTAATTATTCTCGCACTTAACTTGCCGCGCACATTTTTTAATTTCCTTTTTATTATTATTGTAACTGCTCCGAGTTTGTAATAGTAATTAGGGTTTCAATTCTGAATCTTTATTTTCGGTCAAAATAATTATGTATCTGCAAAATCCCTGTAATAGCTAAGACTTTAAACTTTCTGCACTTTATAATTTCCGCAAACTATAAACTGCTTAGATGAATGTTAATAGGATTGTATGGAAAGACTAACTGAAAATTAATACAGTAGAAAACCCTAAATATGCAAAGATAAATTAACTGAAAATTACACTTGCACATGCTCACTCCTAGGGTTTACTCCACTCCAGTTGCCTTCGGTAAACAGTCATGAAGTATAGGGTTTGTTAGTGGTTGTCCTCTAGCCCCAAAAGATCTAAAATGACCCATTCAGATGTTGCCTCGGAAAAAGATCTTTAAGGCTTTAGGATGATTACTAACATTTCCTAACATTGATTTTGTGGTCGTATTTGTCCCTTCGAATATCCCTGAAACACTCCAACAACGATGCTACCTATTTCTCAATAATGGGATAGCATTGTCTAAAAGGAAAACGAACAGACTTTTTTTGAGTAGGTAGATTAGTTCCTAGGTACTTGCTCAAATAAACAAAAACTTTTTCACACCAACACTTTCAAAACAGTTTTCAAAAACAACTTCGTAACACTCTTGAGGACAGAAACAAGGGTTAAAACGAAGTAATACAAAACTTTTCAAAGCAGGCACACACAAGCAGTTTTCAAAATGAGAAAGTACCTAAGAGCCCGTGGAAAACCACAGATAGAAAAGGTGCTAACACCTTCCCTTTCTATAATCTACCCCCGTACTCAGAAACATCTCGAAAAAGGTTTTTTCTGTTCTTTTTCCTTTTCCTGATTGGATAAAATAAAAGTCGGTGGCGACTCTTGCTTACCGCGACATTTGCAAACAAAAAATGCAAACCAGTATTAGCAGTCGGTTCTGCCACCGTATGAAAGAACTGGCGACTCTGCTGGGGAATAAAATATAAAGTGGGGGTAAACCTTAGGATATAGGTCATATTTAATTGCTTTCTCTTGATTGTCTTGCTTGCTTTATATTTATGGGAACTGTTTGGGTTATTTGATCCTTCACCCGGATCGGGAAACACCTTTTAGGTAAGTAGCAATAAACTCTGAGGGAGTTGTGCTGGGGTATACCGACACGGTTGAAGCAGTAGCTATGTTGATGTGGCACTTTGGTTGGAACCCGTAACCCTTGAGTCAATCAGGGAGATGTACGGGGCCGCCGCGTGGTGTCATAAAGAATCAACTGACCTTAGAACCTTTAATTGCACAACTTGGCCAGTAGGACGTATCGAGATGGCCGGCTTTGGTGTATGCCCAAGGTCGACAGATACTCGATGCTACACTCATTGAGGTTTGACTTCTGAGTTTTGTTTGATTACGAGTCAATCGTCGATTGAAAAAGGCTTAGGGGAAAGATCAGTGATATTGAGATCCCTTAGAACCCGGTTACTATTTATGGGACAGGTTGAACTAATCCAGCTTCAAGAGGGTATGACCTTAAAACCCATGCAAGCCTAAACCTAAGGTTGTTTGCGTGACTTGTATGCTTCCAACTTGAACTACTTGTAGAGTTTTATTACCTGACAACATGAGTTCCTTGCAGGTTTTGTTTACAGTTATCATCCAATAACTTGGATTTCTCGCAGGGTTTACTTGCTTACATCACTTCGCACCTTTGCTTAAAAGCATAACATACACATCATAACATCATGCCTTAACATTTCCTTAACCATTTCAAGGATCTCGAGGGCCTGTGATGCAGGTTATGATAAATCAGACGTCTAGCAAGGAGCAAGGGGATTTATTTTCCTCTAGCCAATGTCGTCAGAAGATCAAAACTCAACAACTTGAGTCAAGGGCTATGACCCACTTGATATGGTGAGCTTAACTCTCTTAGAAGGACTCTCAACGATACGAAGTTTTTCAATCAAAGCTGCAAATTTTAACTTCTGACATTTTCTTGTTTACCCTGCGAGATTCTTGAAAACATCGCATACATATATAATACATATCATTGCATAAGCAGGTTTCAAAGTAGGTCTCTCATGTTCTTGCTGTTTATTTCAGCAATGGCTCTCCAACAAGACAACAGAGATCTCCAAGCTCAAGATGCCCAGTGCAAGGAGTTTCTCATGAATCTATCCAAGGGGTAAGAAGACCTGAAAACACTCTTCGTCGGGAATCTGACCAAGGAACGTCCCGACAACAACAAGGATGAACAATTGGAACAACTGCAAGCTGAGGTAGAAGCAATGAGAATCCAGATGCTGGGGCAGATGGCTCTTATCCAAAACTTAGCTCGAGGACAAGAAGTGCTAAGAGCCTTCCTCAACAAGCTTCACCAAGATGGATGCAGATCCATGAAACAAACAGTTAAAATTGTGGATCAAGGCATTAATCAGCCCCTAGTGAGAGAAGAGGCTGGTTTGGTTAGGAACAGACCTTTCCAAATTGCTACTACATCACAAGCCCAACCACAACCTCGCCAACGACAACGGGGCAATCAGAATAAGAAGAATACATCCAAAAGATGCTTCACCAAAATCAACATGTCATTGGCTCAAGCATTGCAACGCCTGTTGAAGGCCAAGTTGGTTATGTTAAGGGACCCTCCTCAGAATCCCAACATAGCCTCCCCAAGGTACAATCCAAATGCAAGATGTGCGTACCACTCCAATAGTCCTGGACATGACACCAACAGCTGTTGGGCATTGAGAAATAAAATTCAAGACCTGATTGATGAAGGAGCGCTAGAATTCGCACAAGATGGCCAGGCTGAGTTCTTCTGCCATCCCTTCAAGGCATACCATATGAAGTGACAAGTTCTCATAAGAAGACTTTTTCATTCATTAGAATTTTCAATGTGTAATTTTCTTTTGAATTGTTTGAACATTTATTCATATCAAACCTCGTTATTTCATCAATGCATTGTACATGTTTGTCTTGAATAAATTCATTCGTATTCACTATTTTAAAAATGCGTTCTTATTTCCTTTTGTGATATTCAACTCTCGATAAAAAACTCTAAGCCTTAGAGGGAGGATGATGAAAATGATACCACAATCTCTATAGTATGCTTTTGAACAGACCCCGCTGATGATGTACAAGCGTTGTTTCAAATCCTAAACAGTGGAGTTATAAGGAAGATAATCCCTAGTCAACCCCTTCGAGCCAAAGAAGTAGGAGTTTTTCTTTTCGCACAAATTAAAACCCTTAATCATAACCTGGGGCAGGGTAGTTTTCTCAGTTAACTCAGGCGCATTCAGTCACAATCTTCCGCTTCGTACACAATGAATGGCATCAGAGACGTCCTTCCAAAGCAAAAGGCGGTGATTGGTTTCGTATAATCGTCAAGACGGGCAGTCATTGTCTCTCGAAATAAAAGCCCATTAAGTCAAAACCTATGAAGGAGACTTAAGAGAAAATTGGGGCATCCCGCTGACTGTAATCACAAAAGAAACAGTTCAAGCAAAAGAAGGGATAACGAAAACCAAAAAAAGAGGTTATTATAAATCCTCGACAAAAAGAAGATTACAAAAATGACTGCCTTTTCAAAACAAATGTTCAATTTCTGAATCATCACAAAGTATCCGAGCAAAGATTCCAGACTCAATCGGGATCTAAACGCGCAATTAACTAAGCGTAGGACTGAAGAACATCACGAAGAGCGGGTTGGGTACAAATAAAATTTGAGCCTTTATCCTTTGTTTCTTGAACCGTGAACCAGGCCACGTTATAACCCTTAAAAGTCCTAGCTGAAGCATGGGTTATTTTGAGAGCATACTGTTACAAAGTTATCCTGACTCCTGTAGGCTTTGTTACGAATTATTAGTTGATATCACATTCTTTCAAATTTCGTTTTAATACACAAAACACATTTTTTTTAAAAAAATTTCAAGACAAACATGAGTTTTGCATTCTTTAAATGACATTGTTTGCATATGACTAATTGTTTGACAGAAGAGAAATCTGCACAATGGATATTCAATGAACAAACATCCTCTCAATGGACAGAATCACCTCAGCGGGAAAGACACTTCCAATAACAGATCTTCCATAAGCAAGGGGCATGACATGATGTCTAAACACACCTGGGGCGGTCTCTCCAAATGTGCCGAATAACCAGGGGCAAATCTCCATCTGAATCGCTTGGGGCATTACGCACGCATTCCAGCAACGAATCATGTGCCATCAAGAAAACATTTTTGACAGTACTACAACACAACACTATGCACATGGAAAACTCTCTACATCCTGAAAGCATGGACATAGTCGAAAAATACTACGCATGAAAAAAAGACCCGCTAGGTTGACACACCTAGGAAAAAACAAGCGAATCTCGGCGAACCAAAAGGGTTCGGGAAAAAGTTAGGGATATATATATAAAAAAAATTTGTACACCCGACAAGTCGAAAACCTGAAAAGGCGGCTTGGGCAAAAAGGTATCCCGGTGGACTGAAAACCCGAAAGGGCGGTCCAGGAAAAAGTTAGGGATTTAAAATGCACGACTATGTCCCGTCACCTATCTATCAGTGGAAGATTTATACCTTGATCAGCATTCATCAAGAGCACCAGAATTGAGAAACGGTTCAGATACGATCCAGAGACGGATGTCATTCTGACACTCATTTCACACATGTTTCAAATACAGTTCAGATACGCTCCAGATACGGATGCCATTCTGATACTCATTCAGATCCAATTTCAGATACAGTTCAGATACGCTCCAGATACGGATTCCATTCTGATACTCATTCAGATTCAGCTTTCAGATACAGTTCAGATACGCTCCAGATACGGATGCCATTCTGATACTCATTCAGATTCAGCTTTCAGATACGCTCCAGATACGGATGCCACTCTGATACTCATTCAGATTCAACTTTCAGATACAGTGCAGATACGATCCAGAGACGAATGTCATTCTGACACTCATTCAACACATGTTTCAAGTACAGTTCAGATACGATCCAGAGATGGATGTCATTCTGACACTCATTCAACACATGTTTCAAGTACAGTTCAGATACGATCCAGAGATGGATTTCATTCTGACACTCATTCAACACATGTTTCAAGTACAGTTCAGATACGATCCAGAGAAAGATGTCATCCTAACACTCATTAAATACATGTTTAAGTACAATCACGATATAGATCCATCCATAAAATCTCCGCTTGTACTTTTTCTAGCATGGTACAAGGGGCAAAGACAGTTGGAAGCGAAGTCACTATCACATACAAGCCAGTGATACCTATATTCCCCACAGAGCCGAGACAACCAAGGTACGACCTCCGTATCCCCAAGCAGGAATTCCTTCCCCAACAGGCTCTTTCAGAAAGCTAATGTTTGTATTCCCCAGCCGAGTTTTATAACCATGACCAGTTTATAAAGCCATCTCCCGATCAGAGTTTATTTCTCTGACAGCGAAAGCTCAATCTCCAACAGAGCTCTTCTCTCCAGCAATAAAACTTCATCCCAATTGAGTTTATTTCTCCAAATCAGCAGATCTTCCAATAGAGTATATCTCTTTCCCACAGATTCATTCCCCTGCAGGATTGTTCTCAGACAGAGTCTCTCCTGGCATAATATTCTCAAGCAGAATGGATGTAAATCTCCAGCTAATCATCTTCGGTCACTATCCCCAGTGGAAACAAAGAACTCAACTCCTTATACTCTCCAGCAGCAGTCCAGGATTTATTTTCCTCAGCTAGAGAATATCACAATAGAATTTCATATCCATACATCATGGCATGCGCATATATATTATACAGCACAATCTCTTTTATTTTGAGAACATCATTACTCAATAATCTTCATACATCATGGCATTACATACGACTAACTCTTTACCTTTCAGGGAAAGATGCAATCAAGTTCTCACCAGTTCTCTCTGGTTCAATCAAACCGACACCAAGGTTTCTATTCTAGTTGAAGATATTCCAACACTTTTCAAGATTTTCTCTGGTTCAGTCAAACCGACACTAAGGTTTCTATTCTAGTTGAAGATGTTCTAAGACTTTTGTCTGGGTCAGCCGAATCGCTGCTAAGATTCCCCTTATTTCTATGCCAGACAAAGTTATTCCGAGACCTCTCCGGGTTCAGTCAAATCGATACTAAGATTTCTCTCCCAGTTGAAGATAAGTCGAGACCTTTCCCTGGTTCAGTCAAATCGATACTAAGATTTCTATTCCAGTTCAAAAGCTATGAAGCCCGGAAACTGACTGGATAATAGTCAACCAACAATACATCATACTGTGAAGCCTGGAATTTGACCAGATAACAGTACAAAATACTACGAAGCCTGGAATCGACTAGATAATGGTATATCTCAAATTCAAGCTATGAAGCCTGGAAATCGACCGGATAATATCTTAATTTCTCCAAAATACTACGAAGCCTGGAATCGACCAAATAGTGGTATATCTCAAATTCAAGCTATGAAGCCCGGAAATCGATCGGATAATATCTTAATTTCTACAAAATACTACAAAGCCTGGAATCGACCAGATAGTGGTATATCTCAAATTCGAGCTATGAAGCCCGAAAATCGACCGGATAATATCTTAATTTCTTCAAAATACTACGAAACCTGGAATCGACCAGATAGTGGTATACTTCAAATTCAAGCCATGAAGCCCGTAAAAAGACCAGATAATATCTTAATTTCTCCAAAATACTATGAAGCCTGGAATCGACCAGATAGTGGTAAATCTCAAATTCAAGCTATGAAGCCTGGAAATCGACCAGATAATATCTTAATTTCTCCAAATTACTTAAGCCTGGGACACAACCAGATAATGGTATAAGACACCGTGAAGCCTGGAGCATGACCAGATAACGGTATGAGACGCTGTGAAGTCTGGAGCACGAACATATATCAGCAAGAGACACTGTGAAACCTGGAGCACGACCAGATAACAGTATAAGGTACTGTGAAGCTTGGAATTCGACCAGATAGAAATTTACTCGGCCAATTACTATGAAGCCTAGAAACGACCGGATGTTAGTATGCCTTAAATTCAAGTTGAAACTCGGATACGACCGGATAACCACTTAATTTCTTCTGAAGCCTGGAACATGACCAGATAAGAATTGAGAAATTGCAAAGCCTGGAGCACGACCAGATAGCAAGTTTAATCTCATCTCCCCAGTAAGTCACTGTAAAACCTAGAGCACGACCAGATAGCAGTCAGTCTTATTATCCTCAGCAAATCACTGTAAGGCCTGGAGCACGACCAAATAGTAGTTTATTTTCATCTCCTCAACTAAGAGATGATTCCCCAGTAGAGTAACGTACAACTGAAGTTCCTAAAATTCCACTTCTCCCAAGACAAAGACCAACATTCCTCAGTAGATTCCTCCTCAACTACAGAAACAGAAACTCTCATCAAAGAAATATCTTGAGAAATCAACATCCTCTAGATGGCATCTTTAAGCCCATCTCAGGTGACCTTCCATCATCTCCTCCAAATGGAATCTATAAGCCCGTTCCCGATACTACCTACACAGTCCAGCACCATCTCAGACGAGTGCAAATTTCTGGGCACTCTAGTGTTCAATCATCTTCCACCTTCAGATTACGAAAGGCAGACAACCAATCTACATCCTCAGGTTTAAGAAGATTGAACAGGGGCAGTTGTTGTACCCCAAAATTTTCCCTATCATTTTACTCAACACATGCCCATTGAGGTCCTCAACTGACTCAAGGATGACTAAGAGTTGACCAAACAAACTCTCTCCTAAGGCAATGTACCTCAAACTAGGGTTTCCATTTTCATCAGGATGTGTGAACTCCAAAGGCCCCAAATGATTTCCATGGTCCCAATATGTTCTCAAAATCATCCATGTCAAGTTTCATTCCTTGCACAAGAAGTTTGCTCAGTCAATTGCCCAGATGCCTGAAAATCAAATGTACTAGGTCAAAAGTCAATTGTGGCCCATATATAGTCAAACTTCAATATTTTTGGTCAACATTAAAATTTTGAAGTGGTATCCATCATTTGATCAAGTTTTGATCATTATTCCTCAAGGAATGCCCCAAATTCATCAAAACCCAAAAGTTGGTAAATTAGGGTTTCTCAAGAAAAGTCAACCAAACTTTGACCAAGCATAACTTCTTCATACTTTATCAGAAATTTTCCATCCAAGGCTCATTTTTAAGAGGATTTAATTCCCTACAATTCATCTTCAGCCCACAAGTTCAAAATATGTACTCATCAAAAGATATGCATTTCTACATTATAGGTCCTTTTGAAAAGTCAACAAAAACACCTTTTGGGTCAAAGCTTAGTACATGAACATGGAAGACCCAATTGAGATGAAACCAAAAGGGTCGTTTAGGGGACATCCTAAGATTTCTAAAAAGTCCAAGAACACCTCTCTAGGGTTAAAATTGGAGGAGATATGCTCTTTCAAAGTTGACCATTTTTGTAAAATTGCCAAAAGTCAAATGTGCTCAAAAGTGCATTTTTTGTCAAATGGTCTTAGTATTTCATGATCGAATCTTGTTGGAACCATGGTCCACACCCCAAATCAGCCTCCACATATTATTTGCTTATTTATTTATTTTATTTTGATTTTTATTTATTAAAAGTTAGATTAAATCAAATAAATTGCAAAAAAAAAATATAAAAGATTAATTTTGATCTGATTTTTGTAGGAATCACAATCCAATTAGGCTGGCCAAATCATATCAAATCAGATCAAGGGATAATTGGAGAAAATTGGCATGATTAGGCCTATTTTGGAAATATATCATACAAGAGAAAGCTCAAATTAAATTTTCATGATTCACAAAGATTTAAATTGTTTTTGTTGACCTAATATGCTATAGTATATATACTGAACAAGAACAATACGCAGGAAGAAGGATTGCATGTCGTGAAAGCTGGAAACAATACTGAAAAAATTGACAAAAAGTGGTGAATCGTTTTCCAACCTAGAGGGAAATTCAAAGCATTTCAACACTCCCAATCGTTTCCTGGACCTTCACAGAAGCTAACACGATCAATTGCACGCATCCTCATGCCCAGAATCTCCCCCTAGACGTCACACGGTTTGCGTTCTTTTTCAGATTCTATTACTATGATCCTTGCATCATGAACATGTTTTAATGGTATATTTGTGTTTGTTGTCACATTTGCAACATGCTTGGATGATTTAATTGAAGTTTTGATGCATGTATGTGTATTTGCCATTGCTAGGGTTTACTTCATCGTTTTAGGGTTTTCAAATGCAGGAATAATTGGCCCTGATGAAGGACACCATTGTGATCGGAGGGTTAAATCCAATTGATCCATGGTCTTTGATTTTATTTATGTTGCTTAAATGTGATTTTTGAAGTGCACAGGTTATGGCTACAGACGTTTATCTGTAGGTAAAAGTCTTAGTCTAATACGACGGTCTCAACGAAGGACACAATGACTTGGCACCATAGTATTATACCATTTGAATGGCTGGCGCGCGTTTTCTCTTATTCAGTTATCCACTTGTTTTTCATATATTATTAATTGTTGTTATTATATTAACAATTCAAACAGGTGGTCCAGTGGCAAGGTCCCACGTCTGAAAGTGAAAGGACCTGGGTTCGATCCCAGGTCCCAACAATTTTATTTTTCTAACTTTGTTTCAGTAGTTCCCATGCATCTCCTTGCCAAGAGCCTTCCATGCACCCCACTGATCCATCCAATGGATCATTTCCTAGCCAGATCCAACGCCCATTAAGGGATGATGATGGTGCACCATCAGCAAAGATCAGCACTGAATCAAACGTGGAATGGGCTCAGCAGCTCTTTGGGCCTTACAATTCAACATTGCACCCCCCTGGGTTGCTTATACAGGCCCATCTCTTGTCTTTTTATTTTAATTCTTTTTATTAATTCTTTTAATTACTTTCTTTTTACAAAATAACAAAAAATCATTTTTTATTCATTAAAAAAAAATTATTTCCTTAATTAATTAGATTAATTATTTAGGGAAATTTAATCCTTTTTTTATAATTTAAATCAATTAGAAATTAAGGTTTAATTTGTACATAACCTAATTAATTTTTTCTCAAAAAAATAGCCTAAATATTTTCTCAATTAGATCTTTTAGGTTTTGCTAATTATTCTCGCACATAATTCGCCGCGCACATTTTTTAATTTCCTTTTTACTATTATTGTAACTGCTCCGAGTTTGTAATAGTAATTAGGGTTTTAATTCCACATCTTTATTTTCGGTCAAAATAATTATGTATCTGCAAAATCCCTCTAATAACTAGGACTTTAAACTTTCCGCACTTTTTAATTTCCGCAAACTATGAACTGCTTAGATCAATGTTAATAGGATTGTATGAAAAGACTAACTGAAAATTAATACAGTAGAAAAACCTAAATGTTGAAAGATAAATTAACTGAAAATTAAACTCGCAAATGCTCACTTCTAGGGTTTACTCCACTCCGGTTGCCTTCGGTAAGTAGTCATGAAGTATAGGGTTTGTTAGTGGTTCTCCTCTAGCCCCGAAAGATCTAAAATGACCCATTCGGATGTTGCCTCGGAAAAAGATCTTTAAGGCTTTAGGATGATTACTAACATTTCCTAACATTGCTTTTGTGATCGTATTTGTCCCTTCGAATGTCCCTAAAAAACTCCAACGACGATGCTACCTATTTCTCAATAGTGGGATAGCATTGTCTAAAAGGAAAACGAACAAACTTTTTTCGAGTAGGTAGATTAGTTCCTAGGTACTTGCTCAAACAAACAAAAACTTTTTCACACCAACACTTTCAAAATAGTTTTCAAAAACAACTTCGTAACACTCTTGAGGACAGAAACAAGGGTTAAAACGAAGTAATACAAAACTTTTCAAAGCAAGCACACACAAGCAGTTTTCAAAATGAGCAAGTACCTAAGAGCCCGTGGAGAACCACGGATAGAAAGGGTGCTAACACCTTCCCTTTCTATAATCTACCCCCCGTACTCATAAACATCTCGAAAAAGGTTTTTTCTGTTCTTTTTGCTTTTCCTGGTTGGATAAAATAAAAGTCGATGGCGACTCTTGCTTACCGCGACATTTGCAAACAAAAAACACAAACCAATATTAATAGTCGGTTCTGCCACCGTATGACAATTGTTTCTGAACCTCAATGTACTTTCCTCATCCAACCCATTACTTCAAACCCTGGTGAGCGTTATATCGTCGGCTTCGTTTATTTTCTCAAGACTCATGAGGGTGTGCTATATCAGCATAACCTTATGAGTGGATCGGAAATTTTTTTGATATTCCAAGTATTTAATAAACTCCCAATCAAAATTCTCTAGACCCGCATTTTCTCACGCTATTTGATTGGATGATAATTGAATAGGGGCAACTGTCATACCCCAAATTTGTCCTACCTCAGCGATCTTTTTTTAGAATTATTTAATTAAAGATGGTACAACAATATCTGATGGATTATCTTTATTCAAGATAAGGGGGGTGGGGGGGAGGGTGTTGTACCCCAAAATTTTCCCTCTCATTTATCAATAATTTGCTCACAAGATCTCCCTTGACCCAAGACTGCACTAGGGTTTGATCAAGTCAAGACACCTCTTTAGACACTGATGACCAAAATTAGGGTTTGAGTTTGCACAAGGATATTTGAGCTTCAAATGACCCATATGATTTTAATTGATCATAATGGACCCCCAAGATTACTCATGTCAAGTTTCAAGCCTTGGATCACATTTTTGCTCAGTCAATTAAGCAGTTGATCTAAAAATCAGTTGTATTGTAGAAAAAGTTAACTATGGCCAATTTACAGTCAAAATTCTTAAATTTTTATCCATATCAACATTTTAAACTTATATGTATCATTTGATCAAGTTTGGACCACAACTCCTCAAGAAATTTGATCAAATCTCCAAAAGGGCAAAATGGTCAAAATTAAGGTTTTGACTGAGAAGGGGCAATTTCTGATTTTTGACCTAGCAAATGGTCAATGAATTTAAGTCATGATCTCAAGAGTCCAATTGCATCATTTTGAACTAATGACATGGTTCAAAACATTGCAAGTCCATTGGATTGACAAATGAATTTTGTAGTCAACTGATCAAAAGTCAATTGTATACTGTAAAGTCAAACTTTGACTTTTTGGTCAAATTCAAGTGCCAAAGATCATAATTCATCAAAACATGTCAAAATATTAAACTTATTAATCAAGAAGTCAAAAAGTCAAGATTTCATTTTGAAAAGTCAAAATTTCTAAACTTAGAAATTTTTCTAAGTGTTGGAAATTTCATGTTTTTTCATAACTTTGAGCAAACTTTTAACCATGATGCAAGATGATTCAAGAAAAACTTCCAACATGAAAGTTGTATATATCCATGAAATCTACAACTTTTCTTTACACAACTCCTTCCAAAAATTCTTGGATCTCAAGTTATGATTTTATGAACACAGGGTCATGAAACTAAACACTTAGTGAAATTTTGCTCTAATTTAGCCAGGATTTTGACCTAACTTCATGACACTTTTTCACATAGTTACAAGGGGAATCTTCAAAAGAAATTCAAAGAGGGGTTGTAGAGAATGTTACAAGATTTCCAAAATGTCTAAGAACTCCTTGAGATCATTCTTGAGTAGGGAGAATCGAAGAGATGAAGTTAGGGTTTTGCCACTTAATTTACAAGCCATTTTGGGATGAACAAGAAGTCAATTTCAAACACATGCTGCACAATATTGTTTTGCAGGCCTCTAAATCTCAAGATCTATCCATAATCAGGAGATTGCACTTTCTTTTGATCCTTTATCCAAGTGTTCCAAGCATTGTCCAAGCCAATTTGCCATTTTAGGAAGAAAGCTACCATTCCATTCTTGAAAAGTTGCTTTAATCACAAAGTCAACTTGTCTTGAGCTTCTGACTTGTTCTTTCTGCACACACAACCCCTATAAACCAAAAGAAATGTGTCTAAGGTCTGAAGAAGCTCAGAACATGCTGGTACAATACTTGAGATTTGTCACTTCACTTTTCTTCAAAAGCAAGTTATAAAGCCATAACCCTATAACTCATAAACCTTGAGTGATTTTGTGCTCTAATCTTTTTCATACATATTAACAAGTCAATTGCAACATAACACACGAATGCTAGCACCCTGAAAAATCTCCCAGGCACCTTGCTGCACAGAACTGCCCAAACTTGACAGTTTTGAGCAAAAACTCACCATCTTCATTTCCACTCGTGCGTTTTGAAAACTAACCATCCAAACATCTTCCATACATCATATCAAAGTGATCCAGGCCCTCATTTCCTAACTGTATATCTTCCATCATCATCCACCATTTTCAAAACTGAAGCTTGCAACTTGACTTGAGTTGGGAATTTCAGCCATCCTTAAAGCAAGATAGGAGTTGGAACACATTCAAGGAGGTCCAGGCAAGCTACAGAAATCATCAGGCCACCCCAAAGGTTGCTTAAACTCCATACACGACTCCATCTGCAAGAGGTAAGTTTTCAAACTTCTATCTCTTCATACAGGTATCACTTGAGTTTGGTTTGTGAAGATAAAATGTAGATACCATTGCCACGGAGCTGTACATATCCATAGTTTACATTTATATGGCCTGAACTTAGAGAATTTTAGGGTTGAAGTTTTCTGAAATTTTTAGGTTTTTAATTAGGGCTAGAAAAATTCGCATTCATCTTTGACTATTAGCTTAAATTATTTACATGGTTGGATGCGTGGGAAGAAATGCCACAACTTTCATGTTTGAACTTTTCATTTTTGTTGAGAGATGAAGAAGATACAGGTCCTTTGTCTGGAGGTTGAAGATGAAGTGTAATCAGGGTGCATTTTGTGTTATGTATTTATCCTTTCACATAAGTTAACGGATGTACAGCCACCCCAGTGGTAAGGCAGCGCGCGTTATTAGTAGAGGTCATGGGTTCGAACCTCAACGGTGCCTTTTTGCATTTGTTTTACATTTTTTGTCATTTTTTTTTCTTTTTGCTTCAGTAAATAGGCGCTGGGCCTTTTGGGCTTAGTTTTTTTTTTTTGCTTACTAACCCCTTGCAGGTTTTTGACACCCCTGACCCATTTATTTTATTTTCCATTTTATTTTCTTAAATAAATTTTTTTTAATACTAAAAATCATAAAAATACAAAAAAAAATGATATATTTATATTTTGACTTAGTTTATTTTATTTTCCTCACAAAATTATTTTTATTAATTATACTTTATTTATTTTTTTAACTTATTATCTTGTAAATAAAATAAAGTTAGGTTATTAGTTATTTTCTTTCATACTAATTTAAATGCATTATTTTTTATATATAAAAAAAAGACTAAAAATATTTTATAATACTATAAATATTTTTAAGATGAAAATACCAAAATACTTTTTTTGAATTTATTTTCTTTGATTAATTAATAGAACTAGGTTTTTATTTAAAATATTTTCTTAATAAATTCATACTTAATTAACTATTTTCTTTATTTAATTAGGTTAAGACAAAATCTTCTTTCATGAAAACCAAACAAAATTCATTTTCTTTACATTTTTGCATCCTTGTACATTTATTCATTTTTATACTTTGTATTTATTTAATCCTTTGTATATTCATACAAATTTAATATGGTTGTAATAGACTAATTAGGTTTAAATTCTTGCAATCCCCATTTACAAATTGTACACCCCCCTCCCCACAAATATTGTAATAGCGTAGTAACTTTAAATTTCGCAATTTATCGCCTTTATATAACATGCTAGTAATTAGGGTTTGTATGGAAAGACTAAAACCAATATCTAGAAAACCCTAATTCAAGACAAAAACAAGCATGAAAACAATACACTTGCACACAAGCACCCCTAGGGTTATTCCACTTGGTTGCCTTATACAAAATGGTCATATTACGCATGTAAGGTATCTTAGCAAAAACAAGCAAATACAAGATCATAATCCCTCGATGACGCTATCTAAGTTGCCTTACAAATGATCTTAGTCTCTCAAAAAGAATGATAAGATACCTTGCAACATTGCTAATCATGGTTATACGATGACCCACGCCCGTCCCATTTACATCCAAAGATAGGGTTGCTTACCAAATCAATGGTAAGATAACAATGTCAAAGGAAAAGAAAATGAACAAGAAACACATTTGAGTAGGTAGATTGCTCCTAATTACTTACTTCATTTCAAAACAAACATCTTTGCTATTTTAAAAACAAACACCTACACTTTCAAAACATCTTACAAAACTTGAAAACATTTTCAAAAGATCAACATCTTTGTATACATTCTTACGAACAAGAATCATTACAAAGATTGCCTAAACAATGACCTCTTTTACAAAATACTTTCAAAAAAACCACATCAAGCACAATTTCAAACAAAAAGCAAGTGATCTAGCAAGTAACTAAGAGCCCATGGAAAACCATGGATGAAGAGGGTGCTAATACCTTCCCTTTTCATAATCTACCTCCCGAACTCAAGAAATAATCTCAAAGGTCTTTCCTGTGCTTTTTCACCTTTCCTTTTGGATAAAAGAAAAGTCGGTGGAGACTCTTGCTAACCGAAACATTTGCGATCAAACGCAAAACCTTCAAGTTAGTTCTCCCACCGTACCATAGGGTGTATTTTAAATCAAGAAGATTTAGTTATTATTTAAAAAGGAGGGTTGAAAATTAAATCCGAGAGTATGCAAAAGAAAGGGGAAGAATTAATGTTAGGCCCAATTGAATTAAAGAAGAAGTTCTAACTGCAAATGAAGAAGTGCTAGGCTGTATGGATCAAGCTCTGACCCATCAGAACTTCTGAAACAAATACCAGAAGTTCTTCTTTACAGAAAAGAACGCAAAAAACTGTGCAGATCAGAGGCAGAATCATGCACAAGCTAGTACTGGTACAGAATTGGAATATCAGATCTTCTAGCAGATTCAAATTGTAAGCAATGGCAGAATCAGATTGTAAACAAAGAGGGATCTTCTGTAAGCCAAGCCATATTTTCTATAAGAAGATTGGATCTTCTGGAAATAACATAGAGTCAGAGATTGCCAAAACTTCTGAGCATATACAGAGCTAATAATCCAAATCCAACCTTCATCCAAGTTCATGCAGAAATCCTACTTTGCAAGTCCAGAGTTTCTGAAATGTATGCAGAGTTACAACAAAATCAAATCAAATCTTTTTGCAACGTTCCAGAATCTTCCACAACCCAAGCTCAGAGTTTCAGAGGCTAAGCAACCCAAGCCCAAATCTGTTGGACGTGCACTGTATCAATTTCAATTAAATCTTCCATAGAAAATAAATTACAATCAAATCTTTTTAATTCTATCCTTAATCTTTTCTCTAGCAATAGTCCAAGCCCAAAAATTGAACATTATAAATAGAGGAACAAATTAGCAAATGAAAAGGAAAGGAGAAGAGAAAGGAGGAAAGAATACGAGGAGAGAGACGAATTTGTAGAGAAAAGCAATACGGTAACGCTTGAAGAAAGAGTAAGGAGAGTAGAATTTTTGGAAACCCAAGAAGAAGAACACGCAAAAGAGTAACTGAGGTTCCAATATATGGAACCCTAGTTTCAATCGTTGTCGCTCCACCTTCTGTCGCTGCTGTCACCAGAATCCGCAGAAGGAGAAGGAAAGGATAGCAAACAAGCACCAGAATCAGAGGCGAAAGCGCCAAAGGGGCAACAAATTTTAGTTTGTTTCTTTACTGTTTTTATGCTAGGATCGTGGTGAATATGGGTAGAACATTGATCTTACTGTAGCACAACAGAAAAAAAATTAGTAAGGGTAAAATTCGTATTTAATGTTCTAATGCAAGTGCACATGCGTGTGTTGTTTTGTTATGTTCAGATAAGCCTCCCCCTTTGTTAGAACTTCCCTTTAAGAATATCCCTTTTCTAGAATTTGCGCTAGGGATTAACAACCAGAAGATACACCCTCCTGTTTTGATTAAAATATTTTTTTATTTCTATTTTTAAAATTATTATTATTTATAATTATTTTAATTATTAATTTTTATTGTGAATATTAGCATTATTTATTATATCACTTAAATTATTTTTACATAAAAAATTGCATATTGTTTTCTTATATTATTTGTATTAAATATTTTATATATCATGCATTAATAAGATTTTTTTGCAATTAATATCTACAAAATACACTCAACAAATCTCAAACTTTTTTTTCGCAATCAACTAATCTAAACAACTATTTTTGCAAAAGGGTTTCAAGCAGATTTTGACTTACTGCGCATTTAGCCAAAATCTCCGTAATCACTACTCCCGGTCAAATGCGAGGCGATTCAAAATACATTTTCAACCCCTAAAAAATACTAACCCCATACGAACTACGAATTGGGACTTTGCTTCCTCATAGGAGGATACGTAGGCATACGATAAAAAATCGTAGCGAGTTCCCCTATAAAAAATTTAAACTCTTTTCCCCTAATAAAATTTAAATCCTGTTTCCCCAACTCAAACCTAAAACCTAGTCTCCTTGTGAACAAGGTAGATGAAAGGTGCCTAACACATTCCTTTCGTCTAAAGAAGTATGAAACCTAGAATCTTTGTCCGTGAATTAGGGTTTCTGTTAGATTCCCTTTCCTAGGATAAAAACTAATAGTGGCGACTCTGATTAAAAATCCAGTTGCTACAACTTGGACTTAGGTCCATTCATTTTTAAAAATATTTTTCTTAATCAAAATCTTAATTCATTTTATCATACTTTGACATCTTTTAAAAGACTAAAAGTCATCAATCTCATTCAAACTTTTTTTGTGCCTTAGTGCACTTTTTCTTTTAACATTTTCAAAAAGTTTAAGATATTAGTTTTTTTTTTAGTGTTTGAAAATCTCATCACTTTAACAAACATGGTAATATTGAAGTAACTTTCCACTTATATGTTGAGACTTTCACTATTGACATGGTCCAGGCTATAAGTTCACCATATTAAAGATAAAGTGAGTTCTCTTTTTACCATAATTCTCATAGTTTATTGGTTTTCTACTCAGATAAGACATATTGTATTTTATATTAAAACCAATCATATCAAACCAATTTTGGTCTTTTTAACCCAAACTACATGAGTTTTAATTTCAGCATTGCACATCATTGGTATGTAGGCCTAGAGCTCATTGGAAGCTTTGTCAAATAATTTTTTTTGTAAAAACCACTTATTTTATCATCTATACAATCTCATTTTTGTAAATATTTATTTTTAGACAAATACACAGATTTTCAAAGAGGTTCATGCGGAGTATCGTAGATGTTTAGGGTGATAATATCTTCCCTTTGCATAACTAACCCTCTTACCCTTATCTCTATTCTTTTGTGGGTTTTATTCGATCTTTTCCATTTCCCTTTGAAAATAATAAAGTGCGGTGGCGATATTCACTTTGTGAGTTAAGTCAATCAATAGCTTAATATCAACTTTTCACCGTTACACTAGGGTCTATAGTGGTTTCAGGTCGAAGGATGGTATACACCACTTTGCATAAATATCTATATAGTATTCTCATAGCGGGTCAATCCAATATAAATATTACCCCTTATATTCATACCTATGTGAAGACTTAATAACTCTTTATCCATGATCCATGAGATATGATCACCAGTCTATCCATATAATAGTCTCAATGCTTTAATGTTATCCCACTTCACAATAAAGCTCAAATACGAATATTTTAAGAATAGTTTCCTTAAGTTTAATGAGATATCATGATTAAGTCACACTTAAAATTTCATTAAATGAATTAGCTATTCTAGGGACTTTATTATTTTGGAAAAACAAACATAATAAAAAAAATTCCTTTTATTAATTATAAATAATTCGATAAAAGTAACAAAAGTACTAGCCTCTAGGGCTTACACTAACATGAGACACGTCGGGGGATCTGGGATTTATTGATGCACGTTGAACTACAGTTTCACACAGTCACTATGGTGCATCTCCATAGTAGTGAACAGATGACCGGTGTGCATGCAGTCCATACAACTGCATCCTCTTCTCTGATTTCATGATGATGTTATAGACTTAGATATGGTTGCAAAATAAAGTGTAGAGGAAAAATAAGTTAGATTATAAAATGGGTAATTTAAAAATAAATTATTATGAAATAATTAATTTAGTGGCAATACATTGTCTGGTGTTTGGTGATCCAAGAGATTGTGATACTGAATGATGCAATGTCTAGAACATCTGTTGTAAGTCATACCACGAGCCGACCACCTAAACGAAAAAAGTTAAAATCAATTATTTAGAAATAATAATGAATAAAGTAAGTAAATGAAAGTAATGTTATTAAATTACTTTTGTGCGCATGGGAGTTGTTGTTATTGCTGATGGGTGCTAGGGACGACATTCTAGACCAACCACATGCTTGGAGCAAAACAACAACTATAAAATGGAGATGCGTCTTTCTTTGCATTTTTACACAAAGAGCTTTAGAGATAAGACAAACAAGTTGAACCCCAACTATATGTTCATATTTTATCTATGTTTCTTAATAAGGGTAAAATACATAACATGCATACTAGAACCACTACCTTCGAGAAATAATAATGAATCAATTAACAACATAATATAAAACCTAGTTTTAATTAATTTCCTTTCTTCGGTTGAATTTTCATCTAATGTTAAACCTCCGTAATAACTTTTAAGGCGTGAAAGTAAGATACATTGGTCTCTTGGGTTATTATCTAACAAGTCGACACCTAAAAGTTCCTCGTATATTGAATTTGTGAAGTTGGTTTTTTCATTGACCGCTTTACCTTCAACGGATAGCCTTAGTAACATGTATAAATCCTCTAGTGTTATGGTACATTCACCAATTAGAAAGAATAAAGTGTGTGTTTCGGATCTCCATTTTTCTTGTAAAGTGAGTATAAATTTAGCATCTACGGTGTAAGACATGATTTTGCTAACATGTCCAAAACCGGCGAGCTCTAAATAAGGTTGAATCAACACGTCGGGGGAGACATATTCATAGACACGAGTATGAAGCCTAGATGGATCCTACAAAGAAAAAGAAAAATAAGTTTTTTTTTATAAATATAATGTGTTAGAACAAATATAATTGTAATCGTAGCAAAATAAACACTTACATAAGTCTCAATGTTAGCGATGATTTCTTTGTGCATTTCACCAATGTACGATGTAAGTATAAAGTGCACCTAAGAGGGGGTGAATTAGGTACTTTAATTTTTTTTTTGATTTTTAGGGTATAATGTTTCTCTATTTTCCAGTTTATGGTTAGGTGATGAAAGCAGTAAATTGCCAAAAGTAAAAAACACCAAAAATTATATTAGTTCCCCTCACACTTTGAGAGTACGTCTAGTCCTCTTACACGTGTAAGAGATTTCAATATAGTTAGAACTTTGTACAAACCCAATCCTAAATTTTCTACACAAGCTTCTAACTCAATCACTAAGGGATGCCACCTTGTGATTTTACAACACATAAAAAGAAAACCACTTTCTGTTTCTAAACTTATTGTTTCCAAGAATCCTGGACAACAAGTTAAAGACACAAATATTTGAGTTTACTTATGTTTGATAATGATAAGTTTTTGTGCAATAGGATAGAATAAATTCTAACAGTAGAATTTCTTTCCTTTCAAAATATGGTAGATCACAATATATAACTTTGAGTTCTCAAGAACTATCACTCTATTTGAATATGAAAATAACACACAGTTCTTGAAAATTGAAAATTGATAGATGTAGTGAAATACCCAGAAAAGAAATTTCGAAAGAGGTGAATTTTAATCAGAGAAAATACTTTCTATTTATATGATAACATACACCTTTTTGAATCAAGACATAGCTCTTGAAAAAAATATGATAAGGTGTAATTTAATTGGAAAATAAGCATAGAAAGGTGCCATGAAAAGTTGCAGTATGAAATAGTATTTTTCTAAAAATTGAGAGGGATGAGAAATCAATTAATCCTTTGTAATGTTTGAAAGTTATGAATTTAAAACATGTGATAATCGATTGTGCATCACATGCAATCAATTGTCATACTTAAAGATTTTAGAAAATTATTTGATGTCAATCGATTGATGATACCTTGCAATTGATTGTCTTGCTTGGAAAGTGATTTTTTCAATTTAAAGATTTGAAAATATTTCTAAGTACAAAATTAAAAGTCATGAGTTTTTATATGATGTCATGAATTCATTTAGATGGATTGAGCACTTAAGGTTATTATAAATACGAAAGACCATATTTACCATCATATTCAATCATCCATCATTTAAGCCATTTAAGTATCATCTTCTATTCTTTTAGCATTGATCATTGTCTTCACATTACGGATTGTCTTTATTAAAATCATCTTCATTGGAGGTTTGACTTCACATTTTTCCTATGTTTGATGATGGCAAAACAATTCAGGATGATAGTTGTGCTTGCTTGATTAAAGATAAAGAAACTCCCCCTGTGTTAAATATCTCCCCTTGATGTATGAATCTTGCTAAGATTAAATTTTTATGGAGAGGAGTTATTATATACCTAGGAAAGCGGTAAGATAACAAACAACACAAGTATACACCTTTCTCCCCCTTTTGACATGGCCAAAAATAAGGGAAGGATGGGTAAAGAGACAATATACAAAAGATAATATTTTAATGATAAGAGATGTTCATGATGATTTAAAGGTTAAAACAACACATGGAAGTAAATTAAAACACAATACGAAACAACACATAATAAAGTCTTGAGTACATAATGAAAACAATAAAAACATACAACAAAATCACAATAAAAGAGAAAAGATAAACTAAACTAGTCTCGGTTCATATTGTTTTTGGGGACATCAGAACAACACTTTTTTATACAACATATAAAAATTGTTGTCAAAAAAGTATTTCTGACAATATTTTACGCACCGTGCTAACAATATTTTTACAACAACTTCTAAATGTCCCCTAAACTCTTTTTGGGAACGATTTTAAATGTCCCCTTAGACACTTGTGGGGACATTTTTAAATTGTTGCACTATTTCTCAAAAAGCCTACATTTGTTAAATGTTGCATAAGAATTTCATATTATCCTTTTAAATAAATATTTTTTATACAAATATTTTAACTAAAATTTTAAAGAATTACCAATAAAATATATTATTAATGAAAATTTTGATAGCAATTCTCCTCAAAATATACACAAATTTATTTAGTATTTATTTATTTATAAAAAAATAGTACATTTAATTTAAAATATGACAATAATAATTTCATAATTTAAGTGTTGCATAAGAATTTATATAGTTAATATAATATAAATATCACCTTACAAAACAGACATCTAAATAATAATAATAATAATAATAATAATAATAATAATAATAATAATAATAATAATAATAATAATAATAATAATAATAATAATAATAATAATAATAAAATGATAATAATAATAATAATAATGATGATGATGATAATAATAATAATATAGATGATAATAATAATAATAATAATAATAATAATAATAATAATAATAATAATATAAATAATAATAATATAAATAATAATAATATAAATAATAATAATAATATTATTATAAATAATAATAATAATAATAAGAGTAATAATAATAATAATATGAAAGCTCTGGCGATGGCGAGACGAGGGAGGTCGAAAAAAGTGGTTCCACCGTCATCCCCCACCGTTTGCGTTGTAGATGCTCCGGTAGTTGGCTCACCGGTGTCTTTGGCTACTCAAGTACCATCATCAACGGGAAGCACAAGTCTGAATACCCCTTCTGTTCTAGCTGCAAAAGAGGAAGAAGGTGTGAAATCTGTAAACCAGGAATTGCCTCGGAAGCTATGGGTTGATGTTCTGAATGAAAATCGAAACCCAGCTAATGGTAGGGCTTTGGCGTTTATTGCTCCGTCAATAATCAATGGTGTGGCAGAAGCTGAAATTACTGAAGAGGATATCATGCCAGAAGTTAGGTTTTGGGAATCAGCTCTGATTATGTATGTTCTAGGCGGTGAACTCAGTATGAACATGGTTAAACAGTTTATGACGAAGCATTGGAATTTTTTTCAACTTCCTGCCATCTATTAAAATGAGGAAAGCTTTTTTCTGCTGAAATTTAGCACTATGTCAGATAGAGATGCAGTGTTAATGAAAGGGCCTTATTCGGTGCGTAATTGCCCTATGATTCTGCGTGAATGGAGACAAGATTTTAACCTCAAGAATGATCTTCTGCGAACTCTCCCTATCTGGGTGAAACTCCCACAATTGCCTCTTGTCTTTTGGGGAGTTTCTAGTCTGAACAAAATTGGAAGCATCCTTGGAACCCCTATTGTGACTGATGAATGTACGGCGAATAAACATAGGGTGTCTTATGCTCGTATTTTGGTAGAAATTGACATTACTAAGGAACTTCCAAGTGAGATTGTGATTAGGAATAGTCATGGGGAGAAACTGTTGCAGCTAGTTGAATATGAATGGAAACCTCTGTTCTGCAGGAAGTGTCTAAAATTAGGGCATAATTGTGAGAACCAGAAATTAAAAGACAAGATTTGGGTCCCTTAAGCTTCTTCTGTTGATCTAAAAGATATAACCCCAGATGTTCAGAATTTGGATCCATCTTCAGCTGTGCAATTGCCTACTAGTACTGTGCAGCCTGTTAAGTCTCATGATAATAGGACAGTACAGATTCAACATCAGACTATTGAAGGGGAAGAAAAGTGGACTCAGGTTCCAGGCAGTGGGAAAGATAAAGGTAAAGTTGTTCAGATTGATCCCCAAGCAGGCATGCTCTTATTTGGTAATGAATTTGATGCTCTAAGAATTTTGAATGATCTCCTAGAGCTTCAAAATACTGGTCCATGTTAATGTCTTGGAATATAAGGGGCTGAATAAATCTGCAAAGATTAAGGAGGCTAGCTCCCGTCTCCATTCCCTTAATGCAGATATTAATATCCTGATTGAAACTAGAGTCAAGAACTCCAAAGCTAGCTCTGTTAGGCAGAAGTTAAATGTTGGTAACAATTTTTTATATAACTATCAAAGTCATGCAAATGGTAGAATCTGGATTAATTGGAGTAGTAACAAAATTGATGTCAGGAAGGTTGCTTGCAGTAGCCAGATGATTCATTGTGGGGTTTATGATTTTAATGGAAGTTTCAGATTCTGGTTAACAGCTATTTATAGCCATAATAGCCTGGAGCAGAGGAAAAAATTATGGATTGAACTAGATAGCCTGCATACTGTTGGAGCTTGGTGCCTTGTTGGGGATTTTAATAACGTGCGTAGTGCTCATGACAGGATAGGGGATAAAATGGTCGTGGAAGCTGAATGTAAAGACTTACAGGATTTTATGGATAAGAATGGACTTTATGAAATGGATAGTAAAGGGGATCATTTCACTTGGTCTAATAGGCACTCTGTTGACATGATTTACTCCAGGATTGACAGACTTTTGGGAAATGTTACCTGGTTTCAGTCTCACTTGTCTCATTCTTTTCATATTCTGTCTCTTTTAATCTCTGATCATGCTCTGCTCTTTGTTTCTAATCAGGTAGTCAGTAGAAACAAGATCCATAGATTTAAATTCTTGAATTGTATTACTGCATTAGATGGCTTCCTTGATGCAGTTCAAACCAATTGGAGTGCTCATCTGGATGGTAGACCAATGTTTATTCTATGGAATAAGTTGAAGAGGTTACAACCTGTATTAGTCAAACTTCAGTTGCCTCTGCTCCAAGCTAGGAAACATATTGCTCTGGCTAGGAACAAGTTAGATATGGCTCAGACTAGTCTGTAGAATGATAAAATGAATACTGAGAAGATGAATGAGGTTAAGAAGTTATCTGCAAAACTATTGGCTTGGAATGATACAGAGATTGCCATCTTGAAGCAAAGAGCTAAAGTCAATTGGCTGAAATTTCGTGATGAAAACTCTTCTTTCTTTCATTCTTTTGTGAAATCGAAACAGGAATCTACGAATATGTCTTGTCTAATTAGTGAGGATGGGTCTGTTTTGTCGTCCCATGCTGAGATTGAGCAAGAAATTCTGCCTTTTATGGTGACCTGATGGGTAGCAAGGAGGAAGAAATTATTGGGATTGATTTGGCTACAATGAGAAGGGGTACACAGCTTAATAATTCTCAAAGAGAATTCCTTGAATCTGTCATCAGTGATACAGAAATCTATGAATCCCTCAAAGATATCAGTGATGTGTCAGCCCCTGGTTTAGATGGATTTAATTTTGTTTTCTTCAAAGCTACTTGGGACATTATCAAGTATGATCTGCTTGCTGCAGTTCACGAGTTCTTTAACAGGAATTACTTATACAAAGCGTTCAACTGTTCCAGTATTACTCTGCTGCCTAAGACAAAATCTGCTAGGAGAATTTCTGAATTCAGGCCTATATCTGTCTGCACTACTTTCTATAAAATCATTTCAAAATTTTTGACAAACAGATTAGGGAGAGTTATTGGAAGTATCATCAGTCCAAATCAAGCAGCATTTATCCCTGGGCAGCAAATTCATAATCAGATTCTCCTTGCGTATGAGCTCATTAAAGGCTATTCGAGAAAATATACTACTCTGCGGTGTATGATACAGATTGATATGCAAAAGGAATACGATATGGTTGACTGGAGGGCCCTGGATAATATTCTTCAGGAGATTTGTATTCCCAATAAATTCAAAAAATGGATCATGCTTACTGTTACCACTGTATCGTATTGTTTCAATGTTAATGGATCTATGTCTACTTTGTTGCAGGCTCAAAGGGGAATAAGGCAAGGGGACCCCATTTCCCCTTACCTTTTTGTTATTACCATGGAATACATGCATAGATACCTCCACCAGATGCAAATGAACCCCAATTTTAATCATCATCCTAAGTGTGAAAAACTCCAGATTACAAATCTTGCCTTTGCTGATGATTTGCTTCTTTTCTCTAGAGGTGATATTGGATCCTCATCTTTGATGATGCAAGCTTTCAACCAGTTTTCTCCTTCTACAGGTATGAAAGTTAATTCTCTTAAAAGCAAAATATACTTTGGAGCTGTGGATTTGGATACTAAACAACAAGTGCTACATTTGACTAAATTCCTTGAAGGGAGCCTCCCAGTCAGATATTTGGGGGTGCCTCTCTCTTCTAAGAAGTTGGCTGCAAAATATTACCTGCCCCTTATTGATACGATTGTCAGTAGGATTAGGCATTGGTCTTCCCAATTATTGAGTGCAGCTGGTAGACTTCAACTCCTCAAATCTGTTATTTTTGCTATGAATAATTTTTGGTTCACTTGTTTCCCTATGCCTAAAGTGGTGCTGCAAGAGATCAATACTATATGCAGATCGTTCTTCTGGGCTGGTACAAATAGGATGAGTAGGAAGAGTCCTGTGGCCTGGAAACAAGTTTGTAGCCCCGAGAAAAATGGTGGTCTTGGTTTAATTAACTTGTTTATCTGGAATGAAGTAGCTATGCTTAAATTGCTGTGGAATCTCTGTGCTAAAAAAGATAATTTGTGGGTTAGGTGGATACACTCCTATTATATGAAGAATGATGATATCATGGAATGTAAGATTAAAGATAATGGCACTTGGATAATGAAACGGGTTATGGGGACAAGAGAATATATTCAAGTTATTCAGTCCCTTTGGGAGGCCATGTTATGTGCTGGTAAATTTTTTATGAAATATGTGTATTCCCAGTTGAGAAGTAATGAGTCGGTGGTCAGTTGGAAGTCTCTCATCTGCAAAAACTCGGCTAGGCCTAGAGCTGTTATCACATTATGGTTGGCCTGTCATCACAAGTTAGCTACAAAGGAGAGGCTTGTTAGGTTTGGTTTTATTACAGATTCGAAGTGCTGCTTTTGTTCTAGTATTGAAGATATCAATCATATTTTGTTTGAGTGTATTGGGTTGAGACAATTTTGGATTGACGTGCTTAATTGGATTAATGTTAGTCATACCCCGAAGACTTGGAATGAGGAATTTCCATGGATTATTGAGAAATGTAAGGGCAAAGGTTGGAGGTGCACTTTGTTTAAGCTTGCTATTACGGAGACGGTTTATGGAATTTGGTTATATCGAAATAAAGTTTGCTTTGGGGAGAAAGTATAATACTTGCAAGCCTTAAGACACATTATGGATAACATCATCTTTAGGGGATGGTATAGTAGTATTCCCATTAAATATATTGTTTCCCTTATGATGTAATAGATTAACATTTGTTTTCTCTTATCATGTGGGTTTGATCGTTTTGAGATCACCTTGTATTTTTGTTTTATTATAATCAAAGTTTGACGTATTCAAAAAAAAATAGTAATAATAATAGTAATATAAATAATAATAATAATAATAGTAATAATAATATAAATAATAATAATAATAATCATAATAATAATAATATTAATAATAATAATATTAATAATAATAATAATAATAATAAAATGATAATTATAATAATAATAATAATAATAAAATAGTAATAATAATAATAATAAAAATAATAATAGTAATAATAATAATAGTAATAATAATAGTAATAATAATAATAATAACAATAATAATAATAATAATAATAATAATAATAATAATAAAAATAATAATAATAATAATAATAATAATAATAATAATAGTAATAATAACAATAATAATAATCACAATAACAATAATAATAATAATAATAATAATAATAATAATAATAATAATAATAATAATAATAATAATAATAATAATAATAATAATAATAATAATAATAATAATAATAATAATAATAAGGATAATAATAATAATAATAATAGTAATAATAATAATAATAATAATAATAATAATAATAGTAATTATAATAAGAGTAATAATAATAATAGTAATAATAATAGTAAAAATAATAATAGTAATAATAATAAGAGTAATAATAATAATAATAATAATAATAATAGTAATAATAATAATAGTAAAAATAGTAATAGTAATAATAGTAATAGTAATAATAATATGACTAAAATAATATTAGTTATAATAATAATAGTAAAAATAGTAATAGTAATAATATTAGTAATAAGATAAATAATAATAGTAGAAATAATAATAGTAATAATAGTAATAGAAATAATATAAATAATAATATAAATAATAATTATATTAATAGTAATAATAATAGTAATAATATAAATAATAATATTAATAATAATAATAATAATAATAATAGTAATAATAGTAATAATATAAGTAATAATATAAATAATAATAATTATAATGATAATAATAATAATAGTCATAAATAATAATAATATAAATAATAAAATTAATAATAATAATAATAGTAATAATAATAATAGTAATATTATAAATTATAATAATAATAATAATAATAATAATAATAATAATAATAATAATAATAATGTAAATAATAATAATAATAATACTAGAAATAATAATAATAATAATAATAATAGTAATAATAATAATAATAATTATTATTATTATTATTATTATTATTATTATTATTATTATAATCATAATAATAATTATTATTATTATTATTAGGGATGCCCTGTCAGAAATTTGAGCAAATCCTTGATGTACTCTAAGCAACATATAGCCAAAGCTAGGGATGCCCTGGATACAGCCCAGAATGATATGGCCATGGATAGAATGAATAAGCAGCTTATTCTTGAGACCCATAAATGCACTACAAAATTGATTAAGTGGAATGAAATTGATGAAGACATCTTGAGATAAAGATCTAAGCTGGAGTGGCTTAAGTCGAGAGATGGAAACAACTCCTTTTTCCATGCTTCAGTTAAAGCCAGGAATAATGCTAATACCCTGATGGCCTTATGTAAAGAGGATGGCACTTGCACTAATACGTTTGAGGAGATTGAGGAGGAAATTTTGTAGTACTACGACAATCTCATGGGGAATAAGGTGGTCAACATGAAGCATATTGACATAGGTGCAATGCGGAAGGGTCCCCAAATTAGTAGGGAGTAAAGAGGTAATCTAGTTAGACCTGTTAGTGAGGATGAAATCTTCAATGCTTTAAAAGGCATTAATGATTTTAAGGCTCCAGGTTTGGATGGATATGGGGCCTGGTTCATTAAATTCAGCTGGGACATTATCAAGGGTGATATGATAGCTGTTGTGTAGGAATTCTTTGAGCAGGGCAGATTATTCAAAGCCTTCAACTGTATGATAGTCTCCCTTATCCCCAAACATGATACAACTAAGCATATCAAGGATTTTAGGCCTATTTATATTTGCTTAACTTTATACAAGATCGTCTCTAGAATTTTGTCTGCTAGGCTCAATACTGTGACGGGTAACATCATTAGTTCCACCCAAGCTGCCTTCATTCCTGGTCGTAATATTTATCACCATATTATTCTGACTTATCAACTAATAAAAGGGTTACACTAGGAAGGGGGGTACTCCCAGGTGTTTGGCTAAAATTGATCTTCAAAAAGCTTACGATATGGTCGATTGGAATCGTTAGAATGCATCTTGCAGGAAGTTGGAATGCCTACCAAGCTCGTGAAGTGGATTATGACTACTGTCTCTTCAGTATCCTACATATTTAATATTAATGGTTAGCTTTCTAAAGCCCTGGAAGCCAAGAGAGGAATTAGATAGGGAGATCCAGTTTCTCCCTTTCTATTTGTCTTAGTGATGGAATATCTACACAGGTGCTTACATCAAATGCAGGAAAATCCAAATTTTAATCACCATGCGCAATGCGAAAAATTAGAGATTACTCATTTAGCATTTGCAGACGACATCTTGTCGTTCTATAGAGGGGATGTTAAATCTATAAATCTTATGATGGAAGTGTTTCATGTGTTCACTGCCTCAACAGGTATGAGTACAAATCCTAACAAGTGCAACATTTATTTTGGTGGAGTTGAGACAACAATAAAGGATCAAATTCTAAAGTTGACAAAATTTAATGAAGGTTCCCTTCTGTTTAGATATCTTGGAGTTCCCCTGACTTGTAAGCGACTGTCTATCAACCATTATATGATTTTGGTGGACAAAGTTATTAGATGGATGAAGCACTATAGTACTTTCCTTTTGAGCTATGTAGGGAGGTTACAATTGATAAACAGCATCTCCTTTGCTATGACGAATTACTGGCTGATTTGCTTTCCATTTCCGAAAATAAAGAAAATTTAGGCAATTTGCAGATCTTTTTATGGACAGGTAAGGATCTTATTAGTAGGAAAAGTCCAATTTCGTGGCAGAAAGTGTGCAGTCCCAAAAGTTGTGGTGGATTGGGAGTTATTGACCTTTCCATTTGGAATAAAGTGGCACTGTTAAAACTACTTTGGAATATCAATAATAAGTCAGATAGTTTATGGGTTAAATGGGTGCATACCTACTACCTCAAGAAACAAGATATTAAGGAAGTGAAGGTCAAATCCAATAGTACTTGGCTTATGTCTCAGATTTTGCAGCACAGGGAATTTGTTAGCGGTATCCAGGGGTTATGGGACCTAATGTCACAGAATAGAAAATTCCAACTAAAAAGAGTATACCTTAGCCTGAGAAAGGATGATCAACGGGTTGAATGGAAGGATCTTATGCTCAATAACATTGCTAGACCGAGAGCCATGTTTACTCTTTGGCTCGCTTGTCATAGGAGGCTAGCCGCGAAAGATAGATTGAAAAAATTTGGGCTGCTTGTTGATGATAATTGCATCTTTTTTTAGGAAAAAGAATCTATTGACCACTTATTGTTCGCCTGTAAACGGACTCAATCTGTTTGGAGTTTTGTGTTAAAGTGGATGTAGGTGGTGCATCTGCCAACTAATTGGAATGCTGAAATTAAGAGTATTGTGTCCAAGAGCAAAGGGAAGGGATGACGCACTTCTTTGTTCAAGCTAGCTATCACTAAAACTATTTGCGGGATTTGGATGTATATGAACAATTTGTGTTTTGGCATGAAGGATGATAGTGTTCATGTAGCTCGCAATGTTATAGATAAAATTGTCTATAGGGCTTGGTTTAGTAAGAGACTTAGGTCACACATAGTGCACTTGATATTGAACTAGTCGGTTTTGTCGTTTCTTAGGCTGGATCCTAGCGATCGCCTTGTATTACTGGTTTTTTGAATTAATCAAAGTTGAATTATTAAAAAAAAATAAAAAATAAAAAAAATAAAAAAATAGAAAAAATAAAAAATAAAAAATAAAAAAATAAAAATAAAAAAATAATAATAAAAATAAAATAATAATAATAATAATAATAATAATAATAATAGTAATAATAATAATAGTAATAATAATAATAATAATAATAATAATAATAATAATAATAATAATAATAATAATAATAATAATAATAATAATAGTAATAGTAATAGTAATAATAGTAATAATAGTAATAGTAATAATAGTAATAGTAATAGTAATCGTAATAATAGTAATAGTAGTAATAAATAATAATAATAATAATAATAATAATAATAATAATAATAATAGTAATAATAATAATAGTAATAATAGTAATAATAATAATAATAATAATAATAATAGTAATAATAGTAATAATAGTAATAGTAATAATAGTAACAATAATAGTAATAATAGTAATAATAATAGTAATAATAGTAGTAATAATAATAGTAATAATAGTAATAATAGTAATAATTGTAATGGTAATAATAGTAAAACTAATAATAGTAATAATAGTAATAATAGTAATATAATAATAGTAATAGTAGTAATAATAACAATAGTAGTAGTAATAATAGGAATAATAGTAATAATAGTAATAATAATAATAATAATAGTAGTAATAATAGTAATAATAGTAATAATAGTAATAGTAATAATAATAATAATAGTAATAATAGTAATAGTAATAATAGTAATTGTAACGCGGTGGGAGAACTGACTTGGGTGTTTTGCGTTTGATCTCAATTGTGCAGATAGGAAGAGTCGCCACCGACTTTCTTTTTATCCAAAAAGAAATTATGAAAAGAACATGAAAGACCTTTAGAGATGTTTTCTTGAGTCCGGAGAGTAGATTATAAAAAGGGAAAGTATTAACACTCTTTTCATCCGTAGTTATCTACGGGGTCTTAGTTGTTTGCTAGATCACCTGCTTTTGTTTGAAAATGTGCTTGTGGTGTGGGTTTTAAAAATATTTTGAAAACGTCTTTGTAATGGCTCTCGTTTCTATAAGAACACGTACAACGTGTTGGTTTTGAAAATAGTTTAACGAGGTGTTTGTGGGATGTGTTTTTGAAAGTGATTTTGAAAAGGTGTCTTCTTTGTAATGGCTCTCGTTTCTATAAAAACGCGTACAAAGTGTTTTAACTTTTGAAAATGATTCAAATGAAAGTGTTGGTGTATAAAATATATTTTTTTTGTGAGCAAGCGAGCAACTAGGAGAAAATCTACCTAATTAAAAGGTCTTAAATGTTCTTTTCCTCCTCCTTTAGATGTTTCTATCTTACCATTGATTTGGTTAGAAGCCCCATCATTGGATACGAAGAGACAGACGCGGGTCAATTATACAGTCATAGAAGGTAACTTGCGAGATGCTTTAGCAATTTTTCATAAGGGACTAGATCGATTTACCGAAGGCAACATCGAGGGATATTGAAGGACTACGATCTTTTTTATCGAAGGGTCTTTGCTAAAGCGTCCCATATTCGAGGGACATGATTGTGTTTCCGAGGTATCAAACGAGGTTATCCTAGAGGTGCACGTGTGAAAAGTGTGTTCGATTCAAGTTAATTTGTCTTTGATTAGGGTTATCTTAGTGATTGATTCTAAATCTTGCCATACACCCTAATTACATTTATGAAATCAATAAATATGCGTAAAATAAAGGTCCTACGCTATTACATGCTTTTTGAGGGATGGGGTATACAAGTGTACATGTGGGGGTTGCAAAAAAATAAAAGTCCTAATTATTACAACCAGATTGAATGAAAATAAAAGAAAAAGGTCAAAAGAAAATCAAAATTTATGTTGTCTGGTCTGACACGGGAACCCGTGTCAGCTTTTATAATGGTACATGCGCATTTTTTCCTTTTTTGTACCAACTAAAATGACACGGGTCGTGTCTAGTGACACGTGCACCCATGTCAGCTCTTGACCTTAATTTTTGTTAGCGTAAAGTCCCAGTATGTTTGACACGGTCGTGTCCTGTGACACGGGTACCCGCGTCAGCCCCTGACCTGCACTTTTTTGAGATTTTTTCAAACAGAGGAGCTGACACGGGCACCCGTGTCAGCCCCTGTCTTGGCTTTTTTTTACTGAGTTCCCCCCTTTTTTTATTTATCTTTTACATATCTTTTGAACACAAGCGAAAAATGATGTATGGAAAAATATTTTTTAGTTTGGAAAAAAAAGTATACCTCTTGAAGAGAAACTTTGGGATACGTATGGATATCTTCGGATGCAAAGTGATGAAAGACCAAACTCTTCTTTGGAGCTACTCCAATCCTTTCTCTGTGTGACAAAGTTCCAGAATCGCTTCAACCCAGTCAAAGGTGCAAAATACTGTTTTTTGTTTATGCTTGGAAGGTGATGATAAAGGTGTTACATAAATTGTTCTTATGTTAGAACAATCTCTATGTGATGTATATAAGGTGTTTGGGTAGTTGGTTTAGGGGAAAGTTTTCAAGGTTGTACAACAATGGGTTGAGGATTTTTCTATTTTGTGAGTGAAAACAAAGTTGAAGATGAGCAGAGTTTTATGGATGAACTGAGTTTTATGAATGAGCTGGGTTTTATGAATGAGCAGAGTTTAACAAAAGTTATATTTTTTCTCTTCTCTCTTTTTCTCTCCCAAAAAAAAACTCCTTTAGTCTTATGAAACAGTCCATTTTGTAGATCCTTCATTGAGGTTTAGGAGGGAAATAAAATAAGTTGCTTTGAACTGTTTTTTCCTACTGTTTTGATGCTTTTTCCACACAATTTTCTTTTGCCATTTTGGTGCAATTTTGTAGCTGTTATGATGCAGGTTGGAGCAGACTGCATAGAGCAGTTTTGGACTGGTTTTTTGGACTGTATAGGACATCATATACTGGTTTTGTGACAGGTTTGTGGTGCAGTATAACACAAGGTTTTGTAGGGAAGCAAATGAGCAGGCTTTTGGAGTGTTGTGGCAATGCATAGAAGTAACATATCATTTTTTGTTCAGCAATAACTTGGACAACATAGTTTGGAGGATGAAACAAGTTTGGTTTGTGGAGCAATTTATACACATTGTATCAAAGACAAAGCATTGTGGCAAGGTTTTTAGTCAAAGGAAAAAGTCCATGCAATACAAAGTTTAGGATTTGTAAACTTGTAAAAAAAGTCACTTTGTAATAACTTGAATACTTTATAACATCTTGAACCATTTTGAATTATAGTGATAAGATGTCATGAAGCAATGAACTTAAATTAGAAAATTTTCCAAGTCTTGCAAAAGTTAGATTTTTGACTTTCTTGATTTTTGATGATCAAATTTCATATTTTGGAGGTCTTGATGACATACGATTTTTGGGATTCAACTTTGGTCAAAAAGTTAAAGTTTGACTTTTTAGTGTACAGTTGACTTTTCCCACCAGTTGACCGAACTTTGTCTATCAATCCACTGATCTCAGGAGATGAATTGAAATGTGCAATTAGTTCAAAATGATGCACTCGGATCCTTGAGATCATGCTTCCAACCAATAATCCAGGTATTAGGTCAAAAATCAAAGTTCAATCATTTTTAGTCACAAACCTAATTTTGCCCATTTTGCCCTTGTGAATGTCTTTCTTGAGAAATTGTAGTCCAAGACTTGAAACTTGATAGAAGCAAACCTGAGGGTCTAGGAGGATCTTTTGAGAAATGAGAGGGAAAATTTTGGGGTACAACAACTGCCCCTGTTCAATCTTCTTAAACCCGAAGAGTTAGATTGGCGAATCTGCCATTCGTGACTTGAAGGTGGAAGATGATTGAAAACTAGAGTGCCTAGAAATTTGTGCTATGATGATTTTGAGGTTGAGATGTATGGAATGAGCTTAAAGATTCCATTTGGAGAAATGATGGAGAGTTGACGGATATGGGCTTATAGATGCCATCCAAAGGTGATTGTTGATAGAAATTAGACTAAGTCTTAAGTTTGACTTCAACTGGGACAAGAATCAGAGTAAACCTTTGGTCTATTTAAAACTGAACCTAGCAGAAGTCTTGAATGATCTTTAACTGGGAAGAATAAGAATAAATCTTAGAATGACTTATCTGAACCAGGGAAAAAGTCTATTTGGAAAGTATCAGGATAAACCATTGAGAGGTTTAAACTGAACCAGCAAGGGCCCGGAAAAGAATCAGAATAAATCTTAGAGAGATTTATCTGAACCCGAGGAGATGTATGTGGGAAAGAATCAAGATAAACCGTTGATAGGTTAAAGCTGAACCAACAAGGGTATGGAAAAGAATCAGAATAAATCTTGGAGCAATTTATCTGAACCAGAGAAGATGTGTGCAGGAAAGAATCAGGATAAACCGTTGAGAGGTTTAAACTGAACTAGCAAGGGTTTGGAAAAGAATCAGAATAAATCGTGGAGCAATTTATCTGAACCAGAGGAGATGTCTACAGGAAAGAATTAGGATAAACCGTTGAGAGGTTTAAGTTCAACCAGTAAGGGTCTGGAAAAGAATCAGAATAAATCTTGGAGCGATTCATCTGAACCAGAGAAGATGTCTGCAGGAAAGAATCAGGATAAATTGTTGAGAGGTTTAAATTGAACCAGCAAGGTTCTGGAAAAGAATCAGAATAAATCTTGGAGTGATTTATCTGAACCAGGGAGGATGTCTGCAGGAAAGAATCGGGATAAACTGTTGAGAGGTTTAAACTAAACCAACAAGGGTTTGGAAAAGAATCAGAATAAATCTTAGAGCGATTTATCTGAACCAGAGAAGATGTTTATAGGAAAGAATCAGGATAAACCGTTGAGAGATTTAAATTGAACTGGCAGGAGTCTGAAGGAAGTAATTATCATGTAGATAGTCACCCCGTCTTGTTTCAGGAATGGATCTATGATTGATTTGTTCATAGATATTTGCCTAGTCTTGTTGAGAATTTGATGATAATGTTCTGTTGATTGTTCTTTCCTAAAAAGGTAAAGGATTAGCTGTATGCAACGTCATGATGTATGAAAATGCATGACATGAGATTGCGTTATATGCATTTTTGTTGTCAATGCTATGACGTATGAATGCAATGTATGAACATATTAATTATTCTGTTGTAGTGTTGTTGGATTAGGGAAAATAAATCCCTGACTGCTGTTGGGGATGTGGGGTGTAAGTCTTCATATTTTGTTGAAGTACTGATGGATGAGTTTCCATAATTAGAGAAATAAACTCTGTTGGGGAAGGGAAACTCTGTGCATTGCATGTGGACTTCGTGAAATCCTGCTGGGGAATCCTGAGAAACTAGGCGACTTTCACTGGGGAATCTTTGGAACAGTAACCAGAAGTTTTGCTCCGTCGGGAATGTGAGAGCACTGGATACCATTAGGCTGCATACTGGAGATACGTTAGTGATCCTATAGTAGGATGTCCTTGCTTCCACTCTTGCTGGAAAAAGTACTTGCGGGGATTTTATGGAATGGCCTATAGATATTATCCTATTTTTTAAAGCCATTAGTAATTGTCTTTCTGTTTTCTGTTCCTTCTTTTCTTGAGCTCATTTGTAAATAATAATCACATTCAAATGCATATGTTCAAAAATAATTATTGGACGTTTTTGCAAACAAAACAGGGAAATAAAAGAAAAACATATAGTTTGGCACTTTTAAAGTAATATCTTTGTATTAACTTGAATAAGTACTTTTGTACAAAGGGACGAACATCCTAGTAAGAGAATGTCGTCGTAGAAAATGAAAACAGATACAAAGAAAAGATAGCTATGTGAAATAATCCCATGGGGTACCCATTCTACTACAACCTTCGTGTCTCCGAGCGTCTCATCAACCTGCTGCTTTATCCGAAGCTGATTGGATTGATTAGAACCGTTTGAGTTTGTCAGTCGATACTAAAGGTTGTCTATAAGGTGATCCAATGGGACATAGTCATACGCTTTTAATCCCTAACTTTTTTTATGGACCTCCATTTCGGGTTTTCAGTCCACAGGGATGCCCTTTTTTGCCCATGCCGCCCTTTCAGGTTTTCAACTTGCCGGGTGTACAGATTTTTTTGTATTTATCCCTAATTTTTGCCCGAACCCTTTTGGTTCACCGGGATGCCCTAATTTTTGCCTAGTCCAGTTGACCTAGCGAGTCTTTGCTTATGCATTGTATCTTTTAATTATGTCCGCGTTTACAGGGTGTGGAAGATCGTCGTCGTCCATAGTGGTTAAGATCATTGCCCCACCGGAAAATACGCTCTTGATCATAAATTGTCCTTCGTATGTAGGGGTTCATTTTCCCCCGGGGATCGCCTTGTGGTAGTATGATACGCTTGATCACCAAGTCACCATCTTGATATGCCTGACGTCTGACCTTCTTGTTAAAAGCTTTGATTATACATTTTTGGTACATCTGGCCATGGCAGACAGCTGTAAGCCTCTTCTTATCAATCAAGTTCAAATGGTCAAGTCGAGTTTGAATCCATTCATCTTCATTCAACCTCGCATCCTTTATGATTCTCAAAGAAGGTATTTGGACCTCAATTGGTAGAACGACTTCCATGCTGTATACCAAGGAGAAAGGAGTTGCCTCTGTTGATGTGCGCGTCGTGGTACGGTAACCATGGAGAGCGAATGGTAACATCTCATGCCAGTCCTTGTATGTCACTGTAATTTTTTGTATGATCTTCTTGATGTTTTTATTAGCGGTTTCTACAGCGCCATTCGTCTTCGGCCGATAAGGCGAAGAATTATGATGTTGGATCTTGAATTGCACGCATAGTGCAGTGATCATAGTATTGTTGAGATTTATACCATTATCTGTGATGATTCTTTCTGGAATACCATACCGACAGATGAGATTCTGTTTGATGAATCGGGCCACAACGTTCTTGGTAACAGAAGCAAATGAAGCTGCCTCGACCCACTTCATGAAGTAATCAATGGCAAATAAGATGAAGAGGTGTCCATTGAAAGTTGTAGGTTTGATTTCTCCAATCATGTCAATGCCCCACATTGCGAAGGGACAAGGAGTAGTCAGGATGTTTAGGGGAACCAGAGGCACATGTACTTTGTCAGCATAGATCTAGAACTTGTGACAAGTTCTAGAATGTCGATAACAATCCGCTTCCATGGTGGACCAGTACTATCCTGCCCGTAGGATCTTTATAGCCATCGTGTGTCCACTAGAATGAGTGCCAAAGGTACCTTCGTGTAAATCAACCATGATCTTTTCTGCCTCACTCTGTTCCATGCAACGAAGCAAAGTAGATTTGTGGTTGCGTTTATAGAGGATTCCGTTACTGAGGAAGAATTTAGCAGAACATATTCTCAGGAACTTCTTGTCATTGACTGAAGCGCCCTCCGGATACTCTTGGGCCTCGAGGTACCTCTTATTTTCATGGAACCAAGGCTTGTCTGCTACTTCTTCAGTATCAATCTCGTAACACTGAGCTGGTTCATCCATCCTCTCAATGGTGATTTGATGAGCCTCGTTATCCCACCTGATTTTAAACATGGATGACATAGTGGCTAGCGTGTCCGCTAGTTGATCTTCCTCTCATGGAAAATGCTCAAAGGTAATTTCCTCAAAATCTGGGACTAATTTCAACACATGTTCTTTGTAAGGGATGAGATTAGGATGCTTCGTGTCCCATTCTCCTTTGATCTGACTGATGACTAAGGCTGAATCTCCAAATACCTTTAAGGACTTGATTTCCAAATCTATGGCGGCTTTGAGACCCATAATACACGCTTCATATTCCTCCATATTATTGGTACAATTGAAACAAAGCCTCGTGGTGAAGGGAGTATGACATCCTTTAGGGGATATGATCACAGTGCCTATGGCGTTGCCGAGTGTGTTGGAAGCTCCGTAAAAAACGAAGTTCCATCAGGATCCTTGTTCAGGTCCGTCATATGGTCTAAGTTCTTCACAATTGTTTACCATCATGATGTCTTCATCTGGGAACTCAAATTTCATGGATTGATAGTCATCCACAGCCTGATGAGCAAGGTGATCGGCTAGCACACTGCCTTTTATTGCTTTTTGGGTAGTGTATTGAATGTCGTATTCAGTCAGGATCATCTACCATCTTGCTATTCTTCCAGAGAGGGCGGGCTTCTTGAATATGTATTTAATTGGATCCATCTTGGATATCAATAAGGTAGTATGGGTCAACATATACTGTCTTAGCCAGCGAGCAGCCCATGCCAGAGCGTAACAAGTTTTCTTGAGCGGTGAATATATGGTTTCACAGTCGGTAAACTTTTTGCTCAGGTAGTATATTGCATGCTCTTTTCGGCCAGACTCGTCATGCTGTCGCAGCACACACCCCATTGAATTTTCCAAGACAGTTAGATACATGATCAAAGATCTTCCCTCGACTGGAGGTGTCCAAATAAGAGGCTCTTGAAGGTACTCTATGATCCTGTCGAAGGAAGCCTAGCAGTCGTCGTTCTAATCCAACACTTGATATTTCTTCAGTAATTTGAAGATTGGTTCACAAGTAGCGGTTAGGTGAGAAATGAATCTGGCGATGTAGTTTAGCCGTCCTAAGAATCCTATGAATTATTTCTCGGTGCGAGGAGCAGGAATTTCTTGTATTGCTTTTACCTTGGCAGGGTCCACTTTGATACCTTTTCTACTGACAATGAAGCCTAAGAGCTTGTCGGACCTCACTTTAAATGTGCATTTATTCGAATTCAGCCTTAGTTTATATCTCTTAAGTCTTTCAAACTGTTTCCATAGATGTTCTAGGTGTTCCTCTTCAGTCTGAGATCTGGCTATCATGTCATCCACGTAGACCTCTATCTCGTGATGGATCATGTCGTGAAATAGAGCTACCATGGCACGCTGATAGGTTACCTCAGTGTTCTTCAACCCGAATGGCATGACTTTGTAACAGAACGTGCCCCACTGTGTGACGAATGTCATTTTTTCCATGTCCTCAGGAGCCATTTTGATTTGATTGTACCTGGAGAAACCATCCATGAAGGAGAATACTTTATGTTGTGCGGTGTTGTCAACCAGAATATCGATGTGGGGAAGCGGGAAATCATCCTTAGGGCTTGCCCTATTCAAGTCTCTATAATCTACACACATGTGTACTTTACCGTCCTTTTTAGGTACTGGAACAACATTGGCAACCCATTGTGGATAGGAGGTGACGAATAAGAATCCGGTGTTGAACTGCTTCATGACTTCAGTCTTGATCTTCTCTGACATTTCTGGCCGTATGTGACGGATCCCTTTTTTTTTACCAGAGGGCAGTCTTCTTTTGTCGGCAGACGATGGGCCACGATATCAACGTCGAGTCCTGGCATGCGTTCGTATGACCAGGAAAAGACCTCAACATAGTCATGTAGTAACTGAGTTAAGCGCTTCTTGACACTAGGTTCCAGGTTGGCACCTACCTTGGCTTCTTTCTTGTCCTCTTCGGTACCTAAGTTAATTGTGTCAATCGGCTCTCCGTGGGGATGTATGGTCCTTTCTTCCTGTTGTAGTAACCTGGCTAGTTCCCCTGGCACCTCGCAATCTTCCTCACCTTCATCTTCAGCTTGGTAGATCGTATTTTCAAAGTCACAATAGGCCATAGCAGAATCGTTACCCATGGGATCCTGAGAGGATATGGATCTGAATTTTGATATGTGAGTGTGTGTAAGAGCATAACTATCTTTGAAAAAATAAAAATGTAGAAAAAGAAGAACAAAGAGCTTAAAATTTGCATGCAAAAACGTCCATGATTTATTGATGACATATGAAAATGAAGTAACAACCCTCACAAATGGACTGTTGTGCCTCAGGTAAGACACAAGGCTTTAAAGTCTAAATTGTTTAATTATTACAAGTCCGACAAAATTTTAAAGACAATTTTTGTTGGATAAAAGTAATAGGGAAAAATTCTTTGGCTTCCCAGTTGTTGAGTCCTCCGCTGATAGTTGGAAAAATCCATTCTTCCAGGTCACAATTGTCATCACTATCTTCCATTGTGTTAACTCCATGGTTGCTGATCCGCAAGGGTGGTCCCCCGACACGAGCACGACGAATAGTTTTCTAGGCTCCTGAAGTAAAAACCAAACCAAATTTGTCAGATTTGTAGGGAATATCCGGAAGTTGGCCCCAAATGGTACATCCACCTTCTTCAACTACTGCCTTGGCATCTTTCAGAGAAGCCATCTTCAGCAGAGGTTTGGTAATCTTTGGGACTTTGGAGACAGTCTTAGTTGCCGCAACTATTTGTGGGACCTCCTCGAAATGCTGACACGGAGTTTCGATGAACTCACCATCCATTTCCACATACCTGGAGGAGTTCAGGTGACTGACCATATATTCCTCCTCTCCATGGACAATGATGATTTTTCCCTTAATTGGGTACTTCAACATCTGATGTAATATAGAGGTGACGACACCATCGTCATGAATACAAGTTCGGCCCAATAAACAGGAATAGGAAGGGCGAATATCCATCACATAGAAAGTTGAATCGAAGGTATGAGTTCTAACTTTGATGGGGATGTCCACCTCCCTGTGCACCATTCTCTTCGAACCATCGAAGGCCCTTACCACTATGTTGTTAGGTTTTAAAGTCAGACCTTCACAATCTAGTCTATTCAGAGCCTTCTTAGGAAGCATATTCAATAAAGAACTAGTATCTACCATGACATGGGCCAAAGTAGTGCCCCTGCATTCGATAGAGACATGCAACACATCATTGTGTTTCCTCCCTCTAGGTGTCAAATCAGCATCAGAAAAGCCCAAACTGTTATCAGCTGTCAAACTAGCCACACAATCTTCGAATTGGTCAGCAGAGGTTTCCTGTGGCACATGGGCAGTTTTAAGAAATTTCACCAAAGCCTTCGAATGAGCTTCAGAGCATAATAGTAGAGCTAGCATATAAATCTTTGAAGGGGTCTACCCTAGATGTTCGACTACATTATAGTCGCTTCTCTTTATAATTTTCAAAATTTCTTACATCTCCTTCTTGGAAGCCTTTGGGATAGTTACTGACTGCGCCTTTAACCGGACAGACTCAACCAAAGTGTCTTTGCCCCGAGTCTCGGTTGACTCAGTGATAAGGGTGTTAGCAGGGGTAATCACGAGAACTGTAGTAGTAGTATTAGCAGGAACAAAAGCAGGAATGATCACAAGACCAATAATAGTTTTCGGAGGAGCAATCTCAGGGGAGAACACTCTTCCAATTCTGGTAATTTTGTTGGTTCCCAAAATGTTGCCAATGTCGGGGTCGACCTTCTCAAAAACTGGGTCTTTATCAGCCAGTCAATCTTGCTTGACGCCATGGTAGTAGACGTCACCCCCACAGTTCCAGGGAACAGTTTTTCCCGAGGAGTACGGGATTAGCCCTGGCATAGTAATTACCAGTGGAGTCACCTTTGGAACAGATGTAATCCTAACGGGTCTTTTGGTGGAGACCCTAGGAGGATTGGTGGAAATGGTTATTATTGAAACAACCTTGTAAGAAATGGTTGGAACGAGAGTCTTTTCAAACAAAATCTATTTGTCATCCACCAGGCGCTGGACACCCACCTTCAATAAATGACAACCAGTGGGTAGAGATAAACAGAGGTGGCAGCCTTCGCCACAGCCCGGAAATAAACTGACCTTCAACAGGTTATTTTTGACGGTCAGGAGAGGAGTAACAAGTTCATCAATAACAATAACAAACATATCATCTTCAACAGTGTTAACACCACGGCCATGCTTGGGCATAGGATCAGTGATAACATTTGGGATCTCAGGAGCGTCAAATTCAATTTCCTATGCCTCGAGAAGGTCTTGCACCTTGTTTTTCCAAGCCCAACAGTCGTTTGTATCATGACCTGGACTTCCTGAATGGTAAGCACAACGAGCATTTGGGTTATAACGGGGAGAGGCGGTATTGGGATTCTTTGGAGCTTCCCGCAAGGTTACCAGATTAGATTTCAACAAATGTGGCAAGACTTGAGACAATGTCATATTTATCCGGGTAAAATGTCTTACCAGCCTTTCCGTTCTAGACTGATTGTTCCTTTATTGAATAGATGCAAGCTTAGAGATCATGACAGCCCCTACCGCTGGACGGCGTTCAGTTCTGTCCTGATTCCTATGGTTATATGCAACACTGACCTCCTTCTTTTCGGTAAAGGGCTTCTTCATCGCGCTCGAGGATGCATCTCTTTGAATTTTTCCACGTTTTATACCCGCTTCTACCCGTTCACCGGTCATGATTAATTCGGTAAACCCAGTTGAGGAGCTTCCGATCAGGTGTTTGAAGAATGGACCAGATAGCGTGCCTAAGAACATATCCACCAATTCTCTGTCAGATAGAGAGGGTTGGACCCTTCCCGCGAGATCCCGCCATTTTTAAGCATAGGTTCTAAAACCTTCACCTATACCCATGGACATGCCTTGCAATTGTGTCCGAGTTGGAGCTAAGTCAGCATTATACTGGTATTACTTATAAAAAACTGCCGCCAAATCTTGCCAATTACGGATGTTGGTCCCTTCCAACTGATAGAACCAATCCAACAGCGTCCCTAACAAGCTTCCTTGGAAGAAATGCACCCATAGATTCCTATCCACAGTATGGGGTTGAATTTTCCTGCATATGATCTCAAATGCAGCTTTGGACAAGAGACACCATCATATTTAGCAAAAGTGGGGACCTTTAATTTTTGTGGGATGACCACCCCTGAGACAAGTCCTAGCTCTTCAAAATCCAACTTGGGTACCTTCTAGATCTCCATAGAATTGAGGCGATCTTCCAACAGTTTGTATTTGTCGTCAGCTGGAGGATATTGTTCTTCAGAGTAGTCAACCTCTTATTCCTCTTCAGATTTTGGATGGTCAATCACTTCCTTGTTTTTACCTTCTCGATTATCCCCTTCACCCGATGATGTTTGGAAGTCTAGAGTTTGTCTGGCTGGTACTTTGAACCTTCTTCCCATATTTAAAACATCGGTTGATTTCTTCGCCTTCTTCTTCTTTTTTTTATCAGCAAAGTTTTCAACTCCTCTTGTCCTTTTGCCAGAGTCAAGAGAATTTGTTGAAACTGAGCGTTCTACACTTGAAGATCTTTTACTGTATGTTCAATATCCATCTCACTGAAATAAACAGTAGAAAGATAAGGAGACCTGTTGTAAGAAACCTGTTTGTGTTATGATGAATGAAGATGCATATGCAAATGATTTCAAGGAAATTAGAGATTTAAATTTGCTTTAGACAAAAAAGGAACACACGTTATATTAATAAATCCAAGTTTGAGTACATCATGCCTCTTTGGGCTTACAATGAAATAAATAAAATACAAAAACTCCTAAGACAAAAAAGTTGAATGCATCCTCTTTGGCGCGCTGTAGACGTTAAGACTCCGCTCTTTATGAAGCTGCTTGGTGAGTTCCATAACCTTCTTCTCACTATCGTAGAATTGGGCCTCGAAAGTGTCTCGTTCTTCCTTTAGTTGAACCCAATCTCTTTGCAAGTCTTCGAGAGAGGTAGGCATGTTGGGATTAAGTATATTGTATAGTATATCTCCTTCAATAACAGGCTCTATGATAACAGGGAGGATAGAGGGGTAAGTCATTACGAGACTCTGAGCACGAGCTCACACCCACCTAAGATAAGGCTCAAGGGGAATAGAGTTTTTGCGTCCCAATGTCTTACTATCCACTTTGTTTACCATCCTCCAAGCTCGTACAAACCTCTGATGGTAGCCTTTATCGTCACTTTCGTATTCGAACACCACACCTTGGATGAGCATCTCATGAGGACCATCTCTTCGGGCATACCCAAACTGTCGTAAAGCTAAGCAAGGGTTTTAAGTGATATCCCCCCTAATACCAAACAGTGGGACGTTAGGGAATTCCCCACAACGGTCAATGATAGAAGTATCTTCCAAGGATCTCGAACATCAATGAATATCAGAGTGGGTGAGGAACATCATCCTTTGAGACCATGTCAATCTTTTCTCGTTCTTTAATGTTGATCGAGGTAGGTGTGAAGTGAACCACTTGGCGAGTAGGGGAATACAACACAAGAGAGTACCTCCTTTCTTCATGGTGCGGGTATGGAAGCAACGTAAGATGTCTCCCAGCAAGGTAGGTATAGGATTACGAGAGAGAAAGACTTTGATGGCATTAATATCTATGAATTGGTCCAAGTTAGGGAATAGAACCAAACCATAAATGAGAAGAGCCAGGACATCTTCAAAAGCTTGAAAATCCATATCTTCCCAGAATGAATGAGCCTTCTCCAATATAAACTTAACTAGGAATCCTTTGACCCTGCTTCTTGTCTCCTAATTTGCTATGATGTCGGCTCTCTTCAAATGCAAAGCTTCGGCGATGACCTCAGGTTTCAGAATCCCTTCTAGACCGGTGAATGGTATCTGATCAAGCACGGGCACCCCTAATAATAGAGAGAACTTTTCAAGTGTAGATACCAACTGATAGTCAGGAAAAGTGAAGGAATGATGTATGGGATCAAAGAATTGGAAGAGCATACACATCATCTCCTATTGGAAATTAGAGGTAGCCAGACTGAGGAGTCGACCATATTTTCTGGTAAAAGGAGAATCTTCTGGCACCCTTGATGCTAACTCTTGGAGCTGAGGGTGTGCTTTTATGAAGCTGATTCGAATGGTGTCCCTTCGGACGGAGCTCATGGCCTACAAAATCAAAAACAAAGATAAATTCTAAAATCCTTGAAATGGTTAGTGAGAATGTGTATGATGTTATAATGTTATGTACAAGTAAGCATATACACACAAGGCAAATAAGTCCTTATGTTTTAGGCTTGCATGGAGTCTTATAGGTAAGTACCCTCTTAAAGTTTAGTTGGCTCAATCTGTCCTAGTAATAGTAACCGGGTTCTAAAGGATCTCAATATCACCAACCTTTCTTTTAGGCATTGTCTCAGCACAATCAATCTTTTCTTGCGTCCGAGATATCCCAAAAGTCCAATCTTAATGAGTGTAGTATCGAGTATCAACCAATTTTCAGCTTTCCACCAAAACCAGTTATCTCACTATGTCCTAATGGCCAAGTTGTTCAACTACACTTCTAAAGTCAGTTAGTGCTTCATGACGCCACTCAGTAGCCCCGTATTCTCCTCGATTCAACACAAGGGATACCCGTACCAATAAATGCGTCACACTAACGTAGCCATTGTTCCAACCATATCGATCTACACTGTACAGTTTCCACAATCTATTGCTACTTACCTAAAAAGTTATTCCAGATCCTGGTAAAGGATCAAAGCAAACCCAAACAAAGAACTATAATGTAAATAAAAAAAGTCAGACAATGAAAGCAAGTAAAAGTGATCTAGCCCTAAGGTAACCCCACTTTTTAAGTTTCAGAGTCGCCAGTTCTGTAACACGGTGGGAGAACTGACTTGGGTGTTTTGCATTTGATCGCAATTGTGCGGATAGCAAGATTCGCCACCGACTTTTCTTTTATCCAAAAGGAAAGGCTGAAAAGAATAGGAAGGACCTTTAGAGATGTTTTCTTGAGTTCGGGGGGTAGATTATGAAAAGGGAAGGTATTAGCACCCTTTTCATCCGTAGTTATCTACGGGCTCTTAGTTGCTTGCTAGATCACTTGCTTTTGTTAGAAAATGTGCTTGTGGTGTGGGTTTTGAAAATATTTTGAAAACTTCTTTGCAATGGCTCTCGTTTCTATAAGAGTGCGTACAACATGTTGGTTTTGAAAATAGTTTAAAGAGGTGTTTGTGGAATGTGTTTTTGAAAGTGATTTTGAAAAGGTGTCTTCTTTGTAATGGCTCTCGTTTCTATAAGAACGCGTACAAAGTATTTTAACTTTTGAAAATGTTTCAAATGAAAGTGTTGGTGTATAAAATGTTTTTGTTGTGAGCAAGCGAGCAACTAGGAGCAAATCTACCTACTCAAAAGGTCTTAAATGTTCTTTTCCTCCTCCTTTAGATGTTTCTATCTTACCATTTATTTGGTAAGAAGCCCCATGGTTGGATGCGAAGGGACAGACGCGGGTCAATCGTACAGTCATAGAAGCAACTTGCGAGACATTTTAATAATTTTTGTAAGGGACTAGATCATTTTACCGAAGGCAACATCAAGGGATATCGAGGGACTATGATCTTTTTTATCGAAGGGTCTTTGCTAAAGCGTCCCATATTCGAGGGACATGACTGTGTTTCCGAGGCAACAAACGAGGTTACCCTAGAGGTGTGCGTGAGAAAAGTGTGTTCGACTCAAGTTAATTTGTCTTTGATTAGGGTTATCTTAGCGATTGATTTTAAATCTTGCCATACACCGTAATTACTAAAATTTATGAAAGCAATAAAGATGTGGAAAATAAAGGTCTTATGCTATTACATGCTTTTTGAGGGATGGGGTATACAAGTGTACAAGTGGGGGATTCAAAAAAATAAAAGTCTTAATTATTACAACCAAATTAAATGAAAATAAAAGCAAAAGGTCAAAAGAAAATCAAAATTTATGCTGTCTGGTCTGACACGGGCCGTGTCCTATGACACGGGCACCCGTGTCAGCTTCTGTAATGGTCCATGCGCATTTTTTCCTTTTCTGTACCAGCTAAACTGACATGTGCCGTGTCCAGTGACACGGGCACCCGTGTCAGCCCCTGACCTGCATTTTTGTTAGCGTAAAGTTACAATATGTCTGACACGGCGTAGTCGTGTGACACGGGCACCCGTGTCAGCCCCTGTCTTAGCATTTTTTTACTGAGTTTTCCCTTTTTTTATTTATCTTTTACATATATTTTGAACACAAACGGAAAATGATGTATGGAAAAAGGTATTACAGTTTGGAAAAAAAAGTATACCTCTTGAAGTGAAACTTTGGGATACGTATTGATATCTTCAGATGCAAAGTGATGAATGGCCGAGCTCCTCTTTGGAGCTACTCCAATCCTTTCTCTGTGTGACAAAGTTCCAGAATCGCTCCAACCCAGTCAAAGGTGCAAAGTACTATTTTTTTTGTTTTATGCTTTGAAGGTGATGATAAAGGTGTTACGAAAATTGTTCTTATGTTAGAAAGATGTATATAAGGTGTTTGGGTAGTTGGTTTAGGGGAAAGTTTGCAAGGTTGTACAACAATGGGTTGAGTATTTTTCTGTTTTGTGAGTGAAAACAGAGTTGAAGATGAGCAGAGTTTTATAGATGAATTGAGTTGTATGAATGAGCTGGGTTTTATGAATGAGTAGAGTTTAACAAAAGTTCTGTTTTTTATCTTCTCTCTTTTTCTCTCCAAAAAAAAAATCTCCTTTAGTCTTATGAAACAATCCCTTTTGTAGATCCTTCACTGAGGTTTAGCAGGGAATCAAAATAAGTTGTTTTGAACTGTTTTTTCCTACTATTTTGATGCTTTTTCCACACAATTTTCTTTTTCCATTTTGGTGCAATTTAGTGGCTTTTATAATGTAGATTGAAGCAGACTGCATAGAGTAGTTTTGGACTGGTTTTTTGGACTATATAGGACAACATATACAGGTTTGTGGTGCAGCATAGCACAAGGTTTTGTAGGGTAGAAAATGAGCAGGCTTTTGGAGTGTTGTGGCAATGCATAGAAGTAGCATATCATTTTTTGTTCAGCAATAACTTGGATAACATAGTTTGCAGTATGAAACAAGTTTGGTTTGTGGAGCAATTTATGCACATTGTATCAAAGACAAAGCATTGTGGCAAGGTTTTGAGTCAAAGGAAAAAGTACAAGTGTGATATGGTGGGAGAAATGACTTGGGTGTTTTGCGTTTTGTTGTACCCCAAAATTTGCCCTCCCATATTCTTCAAGAAATTGCCAAGCCAAGTCACAAAATTCCCCAAGGGTTATGCAGTCCAACTGTCTCCTATACAGTCAAAACTAGGGTTTGTGTTCTGATCAAAGAAAGGAAGTTTCAAGGACCCAATCAAGTCTCACATGCCTACAAAGATGGACAAGCATCTTCATATCAAGTTTCAAGGCATTCAGCTCAAAATTGCACAGTCAAAACCCTAGATTGCACTACAGTCAACTGTAGGGGCAAAATGGTCATTTGACAGTCAAAAGTTCAAATTTTTGGTCAACATATCATTTTGAAGCCACAAACATCATTTGATCAATGCTTGATCATGATTCTCAAAATTTGGCTCAGAAATCATCAAAGATGCAAAAGTTGCTATATTTGGACAGCTGAAAAAGTCAACTGAAATTGACCAGGGCATAACTTTCACATGGATTATCAGAAAAATTCCATCCAAAGCTCATTTTGAAGAGAAAGACATTTCCTACAATTCATCTTCATATTCCAAGTCCAAGAAATGCTCTCACAAAAAGTTATCAATTTCAACATTATAGGTCATTTTCAAAAGTCAATAAAAAGGGACTTTAAGTCAAAGGCCATAACTTGAGATTGGTAAATCAAAATGACATGGGACCAAAGGCATTGGTTAAAGGACTCAAAGACCTTTCCAAAATGTCCAAGAACATGTGAAAAGCTTGAAAATTGAGCAAGTTATGCCTTGTGGAAGTTGGGAAATTTTTGGGAATTTTGAAAAGTCAACTTTGATCCAAATGACCTAAAAATGCAAATGGGCCCATTTTTCTCCCATGATTCATCATTCTAAGCCTATGCACGACAACTTGGCCCAAAGGGAAGCATTTTCTCATTTTTTATTTATTTATTTGGATTATTATTTATATTAATTCAATTAAATTAATTAAATGTGTGAAAAATATCTAAATGAACCAAACAAATCTTTTTGTACACATTTCAAGGTCAATATTTCGTGCACATCCTAATTAGGCAAGTTTTGGTTTGATTTGGCATGATTGAACAAAATTGCACATGAAAAAGATTCAAAAAAGATCTTATAAAATCAAATATTGAAATCATTGAATTCATGAGATTTTGTTGAATTTTGTTGACCTAAAAGCTTCTATACATATTCAGAATCTTAACCCTAAGCCTATGACACAAAAAGCTGCGCCCAAGAACACTTTGCAAACTTGAATTTTTTTCCATAAAACACAAAACTGATTTCAAGGTTACAGGTGGATTCAAGGCGTAATATTGATCCCATTAGCTTCCTTGGGTGACATAGAACACATTCCAATCAAGAACAACGACCAAAGCTTCAAGAACTGGTAGTTTGAACTCACACTGCATCAAGAAAAACTCTTAATCGCACATACCAATTCATGCATTTTCTATAAGTTTTGATATGTATTTTGCATTCCTGATGAAGTTTACAAGCTAACCATTATGTTTAATTGCATTATTTCGCTGTGTATAAGATTCCACCATTGACAGATTCTAGGGTTCCAAGGTTCCAAAATTGGGGCTTTATGCAAGGCGTAAAATTGGATCACTAAACTGGTACAGGCAAATTCGTCATGTCAAGACGAAGCAAATTCAAGCCTCGCGATTAATTTATGACCCACATAGCGCTAATCGCTATTTTTCCAAAGGCCCTCTAAAACAACGCTCAAAAACCGTTGCCTCATATTTGTGTTTTCAGGAAAATTGAGGAAGATGACCTCGTGTCCAATGGCCAGTGGTTCTTTTGAATCTCGCGCGTTTTTAATCCACTAACACCATGTTTTATTTATTATATTTATGTGTTATTATATGTTAAATAAAAAACGCTTGGTTCAGTGGCAAGATGGTTGTGCTGGCAACGTTAAAGACCTGGGTTCGAACCCCAGGTCTGTATAATTCCATTTATTATTTTGCAATGGCAATTCCTATGCAGGCACAACGCTATGGTTCACCATGTACCATCATCATCCAGATGCCCACGCGTCCATCCAATCCACACCAAAGGCCAAGAATCAAAGAACACCCTACATCCCAGTCAACATGCCACATCATGCTTGGAAAAGTCAACGAAGCTGAATCTTAATGGGCCAGGCTTTACCATCAAAACCTCCAATTTGGGGCTACCCCCCCTGGTTTGCCTTCACTATTTTTTTTATTTATTTTTTATTCTTGTTTTAATTGTTATTTTTATTTTAATTATCGTTTATTTAATTAATTATTTTTTAACAAAATACAAAAACATCATAAAATCAGAAAAGGAAAAAAATATAATATTTATTTATTTTAATTATTTTTATAAATAAATGCATGTAAATAAATTTAGTTTAATTAGGATTTTGCAATTTTAATTCTTTTCATATTAAATATAAAAATTAGAATTAGGTTTAATTAACAATTTTTATTCCTTTAATTTGTTTCTTTTTATAATACTTATTTATTTATTTTCTATAATTAAATTTTGCATGTAAATTAACTTAGATTTAAATTAGGTTAAAACTTAATATTTTCACAATAAACTTAAAAAACATTAGAATTAGGGTTTGGCGCCTCCTTTTTAATTTTAATTAATTTCTCCTTCTAAATCTTAAAAAACATAAAATACCAAAAACATTTAATTTTAATTTTAATTCCATTATTAACTTTAATTTTGCAAAAAGGGTCCAACGCCCGTCGTTTTAATCATTTTATTTCGCGCATTTACTTTATTGCTTAAATATTTATGTACATGTCCCAAAGCTCTGTAACAATTTAATTTTTCGCACCGTTATTTTCTTTATTTACCTTTTCTGTCAAATCGGGTCCGGTTTAATTTTGGCGATGTGGACCCGCGCCTTTGTAATAGCCTTAGATTTATTTTCCCGCAAACTTTATAACTGTTAAAAAGCATGCAAGAATGAATGTCCTAATTAAAATCAAGCGTAGAACACAACAAACATGACAAGACAAATAACTGAAACATGACACACAATTCGCACACACCACCCCTAGGGTACGCTTCACTGTTGCCTTTCGAAAGGTGATCGTCGAGTAGAGGACGTCTTAGTAAGTCCTCATGATCCGGGAACCTGGCATGAGGGTAGCTTCTAAGGTGTCTTCCCATTGCTCTGGTGATCACCATGTCCCTAACACTCGAATTGACCCGAACACCTCCAACGGTGGTGCTACCTACCTCTCAATGGTGGGATGGCACTACTTTAAAAGGACATTTACACAGACGAATTCCTTAGGGTAGGTAGGTTCTCAAGGATACTTGCTCTAATCTCAAAACAAACTCAAAAAGACTTTTCACACCAACACTTTTCAAAAGCTTTCAAAGCAAATTTTTCAAACACTCTGACGTACGAGTCGAACTGAAATTTTTCAAAGAAACTTTTTTAAAACCCACAGCTGAAAAGCAAACAAACAATTTTGAAAACACATTGAGCAAGTATCTAAGAGCCCATGGATAACCATGGATAGAAAGGGTGCTAACACCTTCCCTTTCTATAACCTACCTCCCGAACCGAGAGCAATCTCTTTAAGGAATTTTTCTGTGCTTTTGTCCTTTCCATTTGGAGAAAATAAAAGACGGTGGCGACTCTTGCTTCCGCGACATTTCGCGAACCAGCGTTAAACAGTCAGTTCCAGATCCACCGATCACAGAACTGGCGACTCTGCTGGGGACACTTTTAAAGTGAGGTGTACCTTAGGACTAGTTCATAACTGTGTTTTCAATTGTATTGACTTGCTTGCTTTATTATTGTGGGACTGTCTTGGGAGTTCTATAGATCCTAACCCGGATCTGGGGATACCTTCTTAGAAAGTAGCAACAAGGCTGTGAGGGAACTGTGCGGGGTATACCGACATGGTTGAAACAGTCTGCTACGTTGATGTGGCACTTTGGTGTGTACCGGTAACCCTTGAGTTCAGTCAAGGAGAGTACGGGGCCTCCGCGTGGTGTCGTGAAGCATCAACAGACCTTAGGAACCTTAATTGAACTATCTTGGCCTCTTTAGGGTAGTGAGATAACTGACTTTGGTGCAGTCCGAGGTTGGTTGATACTCGATACTACACTCAATTGAGGGTTGCTTTCCTGGAATATTTCGGTCGCCAGTTCAGTGGCTAAATCGAAACGATGAACAATGAAAGCAACCCCGTGATATTGGGAACCTTAGAACCCGATTACTTTGATTAGGACAGGTTGAACCCACCAACGTCAAGAGGGTAATACCCAGACCCCATGCTGGCCTAAACCCTAAGGGTTTCTCTTGTGTGACTTGTGTGCCTTTGTACTTGCCTACTTGCATGCTTGTTAGCTGACACATGAACTATTTGCAGGTTTTGTTTATAGTCCTTAACTAGGACTCATAACAAGGTTTACCAAATTTCTTGCAGGTTTTGTTTATAGTCCTTAACTAGGACTCATGACAGGGTTTACCAAATTTCTTGCAGGTTTTGTTTATAGTCCTTAATAGGGACTCATAACAAAGTATACTGAATTTCTGGCAGGGTTTGTTTATAGTCCTTAATTGGGACTCATAACATGGTTTACCTACACGACCCCATGCATAGCATGACATCATACCATTGCATACATCCTAACCCATTTCAAGGATCTCAAGGGCTTGTGATGCAGGTCATGATAAACCAATTACCCAGCAAGGGGCAAAGGGGATTTATTTTCCTCTAGCCAAGGGTGTCAGGGGCTATGACCCACTGGATATGGTGAGCCTTTGACACTTGAAGAAGGACTCTCAACAAGTATGGAGTACCTTCAATCAAGTTACCGGTTTTCAAATTCTAACAAATTTCTTTCTACCCCGCGAGGTCCTTGAAATCATTGCATGCATATCATACATATCATTGCATTACAGGTACCCGTTCTTTGCAGGTCACTTACCCTTCTCGCTGTTTATTTCAGCCATGGCTTCCCAACAAGATAACCAGGACTTTCTTACTCAAGAGACTCGGTTCGGGGAAATCCTCCTGAATCTATCCAAGGGGCAAGAGGAGCTAAGGACGCTTCTCACGGAGACCTTCGTCAGGGGCAATGCTGAGGATGAAAAGTTGGAACACCTACAAGTTGAGATGGATATGAAAGCCCAGATGCTGGGACAGAGGAATGTCATTCAAGGCCTAGTTCAAAGACAAGAGGAGCTCTGGTTTCTCTTCAACCAACTGCTTCAGGGTAACCTACTGGGGCAAACATCTAAGGGTAAAAAGCCATTCATCCTCCAATCATCCTCGAGACAAGAGGATAAGGGGAAAGCTCCTCAAATGACTCCAGTGCCACAAATTCAGCGCCAACCTCGCCAAGTTCAGCAAGACAAGCCCAGGAGGCAATTCACCCAGCTCAACATGTCGCTGTTTCAAGCTTTGCAACGCCTATTGAGGTTGAATCTGATCACATTAAGAGCTCATCCCCGGAACCCCAACACAGCATCTCCTGCCTATGATCCCAATAAGAGGTGTGCCTACCACTCTGCTAGCCCAGGACATGATACCAATGAATGTTGGGATCTGAGGAACAAAATCCAGGACCTGATCGATGAAGGGGCATTGGAGTTCACACAAGATGGACAGGCTGAATTTTTCTACCATTCCTCCAAGGCTCACCAGTTGAAGTGACAAGCTCCGAGACTAGGAAACTTTTGTTCATCCGAATGTTCAAGATTGCAATTTTCTTTTGTTCAAACATTTATTCATGTTAAAACATTGTTATTCCATTAATGCATCGCTTATGTCTATTTTTGAATCAATATATTCGCATTCACTATATGCAAATTTGTTTTCATATTTTTTCTGATGTCAACTCTCGTTAATTCTAAGCCTCTTGAGGGAGGATGACGAAAACGATACCACAATCGCTACAGTATGCTTTTGAACAGACCCCGCTGATGAGGTACAGGCATTGTTTCAACCCCTAAACACTGGAGTTATAAGGATGATAATCCCTCGTCAACCCATCAGAGCCAAAGAAGTAGGAGTTTTTATTTTCGAAAATCAAAACCCTTAATCATAACCTGGGGCAGGGTAGTTCTCTCAGTTGATCCAAGTGCATCTTTACAAAACGAACAAAGACAGTGATGGTTCAGAACAATCAAAAGGACAGGCAGTCATCATCAAAATTCATAAATGAAAAGCCCAAAAAGTCTAAACCTATGAAAAGAGACTTATGAAACTGGGGCATCCCGCTGACTGTAATTCCAAAAGGAAACAGTTCAGGCAAAAATAGGGATAACAAAATCAAAAAAAAGAGGTCTCACAAATCCTCAACAAAAACAAAGGAGGACTGCCTATTCAAAATAAGCTATCAACACCTGAACCATTACTGGAACATCAAAGCAAAGACTCAAGCAAGGTCTAACGCATGATCAACTGAGTTTAGGGTTGGAGAACATCACGAAGAGCGGGTGGGTACAAATAAAATTTGAGCCTTTATCCTTTGTTTCTTAAACCGTGAACCAGGCCACGTTATAACCCTCAAAAGTCCTAGCTGAAGCATGGGTTAGTTCGAAAGCACACTGTTACGAAGGTATCCTGACTCCTTAAGGCTACGGTAAATACAAAGTTGACATCATGTTTTACAAACATTCACATGTTTTATGAAAAAATGCATTTTCAAAATCTTCAAGACAGACATAAGCTTTGCATTTTTAACATAACTTTGTTTGCATATGACTTTTTGTTTGAACAGCATAGAAATTCGCACGACGAATGCCTAATGAACAGAAGTACCTCCAATCGAGGGGCATGGCACGACTATTGTCCATCATCTGGGGCAGTCCAATCAAGATTCGGAGAATCTCTCAAAAGGCCAACCAGCCTGGGGCAAATATCCACCTGGGTCACTTGGGGAATTTCAACAACAAATCTCGCCTGATCAAACATCTTCTGGTGACAAAACACTTCTAAACAGGGGCAACTCCCTACTTTCTGAGAACGGACATAGTCGAAAAGATACTACGCAAAATCAAAGACCCGCTAGGTTGACATACCTAGGCAAAAATAAGGGCTTCCCGGCGAACCAAAAGGGTTCGGGCAAAAATAAGGGATGAAATAAAAAAAATCTGTACACCCGACAAGTCGAAAACCTGAAAAGGCGGCTTGGGCAAAAATGGGTATCCCGGTGGACTGAAAACCCGAAAGGGCGGTCCAGGCAAAAGTTAGGGATTAAAGCGTACGACTATGTCCTGTCATCTTGTCAACTGCCTATCAAAAGAAGTGTTTGTCCATCAACAACTATCAGCACCTCATAGGTCTTCCTCTCCCACTGAAACAGGGGCAATGAAGAGTTGTCCAAGCAATCTGATTGTTCTATCCTCCAAGGCGTCAGGGTAGGTTCCGTTGAAGAACATGACCAATACAGTTCAATACTTCCCCAGAAGAGTCCAATCCCGTTTCCTCAGGAGAGTTGGAATTCATATCCCCAGGCAGTAAGCTTATCCCCCAGTTAAATTCTGGAAGCTTCCCCTCGCAGAGCACGAACGCGTCACCCGGCTTTATTTAAAGAGTTATTTCCTTAACAGGATATAACTGGGTTATCCTCAGCAAAAAGCCACGGAAAGAGAGTCCTCGACAAAGTCTTCCTATCCCCAGCGAAGTCTATCAACACTTCCAGCACAACAAGGGTATCCTCAGCAAACTATCAACATTCAGCAAAGCATCTCTATCCCCCACAGAGTATTGCTTCCCAGCATGGTCGTTAGGGTATCTTTTCTCCCCGCAGAATCTTCCATTTGCCAAGTTTATTCCGCAACGGAGTCACCTTCTCCTACCGGTATACTTGCAACTATCATCCCCAGCGGAAGCAAAAGCTATTCTTCAACATCAGCCCAGGAGTGACTTCCCGGCACCCGTCAAGGATTTATTTCCTTAGACAAAAATACATTCATAAACAATCATATCCTCATACATTATAGCATGCATATGCATCATACTACATGAATCTCATTAATTTTGAAGACATACAGTTCATGCATTATGATTTTGCATACAATTATGTTTTGCCTTTTCAGGAAAAAGATCAATACAAATGACTACTATCAAACTATCGCAATTCTGTCCAGATATAGTTTCAGATATGAACCCAGAGATGGTGACATTCTGACGCTGCTTCCAGATTTCCTTCTAGATATAGTTTCAGATGTAACCCAGAGATGGTGACGTTCTGATACTGCTTCCAGAAGTCTTTTTCAGATGTTTCCCTCTCCGACGATGAGTGTGAGGTGCTATTCTCCTATGGTTCCCTCTCCGACGGTGTGTGAGGTAGTAATCCTTTTTTAGATGTTTCCCTCTCCGACGATGAGTGTGAGGTGATATTCTCTTATGGTCCCCTCTCCGACAGCGTGTGAGGTGGTAATTCCTTTTTTAGATGTTTCGCTCTCCGACGATGAGTGTGAGGTGATATTCTCTTATGGTCCCCTCTCCGACGATGAGTGTGAGGTGGTAATTCCTTTTTTTAGATGTTTCCCTCTCCGACGATGAGTGTGAGGTGATAGTCTCCTATGGTTCCCTCTCCAACGGTGTGTGAGGTAGTAATTCCTTTTTCAGATGTTTCCCTCTCCGACGATGAGTGTGAGGTGATAGTCTCCTATGGTTCCCTCTCCAACGGTGTGTGAGGTAGTAATCCCTTTTTTAGATGTTTCCCTCTCCGACGATGAGTGTGAGGTGATAGTCTCCTATGGTTCCCTCTCCAACGGTGTGTGAGGTAGTAATCCCTTTTTTAGATGTTTCCCTCTCCGACGATGAGTGTGAGGTGATAGTCTCCTATGGTTCCCTCTCCAACGGTGTGTGAGGTAGTAATCCCTTTTTTAGATGTTTCCCTCTCCGACGATGAGTGTGAGGTGATAGTCTCCTATGGTTCCCTCTCCAACGATGTGTGAGGTAGTAATCCCTTTTTTAGATGTTTCCCTCTCCGACGATGAGGGTGAGGTGATAGTCTCCTATGGTTCCCTCTCCAACGGTGTGTGAGGTAGTAATCCCTTTTTTAGATGTTTCCCTCTCCGACGATGAGTGTGAGGTGATAGTCTCCTATGGTTCCCTCTCCAACGGTGTGTGAGGTAGTAATCCCTTTTTTAGATGTTTCCCTCTCCGACAATGAGTGTGAGGTGATAGTCTCCTATGGTTCCCTCTCCAACGGTGTGTGAGGTAGTAATCCCTTTTTTTAGATGTTTCCCTCTCCGACGATGAGTGTGAGGTGATATTCTCCTATGGTTCCCTCTCCAACGGTGTGTGAGGTGGTAAGTCCTTTTCAGATGTTTCCCTCTCCGACGATGAGTGTGAGGTGATCATTCCTTTCAGATTATAATTGCCTATGGTTCTCTGCCCAATACTGCGAAGATAATAATTCCCATCAAGATTTTTCTCAACGAGCGTTGTTGAGATTAAAGTCACCCAAGGTTCTCTTATCATTCAGGCTAAGGCAGTAACCATCCCTGGTTCTTTCATCGCTGTTTGAAGCTCCAGACTCAACTCCTGCAACCAGTCAGGACATATCTATGCCAAGCATCTAAAATCAGCTCCTGCAACGTGTCAGGTACTCATTTTTCTTTTTGTAGGTATGCAGGTTCTTGCTAAGGAATCTCCTATGCGATCAACATCCAGATGGCATCTATAAGCCCATCACCCTATCCAGCAACCTCTAAATGGCATCTATAAGCCCATTCCCCCATCACTGCTACTATGTGAGCGCAAATTTCTGGGCACTCTAGTGTCCAATCATCTTCTACCCTCGGATTACGAAAGGCACGTCAGCCAATCTGCATCCTCAGGTCTAAGAAGATTGAACAGGGGCAACTGTTGTACCCCAAAATTTGCCCTCCCATATTCTTCAAGAAATTGCCAAGCCAAGTCACAAAATTCCCCAAGGGTTATGCAGTCCAACTGTCTCCTATACAGTCAAAACTAGGGTTTGTGTTCTGATCAAAGAAAGGAAGTTTCAAGGACCCAATCAAGTCTCACATGCCTACAAAGATGGACAAGCATCTTCATATCAAGTTTCAAGGCATTCAGCTCAAAATTGCACAGTCAAAACCCTAGATTGCACTACAGTCAACTGTAGGGGCAAAATGGTCATTTGACAGTCAAAAGTTCAAATTTTTGGTCAACATATCATTTTGAAGCCACAAACATCATTTGATCAATGCTTGATCATGATTCTCAAAATTTGGCTCAGAAATCATCAAAGATGCAAAAGTTGCTATATTTGGACAGCTGAAAAAGTCAACTGAAATTGACCAGGGCATAACTTTCACATGGATTATCAGAAAAATTCCATCCAAAGCTCATTTTGAATAGAACGACATTTCCTACAATTCATCTTCATATTCCAAGTCCAAGAAATGCTCTCACAAAAAGTTATCAATTTCAACATTATAGGTCATTTTCAAAAGTCAACAAAAAGGGACTTTAAGTCAAAGGCCATAACTTGAGATTGGTAAATCAAAATGACATGGGACCAAAGGCATTGGTTAAAGGACTCAAAGACCTTTCCAAAATGTCCAAGAACATGTGAAAAGCTTGAAAATTGAGCAAGTTATGCCTTGTGGAAGTTGGGAAAGTTTTGGGAATTTTGAAAAGTCAACTTTGATCCAAATGACCTAAAAATGCAAATGGGCCATTTTTCTCCCATGATTCATCATTCTAAGCCTATGCACGACCACTTGGCCCAAAGGGAAGCATTTTCTCATTTTTTATTTATTTATTTGGATTATTATTTATATTAATTCAATTAAATTAATTAAATGTGTGAAAAATATCTAAATGAACCAAACAAATCTTTTTGTACACATTTCAAGGTCAATATTTCGTGCACATCCTAATTAGGCAAGTTTTGGTTTGATTTGGCATGATTGAACAAAATTGCACATGAAAAAGATTCAAAAAAGATCTTATAAAATCAAATATTGAAATCATTGAATTCATGAGATTTTGTTGAATTTTGTTGACCTAAAAGCTTCTATACATATTCAGAATCTTAACCCTAAGCCTATGACACAAAAAGCTGCGCCCAAGAACACTTTGCAAACTTGAATTTTTTTCCATAAAACACAAAACTGATTTCAAGGTTACAGGTGGATTCAAGGCGTAATACTGATCCCATTAGCTTCCTTGGGTGACATAGAACACATTCCAATCAAGAACAACGACCAAAGCTTCAAGAACTGGTAGTTTGAACTCACACTGCATCAAGAAAAACTCTTAATCGCACATACCAATTCATGCATTTTCTATAAGTTTTGATATGTATTTTGCATTCCTGATGAAGTTTACAAGCTAACCATTATGTTTAATTGCATCATTTCGCTGTGTATAAGATTCCACCATTGACAGATTCTAGGGTTCCAAGGTTCCAAAATTGGGGCTTTATGCAAGGCGTAAAATTGGATCACTAAACTGGTACAGGCAAATTCGTCATGTCAAGACGAAGCAAATTCAAGCCTCGCGATTAATTTATGACCCACATAGCGCTAATCGCTATTTTTCCAAAGGCCCTCTAAAACAACGCTCAAAAACCGTTGCCTCATATTTGTGTTTTCAGGAAAATTGAGGAAGATGACCTCGTGTCCAATGGCCAGTGGTTCTTTTGAATCTCGCGCGTTTTTAATCCACTAACACCATGTTTTATTTATTATATTTATGTGTTATTATATGTTAAATAAAAAACGCTTGGTTCAGTGGCAAGATGGTTGTGCTGGCAACGTTAAAGACCTGGGTTCGAACCCCAGGTCTGTATAATTCCATTTATTATTTTGCAATGGCAATTCCTATGCAGGCACAACGCTATGGTTCACCATGTACCATCATCATCCAGATGCCCACGCGTCCATCCAATCCACACCAAAGGCCAAGAATCAAAGAACACCCTACATCCCAGTCAACATGCCACATCATGCTTGGAAAAGTCAACGAAGCTGAATCTTAATGGGCCAGGCTTTACCATCAAAACCTCCAATTTGGGGCTACCCCCCCTGGTTTGCCTTCACTATTTTTTTTATTTATTTTTTATTCTTGTTTTAATTGTTATTTTTATTTTAATTATCGTTTATTTAATTAATTATTTTTTAACAAAATACAAAAACATCATAAAATCAGAAAAGGAAAAAAATATAATATTTATTTATTTTAATTATTTTTATAAATAAATGCATGTAAATAAATTTAGTTTAATTAGGATTTTGCAATTTTAATTCTTTTCATATTAAATATAAAAATTAGAATTAGGTTTAATTAACAATTTTTATTCCTTTAATTTGTTTCTTTTTATAATACTTATTTATTTATTTTCTATAATTAAATTTTGCATGTAAATTAACTTAGATTTAAATTAGGTTAAAACTTAATATTTTCACAATAAACTTAAAAAACATTAGAATTAGGGTTTGGCGCCTCCTTTTTAATTTTAATTAATTTCTCCTTCTAAATCTTAAAAAACATAAAATACCAAAAACATTTAATTTTAATTTTAATTCCATTATTAACTTTAATTTTGCAAAAAGGGTCCAACGCCCGTCGTTTTAATCATTTTATTTCGCGCATTTACTTTATTGCTTAAATATTTATGTACATGTCCCAAAGCTCTGTAACAATTTAATTTTTCGCACCGTTATTTTCTTTATTTACCTTTTCTGTCAAATCGGGTCCGGTTTAATTTTGGCGATGTGGACCCGCGCCTTTGTAATAGCAGATTTATTTTCCCGCAAACTTTATAACTGTTAAAAAGCATGCAAGAATGAATGTCCTAATTAAAATCAAGCGTAGAACACAACAAACATGACAAGACAAATAACTGAAACATGACACACAATTCGCACACACCACCCCTAGGGTACGCCTCACTGTTGCCTTTCGAAAGGTGATCGTCGAGTAGAGGACGTCTTAGTAAGTCCTCATGATCCGGGAACCTGGCATGAGGGTAGCTTCTAAGGTGTCTTCCCATTGCTCTGGTGATCACCATGTCCCTAACACTCGAATTGACCCGAACACCTCCAACGGTGGTGCTACCTACCTCTCAATGGTGGGATGGCACTACTTTAAAAGGACATTTACACAGACGAATTCCTTAGGGTAGGTAGGTTCTCAAGGATACTTGCTCTAATCTCAAAACAAACTCAAAAAGACTTTTCACACCAACACTTTTCAAAAGCTTTCAAAGCAAATTTTTCAAACACTCTGACGTACGAGTCGAACTGAAATTTTTCAAAGAAACTTTTTTAAAACCCACAGCTGAAAAGCAAACAAACAATTTTGAAAACACATTGAGCAAGTATCTAAGAGCCCATGGATAACCATGGATAGAAAGGGTGCTAACACCTTCCCTTTCTATAACCTACCTCCCGAACCGAGAGCAATCTCTTTAAGGAATTTTTTTGTGCTTTTGTCCTTTCCATTTGGAGAAAATAAAAGACGGTGGCGACTCTTGCTTCCGCGACATTTCGCGAACCAGCGTTAAACAGTCAGTTCCAGATCCACCGATCACACGTTTGATCGCAAATGTTGCGGTTAGCAAGAGTCGCCACCGACTTTTCTTTTATCCAAAAGGAAAGGTAAAAAAGCACAGGAAAGACCTTTGAGATTATTTCTTGAGTTAGTAGGGTAGATTATGAAAAGGGAAGGTATTAGCACCCTTTCATCCATGGTTTTCCATGGGCTCTTAGTTACTTGCTAGATCACTTTCCTTTGTTTGAAATTATGCTTTGTGTGGTTTTGAAAGTATTTTTGAAAAGAGGCCATTTGTTTAGGCAAACTTTGTAATGATTCTCGTTCGTAAGAATGTATACAAAGTGTTTGATCTTTTGAAAATGTTTTCAAGTTTTGAAAGAGGTTTTGAAAGTGTTGGTGTTTGTTGTGAAAATAGCAATAATGTTTTTGTTTTGAAATGGAGCAACTAACTAGGAATGTTCTACCTACTCAAAAGTCTTTCATGTTCATTTCCTTTTTCCTTTGACATTGTTATCTTACCATTGATTTGGTAAATAACCCTATCTTTGGATGTAAACAGGACGGGCGTGGGTCATCGTATAACCATGATTAGCAATGTTGCAAGGTATCTTAGCATTTTTCTTTAAGGACTAAGATAATTTTGAAAGGCAACTTTTGATAGCGTCATCGAGGGACTATGATCTTGTATTTTGCCCGTCTTTGCTAAGATACCTTACATGTGTAATATGGTCATTTTTGTAAGGCAACCAAGTGTGTTTACCCTAGGGGTGCTTGTGTGCAAGTGTATTGATTTTCATGCTTTGTTTAGTCTTTGATTAGGGTTTTCTACTTGTTGATTTTATCTTTCCATACAAGCCCTAATTACTAGCATTTATATAAAGCGATAAATTGCGAAAAGTAAAATTACTATGCTATTACATCATTAGGGGATGGGGCGTACAAATTTACAAATGGGGATTGCAAGAAAATTAAACCTAATTATCTATTTAAACCATATTGAATATTGTACAAGATTGAAAATAAAATGCAAAAATATAAATGGAAAAAGAAATGATTTTTTGTTGTTTTTATGAAAAGGGTTTAACCTAAACCTAATTAAGAAAAATGATTAGTTAAAATTAAAATAAAATTAACTTAAACTAATTGAGAAAAGAAATTAAATTAAAATAGATTTTTAGGGTTTTTATGAAAAGGTTTTAAATTAAAAATAATATGAAATTAATTAAAAAAAGAAACCTAAGTTCTAAATTAATTTTAATTAAGAAAACAAAATAATAAAATAATTTAACCTAAGTCTAAAAATTAATTATTTAAGAAAAGAAATTAATTAATTTAAGAAAATGTTTTTAGTCTTTTTGTTTTATAGAGAAAATAAAATATATAAGTGTAAATAATAAAAATATTTTATATTTTTTATTAATAAAAATAATAATAATAATAGTAATAATAATAAAAATATAATAAATAAAAAAACAAATAAAATAGAATAAGAAAAAAGAAAATAATAAAAGAAAATGGGCCAGGGGTGCAAAAGTAGTCAGGGGTTAGAAAAAAGAAAAAATGGAAGACCCATCTATTTGGAGGCCCAGCGTCTGTTGCTGAAACAAAAAAGAGAGAAAAAAATGTTGAAAAATGAGAAAAGGTAGCGCTGGGGTGTTGAACCCATGCCCTCCAACACAAACGCGCGCTACCTTTGCCACTAGGGTGGTTGTACATCCGTTAACTTAACTAAAATAATAAATACATAATGCAAAACAAGTTCCAGAAATAAACTTCATCTTCAACCTCCAGCCATGGTTCCTGTAACCCAGTCATCTCTCATCCATTCACAAAACTTCCAACATCAAATTTGTTCGAAATTTCCTCACGATTCTGAATATGTAAATAACTTAAGCTAATTCTCAAAGATGAACATGAATTTCTAAAAGTACCAAATTCTGACCTAAATATTTCAGCAAGTTCAAACTCAAAATTCTCACTACTCAAGCAATATAAATGAAATCTATGGACATGTATAGTTTCAGGGCAATAATGTCTACATTTTATCTTCACAAATGCAAGCCTAACAATGCCTAAATGAGAAGATAGAAGTTCAAGAAATATACCTAAAAGCTGGAAATCGTGAAATGGATTTGAGCTTGTTTCAGGCAGTGGTGATGATCAGGCTAGCTTCCTCAAGTCCCCAGGAAGCTAATGCAATGGTTTACTTGAGTTGAGAGTGGCTGAAATGGCTTGGAGAAGTCAAGTTGCAGAATCTGTTTTTTGGTTATGGAGGTTATGGTAAATGGTGTTACAGTTCTGAATAAGGATGGGGATGAGTTGTATTTGATGTAAGGAAGCTTTAGGAATGAATTTGAGGGAAATGAGAGATACAAGTTTAAGGTCAGAATTGTGTATCGATGGAGTTTTTTGTGCAATTTATGCCTAGAGCGAATTTGGGAGTGTTTCAGGGTGCTAAAACTCGTATCTTAGCTCACAAATAGTGACTCTATTTATAAGCAACAAGTTTGGAGTTCTCCAGTTGATCAGAATTCAAATTTACATGTTTAAGCTTAACATGTGATTTTTTGACAAAACAAGTTTCCATGCCTTGTACTTGGTTCATAGAGTGGTTATGCTTTAAACAAGCTTACTTCTGACTTTGTGGATGGAGTGTGATCAGAGGGAACAAGTTAGAGGCTCAAGAATGGACTTTATGCAAAAATCTTGCTTTACAAGAATGGCAATGTTAACTTCGTGCCATTAATGGAAATGCAACTTGGATAATAGCTCAATTACTTGGATCAAAGCTCTAACAGTTGTGTAAACATTTAATTATGGAGTGACAAACAAGTTTGAGGCCTTCAAAGCAAAGATTATGCAGCCTAGCATGTATTTGGTTCATGTGTTCATCAAAAAATGACTTGTAATTCAAGTTTGAAAACCCTAACTTTCTCTCTTCGATTCTCCCTGATCAAGAATGATCTCAAGGATTTTTGGGACATTTTGGAAAGATTGTAATGTTCTCTACAACCCCTCTTTCAATAACTTTTGTAAATTCCCCTTGGAACTATATGAAAAAGTGCCATGAAGTTAGGTTAAAATCCTGCCTAAACTAGGGCAAAATTTCACTAAGTGTTTAATTTCAAGACCATGACTTTATGAATTAATAACTTGAGATCCAAGAATTTTTAGGAGAAGTTGTATAAAGAAATGTTGTAGATATCATGGAGATCTACAACTTTCATGTTGAGAGTTTCTTTTGAATCATCTTGCATCATGGTGAAGAATTGGCTCAAAGTTGTGAAATAATATGAAGTTTTAAACACTTAGAAAAATTTCTAAGTTAGAAAACTTTGACTTTTCAAAATGAAATCTTGACTTTTTGATTTCTTGATGAATAAATTTCATATTTTGACATACTTTGATGAATTGTGATCTTTGACATTGGATTTTGACCAAAAAGTCAAAGTTTGACTTTTCAGTGTACAATTGACTTTTGATCAATTGACTGAAAATTCACTATCAATCCAATTGATCTTGAGCAATGCTTTAGGTCATGACATTAGGTCAAAATGATGAATTTGAACTCTTTATATCATGCTTCAAACCAATTTATCATTTGCTAGGTCAAAAATCAGAAATTGCCCCTTCTCAGTCAAAACCTTAATTTTGACCATTTTGCCCTTTTGGAGATTTGATCAAATTTCTTGAGGAGTTATGATCCAAACTTGATCAAATGATACATATAAGTTTAAAATCTTGAGGTGGATAAAAATTATGAAGTTTGACTGTAAATTGGCCATAGTTGACTTTTTCCCCAATACAGTTGATTTTTAGGTCAACTGCTCAATTGACTGAGCAAAAGTGTGATCCAAGGCTTGAAACTTGACATGAGTAATATTGGGGGTCCATAATGATCCATGAAAGTCATATGAAGCATTGAAAGTTCAATTATCCTTGTGCAATCTCAAACCCTAATTTTGGTCATCGGTGCTTAAGGACGTGTCTTGAGTTGATCAACCCTAGTGCAGTCTTGAACCAAGAGAGATCTTTGTGAGAAAATATTTGATAAATGAGAGGGAAAATTTTGGGGTACAACAACTGCCCCTGTTCAATCTTCTTAGACCTGAAGAGTTAGATTGGCAGATTTTCCATTCGTGACTTGAAGGTGGAAGATGATTGGACACTAGAGTGTCGAGAAATTTGCACTCGAGGATGTGATGGTTGATGGTATAGAGAATGGGCTTAAAGACGCCATTTGGAGAGGTGATGGAAATTTGTTGGGTATGGGCTTGCATATGCCATCTAAAATGATTGCTAGACTATATCTGAAAGAGAATATGAATGAGTATCAGAATGGCATCCGTGTCTAGAGCGTATCTGAACTGTATCTGAGAGCTGCATCTGAATGAGTATCAGAATGGCATCTGTGTGTGGAGCGTATCTGAACTGTATCTGAGAGTTGCATCTGAATGAGTATCAGAATAACATCCATGTCTAGAGCTTATCTGAACTATATCTGAAAGCTGAATCTGTATCAGAATGGCATCCGTGTCTGGAGCGTATCTGAACTGTATCTGAAAACTGAGTCTGATTGAGTATTAGAATGGGGTCCGTGTCTGGAGCGTATCTAAACTGTATATGAAAGCTGAATCTAAATGAGTATCAGAATGGCGTCTGTGTCTGGAGCGTATCTGAAATGTATCTGGAAGCTGAATCTGAATGAGTATCAGAATGGCGTCCGTGTCTAGAGCGTATCTGAACTGTATCTGAAAGTTGAATCTGAATGAGTATTAGAATGGCATCCATGTCTGGAGCGTATCTGAAATGTATCTGGAAATTTAGTCAGAAGAAACCCGTGTAGGATTTCTTCATCTGATCATGTAGATAATTGTCCTGGCTTGTTTCAGGTATCAACCTCTGACCTTTTGTGAATTGTTGATGATAAACATCTGCTGACTGATCTTTCGTGAAGAGACAAAATATTAGTTGTATGTAATGTCATGATTGTATGAAATGCATTGTATAATGATGTTCTCAATAAAATGAATGAGATTATGTTGTATGTGTTCGTGTTGTCAATGTCATGACGTAAGTATGCGATGTATGGGTATGTAAGCTATGTTGCTGTAACACTGTTGGATTAGGGGAAATAAATCCCTGACTGTTGTTGGGGCCGTGGAGTGTAAGTCTTCATGTTTTGAAGTGTTGATGAGTTGATGAGCTCCTATTTGTTAGAGAAATAAACTTTATTGTAAGGGAAACACCGTGTATGGCTTTGTGAAATCCTATTGGGGAATCCTGAGAAATTCGGCGACTTCTACCGGGGAGTGATAATTGGAAATTTTGTTCCGCTGGGGATACGAGAGAGCTTGGTATCATTAAGCTGCACACTGTGGGGAAATTTATAGAATAGTCTAAAGATATCATCCTATTTCTTAAATCCATTAGTGATTGTCTTCTATTTTTTTCTTATTTGTAAATAGTCGTTATGTTCAAATGCATATGCTCAAAAATAAATCATTGGACGCTTTTGTAAACAAAACACAAAAATTAAAGAAAAAACAGATAGTTTTTCACTTTCAAAGGAGTATCTTTGTATTAACTTGAATAAGTACTTTGTACAATGAGACGAACATCCTAGTAAGAGAATGTCGTCGTAAAAAATGAAAATTTGATACAAAGAAAAGATAGCTATGTACAATAATCCCATGGGGTTCCCTTTCTGCTATAGCCCTCGTGTTTCTGAGCATCTTGTCCACTTGTTGCCTTGTCCGAAGTTGATTGGATTGATCAGAATGGTTGAGTTTGTTAGTCGAAGCCAAAGGTTGTCCGTAAAGGTGATCCAACGGATCATAGTCGTACGCTTTAATTCCCTAACTTTTGCCTGGACCGCCCTTTCGGGTTTTCAGTCCACCAGGACGCCCTTTTTTGCCCAAGTCGCCCTTTCGGGTTTTCAACTTGCCGGGTATACAGATTTTTTTTTGTTTTTATCCCTAATTTTTTCCCTAACCTTTTTGGTTCGTCGGTATGCCCTTTTTTTCCTAGGTGTGTCAACCTAGCGGGTCTCTTATGCGTAGTATCTTTTGACTATGTCCGCGTTCACAGGGTGCGGCAGGTCGTCGCCATCCATAGTGGTCAAGATCATGGCTCCACCAGAAAATATGCTTTTGATCACAAACGGTCCTTCGTATGTAGGAGTCCATTTTCCCCTGGGATCACCTTGCGGCAGTATGATACGTTTGATCACCAAATCCCCAACTTGATATACTTGGCGTCTGACCTTTTTGTTGAAAGCCTTGATCATCTAATTTTGATACATTTGACCATGACAGACAACAGTAAGCCTTTTCTCAACAATTAAGTTCAGTTAATCAAGTCGGGTTTGGATCCAATCATCTTCATTCAACCCTGCATCCTTCATAATTCTCAGAGAGGAGATCTGGACCTTAATAGACAAGACAACCTCCATGCCGCATACCAGAGAGTAGGGTGTTGCCCCAGTAGATGTACATGCTGTGGTACGATAACCGTGGAGAGAGAATGGTAGAATCTCATGCCAGTCTTTGTATGTAACTGTCATTTTCTGTATGATCTTTTTTATGTTCTTATTTGCGGCTTCGACAACACCATTCATATTTGGCCGATAAGGGGAAGAATTGCGGTGCTGGATCTTGAATTGCACACACAGTGTGGTGATCATAGTGTTATTGAGATTCGTACCATTGTCAATGATGATTCTCTCTAGGATACCGTACCGACATATGAGATTCTGTTTGATGAAATGGGCTACAACATTCTTGGTAACGGAAGCGAAAGAAGCCGCCTCAACACACTTCATGAAATAGTCAATGGCCACCAAGATGAAGCGGTGTCCATTAGAGGCTGTTGGCTTGATTTCACCAATCATATCGATGCCCCACATAGCAAAGAGCCAAGGAGCTGTCAAGAAATTCAAGAGAATCAGAAGTACATGCACCTTGTAAGCATAGATCTAACACTTATGGCAAGTTCGAGAGTGTTGATAACAATCTGCTTCCATGGTAGACTAGTAATAACCTGCCCGTAGGATTTTCTTTTCCATCGTATGCCCATTGGAATGAGTGCCAAAAGTACCTCCATGTAGATCAACTATGATCTTTTCTGCCTCAACCTTGTCTATGCAATGGAGCAAAATAAAGTCATGGTTGCGTTTGTAGAGAATGCCATTACTAAGGAAGAACTTAGAAGAGAATCTCCTTAAGAACTTCTTATCATTGACTGAAGCTCCTTCCAGATATTCTTGAGCCTCGAGATACCTCTTGAGTTCGTGAAACCAAGGCTGGTCCACTACTTCTTCAGTATTAATCTCGTGACAGTGAGCTAGTTCATCCATTTGTTCAAAGGTGATCTAGGGAGCCTCGTTATTAAGTTTAAACATGGATGACATTGTGGCTAGCGCGTCTGCTAGATGATTTTATTCTCGCGGGAAATGCTCGAAGGTAATCTTCTCAAAATGTGGGATCAATGTCAACACATGTTCTTTGTAGGGGATAAGGTTAGGGTGTTTAGTGTCTGATTCCCCTTTGATCTGGCTGATGACTAAAGCTGAATCTCCAAATACACTTAAGGATTTGATCCCCGAGTTTATGGCAGCTTTGAGACCAAAAATGCACGCTTCGTATTCTGCCATGTTATTTGTACAATTGAAGCAGAGTCTTGCCGTAAAAGGAGTATGACATCCTTCAGGAGATATGAGTACAACACCTATACAATTGCCGAGTGCTTCAGACGCCCCATCAAAAACCACGGTCCATCAGGATCCTTGTTCAGGTCCGTCATATGATCTTAATTCTTCACAGTTGTTTACCATCACAATGTCTTCATCTGGGAATTCAAACTTCATGGACTGGTAGTCATCTACAGCTTGATGAGCAAGGTGATCAGCTAATACACTGCCCTTTATTGCTTTTTGGGTGGTATACTGAATGTCATATTCCGTCAGGATCATCTGCCATCTTGCTATTCTCCCAGAGAGGGCAGGCTTCTCAAATATGTATTTTATCAGATCCATCTTGGATATCAATAAGGTAGTATGGGTCAGCATATACTGCCTTAGCCGGCAAGCATCCCATGCTAGAGCGTAGCAAGTTTTCTCGAGCAGTGAATATGTTGTTTGATAGTTGGTAAACTTTTTGCTCAGGTGATAAATGGAATGCTCTTTTCGGCCAGACTCGTCATGCTTCCCCAGCACACACCCTGTTGAATTTTCCAAAACATTTAGATACATGATCAATGGTCTTCCCTCGACTTGTGGAATCAAAACAAGAGGCTCTTGTAGGTACTCTTTGATCTTGTCATAAGCAGTTTTGCATTCATCATTCCCTTTGACTACTTGATCTTTCTTCAGTAATTTGAAGATTGGTTCACAAGTAGCTGTTAGGTGAGAAATGAATCTAGCAATGTAGTTTAACCGTCCCAACAATCCTCTGACTTCCTTCTCGGTACGAGGAGCAGGCATTTCTTGTATTGCTTTCACTTTGGTAGGATCCACTTCAATACCTTTACCGCTGACGATGAAGCTTAGGAGTTTACCAGACCTCACCCCAAATGTTCATTTATTCGGGTTCAACCTCATCTTGTATTTCTTTAGTCTCTCAAACAGCTTCTGCAAATGGTCAAGATGTTCCTCCTCGGTTTGAGATCTGGCTATCATGTCGTCCACATAGACCTCTATTTTGTGATGTATCATGTCGTGAAATAAGGCTACCATGGCACGCTGATAGGTTGCCCCAGCATTCTTCAGCCTGAATGGCATAACCTTGTAACAGAATGTGCCCCACTGTGTGACAAAGGTTGTTTTCTCCATGTCCTCTGGCGCCATTTTGATTTGGTTGTAGCCTGAGAAACCGTCCATGAAGAAAAACACCTTATGTTATGTTGTATTGTCAACCAAAATATCGATGTGGGGAAGTGGGAAATCATCCTTAGGGCTTCCCCTATTCAATTCTCTGTAGTCCATGCACATTCGTACTTTTCCGTCCTTTTTAGGCACGGGAACAACATTAGAGACCCATTGCGGATAGGAGATGATGGCCAAGAATCCGGCGTTGAATTATTTCATGACTTCGACTTTGATCTTCTCTGATATGTCTGGTCGCATACGACGGACCTTTTGTTTTATCGGTGGGCAATATTCTTTTTTTGGTAGATGATGTACCACGATATCTGCATCAAGTCCTAGCATGTCTTCATACGACCAAGCAAAGACCTCAACATAATAATATAGCAATTGAATCAGACGCTTCTTGATACTGGGTTCCAGATTGGCACCCACCCTGACTTCTTTCTTGTCCTATTCGGTACCTAGGTTAACTGTGTCCACTGGTTCTTCATGGGGATGAATGGTCCTCTCTTCTTATTGTAGTAACCTTGTTAGTTCCCCTGGAACTTCACAATCTTCGTCTTCGGCTTGGTAGATTAGATTTTCAGAGTCACAAAAGGCCATAGCAGAATCGTTACCCATGGGATCCTAAGTGGATGTAGACCTGCATTGTGAGTGTGCGTAAGAGTATAACTATCTTTGAAAGAAAGTAAAAAATGTAAAAAAAAGAAAGACAAAGAACACAAAGTTTGTATGCAAAAACGTCCATGATTCATTGATGACATATGAAAATGAGATGACAACTCTTACAAATGGACCATTGTGCCTCGGGTAAGACACAAGGCTTTAAAAGTCTGAATTGTTTAATTATTACAAATCCGACAAAATTAAAAGACAATTACTGTTGGATAAAAGTAATTGGGACAAAATCTTCAGCTTCCCAGTTGTTGAGTCCTCCACTGACAGTTGGGAAAATCCATTCCTCTGGGTCGTAGCTGTCCTCATCATCCCCTACTACGTTGACTCTGTGGTTACTGATCTTCAAGGGTGGTCCCCCAGCACGAGCACGACGTACAACTTTTTGGGCTCCTGAAGTGAAACCCAAACCAAATTTGTCAGATTTGTATAGGATATCTAGGAGTTGGCCCCAAATAGTGCACCCATCTTCTTCTATCACTGCCTTGGCATCTTTCAGAGAAGACATCTTTAGCGGAGGTCTTGTAATCTTTGGGATTTAGAAAATAACCTTGGTTACTTCCATGGTTGGTGGGACTTCCTCGAAATGCTGAAACGGAGTTTCAATGAATTCACCATCCAATTCCACGTATCTGAAGGAGTTTAAATGACTGACCATATATTCCTCTTCTCCATGGACAGTAATGATCTTCCCCTTGGTTGGGTATTTCAGCATTTGATGTAACGTAGATGTGACATCACCAACATTGTGAATCCAAGGCCGGCCCAATAAGCATAAGTAAGAAGGGCGAATGTCCATCACGTAAAAAGTTGAATCCAAGGGTTGGGTTCTGTGATACGGTGGGAGAACTGACTTGATTGTTTTGCGTTTGTATTTGCAAATGTTGCGGTTTAGGAAGAGTCGCCACCGACTTTTCTTTTATCCAAATAGGAAAGGTGAAAAAGCACAGGAAAGACCTTTAGAGATGTTTTCTTGAGTTCGGGGGGTAGATTATGAAAAGGGAAGGTGTTAGAACCCTTTTCATCCATGGTTTTCCATGGGCTCTTATTTACTCGCTAGATCACTTGCTTTTGTTTGAATGTGTGCTTGTGATGTGGGTTTTTGAAAGTATTTTGAAAATGTAACTTTGTAATGATTCTCGTTTCTATAAGAACGCATACAAAGTGTTTGTTTCTAAAATAGTTCAAAGAGGTTTTTGTGAGATATGTTTTTGAAAGTGATTTTTAAAAAGGTGTTTTCTTTGTAAAGGTTCTCGTTTCTATAAGAACGCGTGTAAAGTGTTGTCTTTTGAAAAATGATTCCAAAATGAGAGTGTTGGTGTGTGAAATGTTTTTGTTGTGAGCAAGCGAGTAACTAAGAGCGAACCTACATAATCAAAAGGTATTAGATGTGATTTTCCTCCTCCTTTAGATGTTGCTATCTTACCATCAATTTGGTAAGAAGCCCCATCGTTGGATGTGAAGGGACGGGCGTTGGGTCATTGTATGACCATGATAGCAATGTTGTGAGGTATCTTAACATTTATTTTTGAGGGATTAAGATCATTTTGAAAGGCAACATTTATAGCGTCATTGAGGGACTATGATCTTGTATTTCGATTGTTTTTGCTAAGACACCCCACATGCGTAACATGGGAATTTTTTAGGCAACAAGTGGAGTTAACCTTAAGGGTGCATGTGTGAATAGTGTGTTTGATTACATGCATTTTAGTCTTGATTAGGGTGATCTATTTATCAATTTCATGTCTTTCCATACACACCCTAATTACTAGCATTTATATTTGAAAGCGATAAATTGCAGAAATGTAAAGTCCTACGCTATTACAATATTTAGGGGATGGGGGTACATATTTATGAATGGGGATTGCAAGGAATTTAAGTCCTAATTATCTATTACAACCATATTGAAATGCATAATATAAGAAAGAAATGGACTTGTTTAGAAAATGTTTTTGTTTTAAGGAAATAAATTAAAAGGAAAATATTTTTATGTTTTTTATGTTAATATTAAAAATGATGAAAAGAAAAATAAATGAAAGATAGAAACAGCGTGCTGCTGCAAGAAGAACAACTAGGATCAAAAGTTCTAAAGCCAGGCGCGTGATGACTCAGAAGGAAGCATCAGAAGTTCTGAATTGATGCACTCTGAGGTCCTGCAAGACACGTTAGAGGGAAAACACAAAAATTCTGGGTGGTGTTCAGACAGTGAGCCCAAAGTCAGAAGTTATTTATTACACTAAAACAGTGAGTAAACGTCAGCAGTTCAGTGCGTTATCAGCATGTAAAAATCAGAAACTCTGAGTGTTTGAAAACAGCGAGTGGAAACATCATAAATTCAGTGTATTTGACATGTAAGAAGAACTCAGAAGTTATGTGTTGTGTTAAAACAGTGAGTGAATCATCAGAAGTTCTGTATTATGCTGAGCCAGTGAGTGAACATCAGTAGTTCAGTGCGTTATCAACATGTAAGCATCAGAAGTTCAGTGTGTGTTAACAGTGAGAAAAATCATAGGAGTTCTGTGTGTTAAAACAGTAAAGAGAACTCAGAAGTTATGTGTGTGTTTAACAGTGAAAAAAATCATAGAAGTTCTGTATGTTAAAACTATGAATGAACATCAGAAGTTTTAATGCCATATTTCAACACTCAATCAGCACATCAGTAATCTATTCAGTTTTCAACAATCAGCAAGTCAGAAGGATAAAAAGCACAACAGTTTTCAGAAGTTATAATCTTGATCATGAGCCTAGCCTTAATCAAGAAGTTATGATCCACAGTTTTTCTACTTAAGAAATGATATGTACAACATTAATACTATGATATTTACATGTTAATGATGTTCAGAATGAAAAACAAGCAAAGTCAGAAAGACTTACCTTGAACCTGGAGCGTGGGCTTGGAGCTTTGAGTGGCTGTCTTTGGATGTTCTGGGATCAGCAAGAGTGATGGAACAGTGGTTGTGTTCTTTAATTCAAAGGGGAGGAACAAAAGGTTTTGTTTTGGATTTGCGAAGGTTTTCCCTATTTCCTCTTCTCTCTTTTGGCCAATCTCTCTCCAAAAGCCATCCTTTTGCAAGTATGGTGGAGAAAAGTATTTATAGATGAATTTGTTGTGATTTTTGGGGGAAAAACAAATGGGATTTGAACCTTTTTTGGCATCATGTTCCCTTGCTTTTTCATCACTGTTTTCGTATGCTTGTTTGGTGCAATTATGGGATGCAGGCGTAGGCTGAACTAGCTGTTGGTTATAGGTCTGCAGAAGGTTGTATAAACAAGGTTTTGGGATTTGGTCATGTTCTGACCAAAGCGTTGAATATAACCTTCATATGCTGAAGCATTGCCTTGTTCTTGAAGCAAGCATGGTAGTCGCCAGCGGGAATTAAGGAAAAGCAAAAAGCAAAGTATGGGCTTAGTACCAAAGTTGCTATCCCAAGACAGTAGAGGTACACGTGGGGGAAATCCTTTGGATAGACTCAGAAAGTGGTTGTGTGCATTAAATGATGATGAGACTTATCACAACCAGAAATCCTACAATGTGAGATTCTACACCAAGGCTTAGTTCTGGATTAGAAGTTCTGAGCTTGCGTAGCAGCTAATATTCTGATCCTCTTATATCCTGGCTCTAGCATGTTCTAAAGGAGTTTTCAAACCTTCTAGAAATCTTGCAACACGCTTCTTAACCTTCTTTGAATTACCCTGGCAACAAGCTTGCAACACGCTTCATTGATGATTTTAATTATGTTGACCATTCTAAGTGTTGTTTTGATGTGAATTTGTATGATTGGATGCCATGAGAACATTAGAGATGATGATGTTCATATGTTGATGTTATGTATTGATGAAAAACATGATGAACTGATGTGATGATGTTGATTTTGATGTTGTGAAGTGTCGATTACCATATGATTCATGTAATTTAAGTTATGATATGTTTTAGGCTGTTAAAAGTCAAAACTTGGGGTTTGGGGTCTGATGCAAGGTTGTAAAATAAGAGAAATCACACACAATCGCGAAAGGAAATTGGCTTCCTGGAAGATTATAAGAGTGACTGTAGCAACCCTTTGGTTTTTATACCAGAGTTGAAACCAAAGGGGAGGAGGCGAGGCCTGCTGCTACGGTCCGTAATGGGTGTTACGGGGGGTTGTAGCATGCCTATAGAATTTTGTATAAAAAATTTTATTTTGCGCGTAACAGGAGTTCTATAACTCCAATTGAGACGTGGTTCAAAGTGTTGGGAAACTGACACATAATATTACATTATAATAATGTATTAGAGGTTAAAAATGTTCAATAAAATATGGAGGGTGTGTTTTACTTGTGATGATTCTTATGAGATGATTATTAAAGAATGATAAAATCATGAATTGTTGATTGTTATGTAATGACTAGTGATGATGAAATACTATAAATTATTATGATTATTTATATTAATGAGTATTGTCGAGAAATTGTGTAATTATAATTATTATGTTGAGTTATGTTGAGAAGTGTGGTTCAGAGAGGAACTATTATGGTGGCCTTATATATAGGCGATGTTTACGGTTCGAAGAGGAAATAATGATGATTATTGCACTTGTTTGGTGTTGTCACATTCATGCATCATATATGTCAGAGATAGGTGTATAGACTTTGGTCCAGTGACGAGTCTCTAGTTCAAAGAGGGGACCAGTGATGAGTTTGGGTTCATAGAGGAACACAGTTCGAAGAGGAAGCAACAGTGAGTGGATTAAATTAGTAACACAACTTTGATATCCAAAATTGGTACTACATGCATATTGAAGTGAAGGATAAAGTACATTGCATTCATTCTTATATATGTGAATGATTAATTTTGTGAGTTATTATTTTTGTGCATGGTGATTGTTATGGATAAATATTATGAATGATTATTCATATTGATTGCACTATCCTCGATGTTTTATGCACTATTAACTTATGTGAATGTATTCTCACCCCATGTTTATTTCCTGTGTTGTTTTTACTCTTGTGATGCAGATACTCAGGTAGGTACTGAGAAGCCTTAGCAGCTAAATTCCTTGGAAGACAGCGTTAGTGGCCTTCTTCGTATTTTATCATTTTATTGGTGTTGCTTAGAATTCCAAGTGTCACTCTGAATACTGAAACACTGAGATGAGATTTTCGTAGATGTTTAATTTTTAGAGTTGTTTAATTTAAAACCTTATGGTTATTTGAAGTTGTTTTATGAACTTTTGAAGATTATTGAAGTATATTGAGTCTTTATAAGTGAATTTTTCTTCTATGTTAAATTGTTAGAAAAAAGATGTTTTATGTAGAGAAATGTGACCTCTTTTTTAGTGTATTATTATACTATAATTTTGAATATTTCATGAGTAAAGTGTCGAAGGGTTTTAGGGTGTGTTACACTTTCCTCGTTCTTTGTGTTACTAATCTTACAAAGTGGTCGACGACAAGGTGATGGCACACCAATCTCGTATCTATCTCTGACATGTCAAACGGGGCCCAGGAGAGCAATTCGACATTTCTAATGAGTTTTTCGACTAGTTTGTGCTATTCTTCTTAGAAAAGCATGGTGCATATCTTTGTCACTTAGTGAGACAAAGGGCTTATGTGAACCTTCTTCATATCCTTTGTGGGTGTGAGCCTCTAGTTTTCCATGCCTAGTTGGGGGGGGGGGGGGGGGTCCCAACTAGCAACAAATGTTTCTTATTCTTCATGGAAATATGGTGGTCTCGTGGCTGAGATTCTTCCTCACCATCTTCAGGCTACTCTGGTAAAATTCTTGGGCAATTTGCTGGTCTCCTTTAACCGTCCTGACTCGCCTACTAAGTAGTTGGTATTTAGAACCATGTACTTGGTGGATATAATCGCCTCTAGCAAGTTGATAGCTAGCCTTTCAAGGATGACGTTATAGGGTGTTGTACCTCAAAATTTTCCCTCCCATTTTCTTCAAGGCATTCTTAAATACTCAAAGATTCTCAAGAGTTGATCAGACAAACTCACCTCCTAAGAAATGAGTCCACAACTAGGGTTTCATATTGTACAAGTAAGAATGGATTGCAAAAGTTTCAAATTACTTTCATGGTTCATCATAGGTCCTCAACAATGCTTATGTCAAGTTTCAAGCCTTGCATCACAAGTTTGCTCAGTCAATTGCTCAGATGACTGAAAATCAACTATATTGGGTAAAAAGTAAACTATGGTCAAACATACAGTCAAACTTCAATATTTTTTGTCAACATCAACATTGTGAGGTGATATTCATAATTTGATCAAGGTTTGATCAAGATTCCTTAAGAAAAACCCTAAAATCATCAAAGGTCAAAATTTTCCAAAATTAGGGTTTTGACTGAGGATGACTTATCATTGACTGTTGACCTAATACATGAACTAATGGCTTGAAGCGTGATCTTAAGGAATCAAATAGAATATCTTGACCTAATTACATAGCTCAATACATTTTCAAATATGCAAGTGATTCATAGTTGAAAATTTGAATTAGTTGATGAAAAGTCAAGAGTCACTCAAAGGTCAAACTTTGACTTTTTGGTCAACATTGGAATTCAAAAATCAAGAATCATCAATATATTTAAAAATATCAAACTTGATCATCAAAAAATCAAAAAGTCAACAAAAGTCAAATTTGGAAAATTTTCCAGCACTTAGAAAAATTCTAAGTGTTTTTGTTCTTAACAAAAGTCCTAACTTCATAGCCATTTTTCACTAAGATCCAAGTTGATTCAAAGAAAACTTTCATCATGAAAGTTATAGGGATTGATGAATTCTAAAACATTGTCATTGTATGATGAACCTCAAAAAGTGCTTAGATTAAGAGATATAGGCCCATGAAGTTCTGATTATTTTTATCCAACATTTAGAAAAAATTTCAACAAGTTTTTGTCAGTTTTTCATTCCAACTTCTTAACCAGTTTCCACCAAGTTCCCATTTGATTTAGCCAAAACTCACACATGAAAGTTATAGACAATGTTTCAAGCTTTCCAAAATGTCCAAGAACACAAATTTATCATGCTTGAGCTATGAGATTCAAAGAGATGGAGTTGGGCATCCATACTTGAATTATAGGCCATTTCTATGATAACCATAAGACAAAATCTTCAAGCCATGCTGTATAGTCCTACTTTTCAGGCCTTAAATCTCCATATCTATCCATAATCAGAAGGTTACACAAACTTTTGATCCATTATCCACTTGATTCAAGCTTCGTCCAAGACAATTAGCCATTAATGGTACAGAGGCACCATTGTCATTTACAAAAAGAAAGCTTTTTGAAAAAGTCAATGCATTGAGATCCTCACTTGTTTCTTCTGATCACACTCCATCCTAAAGATAAGAAGCAACCTCCCTGTACACAACAACTTCAGAACATGCTTGTACTTGAAGCATTGAAACTATGGAAATTCATCAAACTTGTTTGTTTCTTATAAACCAAACCAAAACCCTGTAACTTGAAAACCAAGCCCTCTCATCCTCTAAAACCTCTTGCTTATAAATAGATGGAGTATTTGAAAGCTAAGACACGAAGACACAACCTCAAAAAACCTCTCAAAATCAGAAGCTACATATGAAACTCCATTTGTTGCGACTTCTGACCTTGAACACCAAACACTCAATCCACTCGTGCGTTTTCACTCTAAATCATTTACAAAGTTACTATAACTCATATATAACTCGTCCAAAGACCTTCTTCATCACTGTAACACCATCTTAATCATCTTCCAAACTCAAACACAAAGCTTTGCAACTTGACTTGTCCAGAAGAATTGGGGTACTCTCAATCCAAGGCAAGCATTGCAAAAGCTTCCTGGGATTTTTGTGAAGCTATCCAGATCATCCTAACACCTCTAAAAGTGCTCTATCTTCAAACTCGATTCTCACTTTTGAGGTAAGTTTTCTAAACTTTGAAATCTATGTACAAGCATCATTTGCATTTATTTTCTAAAGAAAAAATGTAGATATCAATGTCCTGAAGCTAACCATGTCCTTAGTTTTCATTTATGTTGACCGTGTGATGAGAATTTTGGATTTGAAATTTCTGAAATATTAGGGTTCAATTTGGTACCAATAGAAATTCACTTTAATTTTTGAGTTTTAGCTTAAGTTAATGGCATGGTTGAATTCATGGTGAAATTTTGAACAACTTTGATGTTTACATTTTTCAAAAAGGTTGAGAAATGGAAGAGTTTGAAAAATAAAAAATGTTGGGTTTTGTTCTGGCGCGAGGAAGAAGATAAAGTTCATCAATTTGAACTTATGGACACATTTTATAATATATTCATTGATAGTTGTTTCATAACTGGATAAATTAGCCACCCCAATGGCAAGCGTGTGTGTGTGTAGAGCGTTAGTGTGCCAGGGCAGGGGTTCGATCCCTGCCTTTGGGATTTTATTTTTCAACATTTTCTTTGTTAATCAGGTGTAAGCAAAGCAAGCAAGCGCGTTGTACATCCTCATATAAACACCATCAAATCACTATCAGATCATGTTCATCATCATCTAATGCCCATAATTGTTTCCCTATGATGCACCTTCTGAACAATGCCCTCATTGGATCCAAACAGTGCCTGGGCCTCCCTCATTTGGGCTTTTTTTGTTTTTGATTTATAACACCCCTCATTTTTCTTTGGCAGCAACCAGGCCCATTTTATTTTTATTTTGTTTTAATTATTTATTTTTTAATTTTATTTTATTTAAAATCAGAAAAAATGATAAAAAAATTAAATTTAGGTTTTTAATTAATTATTTTAATTTTTGACAAATAAAGTTAATTAATATAATCACACCTCATTTTATTTTAAATAGTTAATTTGTAAATTAATTAGAATTAGGTCCAATTTTCATTTCAAATATTTTCTAAGCAAGAACAATAAATTATTTTCTTAATACTTAGAAATATTTTTAGGGTTTCTTAAAACATTTCCCCTTTTCACCATCTTCGCACACTTTACTCTCGCATTAACATTTTCCAATATTTTAATTGCTCAAAGCTTGTAATAGTAATTATGGTTTATTACTTTCCTCCCCCATTCATAAACTTGTAACCCCATCCCCGAAGCATTGTAATAGCGTAGGACATTTAATTTCCGCAATTTACTGCATTCCTTATTACTATTAGTAATTAGGTTTTGTGTTGTACCCCAAAATTTTATCTCTCTATTCTCAAGACATTTCTCACCAAAGATCTCAAATGCTCAAGGGTTCTCAAGGGTTTGATCAGACAAGTTCACCTCCTAAGCACTGAGCCCACAAATTTGGGTTTTAATTTTATCAAGGACAATTGGACTTTTTATGCCTCAAATGACTTTCATGGTTCATTATAGGTCTTCAAGATTGCTCATACCAAGTTTCAAGCCTTGCATCACAAATTTGCTCAGTCAATTGCTCAGATGACTGAAAATCAACTATATTGGGATAAAAGTCAAATGTGGTCAATATACAGTCAAACTTCATGATTTTTGGCAAACATAAACATTTTCAAGTCATTTTCATCAATTTATCAAGTGTTGATCACAATTCCTCAATAAAAACACTTAAATCAGCAAAGGTGCAAAATTGTCAAAATTAGTGTTTTGACTGAGAATGACTGATCATTGACTTTTGACCTAGTACATGACCTAATAGTTTGAAGCATGATATCAAGGATTCAAACACAACATGTTGACATAATTTCATAGCTCAAATCATTTCTCAATATCAATGGATTAATAGTTGAAATTTGATCAACTAATGAAAGTCAACTGATACACAAAAAGTCAAACTTTGACTTTTTGATCAACATTGAATTTCAAAGATCAAGATTCATCAAGATACTAAAAAATATCAAAATTGATCACCAAGAATCAAGAAAGTCAAGAAAGTCCACAAAAAGTCAAAGTTGTCAATACTTAGAAAATTTCTAAGTATTTTTTAACCTTGATAATTTCAATACTTCATGACAGTTTTTCACGAAGATGCAAGATGATTCAAGGAAAACTTTAAACATGAAAGTTGTAGATATTGATGAAATCTAAAACTTTATATTAGAGGGTTGATGTCCAAAAAATGCTTAGATTTTAGGATATAATCTCATAAAGACATGACATTTTTCATAAAACACTTAGTGAAAATTTTGGCAAGTTAGGAAAATTATTTGACCTAACTTCTTGGCCAATTTTCACCAATCTCCAAGATGATTTAGTCAAAGGGGTCAACACAAAGGTTGTATACAGTGTTTCAAGCTTTCCAAAATGTACCAGAACTTGAAGAGAATCATTTTTGAGATAAGAGAATCGAAGAGAATAAGTTGGGCATCCATTCTTGAATTACAAGTCATTTTCTCGATGAACACATAATCCAATCACAATGTTATGATGCGTAATATTTCTTTGCATGCCTTCTAAATTGTGTATCTACCCATAATTAATGGATTACACAAACTTTTGAGCTATGATCTAAGTGGTTTAAGAATTTTCCAACCAATTTGCCATTTTAGGACGAAAGTTAACATTGCCATTCTTAAAAAGCAAGCTTTATGCACAAAGTCAATTCTTGAGCCTCTCACTTGTTCCCTCTGATCGCACTCCACCTACAAGGTCATAATAAATATGATTAAAGTGTCCAACAACTCTATGAGGCAAAGTACAAAGCATTGGAACTATGATCTTCAAGCTTGCTTCATTTACAATCCAACCTAGCCACAACATGTGATCTGGAAAATTTGATCAACCCTTGTCTTAAAACCTCTTGCCCATTAATAGAGAGATTTTGTAAGATATAAAGAGATGAATAAGCCCTTAAAACCCCTATACTCTCAAAAAACCATAATTGTCCACAAAACTTCCATTTTGAGCTTTGATGTCCAAATCTTTGAACCTCTCACACCTTGCAAGTTCTACCCAAACAAACCATCTAAATACTTCACATACATCATATAGAAGTTGTTCAAACACAATAAAAACTTATGTAACATCATTATCATCATCTTCCAAACTCAAAAATAGTACCTTGCCAATTGACTTGGTGGGAGTGATTCAACAACTTTCAGCATAAAGTGAGGATTGGCATAGCTTCAAGAAGGTCCAAATGAGCTCTATCAATCACCATTTTTCACCCGAAAACATTTGTATGTGTTCTAAAGTTTTTTCTTCAAGAGGTAAGTCTTCTCAAACTGTAATATCTTTATCCATATATCATTTGCCTTTACTTTAAAAAGGATACAACAAGACATATCAAAGAGAAAACTTAGCAAAAAGGCAGGCCAAGGACTGACATGGGTGCTCATGTCACACGACATGGCCCGTGTCAGTTCAGCTGAGTTGGGAATTTTACAAAGAAGACAGGACAGGGGCTGACACGGGTGCCCATGTCACACGACACGACCCGTGTAAGTCAGAAATGTGTAAAGCAGGTAGGACAGGGGCTGACACGGGTGCCCGTGTCACATGACACGGCCAGTGTCAATTTGGCTGGAACAAACAACATGCAGAGAGGCGTGGACAGATTCTGACACGGGTGCCCGTTTCCGGCGACACGGCCCGTGTCAGCCTATGCATAAGAAATCCTCTCTTTTTTTACATTCTTGCCATGATTTTGGATCATTAAAGTTACTTTAGACATATTTCATTGCTCGGAGATGGCCTAACACTATACAAAACCTTTTTCAAGATAAAACATTCAAGTTATTTTCTAAAATAATTGAAACTACAAAACTTTTTCTATCAAAAAACCCTAAAAAACAATTTCTTTTCACTTTACATTTTCTTGCGCATTTTACTATTTTGCATTATAAATTATGTAATTGTCAAATCCTTGTAATAGTAATTAGGGTTTATTTTTACTTTTCATCTCCACTTGTAAATTTGTATCCCCCATCCCCAAAGTATTGTAATAGCGTAGGACATTTAAATTTCGCAATTTATCGCTTTCCATTATTGTTAGTAATTAGGGTTTGTATGGCAAGATCTTAAAATCAACCTTAGACAATCCCAATTCAAGTAAAATACATGAAGAAAAAAAACACCTTACGCACATGCACCTCTAGGGTAACCCACACTTGTTGCCTTCGAATAAAAACAGTCATGTCCCTCGAATGTGTGATACTTTAGCAAAGACCCTCGATTATAAGATCGTAGCCCCTCGATGACCCTTCGATGTTGCCTTCAGTAAATGATCTTAGTCCCTAACAAATTGCTAAGGTATCCTACAATGTTGCCTTCTATGACTGTATGACGACCCACACCCGTCCCATCACATCCAATGATAAGGTTTCTTACTAACTAATGGTAAGATAACATTATCTAAAAGAGGAGGAAAATAACTAAGACTTTCTTTTGAGTAGGTAGAACGCTCGTAGTTTCTTGCTCACAAACATTTCAAAACAAAACATATTTTAAACACACCAACACTTTCATTGAAATATTTTCAAAATTCAACACTTTGTATACATTCTTATAGAGACGAGAATTATTACAAAGTTCGCCTAAACGAAGGCACTTTTCAAAAATACTTTCAAAACAAATACAAACACATTTCATAAAGCATTTTAAAAGTGAGCTAGCAACTAAGATCCCGTAGATAACTACGGATGAAAAGGGTGCTAACCCCTTCCCTTTTCATAACCTACCCCTCGAACTCAAGAAAATTCTCAAAAGGTATTTCCTGTTCTTTTCACCCTTTCCTTTATTGGATAAAAGAAAAGTCGGTGGAGACTCTTGCTATCCGCAACAATTGCGATAAAACGCAAACATCCAAGTCAGTTCTCCCACCGTATCATAGAACTGGCGACTCTGCTGGGGATGTAAGTAAAAGTCGGGTTACCTTAAGAGCTAGATCACCTTTATTACTTTACTTGTTTGACTTGTTTGCTTTATATTTGTGGGTTATGCTTGGGTTTTACTTGTAAAAATCTTATACCTGGATTTAGGGCATATTAGGTAAGTATCAATAGATCATGGGGACTGTGCGGGGTATACCGACATGGTTGAAGCGATAGCTACGTTAGTATGACACATTTGTTAGTACCAGTGTCCCTTGAGTCTAGTCAACGAGAATACGGGGCCGCTGTGTGGTGTCATGAAGCACTAACTAACCGTATAACCTTAGTTGAACAACTTGGCCATTAGAAAGTAGTGAGGTAGCTGGCTTTGGTGCAGAATGGAGTTGGTTGATACTCGATACTACACTCATTGAGATTGGACTTTCGGGATATTTTGACTGTAGTTTTGATTCTTGAGCTAAAACAATGCCCGATGAATAAAGATCAGTGATATTGAGGCTCCTAGAACCCAGTTACTTTTTAGGACAGGTTGAACCAACTAAACTTTAAGAGGGTACTTACCAATAAACTTCATGCAAGCCCAAACCTAAGGCCTTGTGTGCTTTATTTGTGTGTGATTATTTTCTCATGACATTATAACATCATGCCATAGCATTTTACTAACTATTTCAAGGAACTAGGGATTTATCTTTGTTCCATTTTGTAGGATATTGCTTCTGCTCACAGAAATACCATCCAAATCAACTTCGTAAGAGTGCCTCCTCAACTCAAAGAGTTAGCATCAAGGGTTCCTGAAAATTCTCCGTTCACCAAAAGATATGGTTGACTTCTCAATCTAGTTACCTCAAGCTTTGAAGAAGACATGATGAAGGTTCTTTTTCAGTTCTTCGACCCTATACACCATTGTTTCACCTTTCTAGATTATCAATTAGTGCCCACAATGGAAGACTTCTCTCAATTGTTGGGAATACCAGTCTTTGACCAAATACCATTCACCGGTTTAGAGGAAACTCCAAAGCCTGAAGTTATTGGCAAGGCCTTACATTTGAAGAGTTTTGACACTATAACTCATTGGAAAACAAGAAGCGGGGTCAAAGGCTTTTTGGCTAAATTCCTGATGGAGAAGGCTTGTTTATTTTTGGGTGTTTTGGGTTTACAAGCTTTTGAAGAAGTCTTGTCCCTTCGAATCTATGGTTTGGTTCTCTTTCCTAATCCTGACCAACTCATAGATGTGAACTCTGTCAAAATCTTCCTTACTCGCAACCCGATGCCTACATTGCTTGGGTATATTTTGCACTCTCTTCATACTCCAACTATGAGGAAACGAGGGACCCTCATGTGTTGCTTACCTTTGCTGGCTAGGTGGTTTATTTCGCACCTTCCTCGATTAATATTGAATAATGAGAAAGGCTTAAGGTGGTCTCAAAGTTGATGTCACTTTCTCATTTAGATATCCATTGGTGCTCTCGATCTCAAGAGGACATTACTATCATTGACCGTTATGGGGAGTTCCCTAATGTTCCACTCATGGGCATTAGACGAGGTATTACTTATATCCCTTATATGGATCTACGCCAATTTGGCTATGCTCGAAGAGATGGTCCCTATGACGCGCTCATTCAAGGAATTGTATTCGACTATGAGAATGATGTTCAAGGTTATCATCAAAGGTTTGTGCATGCTCAGGGCATGGTAAGAAAAGTTGATAGCAAGACTTTGGGGCATAAGAATTACATCCCTCTTGACCCATATCTCAAATGGGTACGAGCTCGTGCTCAAAGTCTCATGATGCCATATCCAGCCATCCTACCTGTGATGATGGAACCAGTTGCCAAAGGGGATGTTCCCTATACCATTCTCCATCTTGACATGCCTACCGACTTCAAGGAATTGTAGAAATTGTGGATTCAACTCAAGGGGGAATGAGACACCTTTGAAGCTCAATTCTACGAAAGTGAGAAGAAATTGTTGGAGCTCACAAGGAAACTTCACGAGGAGCAAAGCATGAAAGCCTACATTGCACCAAAGAGGATGCGTCCATAGGAGAACTGAGTCTTTTGTTTTAGGATTTCATTTTGTTATCTCTTTGAGACCTTTTTTCTTTTTTCATTGTAAGCCCAAGGGGCAGTTGTAATCTTCAAACTTATTAATACAATTGATGTTTTGTTTCCTCTTTGGTTAAGAAAATTTAAATCTCTTAAATGAAGATGCTAGAAGCGCCCGTGCTGGGGATGGAAACAATCAAATCTCTGAAGATGAGGATTATTCTGATGAGAAATACCCACCGGTTGACGACAAATACAAGCAGCTAGAAGATAAACTAAATGCTGTAAAGATCCAAGTTGTGCCTGGCTTGGAATTTGGAGACTTGGGTTTGGTACTTGGGGTAGTCATCCCCCACAAATTCAAGATCCCTATTTTTGCTAAGTATGATGGGATCTCCTGTCTGAAGCTTTATCTAAGATCCTATGTCCGTAAGATCCAGCCGCATACCGTCGATAGGAAACTATGGGTGCACTTTTTCAAGAAAGTCTATCTGGAACGCAATTGGAGTGGTTTTACCAATTGGAAGGGACCAATATCCATACGTGGGAAGATTTGGCTTCTTCCTTTTACCGTCAATACCAATATAATGCTGATTTGGCGCAAACCCACGTGCAATTGCAAGGCATGACTATGGGTTCAAATTAGGGCTTCAAGGAGTATGCCCAAAAGTGGAGAGACTTGGCTGGCATGGTGCAACCACCTTTCAGTGATAGAGAATTGGTAGACATGTTTATGGGAACACTGACTGGTCCTTTCATCAACTTGTTGATTGGGAGTTCATCATCTGGATTTACTGAATTGATCTTAAATGGCGAGAGGGTTGAAAGCGGGATAAAAAGAGGGAAGATACCCATGGCATCCACCTCTAATGGTGTGAAAAAAACCATTTATTGGTAAAAAAAGAGACCGATTCCGTGTATAGATCAAGAATCCGTGCTAATAATGACTGCCATCATTCAGTGGGGGCAGTATTGATTTCCAATCCAACTCCAACTCAACGGCCGCGTCAACAAAGGCCGGATGCCCAGAGAAGAAAATTTACTAGAATCAATATGCAACTATCTTAAACTATGCAACACCAATTGAAAGTTAATTTGGTGACGCTATGAGATCCTCCTTCTAACCCTAACACAACTTCTCCGAAATACAATCCCAATGCAAAATGTACTTACCACTCAAACAGTTCCAGACATGATACCAATGATTGTTGGTCTTTAAAGAATAAGATCCAAGACCTGGTCGATAACAAAAAAATTGAATTCGACCCTCCTCCGACTCCCAACATGATTACCGCACCCATGCCCAGTCATGGTAAGGGTGTCAATGCTATTGAAGATGCCTCTTTTGTTTCCTCTATCAATGATTTGACCACTCCTTTGAATATTGTTAAAAAGAATTTGTTGAAAGCCAGAATATTCCCAAGTTGTTTTGAAGACTGTTCCCATTGTGCTACATAAATTAATGGTTGCACATGGCTGAAGAAAGGTGTCCAACACCTGATAGATAGCCATGAAATTCTATTTGAGAAAACTCCATCTGTGAAAAGTTTGACCCAAAGTGTATCTCAAGAGTTTGAAGACGTGTCCATCATTACCATTTCAAACACTCCTGTTAGGATCACCTCCAAAGGTCCTATTAGGATTTTTGCTGAACCAAGAATTGTGCCACTAATTATCACCACACCAGGGCCAGTCTCCTACTCTTCCGGCAAAGCAGTGCCCTGGAACTATGATATGGAAGTGTATTACCATGAAATCAAGCAAAACCCATGGATTGTTGAAGATGAGAATGTTGAGATTACAAACTTTTATGGATCAAGTAAAGTCACTAGGACAGGAAGGATATTCTCTTCGAAGATCTATCCTCTGACAACCACTACGACAATACCCATTCGTATTTCTGTTGCTAAAACTGTTGCTGATACTCGAAGAAAGGAAAAAGTGACTGAGCCTGCCCGGACGGAAGCGCCCAAAAAATATTGAAGACCCATCAAACCAAGAGATGGAGGAGATTCTAAAAATTATCTGAAAAAGTGACTACAAGATAGTGGAACAACTGGGGCAAACACCTTCAAAGATATCCATGTTACCTCTGTTGTTATGCTCCGAAGCACATGCTCAAGCACTATTAAAATTAATGAAAAATGCACATGTCCCACAAGAAACTATTGCTGACCAATTTGAAAACTGTGTAGCAAACTTGAATGCTGATAATGGTTTGGACTTTTTAGACGCAGATTTGACTCCGACAGGAAAGAATCACAACAAAGCTCTACATGTTTCCATTGAGTGTAAAGGTACCACTTTATCACATCTGTTAGTGGATATTGTGTCCTCCCTCAATGTTTTACCAAAAGGAGCTATGGATATACTAGACTGTGACAGACTGGTGTTGAAGCCCAGTGATATTGTAGTAAGGGCTTTTGATGGCTCGAAAAGAATGGTCCACGGAGAGGTTGATCTCCCGATCAAGGTATGGTCTCAAGTTTTCAACTTAACATTCTATGCAATGGATATTCGCTCGGCCTATTCTTGCTTGCTCGGACGCCCATGGATTCATGGGGCAGGCGCGGTTACCTCCACATTACATTAAAAGCTAAAGTACCTGATAAAAGGAAGAATTGTCATAGTCTGCAGAGCGGAGGAGTTCATGATCAGTCACTTAAATTCTTTCAAATATGTTTAAATGGATGGTGAATTCATTGTAACCCCCTGTCAAGCATTTGAAATTGTCCCTCCAATGATTGTTGTTGCCATAACCACTCTGTTGTACCCCAAAATTTTCCCTCCCATATTCTTCAAGATTTGCCAAGATCAAGGTTCAAAATCTCCCAAAGGTTGCACAGTCCAATGGCCTCCTAACAGTAAAAAATTAGGGTTTTGGTTCTGGCAAAGAAGTTGAAGTTTCCAAGGGTCCAAACAAGTCCCACATGCCTATAAACATTGTCAAGCATCCTTATGCCACGTTTCAAGACTTACAGCACAAAATTGCACAGTCAAAAACCCTAATTGCTTCACAGTCAACTGTAGGGGCAAAATGGTCATTTGACAGTCAAAAGTCAAAATTTTTGGTCAACATCTTATTTTGAAGCCACAAACATCATTTGATCAATTCTTGATCATGATTCTCAAGGCATGGCTCAAAAAGTCTCAAGATGCAAAAGTTTCTATTTTTGGACAGCTGAAAAAGTCAACTGCAAATTGACCAGGGCATAACTTCCACATGGTTTATCAGAAAAATTCCATCCAAAGCTCATTTTGAAGAGAATGACATTTCCTACAACTCATCCTCACACTTCAAGTCCAAGAAATGCTCTCACAAAAAGTTATCAATCTCAACATTATAGGTCATTTTCAAAAGTCAACAAAAAGGCACTTTAAGTCAAAGACCATAACTTGAGATTGGTAAATCAAAATTACATGGGACCAAAGACATTGGTTATAGGACTTCAATACCTTTCCAAAATGTCCAAGGACATGATCAAAGCTTAAAAATTGAGCAAGATATGCCTTGTGGAAGTTGAGAAATGTTTGGGAATTTTGAAAAGTCAACTTTGCTTCAAAAGCCTCAAAATTGCTAATGGGCCTCAATTCCTTCCATGAAACATTACCCAAAGGCTATGCACGACCCATTGACATCCAAGGGAGTTATTTTATCATTTTTGATTAATTATTTGAATTATTATTATTATTAATTCACTTAATTAAAATTAAATATGACAAAAATAGCAAATCACACATTTCAAATCTTTTTATGCAGCATTTTCATTCATCATGACCTCAAGATTTCGTGCACACTCAATAAGGAAAGATTCTATGCAATTGGTAAAGGTTTGATGGCAAAAATGATTGAAAAAGATCATGAAAATCAAATATTCAAAATCATTGAAATACAAAGCTTTGGGCTTGATTTTTCTGACCTAATGCATTCACACATATATACACATTGCAACCCTAATGCAAAGAAGAGGCAAGCTGCGCTGAAACAAAAAAACAAAAACTTGCATTTTTGACCAAAAGTTTGAAAACGGTTTTCATAGAGACAAGGTGTTTCAAGGCCTAAAAAGTATTCCAAACGATTGCTGGAACCTTCCTGAACGTAACTCAATACTTTTCCAGTCTCCATACATCCAGAAGTGGTAGAATGACTTTGCCCTGTTCATGAAATTTTTCACATTCGTATTTTGATTTACACGCATTTTCCATACATTTGAATGTTTGATTTACACTAACATGATCATTCTAAAGCTAATGGCATCGTTCAATTGAAGAATGGCTGCCTGTAGGAGAATCCACCATGGACATTTCTTAGGGTTTCAGAGACCTTGATTTAGGGTTTCTTTCATGTGGAAAAATTGAACCATAAGACCAGCACCATTGGAATCGTGACATCCAAATGGATTGAAATCACCCATCACGCCCTTTTTCTTTTTGCTTATGAGCTAATCGCTATTATTCACTGTGCTGTTTAGTGGGGGTTTAAAACCCCCGCTATCCATTTGTATTTTCAGGAAAAAACAAAGAAGCAAGGAAAGAGACGTTGAGGTGTAAGCACAGGACTGGGCCATTCAAACATTTCGCGCGTGTTTTTGTTTTCTACCAATAACTCTTATTCTCTTTCATAATAATTGTGTTCCATATTAATATCAGATAAACGCATTTGGCTGGGTGGAAGATGTGTTGTCATGCAAGCATTGGGACCTGGGTTCGATTCCCAGGTCCCCCATATTTCTTCCATATTTTTTCTTGTAACATGTTTCTATGCAGCGTTTCATCAAGAGACCACCATACAACTCCATCTCCTGGTTTGCCACGCGCCCAGAAATTCAATCTAATGGCTACCAACAAGCGTCTACCATGTGCCTCAGTCCATGAAGGAGCGTTCAAGCTGGAAAAGTCAACGTGGCCAACTTTCTGATGGGCCTAAATTCCTTGCATACACCTCCATAATTGGGCCAGAAACCCCCTTTGTTTGTACTCTTCCTTCTAATTTTCTTCTTTTCCTTTTAATTCATTTTAATTGTTTTAGTTGTTTTAATTAATTCCACAAAATAATTTTTAACACAAAAAATCAGAAAAGTCAAAAATAAAAATATGTATATTTAATTTAATCCATTAATAGTTTTTGTAAATAAATTTTATTAATCAATTTAGTTTAATTTAGGGTTTTAAATTTTAATGTTTTCTTAATAACTAAAAAATATAAAAATAGGTTTTTAGCATTTCTTATCCTTTTTTTAATAAATAACCTTTTTTATTTCTTAACATTATTAATTATTAATTATTTTTGTAAATACTCTTGTAATTAAACAACTAGTAAATTAGGTTTAAACTTAAATATTTTTCTTTAACAAATTAAAAATAGTGTAGAATCAGGGTTTCTTTTCTTTTTTAATTTTCTTTATTTTCATAAATACAAAAACACCAAAAATAACTTCCTTTCCTTATTAAATAATTTAATTAATTTGTAATTTCAATTTAATTTCTTTAAAGGGTCCAACGCCCTCGCACTTTCGATTCCAATTTCTTTTCGCGTGTTTGTCTTTATTTTTCATTTTAAATATTTATGTAATTGCCCCAAGGCCTTGTAATAGTAATTAGGACATTTACTTTCCGCACTTTTATTTAAAATCGGGTCTTTGTTAATTTGGCGATGTATAGACCCGCGCCTTGTAATAGCGTAGGACCTTTATTTTCCGCATTTTAATTTCCGCACCCTTTAAACTGCTAATCACATGAAAGAATGTATGCCCAAATAAAATCAAAGCGTAGCTCACCCAATGCATGATCAAAATAAAACATAATTGAAAATGACACACAACTCACACACCACTCTTAGGGTACGCTTCACTGTTGCCTTGCCCCTCGAAACGTGGTTGTCGAGTAGAGGACGTTTTAGTAAGTCCTCATGTCCATGAACATGGCATGGGGGTAGCTTCTAAGGTGTCCTACTATTGCTCTGGTGACCACACTGTCCCTAAACTCGAATTGACCCGAACACCTCCAACGGTGGTGCTACCTACCCCTCAATGGTGGGATGGCACTACCTTAAGGACATTTACACAGCAGAATTCCTTAGGGTAGGTAGATGACTCATAGATACTTGCTCTAATTCAAAACAAATCAAAAAAACTCTTTTCACACCGACACTTTGCAAAAAGCTTTCAAAAACAACTTTTCAAACACTCTTGAGGACTGATACAAGAGTCGATCTGAAACTTTCAAAGAAACTTTTTCAAACCCACTCACCTTGAAAAGCAAACAAACATTTTGAAAACACAAATGAGCAAGTATCTAAGAGCCCATGGATAACCATGGATATAAAGGGTGCTAACACCTTCCCTTTCTATAAATCTACCTCCCGAACCGAGAACTAATCTCATAAGGAATTTTTCTGTGCTTTTGTCCTTTCCTTGTTGGAGAAAATAAAAGACGGTGGCGACTCTTGCTTCCGCGACATTTCGTGAACCAGCTTTAAACAGTCAGTTCCAGATCCACCGATCACAGAACTGGCGACTCTGTTGGGGAAATCTTATAAAGTGAGGTGTACCTTAGGATAGTTCATAACTGTGTTTTCAATTGCTTTGACTTGTTTGCTTTAAATTGTGGGTTGCATCGGAGTTACATAGATCCTAACCCGGATCTAGGGATACCCTGTTAGGTAGCATAAGCTGTGAGGGACCTGTCCGGCGTAGACCGACATGGGTGAAGCAGTGGCTACGTTGGTGTGGCACCTTGGTCTGTACCGATATCCCTTGTGTTGCAACGAGGAGAATATGGGTCTTCTGAGGAGTCATTAAGCACCAACCGACCTTAGAACCCTAAATGACCCAACTTGGCCAATAGAACAGTAGCAGTATGCTACGCCCATTGAGGCTAAACTCTCGCGATGGTTCTGGCCGCAAGAAAAGGTTGCGATGCTGGAGTTATGACCGATTGAGGGTAGTCAGTGATATTGGGATCCTCTAGAACCCGGTTACTTCTGATAGGACAGGTATGAACCAACAAACTGAAAGAGGGTAATACCTAGACCCCATGCTGGCCTAAACTTTAAGGGCTTGTCTTGTGTGACTTGTGTGCCTTATCATGTTTGCCTTTGTAAATATTTGTGGTGTGTTTTATCATAACATCATGCCATCATAAACATTGCATACATCCTGCATAAGGATTGACCATTTCAAAGACAAGAGGGTTTCACCTTTGCTCTGTTTTGTAGGACATCATGATGCCTATGCGAAGGAATACTATCCGGTTCAACTTTGTTCACCCACCTGAGTTGCTTGAAGAGTTGGTTAGCAGAATTCCAAATACTACTTCCTTCATCCAGAGGCATGGTTCTCTTCTCAGTTTAGTCACGGCAAAGTGGGGCCAACAGATGATGAGTGTCCTGACCCAGTTCTATGACCCTCTGTACCAGTGCTTCACCTTTCAAGACTTCCAGCTGGTCCCTACCCTGGAAGAGTTCTCTGATTTGCTTGGCATCCCTATCTTGGATCAGACTCCCTACACCGGTTGGGAAAAGACTCTTAGGCTTGAGGAGGTTACTGCAGCTCTTCCCTTGACTCACCAAGAAGTAATGGACAACTGGGTGACTAGAAGCGGAGTTAAGGGTTTCTCGGCCAAGTTTCTGATTGGTAAGGCTAACAGTTTCTGGAATGACTTGGACTTCAGGGCATATGAAGACATCCTGGCTCTCTTAATCTATGGTCTAGTCTTGTTCCCTAATCCTGATAACTTCATTAACATCACTGCCATAAGGATCTTCATGTCTCAGAATCCTGTGCCCACTCTCTTGGGTGATATCCTGTAACAACTTTATGCTCGTACTGCCCGAAGACGAGGAACTCTGTGGTGCTGCATCCCTTTGTTGGTGAGGTGGTTTATTTCACACCTCCCTAAGTTCGTGTTGAAGAACCAAGAAGGAAGAGGTTGGGCTCATAGGTTAATGTCTCTCACTGATAAGGACATCATTTGGACTCTCAGGGGTTTGGATGAGATAGCTGTTATTGATTGTTGTGGAGAATATCCTAATGTTCCTTTGATTGGTATCCAAGGAGGGATCTTTTATAATCCATGTCTAGCTCTCCGTCAGTTTGGAAGAGCCAGAAGAGCAGGGCCTCATGAGATGTTGGTGCCTCACATCAGTTTTGAGTTTCAGGCAGATAGTGACGAGCTGCGTCGTAGGTTCATCAAGGCTTGGGACAGAATTCACAAAGCTGACCCACAAGAGTTGGGGCCAAAGACTTCTCTACCTATGGAAGCCTACTACAAATGGGTTCGCATCCGTGCTCAGAAGTTAGGTATGCCATACGAAGCTGTCAGACCCGTCATTCTTGAGTATCCTGACAAAGATGGGGCTCCTCCAACTGTCCTCCCTCCTTAGATACCTACTGATTATGAGACATTAAAGAGGTCTTGGTCGCAACTGCGAGAAGAACGGGATTCTTATCGGGAAAAGTTCAACGAGCAAGAATTGAAGATCCAGAAGCTGACAAAGCAGTTGGAGATTGAGCGAGCTCTGAATGACTACATCCGTACTGAGAAGAGGAGACCCTGGGATCAATGATGAGCTTTGGATGTTCTTTTACAGTTTTATTTCCCTTTTCAGTATTTCCATTTTATGTAACGCCTAAGGGTAATCTGTTGAACAATTTAAATTTCAAAGTTAAATCTAATGAAGTGTGTTCCTTTTGTTTACAAAGTTGATTCCTGATTGTCTTTGAAAACATAAATCATACGCATTCCATTCATCATGTGCATCGCAGGTACTCTTCTTTTCAGGTTTCTTACTGTTCTTCGCTGTTTATTTCAGCATCATGAACCCTGAATCATCAACCGAGATGTCTATCGAGGCCCTTCAGGCGCAGAACGCACAATTTCAGGAGCTGATCATGGGTTTGGCTCAAGGTCAAGAAGAGCTGAAGGCTTTGCTCCTGAAGAAGGAGAAGAAGAAGAAGAAGAGAACCATTCTATTCAACTCGGGCCGGAGGTTTGGTAACACTCTGCAGAATGAGGAAGCTGGTTCTTCTGTAGGCAAAGACAGTCCCCAGGGGGGAAGAGGTCCTAGTCCAGTAGTCTCTGACAACGAGACTGATTTTAATGAGGAACAGTATCCTCCCGCTGAAGACCGGTACAAGTAGTTGGAAGACCGTCTGAACGCCATGGAGATTCAACAAGTGCCTGGTTTGGATTTCGGAGACTTGGGTTTATCTACTGGTGTGATCATCCCTCACAAGTTTAAAGCACCATCTTTCACCAAGTATGACGGGGCGTCTTGCCCTAAACTACACCTCAGATCCTACGTACGGAAGATTCAGCCGTATACAGTGGACAAGAACTTGTGGATCCACTTCTTCCAGGAGAGTCTTTCAGGTACTCATCTCGAATGGTTCTATCAGCTGGATGGGACCAAGGTTCGTAACTGGGAGGAGTTGGCTACTTCTTTTTACAAGTAGTATCAATATAATGCCGACCTTGCTGCTACACGTACCCAACTCCAGGGTATGTCGCTAGGATCAGGCGAAGGTTTTAAAGAGTATGCACAGAAGTGGAGGGATCTGGTTGGCAGGGTGCATCCCCCGTTAACAGACCGTGAGCTGGTAGATATGTTCTTGGGGACCCTCTCCGGGCCATTCTTCAATCATCTTATTGGCAATTCATCTGCAGGGTTCACTGACCTCATTCTGACTGGGGAAAGGATAGAGGCTGGCATGAAGTCCGGTAAGATTCAGAAAGGTGCGTCTTCAAGTGCTGAGAAGAAACCTTTTAAAAAGGAGGCCAGTGCTGTGTATGGGCCTAGGAGGCAAGATAAACCAGAGCGCCGCCAATCTGTCAACGCGGTGGTTATTGCTAAGCCTGCTGCCGCTCCTCAGCAAACCAATCAACAAAGGGCTGAAAGACCCAGAAGAGAGTTTACCCGGCTGAGTATGACCTTGTCACAAATCTTGCCACAACTGTTATCAACCAACTTGGTGATTGTCAGGGAGGCCCCGAAGGTTGTGAATACTGCCTCTCCTAAGTATAATCCAAATGCCCGTTGTGCTTATCACTCCGATAGCCCGGGGCATTCTACTGATGACTGCTGGGCCCTGAGAAATAAGGTGCAAGACCTTATTGATGCGAAAGAGATACAATTTGAGGCGCCTGAGAGACCAAATGTGGTGACTGCTCCTATGCCCCAGCATGGAGTAAATGTTGTTGATGAGGACTTGTATGCCGTTTCTGTGAATGATGTAGCTACCCCTCTGATGACTGTTAAGAGGAACCTGCTGCTGGTCGGTTTATTTCCGGGTTGTAGCGAGGGTTGCCTTTTGTGTGCTGTTTCCCTTACTGGTTGTCCGTTGCTGAAGTTAGGCATCCAAAGCCTGATGGATAGCAAGGAGATTTTGTTCAAGAAGACCGCTGTTCCTTTTGTTCCTGTGGAAGAAGTATCTGTCGTTACAATTTTCAACAATCCAATTAAGGCTCCCCCGAGGAAGCCAGTTAAAATCATGACTGCCGCACCCATTGTTATTACTGTTCCGGGGCCTCTCCCCTATGAATCTGATAAGGCTGTCCCATGGCACTATGGGGCAGATGTATATGTACATGTACATGGAATAAAGCAAGAGTTCAATACCGGTACCAGCATCAGCAATATCACCGGTCCAACAAAAGTTACCCGCAGTGGCAGGCTCTTCTCGCCTGACATTGCGCCACCAGTTATTCGAAGACCTCTCATTATAACACCTGCAAATACGCCCGTTTCCACTTCTGATCAAGTTGCTTCCCCTGCTGCCGAGTCATCTAATACTCGAGGCAAAGGGATTGATGATGAGCCTGCCCGGATGGAGGCACCAAAATCTGTGAATGTTAAAGCCTCCCAACAAGAGATGGAGGAAATTCTGAAGATAATCAAGAAGAGTGACTTTAATGTTGTTGAACAGCTGGGGCATACCCCCTCCAAGATCTCTATGCTCTCATTACTACTGTGCTCAGAGGCCCATGCTAAGGCCCTGATTTCATTTCTAAAGACGGTCCATGTGCCACAAGAGACCTCTGCAGACCAGTTTACTGATTGTGTAGCCAATTTGACAGCTGACAATGGTTTGGGTTTCTCGGATGCTGACCTTACTACTAAGGGAAAGAACCACAATGATGCCCTGCATGTCTCTATAGAATGCAGGGGCACTACTCTTGCGCATGTGTTGGTAGATACCGGTTCTTCCCTGAATGTGTTGCCCAAAAAGGCCTTAGACCGGTTGGATTGTGAGGGCCTGGAGCTGAAACCTAGCAACATCATTGTCAGAGCCTTTGACGGTTCTAAAAGGATGGTTCATGGAGAAGTAGACATTCCTATTCGTGTGGGTTCTCAAGTATTCGACTCAAATTTCTATGTGATGGATATTCGTCCATCTTATTCCTGTTTACTGGGTCGACCTTGGATTCACAAAGCTGGGGCAGTGACCTCTACCCTACACCAGAAGCTCAAGTACCCTGTCAGAGGGAAGTTCGTCACTGTGCAGGGAGAGGAAGAATATATGGTGAGTCACTTGAATTACTTCCGGTATATCGAGATGGACGGGGAGTTTATTGAAACCCCCTTTCAGCATTTTGAAGAGGTACCTCCAACATTGGCAGCAACAGAAACAGTGGTTGAAGAGGACTTTCCTTTGAAGATGGCTTCCTTGAAGGATGCTCGGGCTGTAATCGTGAAAGATGAATGTGCTAACTGGGGCAGGCTCCCTGATTTCACTCCTAAAACTGACAAGTTTGGACTGGGTTTTACTGCAGAGGCTCAGAGGGCTGTGCACAAAGCTAGGATCGGAAGACCTCCTGTGCTCATCACTAATCCAGGAGTGAATGCTATTGGGGATGAAGACGAAGTGGAAGAATCAGAGTTCGATAGCTGGATCTACCCGACGACTGATGGTGGATTGAACAATTGGACCGCGAAAGATCATAAACCTGTTACTTTTGTTACGCAGTAATGAATTCCTTTGTTTTTGTTATTTGTAATAAACAATGAATTGAAACTTTATGGCCCGGTGTCTTACCCGGGGCACCGTTGGCTTCATTTGTGAGGGCTTATAACTGTCATTTACATATACCATGAATAAAGACCTTGGACGTTTTTTCGCATTTCAAATCTCGTGCTCCCTTTCTTTCTTTCTTTATATATTGCAAAACAGTTGTATTTACACACACTCACTCATACAGGTTTCAATCCACTCTGGATCTCACTGGTAACGACTCTGCTACTGCCAGTTATGACTTCGAAAATCCGATCAACTTAGCCGAAGACGAAGGTGAAGATGATTGCGAAGTGCCTGGTGAGCTTGCAAGACTGTTACTCCAGGAAGAGAGGGTAATTCAACCACATGAAGAGCCAGTGGAAACGATAAATCTGGGTACTGATACAGATAGGAAGGAAGTCAAGATTGGTGCCAATCTGGAACTCAGCGTGAAGCAACAGTTGACTCAGATGTTACATGATTTTGTGGAGATCTTCGCTTGGTCCTACGAAGACATGCCTGGGTTGGATACCGACATTGTGGTCCATCACTTTCCTACCAAGGAAGACTGCCCTCCGGTTAAGCAAAAGGTCTGCCGTATACGTCCAGAGATGTCTGAGAAGATCAAAGCTGAGGTTATGAAGCAATTCGATGCCGGGTTTCTTGCAGTGACCTCTTACCCTTAGTGGGTTGCTAATGTGGTGTCGGTACCAAAGAAGGACGGTAAGGTCAGAATGTGTGTCGATTACAGGGATCTGAATAGGGCAAGCCCCAAGGATGACTTCCCCTACCTCACATTGACGTTTTGGTTGACAATACTGCTCAGCATAAGGTGTTCTCTTTCATGGATGGTTTTTCAGGGTATAATCAGATCAAGATGGCTCCTGAAGACATGGAAAAGACTACCTTTGTCACTCAGTGGGGCACCTTCTGCTACAAGGTCATGCCATTCGGGTTGAAAAACGCTGGGGCAACCTACCAACGTGCCATGGTTGCTTTATTTCATGACATGATCCATCATGAGATAAAAGTGTATGTCGATGATATGATTGTAAGGTCCCAAACTGAGGAGGAACACCTTGACCATCTGCAGAAATTGTTTGACCGTCTGAAGTTGTACAAGCTGAGGTTGAACCCGAACAAGTGCACCTTCGGGGTAAGGTCTGGAAAGTTGCTAGGCTTCGTTATAAGTGATAAGGGTATTCAAGTGGACCCTGCTAAGGTTAAAGCTATCCAAGAGATGCCAGTTCCCAAGATAGAGAAAGAGGTCAGAGGCTTTCTAGGACGCCTGAATTACATTGCCCGATTCATGTCGCACCTAACTGCTACCTGTGAGCCAATTTTCAAGTTGCTGAAGAAAGATCAGGTAGTACGTTGGAATGATGAATGTCAGGCCGCTTTTGACAGAATCAAAGAATATCTCCAAGAACCACCCATTCTTATGCCACCGGTTGAAGGGAGACCTCTGATACTATACCTGACAGTACTTGACAGCTCAATGGGGTGTGTGCTGGGGCAGCATGACGAGTCTGGCCGAAAAGAGCACGCCATTTATTACCTTAGCAAAAAGTTTACCGACTGTGAGACCCGATACTCACTGCTCGAGAAAACTTGCTGCGCTTTGGTATGGGCTGCTCGCCGGCTGAGACAGTATATGCTGACTCACACTACCTTGTTGATCTCAAAGATGGATCCGATAAAGTACATATTTGAAAAGCCTTCTCTGTCTGGGAGAATAGCAAGATGGCAAATGATCTTGACAGAATACGACATCCAGTACACAACTCAGAAATCCATCAAAGGAAGTGTATTGGCAGACCACTTGGCACATCAGGCAGTAGACGACTATCAGTCAATGAACTTCGAGTTTCCAGACGAGAGTATCATGATAGTGACTGATTGTGAAGTACCTGGACCGGATGAAGGACCTGAGGAAGGATCCCGATGGTCTATGCACTTTGACGGAGCCTCCAACGCTTTGGGTAATGGTATCGGCGCTGTGATCATATCCCCTCAAGGCACTCATACCCCACTCACTGCCCGACTATGTTTCAACTGCACCAACAACATGGCGGAGTATGAGGCATGCATCATGGGTCTCCAAGCTGCGATTGACTTAAGGATCAAGTTTCTGAGTGTCTTCGGAGATTCCGCTCTCGTGATCAATCAGATCAAAGGGGAGTGGGATACGAAACATCCGAATCTTATTCCTTACAGAGAATGTGTATTGACATTGATCCCCCACTTCACAGAGATAACCTTTGAACATTTCCCAAGAGAGGAGAATCAGTTGGCGGACGCGTTAGCTACGATTTCTTCCATGTTCAAAGTCAAATGGGACAATGAGGCTCCCCGGGTCATCATCTGGAAACTGGACGAACCGGCATACTGTTGTGATCTTGAGGCAGAGTTAGTGACTGAAAAACCCTGGTACCATGAGGTGAAGAGATACTTGGAAGCTCAAGAGTATCCTGAAGGTGAATTTGTCAATGATAAAAAGTTTCTAAGAAGGTTCGCAGCGAAGTTCTTCCTTAGCAACGGCATCCTGTACAAGCGAAACCATGATTCAACCTTACTGCGTTGTGTAGATAAAACTGAAGCAGAAAGGATCATGGCAGAGCTACATGAAGGTACCTTCGGAACACATTCCAGTGGACACACTATGGCAAAGAAAATCCTTCGGGCAGGATATTACTGGTCCACAATGGAAGCCGACTGTTACCAACATTCTCGGACGTGTCATAAATGCCAGATTTACGCAGACAAGGTGCACGTTCCTCCAGTTCCTCTGAATGTCTTGACAGCACCTTGGCCGTTTGCAATGTGGGGCATATATATGATCGGCGAGATTAAACCTACAGCGTCCAATGGGCATCGCTTCATCCTGGTAGCGATTGATTACTTCACGAAGTGGGTTGAAGCAGCTTCCTACACTACAGTAACCAAGAATGTTGTGGCACGGTTCATTCGGCACAATCTGATCTGTCGATACGGCATCCCTGAAAGGATCATTACAGACAACGGTACCAATCTCAATAACAAGATGATCACTGAGCTCTGCGAGCAGTTTAAGATACAGCACCACAACTCTTCTCCTTACCGGCCGAAGATGAATGGGGCTGTAGAAGCAGCGAATAAAAATATCAAGAAAATTGTGCAGAAGATGACAGTGACCTATAAAGATTGGCACGATATGTTACCGTTTGCTCTACACGGGTACCGTACCTCAGCAAGGACGTCAACCGGGGCAACTCCTTTCTCCTTGGTCTACAGTATGGAGGCAGTCTTACTGATTGAAGTGCAGATACCCTCTCTCTGGATAATGAAGGATGCAGATCTGAGTGAAGATGATTGGATCCAAACACGACTTGATCAGTTAAATCTAATCGACGAAAAGAGACTCACTGCTATTTGTCATGGTCAGACGTACCAAAAACGGATGATCAGGGCATTTAACAAAAAGGTCAGACCACAAGAGTATCAAGTCGGGGATCTGGTAATCAAACGTATCATCCTTCCTCAGAGTGATCCAAGGGGCAAATGGACCCCTACATACGAAGGGCCATTTATGGTTAAACATGTGTTCTCAGGAGGAGCCATGATTCTAACCACCATGGATGGTGACGACCTTCCTCACCCCGCCAATGTAGACATAGTAAAAAGATACTACGCATGATAAAAGACCCGCTAGGTTGACATACCTAGGCAAAAATTAGGGCTTCCCAGCGAACCAAAAGGGTTCGGGCAAAATGAAGGGATGAAATAAAAAAATCTGTACACTCGGCAAGTCGAAAACCTGAAAAGGCGGCTTGGGCAAAAATGGGTATCCCGGTGTACTGAAAACCCGAAAGGGCGGTCCAGGCAAAAGTTAGGGATAAAGCGTAATACTATGTCTCATTGGATCACCTTGCATCCAGAATCCGGTATCAACGTCAAGTTCAGACGGCATCAATCAATCAGCTTCATCTTCAGCTAGGTCATCAAGTGATGAGACGCTCGAAGATATAAAGGCGATAGCAGAGTTGGAACCCAGTGGGATCATTCTTTTCACATAGCTGTTTTGTTTTCCCTTTGTACAAATTTGTATAAACTCTTTCATTCGGTGGCGTTCTCTTACTAGGACGTCAGCCTCATGTACATAAAACGCCTATTTACGGGCAAATTCAAAAATCAATACAAAAATCACTTTTCAGTTAAAATTGCCAATTGTTTTTCCTTTTTCTGTTTTGTTTTGCGAAGAACGTCCAAGGTTCAATTTGTGATATATGCATTTGACACTAATTGCTAACTCATAAATATTTGCATACGAAACAAAGGATTAATTACATGTAACATTAGAAACAGGGGCAATAATGAGTTGTCTAAGCGATCTAATTGCTCTGTCCACCAAGGTACCAAGGTAAGTTCAGCTGAAGAGCACAACCAAGATATCTTAATTCCCTAGAGAGTGAGTCAGCAAGTCAGTACACTCTCCCCAAGCAGAGTTATCCCATCAGCCTTAAGGAAGTTGGGTATCCTCCAGCAGATCTCAACATTCCTCAGCGGAGTACATAGACATTCTTAACAAGCATCCCCGGCAGTCCTGATCTAAGACTGTTCCCCGGCGGTATACCAGACATTCAGCGGAGCCACTTCCCCAATATATCTCAAAATTTTCCCCAGGAGAGTCCAAGATTTCCCCAGGAAAGTTTGAATCCATCTCCCCAGCAGGAAGCTTATCCCCAGTAGATTCTGGAAGCTTGCCACCTGCAGAGCACGAACGCGTCCCCCGGCTTTATTCAAAGGTTATTTCCCTACCAGGATATAACTGGGTTATCCTCAGCCAATGGCCACGGAAAGATCGTCCCCGGCGAAGTCTTCCTATCCCCAGCGGAGTCTATTAACACTTCCAATATAACAACGCTATCCCCAGCGAAGTTACCATCAACATCCCAGCAACGTACCTCTCTTCCCACAGAGTATTGCTCCCCAGCAAGGTCGCTAGAGTAATTTTTCCCCGCAGAGTAATCCATTCACCAAGTTTATTCCCCAACGGAGTTATCTTCTCCTACTGGTATTCTCGCAATCATCATCCCCAGTGGAAACAAAAGCTCTACATCAGCCCAAGATTTAACTTCCCGACATCTGTCAAGGATTCACTTTCCTAGACAAAAACATACATTCATAAACATCGCATTTCCATACATTATAGCATGCATATACGCATCATGAACATACAATCTCATTTATGTTGAGAACATCATTGCTTGATCCATATCATGCATTGTATATGACTGACCTTTACCTTTCAGGAAAGATCCAGTTAAGTTCTCAGCCATTCCAAGACTTCAGTCTGGTTCAGTTAAATCGATTCTAAGATTTTTCTGATTCTTATCCAGTCAAAGTCAATCCAAGGCCTTCTCTAGTTCAGTCAGATCAATGCTAAGATCTCCCTGATTCTTATTCCAGTTGAAGATTCCAAGACCTTGCCTAGTTCAGTTAAATCGACTCCTAAAGATTTTTCTGATGCCGATCCAGTCAAAGGCCTTCTCTGGTTCAGTCAGATCGACCCTAAGATCTCCCTGATTCTTATTCCAGTTGAAGATACTCCAAGACCTTGCCTGGTTCAGTTAAATCGACTCCTAAAGATTTTTCTGATGCCGATCCAGTCAAGGGCCTTCTCTGGTTCAGTCAGATCGGCCCTAAGATCTCCCTGATTCTTATTCCAGTTGAAGATTCCAAGACCTTGCCTGGTTCAGTTAAATCGACTCCTAAAGATTTTTCTGATGCCGATCCAGTCAAAGGCCTTCTCTGGTTCAGTTAAATCGACCCTAAGATTTTTCTGATTCTTATCCAGTCAAAGTTAATCCAAGACCTTCTCTGGTTCAATTAAATCGACCCTAAGATTTTTCTGATTCTTATCCAGTCAAAGTTAATCCAAGACCTTCTCTGGTTCAATTAAATCGACCCTAAGATTTTTCTGATTCTTATCCAGTCAAAGTTATTCCAAGACCTTGCCTGGTTCAGTTAAATCGATTCCTAAAGATTTTTCTGATGCCGATCCAGTCAAAGGCCTTCTCTGGTCCAGTTAAATCGATTCCTAGAGATTTTCCTGATGAAGACTCAGTAGAAGACATCTAAGATTCTCTCATCGTTACTGTTGAGGTAGTAATCACCCAAGGTTCTCTCACCGTTACTGTTGAGGTAGTAATCGCCCCAGATTCTCTCACCGTTACTGTTGAGGTAGTAATCGCCCCAGGTTCTCTCATCGTTACTATTGAGGTAGTAATCGCCCAAGGTTCTCTCATCATTACTGTTGAGGTAGTAATCGTCCCTGATCCATCCATCATCCTGCTGAGGGTGCGTCTGAAGAGTTTCAAGACCCGATTCCCGTATCCAGCCAGGGCGCATCTACCTAAAAAGTTTAAAGATCAATCCCTGTAACAGGCCAGGTAATTATCTTTCTTTTTCAGGTACGCAAGTTCTCGCTAAGGAAACTCTTACGCGATCGACACTTCCAGATGGCATCTATAAGCCCATCCACCTATCCATCACCCCTCAACATGGCATCTGTAAGCCCATCTTCCTATCCATCAATCTCCAAATGGCATCTGTAAGCCCATTCCCACCATCACACTACTATGTGAGCGCAAATTTCTGGGCACTCTAGTGTTCAATCATCTTCCACCTTCGGATTACGAAAGGCACGCCAGCCAATCTACATCCTCAGGTCTAAGAAGATTGAACAGGGGCAACTGTTGTACCCCAAAATTTGCCCTCCCATATTCTTCAAGATTTGCCAAGATCAAGGTTCAAAGGTTGCACAGTCCAATGGCCTCCTAACAATCAAAAATTAGGGTTTTGGTTCTGGCAAAGAAGTTGAAGTTTCCAAGGGTCCAAACAAGTCCCACATGCCTATAAACATTGTCAAGCATCCATATGCCAAGTTTCAAGACTTACAGCACAAAATTGCACAGTCAAAAACCCTAATTGCTTCACAGCCAACTGTAGGGGCAAAATGGTCATTTGACAGTCAAAAGTCAAAATTTTTGGTCAACATCTTATTTTGAAGCCACAAACATCATTTGATCAATTCTTGATCATGATTCTCAAGGCATGGCTCAAAAAGTCTCAAGATGCAAAAGTTTCTATTTTTGGACAGCTGAAAAAGTCAACTGCAAATTGACCAGGGCATAACTTCCACATGGTTTATCATAAAAATTCCATCCAAAGCTCATTTTGAAGATAATGACATTTCCTACAACTCATCTTCACACTTCAAGTCCAAGAAATGCTCTTACAAAAAGTTATCAATCTCAACATTATAGGTCATTTTCAAAAGTCAACAAAAAGGCACTTTAAGTTAAAGACCATAACTTGAGATTGGTAAATCAAAATGATATGGGACCAAAGACATTGGTTAGAGGACTTCAAGACCTTTCCAAAATGTCCAAGGACATGATCAAAGCTTAAAAATTGAGCAAGATATGCCTTGTGGAAGTTGGGAAATGTTTGGGAATTTTGAAAAGTCAACTTTGCTTCAAAAGCCTCAAAATTGCTAATGGGCCTCAATTCCTTCCATGAAACATTAACCAAAGGCTATGCACGACCCATTGACATCCAAGGGAGTTATTTTATCATTTTTGATTAATTATTTGAATTATTATTATTATTAATTCACTTAATTAAAATTAAATATGACAAAAATAGCAAATAACACATTTCAAATCTTTTTATGCAGCATTTTCATTCATCATGACCTCAAGATTTTGTGCACACTCAATAAGGAAAGATTCTATGCAATTGGAAAAGGTTTGATGGCAAAAAAGATTGAAAAAGATCATGAAAATCAAATATTCAAAATCATTGAAATACAAAGCTTTGGGCTTGATTTTTCTGACCTAATGCATTCACACATATATACACATTGCAACCCTAATGCAAAGAAGAGGCAAGCTGCGCTGAAACAAAAAAACAAAAACTTGCATTTTTGACCAAAAGTTTGAAAACGGTTTTCATAGAGACAAGGTGTTTCAAGGCCTAAAAAGTATTCCAAACGATTGTTGGAACCTTCCTGAACGTAACTCAATACTTTTCAAGTCTCTATACATCCAGAAGTGGTAGAATGACTTTGCCACGTTCATGAAATTTTTCACATTCGTATTTTGATTTACACGCATTTTCCATACATTTGAATGTTTGATTTACACTAACATGATCATTCTAAAGCTAATGGAATCGTTCAATTGTAGAATGGCTGCCTGTAGGAGAATCCACCATGGATATTTCTTAGGGTTTCAGAGACCTTGATTTAGGGTTTCTTTCATGTGGAAAAATTGAACCATAAGACCAGCACCATTGGAATCGTGACATCCAAACGGATTGAAATCACCCATCACGCCCTTTTTCTTTTTGCTTATGAGCTAATCGCTATTATTCACTGTGCTGTTTAGTGGGGGTTTAAAACCCCCGCTATCCATTTGTATTTTCAGGCAAAACCAAAGAAGCAAGGAAAGAGACGCTGAGGTGTAAGCACAGGACTGGGCAATTCAAACATTTCGCGCGTGTTTTTGTTTTCTACCAATAACTCTTATTCTCTTTCATAATAATTGTGTTCCATATTAATATCAGATAAATGAATTTGGCTGGGTGGAAGATGTGTTTTCATGCAAGCATTGGGACCTGGGTTCGATTCCCAGGTCCCCCATATTTCTTCCATATTTTTTCTTGTAACATGTTTCTATGCAGCGTTTCATCAAGACACCACCATACAACTCCATCTCCTGGTTTGCCACGCGCCCAGAAATTCAATCTAATGGCTACCAACAAGCGTCTACCATATACCTCAGTCCATGAAGGAGCGTTCAAGCTGGAAAAGTCAACGTGGCCAACTTTCTGATGGGCCTAAATTCCTTGCATACACCTCCATAATTGGGCCAGAAACCCCCTTTGTTTGTACTCTTCCTTCTAATTTTCTTCTTTTCCTTTTAATTCATTTTAATTGTTTTAGTTGTTTTAATTAATTCCACAAAATAATTTTTAACACAAAAAATCAGAAAAGTCAAAAATAAAAATATGTATATTTAATTTAATCCATTAATAGTTTTTGTAAATAAATTTTATTAATCAATTTAGTTTAATTTAGGGTTTTAAATTTTAATGTTTTCTTAATAACTAAAAAATATAAAAATAGGTTTTTAGCATTTCTTATCCTCTTTTTAATAAATAACCTTTTTTATTTCTTAACATTATTAATTATTAATTATTTTTGTAAATACTCTTGTAATTAAACAACTAGTAAATTAGGTTTAAACTTAAATATTTTTCTTTAACAAATTAAAAATAGTGTAGAATTTTCTTTTTTAATTTTCTTTATTTTCATAAATACAAAAACACCAAAAATAACTTCCTTTCCTTATTAAATAATTTAATTAATTTGTAATTTCAATTTAATTTCTTTAAAGGGTCCAACGCCCTCGCACTTTCGATTCCAATTTCTTTTCGCGCGTTTGTCTTTATTTTTCATTTTAAATATTTATGTAATTGCCCCAAGGCCTTGTAATAGTAATTAGGACATTTACTTTCTGCACTTTTATTTAAAATCGGGTCTTTGTTAATTTGGCGATGTATAGACCCGCGCCTTGTAATAGCGTAGGACCTTTATTTTCCGCATTTTAATTTCCGCACCCTTTAAACTGCTAATCACATGAAAGAATGTATGCCCAAATAAAATCAAAGCGTAGCTCACCCAATGCATGATCAAAATAAAACATAATTGAAAATGACACACAACTCACACACCACTCTTAGGGTACGCTTCACTGTTGCCTTGCCCCTCGAAACGTGGTCGTCGAGTAGAGGACGTTTTAGTAAGTCCTCATGTCCATGAACATGGCATGGGGGTAGCTTCTAAGGTGTCCTACTATTGCTCTGGTGACCACACTGTCCCTAAACTCGAATTGACCCGAACACCTCCAACGGTGGTGCTACCTACCCCTCAATGGTGGGATGGCACTACCTTAAGGACATTTACACAGCAGAATTCCTTAGGGTAGGTAGATGACTCATAGATACTTGCTCTAATTCAAAACAAATCAAAAAAACTCTTTTCACACCGACACTTTGCAAAAAGCTTTCAAAAACAACTTTTCAAACACTCTTGAGGACTGATACAAGAGTCGATCTGAAACTTTCAAAGAAACTTTTTCAAACCCACTCACCTTGAAAAGCAAACAAACATTTTGAAAACACAAATGAGCAAGTATCTAAGAGCCCATGGATAACCATGGATAGAAAGGGTGCTAACACCTTCCCTTTCTATAAATCTACCTCCCGAACCGAGAACTAATCTCATAAGGAATTTTTCTGTGCTTTTGTCCTTTCCTTGTTGGAGAAAATAAAAGACGGTGGCGAATCTTGCTTCCGTGACATTTCGCGAACCAGCTTTAAACAGTCAGTTCCAGATCCACCGATCACACACTCCTTCAACTCCCAAAGTTGCTAAAGATACATAAAGAATGGCCTCTCTCAAGGATGATCATGTTGTTGTTGAAGACGGAGGTTGCACCACTTGGGGACAACTTCCTGATATTCCCTATAAGCCAGACAAATTTGGGTTGGGCTTCACTTCTAAGACTCATAAAGAGGTTTGACATGCTCGTGTTAGGAAACCACCTCTCTGTATTAGTAACAATGAAGTTAATGCTCTGGGAGACTCTGATAGTGATGGTGACATGGACGAATTGATCTACCCAACTGCTGAAAGAGGACTCAACAAATGGTAGACCAAAGACTTCATCTCAATTTCCTTCAACCAGGAGTAATCACCATTTCCTGTTTTGATTACTTTGAGAAATTTGTCTGTAATTTCCTCTAAAAACAATGACTTTAAACCATGTGCCTTGCACGGGGAACAATGGTCCATTTGTTAAGGGTTTGTCATTTTCATATGTCATATGCTCATTTTAATGAAAACATTAGACGATTTTGCATTCAAATTTTGCACTCCTTATCTTTCTTTTACTTTACTGCATTTTCAAATAGTCATGTGACCTTACATACACACATACACATTTGTAGATCCACATCCACTCCGGTTCTCATTGACAATAATTTTGCTATTTCCGTTTATGACTTCAAAAGCCCAATCTATCAAGCCAAAGATGAAGGTGAAGAAGATTGTGAAATATCTGGGGAACTCGCCAGACTCCTGATACAAGAGGAAAAGTCCATTCAACCGCACGAAGAATCATTTGAAGTGATAAACTTGGGTACTAAGGCAGATAAGAAAGAAGTCAAGATTGGCACCAACCTGGAAGACAGTGTCAAGAGAAGATTGGTTTATATGTTGCATGACTATGTTGAGGTGTTCGCTTGGTCATACGAAGATATTTTGAGACTTGATACTGATATCGTGGTTCATTGTCTTCTAATGAAAGAAGGTTGTTCTCTGGTCAAGAAAAAGGTTCGTCACATATGGTCAGACATGTCTGAAAAGATCAAGGCTGAGGTGATGACGCGGTTCAATGAAGGTTTCTTGGCAGTGACATCGTATCCCCAATGGGTTGCAAATGTTGTCCTAGTACCGAAGAAAGAGGAAAAGGTCCATATGTGCGTAGGCTACAGGGATTTAAATAGAGCAAGCCGTAAAGACGATTTCTCGCTACTGTATATTGATGTCTTAGTTGACAACACTGCTCAACACAAGATTTTCTTCTTCATGGATGGCTTCTCCGGGTACAACCAAATCAAAATGACACCTGAGGACATGGAGAAAACCACTTTTGTCACACAGTGGGGTACCTTCTATTATAAGTTCATGTCATTGGGTTTAAAGAATGCAGGCGCAACTTATCAACGAGCTATGGTAGCTCTATTTCATGACATGATCCATCATAAGATAAAACTTTACGTTGATGACATGATTGCAAGATCACAAACTAAGGAAGAACACCTTGATCATTTACACAAGCTATTTGAAAGGCTGGAAAATATAAGCTAAGGTTGAATCCCAACAAATGCACCTTTGGGGTGAGGTCTGGAAAACTCCTAGGCTTCATCGTCATTGGAAAAGGTATTGAGGTCGATCCTGCAAAAGTCAAATCCATACAAGAAATGCCAACTCCCTGTAATGAGAAGGAGGTCAGAGGTATCTTAGATCGACTCAACTAAATTTCCTGATTCATATCTCACTTAACTGCTACTTGTGAGGCAATCTTCAAACTGATGAAGAAAGATCAAGTATTCAGATGGAATTATGACTTCCGAACAACTTTTGACAAGATTAAGGAATACTTGTAAGAACCTCCAATCCCGATGTCTCTAGTTGAAGGAATACCTCTAATTATGTACTTGACTGTATTAGAGAATTCAATGGGGTGTGTGTTGGGACAACATGACGAGTTTGACCGAAAAGAGCATGCAATATACTATCTTAGCAAAAAGTTTCCCGACTGTGAAACAAGATATTCACTGCTTGATAAAACTTGTTGCGCTTTGGCATGGGCTGCTCATAAACTAAGACAATATATGTTGACTGATACTACTCTCTTGATCTCTAAGATGGATCCCATCAAGTACATCTTCGAGAAGCCATCTCTCTCCAAACGAATAACCTGATGGAAAATAATCTTTACTGAATATGACATCCAATACACTATATAAAAAGCAATCAAAGGAAGCATACTAGAAGATCATTTGGCCCATCAAGATATGGATGACTACCAATCCATGAACTTTGAATTCCCGGATGAGAATATCATGTTGATAACTGATGGTGCAAAGCCTAGATCATAGAAGGACCTGAACAAGGATCCGATGGACTATGGTTTTTGATGGAGCTTCCAATGCATTGATTGGGTAATGGAATTGGTGTTGTGATCATTTCTCCCGAAGGTTTCCATACACCTTTCACTGCCAGACTCTTCTTTGACTGTAAAAACAACATGGTCGAGTATGAAGCATGCATTTGGGTCTTAAAACTTCTATTGACCTAAGAATCAAATTCTTAAGCGTATACGGAGATTCAGCCCTAGTAATCAGTCAAGTTAAAGGAGAGTGGGATACCAAACATCCAAATATTATCCCTTACAAATATTTTGTGCTAAACTTGATCCCTTACTTTGAGGATATCACCTTTGAACATATCCCAAGGGAAGAAAATCAGTTGGTAGATGCTTTAGAAACTATGTCATCTATGCTTAAGGTCAGTTGGGAAAACGAAGCTCCCAAAATTACTACCAAAAGATTTGTCGAACCGGCACACTATTATGAGATTGACACTAATGAGGAGAAGCCTTGGTTTCACGAGGTGAAAATATATCTCGAATTTCAAGAATATCCTGAGGGAGCTTCAATAAACGACAAGAAATTCCTGTGGAGGTTCTCAACCAAGTTCTTCCTAAGCAATGGGATTTTGTACAAACACAACTGTGATACGGTGGCAGAACTGACTATTATACTAGTTTTGCATTTGTGTTTGCAAAATGTTGCGGTAAGCAAGAGTCACCACTGAATTTTATTTTATCCAAATAAAGGAAAGGGTGAAAAGAATAGAAAAAGACCTTTCGAGAGTTTTTTGAGTAAGGGGTAGATTATGGAAAGGGAAGGTGTTAGCACCCTTTTCCATCCGTAGTTATCTAGGGCTCTTAGATGCTAAGCTCATTTTGAAAATACCTTGTGCTTTGTGTGTTTTGAAAAGTATTTTGAAATTTCCTTAGTGCGGTGATTTGCTTTATGATAACTCTTGTATCAGTCCTCAAGAGTGTTGATAAAGCATTTGAAAATGTTTTTGAAAATTGTTTCGTGTAAGTGTGAAAATTTGTTTTTGAGCAAGCATCTAACAGCTATCTACTTTTACTTGAAAGGTTCGTCCTTTTTCCTCCTTTCCTTTAGACAAGACTAGCCTACTATTAGTGAGTAGGTAGCCATATTCCTTTGGATGTATGAGGGACATTTGCGGGTCATCGTGCAGTCACAAAGGAAACATATAGAGATGCTTTAGCAATTTTGTTTAAGGGACTAGATCATTTACCAAAAGGCAACACGGTAGGGTCATCGAGGGACTATGATCTTTTTGATTTAAGGGTCTTTGCTAAAGCGTTCCTACTTTCGAGGGACATGACTATTTTGTTTTCCGAAGGCAACTAGAGTGGGATTACCCTAGAGGTGTATATGTGCGAATGTGTTGTATTCAGTTTTTTTCTTTCTTTTGTGTTAAGTTTGCTAGCGTTTGACTATTAGTCTTATCATGCAATCCTATTAACATACATCTAACAATTAATAATTTGCAGGAATTTAAAATGTAGAAATGTAAATCCTACGATATTACATGGCTTTGGGGATTAATTACATGTCCAAGAATGAGGGGGATAAAGCAAAAAAATAATGTCCTAATTTTAACTATTACATCCAGTAGAGAGATGCAATAATATGAATGTAACACGCGCGAAATGGAAAAGAACGTCTAAAAATCATAAGGAAAAGGAAATCTTTTTGTTTGTTTTTATTTATAAAATAAAGCAAAGCCTAAGTCTACTTAATTTTAATTTAAAGAAAAGGTTAAAATAATATATTTTTTATTTAATTAAATTAACTTAATTAAAAAAAACTAACCTATTATTATTTTTTTTGGGATTTTTATTTAATTGTTAATTTAAAAAGGGAAATTATTAAAAGAAATGAGTGACAAAAATAAAAATACAAGAGAAAAGGTCTTTCGATCTAAAGAGAAGGTGTCTTTCGATCCAACAAAAGGTGGCATTCGATCCAATGAAGGATGATTGTTTTTCGATCCAGGGGGAAATCTGCTTTTCAATCTGTATCTGCAAGACAAGCATTAGAAAGAATAAAGATGCAGGACCTGGGTGTCGAACCTAGGTCCTTCGATCTTGTGCGCATTGGTTTGTTCAGGCTTGATCTGCAGTACAAGCGTTAAGAAAAAAACAAATACAGACCTGGGTGTCGAACCCAAGTCTTTAGTCTTGAATACAAATCGAACTATAAGTGCTAATATGTCATGCAACAATCAAAATTAACTTAAGATCGAAGATTTGTTACCAATGGGATGCTTTGTTTTGGATGGAGATGGCTTGCAAAGTGTGCTTTGATTTTGGCAGCTTTAGTGTATTTCTTGCAGCCTTCGTGTAGCTCATATAGGGCAATGTGTGTGTACCTGGAGGCAAGGTTTTTGTCTGGATGATGCGTGTATAGGTAAAAATGTTCCTGTGGGTGGTCAGCCTGCAGCTTCGATTGGTAATAAGTATTGTGTATGATACATCGTCTGGCTAGTGGTGTGAGTGTGGCAAGAGTGTTTCTTTTTTTTCTATAGTTTTTTTCTTCGCCCTTTGCAATGTGTCCTTAGGCCTATATTTATAGGGATGTGATGTGCATGGAAATGGAAAAGGACAGCAGTTAACTAGGCTTTGAAGGAAAAAGCACACACATTAAAATATTTCTATTTTTGAGGGATTCCTACCCTTTTGGGTCTTGGGATGAACCTGGACATGTTTGGCTCTTTCAAATGCCCTTAAGCATTGCTCTTTGATTGGCTCTGAGTTGCCTCCTTCGAATGCCTCCAAGCCTCATCATGATGGCCTTTTCGATTGAGTCCTTATTTGCCTTGTTCTTCGATTGGCTCTGACACTACCCAACTAGCCCAATCGAAAGACTTCATTCTGGCTAGTAGAAGCTTCCTCTGGCATGAATGTGCTTGTGCAGGAGGCTTGAGCCTGGCAGTATGTTGGATTTTGGGCCAGCAAGCATCTTCGAATATTTCTCTTTCGTTTTGACCAACTAGATCCATCCTTCGACCAAACCCCTCTTCAGACAACAATATGTGTCCTTCGAATGGGCCCTTTATGCATCCTTTGAAGGGTCCAAATGTGTATCCTTTGATTGGACTATGTGTGTCCTTCGAAGGGATCACATGCAATTCTTTGAATGGTCTAGTAAGGAATATCCTTTGAATGTGACACATGTGTGTGCCCTTCAAATCCACCAATACATGTCCTTTGAAGGGGCCGCCAACTATGTGTGTTGGAGGTTTTTAAGGGTGGAATCGAAGCAATCATGAGGGGAGTTCCTGCCTTGTGAATTTAAATTAAACCAAGCAGGAGGCCAATTCCTTCTGAATTGAAGGAAAACTATAGGAGGCTATTACCTTTTTCCTTCTGGCATAAAGCAACCAATACTCAATAGAAGCTTGCGTGCAGGTAGCCCTTGTCCAATCGAAGCTTGTCTACAGGAGGTCGCTGCTTTGTGACTCCAAGCAAGCATACAAGAGACCATTGCTTTAACAAAGGTTTGCATGAATATCCAATGTCCAATTGAAAGGTTGCATGCAGGAGGCCCCTTCTTTGTGAATCGAAGGCAAGTTGTTTCAAAGGGAGATTTTGCCTAGTCAGAGCTAGCATGAAGATAGCAAATTCCATGTGGGTACTAATATGAATTCCAGCCATAGGGAAGCTTTTGCTTTGTGCACGCTAGCATGGTGGGAGCCCCTTTCTTTGTGAATCGAAACATGCAGGAAAGAGGTCATTGCTCAATCGAAGGCTATATGCAGATAACCATTGCTTTGTGAATCAAAGAAGGCATGTCAGGGGTCAATGTTTAATCGAAGGATGTAAGCCAAGTTTGCATCGAAAGAGGCCAAAATCCCAATTGAAGGATGTGAAATCGAAGCAGACATGCTCTTCTTTGATTTGATTCTTGAAAGCCCAATTGTACTAGTGCAAATTTGAACTTTTGTGAAAATGTTTTGAGAAATGAGAGGGAAAATTTTGGGGTACAACAGCTGCCTTTGTTCAATTTTCTTAAACTTGAAGAGTTTGATTGGCGAGTCTTCCATTCGTGACTTGAAGGTGGAAGATGATTAAACACTAGAGTTCCCAAAAATTTGCACTCGATGATGTGGTGGTTGATTGTATAGGGAATGGGCTTAAAGATGCCATTTAGGGAGATGATGGAAATTTGTCGGAGATGGGCTTAAAGATGACATCCAAAGTAGATGTTGACTTCATAAGAGGTCTCTTTGTGGGGAGTTCCTGTTTCTGCTGTCTGAGGAGGAGTCCACTAGGGAAGGTTGATTTCTGTTGTTCTTCTGCTTGAGGAAAAATCTACGGGGAATAGAGTCTAGGAACTTTAGTTGTCCATGGCTCTACTGAGGAGTTATCTCTGGACTGGAGAGATGAAAGTTTATTGTTTTCTGGTTGAACTCCAAGCTTCACAGTAACTTGCTGGGGAGGATGAAATTAACTGTTGTCTGGAAATGTATGAGAAAGAGCTTGTGTAGGGATGTTTCAGGATGAGTCCGTGTTAGACTACATCTGGAAAGTTGAGAAGGAACCCGTGTAAGATTGCTTCGGGATGAATCCGTGTTAGACTGCATCTGGGGATCATGAGAAGAAACCCGTGTAAGATTGCTTCAGAGTGAGTCCGTGTTAGACTGCATCTGGAGATCATGAGAAGAAACCCGTGTAAGATTTCTTCATCTGGTCATGAAGATAGTTTTCTTGTCTGGCTTCAGGTGTTAATCTATAATCAGCTATTCACAGATAGTTGTCCTGTCTGGTGTCAAGTATTAATCTGGAACTTGTTTTTGTCAGTTGTTGTGATAGTTGTCTTGTCTGGTTTCAGGTATTAATCTCTGACCTAAGAGAAAGAAAGATAGTTTTTCTGGCTTGTTAAAGGTATTAATCTTCAATCTGCTCATGTAGATAGTTTTCCTGTCTGGTTTCACGTGTTAATCTACAATCAGTTGTCCACAGATAGTTGTCCTGGCTTGTTACATGTATTAATCTAGAACTTGAAAATGTTGGTCACATAGATAGTTTCCTCATATGGTTTCAAGTATTAATCCTTGGCCTGTTGTATTTGTTGGTAAACCCGTATTGCTCCGGGAGTTCATACCACTTGGTCGTGTAGATAGTTTCCCTGTCTGGTTTCAGGCATTAATCTTTGACCTGCTGTATAAGTTGATAGTGTTTGTCTATCTACTAATTTAACCTGAAAAGGTAAAATCAGTTTCATGCGATGACATGATGTATGAATTGCATAATTCTCTCAAAATAAATGAGATTGTGATATATGCATTTGTGTTGTATATGCTATGATGTTTGTAGAAATGATGTATGAATGTAATGTATGAATGTGTCATCTTTCCAATGCAGTGTTGTTGAATTAGGGAAAATAAATCCCTGATTGTTGCTGGGGATGAAGAATGTAGGTCTTAAAATATGTTAAAGTTAAATACTGGGAGATGATCTTCCGTTGTTAGAGAAATAAACTCTGTTGTGGATGGAAAACTCTGAACTGCTTAGGGATTGTCATATTGAATCTAGGTTATGATTGTATCTGAACCGTTTCTAGAGGAGAATCTGGAATAAGTGGCAGGATGACATCTGCCTTTGGATCGTACCTGAACTGTTTCTAGAGTGAATCTGGAATAAGTGTCAGGATGAAATCTGTCTCTGGATCATACCTGAACCGTTTCTAGAGGAGAATCTGGAATAAGTGTCAGGATGACATCCGTCTCTGGATCGTACCTGAACCGTTTCTAGAGTGAATCTGGAATAAGTGTCAGGGTGACATCCATCTCTGGATCGTACCTTAACCGTTTCTAGAGGAGAATCTGGAATAAGTGTCAGGATGACATCCGTCTCTGGATCGTACCTAAACCATTTCTAAAGGAGAATCTAGAATAAGTGTCAGGATGACATCCGTCTCTGGATCGTACATAAACTTTTTCTAGAGGAGAATATAGAATAAGTGTCAGGATGACATCCGTCTCTGGATCGTACCTGAACCATTTCTAGAAGAGAGTCTGCTTTATTTAGAATGTTTCCTATGGGAATTCCTGTTTTTTTGTTTTGAGAAGAAATTTGTTGGGGAACATTGATCTTGTTTGATTGTACGTGCTCTTTTGATGGAAATCACATTTGATGCCCCAAGTGATAGAGACCTGCCCCGGCTATTCAGGAATTTATGAGAGATTTCTTGGAATTTTGACTTGACTGCCCCAGATGTGTTAGGCACCATGTCATGCCCCCTGATTATGGAAGGCCTATTACTAGAAATGTTTTCCATATGAGGTGATTTTGTCCATTGAGAGGATTATTGTTCATTGAATATTCATCTGCGAATTTCTCTGTTGTTGAACAAATAGTCATATACAAGCGATGGTATTTTAAAAATACAAAGCTTATGTCTGTCTTGGAGTTTGAAAATTCATTTTTTAGTAAAACAAATGAAATTTGTAAGAGTGTGATATCAACTCAGGATTTATAGCAGTCCCTATAGGAGTCAGGATACCTTTTGTAAAAGTAAGCTTTCGAACTAACCCATGCTTCAGCTAGGACTTTTAAGGGTTGTAGCATGGCCTGGTTCACAGTTCAAGAAACAAAGGATAAAGGCTCGAAATTTATTTGTGCCCAACCTGTTCTTCATGATGTTCTTCAGTCCTAAACTCAGTTAATTGTGTGTTTAGATCCTAGTTGAGTCTAGAATCTTTGCTCTGATACTTGGTGATGGTATTGAACGTTTGTTTGAGAAGGCCGTCATTTTTGTAACCTTTTATTTTTTGTTGAGAATTCGTAGGACCTCTGTTTTTGATTTTGTTATCCCTACTTTTGCCTGAACTGTTTCTTTTGTGATTACAGTCAACAGGATGCCCCAGTTTTCTTTAAGTCTCCTTCATAGGTTTTTGATTTAACGGGCTTTTACTTTGAGAGATAATGACTGCATGTCCTGATGATTATGTGGAACCATCACCATATTTTGGAGATCATCGTCTACACTATTTATCATGTATGAAGGTAGATCTTGCGACTGAATACATATCTGAATTAACTTAGAAAACTACCCTGCCGCATGTTATGATTAAGGGTTTTAATTTGTATGAAAAGAAAAACTCCTACTTCTTAGGCTCAAAGGGGTTGATTAGGGATTATCTTCCTTATAACTCCTCTATTTAGGATTTGAAACAACGCCTGTACATCATCAGCGGGGTCTATTCAAAAGCATACTGTAGAGATTGTGGTATTATTTTCGTTATCCTCCCTCTAAAGGATTACAGCTTTTAATCGAGAGTTGAATATCACAAAAAGGAAGTAAGAAAGCAATTTAAATATAATGAAAATGACATAATTCAAGACAAACATATGTAATGTATTAATGGGAAAACCAATGTTTGACATGACAGTAATTGTTTGAACGAGTAAAGGAAATTACAATTGAAAAAACACAAACGAACTAGACGCTCTCAATGATTTGGCCTAGGAGCAGTGATCACATGGTGAGTCTCTAGAGGGTCGAATTCAATCTCCTTGGGGTCAATCATATCCTAAATTTTGTTCTTCAGAGCCCAACAACCATTCGTATCATGTCCAGGACTATCAGAATGGTATGCACACCTTTCATTAGGGTGGTAGCTAGGAGCAAAGGTATTGGGATTCCATAGAGGAGCCTTTAACGTAATCAATCTTGCTTTCAACATGTGTTGTAACGCTTGAGCTAGTGACATGTTGATTTTTGTGAATTGTCTCTTAGGCGTGACCTCCTTACGCTGACTCCCTTGTTCATGTCGTTGCACACGCGTAGGATTAGAGACCAATACTGCCCCCACAGATGGGTTGTGGTTACCTCTAGCACATCCCTCCTAGCCATATACAGCATTAGCTTCCTTCTTGCCACTGAATGGCTTCTTCTCAGCATTAGAAGGTGCAGCCATTGGAATCTTCCCACTCTTAATATCGCTTCGACTCTTTCACCTGTCAGTATCAGCTCGATGAACCCAACTGAAGAACTTCCAATCAAGTGGTTAAAGAATGGACCAGACAAAGTGTCCAAGAACATTTCTACCAGCTCCTTATCAGATAGAGGAGGATGGACTCTCCCTGTAAGATCCCTCAATTTTTGGGCGTAATCTTTGAAACCCTTGTTGAAACCCATAGACATACTTTGCAATTGTGTACGGGTTGGAGCGAGGTCAGCATTATATTGGTACTGCTTGTAGAAAGCAGCAGCCAAGTCTTCCCAAGTATGAATGTCAGTTCCTTCTAACTGGTAGAACCACTCCAGTTGAGTGTTGGCCAAACTTTCTTGGAAGAAATGGGCCTATAACTTCCGGTCAGTAGTGTGAGGCTGGATCTTTCTGACATATGATCTCAAATGAAGTTTAGGACAAGAGACCCTGTCATATTTGGTGAACGCGGGAACCTTGAATTTTGGTGGGATGATCACACCGGAAACCAGCCCTAATTTTTCAAACTCCAAGCCGGGCATCTGCTGAATCTCCATAGCATTGAGACGAACCTCCAGTTGTTTGTATTTATCATCAACAAGAGGATATTATTCCTCAGAGTAATCAGCTTCTTCTTCATCAGTCCCCAGATTATATCTTCTTCATGATTACCGCCCTCATTTGATGGAGTTGTGAGGTCTAGAGCTCGCTTGACTGGTCCTCTAAGTCTTCTTCCCATATTCAAGATGCCAGCCGATTTCTTTGCCTTCTTCTTCTTCTCTTTGATGACGAGAGCTTTCAGTTCTTCCTTCCCCTTAGCCAGAGCCAGAAACATTTGTTACAACTGAGTGTTTTGAGTTTGAAGGTCCTTTACTATTTGTTCAAGAGCCATTTCTTTTACTGAAATAAATAGTGTAAAGATAAGAAACCTGTCTTAAAATACCTGCTATGCAATGACATGTATGATATGCTTATGTGATGTTTTCAAGGATCTCGCGGAGTAGACACGAGAAGATGTTAGGAGTTGACTGCATCTTTGATTGAAGAACTTCGTATCGTTGAATGTCCTTCTACGAGAATCAAGCTCACCATATCAAGTGGGTCATAGCCCCTTATTTAAGTTATCGTGCTTTGGTCTTTTGACGACATTAGCTAGAGGAAAATGAATACCCTTGCCCCCTTGCTAGACGTCTGATTTATCATAACCTGCATCATAGGCCCTTGAGATCCTTGAAATGGTTAAAAAAATGTTATGGCATGATGCTATGATGTGTATGTTATGCATCAAGCAAAAAATATAGGGTGATGAAGACAAGTGAGTCTTGCTAGAAATCCAGGTTATTGGACAATGACTCATAGCATCAGATAATAAACAAAACCCTACAAGGAATGAAAGCAAACAAGTCACACAAGAAGCCTTAGGTTCAGGCTTGCATGGGGTTCGTAGGTAAGTACCCTCTTGAAGTTTAGTTGATCAACTTGTCCTAGTAATATTAACTGGGTTCTAGGGGATCTCAATATCACTGATCTTTCTTCATCGGGAATTGTTTCAGCGCAAGCCTCTTTATTGGCGGCCGAAATATCCCGGCAGTCAGATCTCAATGAGTGTAGTATCGAGTATCAACCAACTTTCGACTGCACCAAAGTCGGCTATCTCACTACTTCCTAATGGCCAAGTTGGTTCAATTAAAGGTTCTAAGGTCAGTTGGTGCTTCATGACACCACACAGCAGCCCCGTATTCTCCTTGGCTACTCAAGGTCTACTGGTACCAACAAATGTGTCACACCAACATAGCTATCGTTTCAACCTTGTCGGTATACCCCACAAAATCCCCATGATCTATTGCTACTTACCTAAAAGGTGCCCCAGATCCGGGTGTAGGATCTTTAGTAACAACCCAAACAAGCCCTTAAAAGTAAAGCATAAAAAACACACAATGTAAAGCAAATTTTAAAATGATCTAACTCTAAGGTAACCCCACTTTATAGATTTTCCCCAGCAGAGTCGCCAGTTCTGTGATACGGTGGAAAAACCGACTGTTATACTGGTTTTGCATTTGTGTTCGCAAAATGTTGCGGTAAGAAAGAGTCTCCATCGACTTTTCTTTTATCCAAATAAAGGAAAGGTTGAAAAGAACAGAAAAAGACCTTTCGAGAGTTTTTTGAGTAAGGGGGGTAGATTATGGAAAGGGAAGGTGTTAGCACCCTTTCCATCCGTAGTTACCTACGGGCTCTTAGATGCTTAGATCATTTTGAAAATACCTTGTGCTTTGTGTGTTTTGAAAAGTATTTTGAAATTTCCTTAGTGCGGCTATTTTCTTTATGATAACTCTTGTATCAGTCCTCAAGAGTATTGACAAAGCGTTTGAAAATGTTTTTGAAAATTGTTTCTTGTAAGTATGAAAATTTGTTTTTGAGCAAACATCTAACAGCTATCTACTTTTACTCGAAAGGTTGGTCCTTTTTCCTCCTTTCCTTTAACAAGACTAGCCTACTATTAGTGAGTAGGTAGCCATAGTCGTTTGGATGTATGAGGGACGTTCGCGGATCATTATGCAGTCACAATGGCAACATATAGAGACGCTTTAACAATTTTGTTTAAGGGACTAGATCATTTACTGAAATGCAACGCTGTAGGGTCATTGAGGGGCTATGATCTTTTTCATTTAAGGGTCTTTGCTAAAGCGTCCCTACTTTCGAGGGACATGACTGTTTTATTTTCTGAAGGCAACTAAAGTGGGAGTACCCTAGAGGTGTATATGTGTGAATGTGTTGTATTCAATTATTTTTGTCTTTTGTGTTAAGTTTTCTAGCGTTTGATTATTAGTCTTATCATGCAATCCTATTAACATACATCTAACAATTAATAATCTGCAGAAATTTAAAATGCGAAAATGTAAATCCTACGCTATTACATGGCTTTGGGGATTAATTACATGTCCAAGAATGAGGGGATAAAGTAAAAAATAAAGTCCTAATTTTAACTATTACATCCAGTAGACAGATACAATAATATGAATGTAACGCGCGCGGAATGGAAAAGAACGTCTAAAAATCCTAAGGAAAAGGAAATCTTTTTGTTTGTTTTTATTTATAAAATAAAGCAAAGCCTAAGTCCACTTAATTTTAATTTAAAGAAAAGGTTAAAATAATTAATTAATTAATTTAATTAAATTAACTTAATTAAAAAAAAACTAACCTAATTTTTTTTGGGATTTTTATTTGATTGTTAATTTAAAAAGGGAAACTATTAAAAGAAATGAATGACAAAAATAAAAATGCAAGAGGAAAGATCTTTCAATCCAAAGAGAAAGTGTATTTCGATCCAACGAAAGGTGGCCTTCGATCCAATGAAGGATGATTGTTTTTAGATCCAGGGGGAAAGCTGCTTTTCAATCCGTATCTGCAAGACAAGCATTAGAAAGAATAAAGATGCAGGAGTTGGGTGTCAAACCCAGGTCCTTCGATCCTGTGCGCATTGGTCTGTTCAGGCTTGACCTACAGTACAAGCGTTAGGAAAAACACAAATACAGACCTAGGTGTTGAACCCAGGTCTTTGGTCCTGAATACAAATCGAACTATAAGTGTTAATATTTCATGCAACAATCAAAATTAACTTAAGATCGAAGGTTTGTTACCAATGGGATGCTTTGTTTTGGATGGAGATGGCTTGCAAAGTGTGCTTTGATTTTGGCAGCTTTAGTGTATTTCTTGCAGCCTTCGTGTAGCTCGTATAGGGCAATGTGTGTGTACCTGGAGGCAAGGTTTTCGTCTGGCTGATGCGTGTATAGGCACACAAAAATTCTATGGGCGGTCAGCCTGCAGCTTTGATTGGTAATAAGTATTGTGGGTGATGCAGCGTCTGGATGGTGGTGTGAGCGTAGCAAGAGTGTTTCTTTCTTTTCTATCATTTTTCTCCGCCCTTTGAAATGTGTCCTTAAGCCTGTATATATAGGGATATGATGTGCATGGAAATGGAAAAGGACAGCCATTGACTAGGCTTTGAAGGCAAAATCAAACATATTAAAATATTTCCATTTTTGAGGGATTCCTACCCTTTTGGGTCTTGAGATGAACCTGGACATGTTTGGCTCTTTCGAATGCCCTCAAGCCTTGCTCTTCAATTGGCTCTGAGTTTCCTCTTTCGAATGCCTCCAAGCCTCATCATGATGTCCTTTTCGATTGAGTCCCTATTCGCCTTGTTCTTCGATTGGCGCTGACACTACCCAACTAGCCCAATCGAAAGACTTCATTCTGGCCAATCGAAGCTCCCTTTAGCATAAATGTGCTTGTGCAGGAGGCTTGGGCCTGGAAGTATGTTGGATTTTGGGCCAGCAAGCATCTTTGAATATTTCTCTTTCGTTTTGACCAACTAGATCCATCCTTCGATCAAACCCCTCTTCAGACAACAATATGTGTCCTTCGAATTGGCTCTTTGTGCATCCTTCGAAGGGGCCAAATGTGTATCCTTTGATTGGACTATGTGTGTCCTTCGAAGGGATTGCATGCAATTCTTTGAATGGGCTAGTAAGGCATATCCTTCGAATAGGACACTTGTGTGTGCCCTTCAAGTCCACGGGTACATGTCCTTCGAAGGGGCCACCAACTATGTGTGTTGGAGGTTTTTAAGGGTGGTATCAAAGAAATCGTGAGGGGAGCTCCTGCCTTGTGAATTGAAAGTAAACCAATCAGGAGGCCAATGCCTTCTGAATCAAAGGAAAACTGCAGGAGGCTATTGCCTATTTCCTGCTGGCATGAAGCAGCCAATACTCAGTCGAAGCTTGCGTGCAGGTAGCCCTTGTCTAATTGAAGCTTATCTGCAGGAGGTCACTGCTTTGTGACTCCAAGCAAGCATACAAGAGACTATTGCTCAAATGAAGGTTTGTATGAAGAGCCAATTTCCAATTAAAGGTTGCATGCAGGAGGCCCCTGCTTTGTGAATCGAAAGCAAGTTGTTTCAAAGGGAGATTTTATCTAGTCAGAGTTAGCATGAAGATAGCTAATACCCTGTGGGTACTAATATGAATGCCAGCCATAGAGAAGCTTTTGCTTTGTGCATGATAGCATGGTGGGAGCCCCTTGATGTGTGAATCGAAACATGTAGGAAAGAGGTCATTGCTTAATCAAAGGCTGCATGCAGATAACCATTGTTTTGTGAATCAAAGCAGGCATGTCAGGGGCCAATTCTCAACCGAAGGATGTAAGCCAAGCTTGCATTGAAAGAGGCTAAAAGCCCAATCGAAGGATGTGAAATAGAAGCAGACATGCTCTTCTTTGATTTTATGCTTGAAAGCCCATTGTACTTGTGCAAATTTGAACTTTTGAGAAAATGTCTTGAGAAATGAGAGGGCAAATTTTGGGGTACAACAGCAACCACGATTCAACTCTGCTCCGTTGTGTAGACAAGAAGAAAGCATAGAATATTATGGAGGATATGCATGAGGGTATCTTCGGAACTCATTCCAGTGGACACACTATGGCCAAGAAGATTCTGAGGTCTGGTTACTATTGGTCGACTATGAAAACTGATTGTCACCACCACTCGAGGACTTGCCATAAGTGTCAGATCTATGCTGATAAGGTTCATGTGCCTCCAATACCTCTAAATTTCATGACTGCTCCTTGGCCATTCGTGATGTGGGGAATTGACAAGATCTGAGAAATCAAGCCCACTGCATCTAATGGACATTGTTTCATCCTTGTCGCCATTGACTACTTCACTAAATGGGTCGAGGCAACTTCATTTGCCTCAGTTACCAAGAATGTTGTAGCCTGGTTTATCAAGCATAACCTCATATGTCAGTACGACATCCCTGAAAGGATCATCACTGACAATGGTACCAACCTCAATAATGCCATGATCACTGAACTATGCACACAGTTCAAGATTAAGAATCACAACTTTTCTCCATACAGACCTAAGATGAATGGCGCAGTGGAAGCTGCCAACAAGAACATGAAGAAGATTGTGCAAAAGATGGTAGTGACCTATAAAGACTGGCATGAGATGCTACCATTTGCTCTTCATGGCTATCGTACTTCGGCGCAGACATCAACTAGGGCAACCCCATTCTCTTTAGTCTATGGCATGGAAGTTGTCCTGCCTATCAAAGTTAAAATCCCTTCTCTAAGGATCATGAAATAAGTAGACTTAGGAGAAGACGAATGGGTTCAGAATAGATTGGATCAATTAAATTTGATTAATGAAAAGAGACTGGAAGCTGTCTGTCATGGTCAAATGTATCAAAAGCGTATGATCAAGGCGTTCAACAAGATCAAACATCGAGTATACCAGGCTGGCAACTTGGTACTAAAACACATCATTCTACCACAAGGAGATCCCAAGGGAAAATGGACTCCCACCTACGAAGGGCCATTTGTTGCCAGGAAATTATTTTCGGGCGATGCTATGATGCTAACCACTATGGATGGTGAAGATTTCCTGCACCCTGTAAACGCGGACATAGTCAAAAAATACTACGCATAAAGAATGACCCGCTAGGTTAACATACCTAGGAGACAATAAGGGCATCCCGACGAACCAAAATGATTCGGGAAAAATTAGGGATATATACAAAAGATGGTACACCCGGCAAGTTGAAAACCCACAAGGGCGTCTTGGGCAAAAAAGGGTATCCTGGTGGACTAAAAACCCGAAATAGCGGTCCAGGAAAAAGTTAAGGATTAAAAGAGTACGACTATGTCCCGTTGGATCACTACAGCCAGCTTTATTACCAAGGTGAAAAGTTCAAATGGTACAAGATCAGTTCAATCAACTTCTTCTGACAACAAAGGATAAGATGTTCGAAGACATAAGGGCAATACCAGAGTTGGAACCTGTTGTACCCCAAATTTTCCCTCTCATGTTTTCCAAGGTCTTCCCCCTACATGGTTGACCATAAACCCTTGCCTAAGGAAAAAGAAAATTTTTGAGTGATGTTTTAAGTACCTTTCAATTGGCATTCAGAAAGACCCTTTGAATGGCATGGGTACAAGGCCTTTAGATTGGCCTCATGACAAGCCTTTTGATTGGCATTGTGTCAAGGCCTTCTATTGGCATTCTGAAAGACCTTTCATTTGGCACCCTGGGCCAAGCCTTTCGATTGGCATGGCAAGGGATTCTTCAATTTAGCATCTCAAACCATGGCTCAAGCGAAGAAGCTCTGTTGAGGGGAGCCCTGAGCAATTCGAATCAGGACTCAGCGTCATCAAGAAGAATAATGTTTAGGGGCTAATCGAAGAAACTCTGATGCTGAGAATATGAGCCGATCGAATCAAGTTCAAAGCCTTTGATTGATAGAGAGCTGAAGCAACCTTCAACCAGTTAAAAGGGAGAGTTGGTGTTTCGATTGGTTTGAGTTGAAAGAAATCCATTCGAAGGAAGTAACAATAGGCCCATTCGAAGAACATGTAAATGACTCATTCGAAGAACATGTAAAGGTCCATTCGTAGAAGCATTCAAAGGGTCCATTCGAAGAACATGTAAAGGTCCATTCGAAGAAGCATTCAGAAGGCCCATTCAAAGGATACATAAGAAGTCCATTCGAAGGAGGCAACTCAAGGACAATCTAAGAGCATGGCCTAAGGCATTCGAAAATCAAAGGTGTCCAGGTTCATCCAAGATTTCAAAAGGGGAATGAATATTTCAAAAAGGAAATCTTTTAATATGTCTGATTCTTGTCTCATAGCTTTAAAATCCTAGTTAAATGGTTGTCTCTTGCCGTTACTATGCACCATCACACTCCTATAAATACTAGGCCAAGGACACAGTGCCAGGGGGGACGAAAAAGAGGAGAGATCATACGTATTGCATCACACACATACAGATTGCCCATCGAAGCTCCCCAAAATCTCAAAATCTTCACCAGGTTCCAGGAAACGTGTCCAAGCATTAGAGAGATCCAACACACGCTCCCTCTGTCTGGTAATCTGTTCGATCTCACGCTCCCCCCATTTGGTAACCTGTTCGATCTCAAATTAGCTAAATATGCAGTTTCTTTTAAATCCATATTAATCATTACATGCATGTTATTATTGATGTTTGTGATTGTTTCAATGTGTTATATACAATTTTAAGTGCGGGGAGGAGATCGTGCCATTGCTAGGGCACAATTTGTATCTTCTTTCGAATCTCAGGATTCATGGTGTTATAGGACAAGGGGACTTTCGATTCAGATACAGGAGAGTCTAATTAGGATGACACAGCCACGATCTGTCGAATCCAAGACAAGATTCGACACAAATCTGAGATTTTATTTTTATCTTTCTAACATATTTTTGCAGATGCAGTGCCCCCACAGGTGATCCTTCGGGCCTTTCCAACAACACCCTTCATATAATCGAAATGAAGCCTTCTACCTCTGAATCGAAGCCCCCCCTTTCTCCCTGCAATCGAAGTTTACCCATATCCTTCCTAAACCCAATCGAAGGAGACGGGAAAGGGTGTAAATCGAAGCTTGCCCCGTCAATTCTCAAGCCCAGTCGAAGGCTACTCACACCCATTCCCTAGCTCAATCAAAAGAAGGCCAAAAAAGGGTGAATCTAAGGAGTCCATGGCATGGATCGAAGGATTCCATGGCATGGATCGAAGAATGTCTTGTCTCTTCTTTATTTTTACCTTTTACTTGTCTTTCTATTTGGTTGTAATAGTGTAGGACCTCTATTTTCTGCATTTTTTTACTGCTTTTCATATTAACTGCTAGTAACTATGCGTGTATGAAAAGACTAATAATCAAATGTTAGAAAACTTAACAAAAAGACAAAAAAATAATTGAACATAATACACTTGCACATATACACCTCTAAGGTACACCCACTTTGGTGGCCTTCAATAAAACAGTCATGAGGTAGGAACACTTTAGGAAAGACCCGTAAAATCAAAATATCATAGTCCCTCGATGACCCAACAGTTTCCTTTTCAGTAAATTATCTCGTCCCTTAAACGAAATTTCTAAAGCATCTCCATATGTTGTCTTTATGACTGTAAAAACTCCCTTCGATCGTCCCTCAACATCCAACGATAAGGCTACCTACTCACTAATAGTAGGATATCATTGTCTAAAGTAAAAGAGGAAAAGAATGATCGGGATTATACTTAGGTATCCAATGATTCGGACTGCAAGTGCACATTCTTATCGTGTAGTTTTAAAATATATCGAACCATAGAGACTGATGAATCGATCTACCGTCTTCTATTGTTACTTCGCAAATTTAAAGCTAATGAATGTTTGATTGGGTTGTAGGGAAAACTAAATACTAAATTAAGTTGGATTTTTAATAATCAATGAGCGTAACTACCAGTATGCAATAGTCGAACCTCGAGAACTAGCGACCGGTTGGGTGTCTTTATATTTTCAAAACAGATTTCAGTAAAACTTATTTAGTTTAAAAACCCTCGTCTCACACTGTCGTTTTGTTGATCTAGGCTATGCAGTTAAGTCCTAACGTACGCTTCCGCCATCCCGCAGGAGTTAAAAACACCTTTTGAAAACTAAATAAAATCTTAATTAACTTTAAAGTGATTCCGCTGTATTTTAAGCTAATGCCTAATTACTACTGTCCAGTTAAAAGATCTCAAACTTCCGCTTTGTTAACCCTAACCTCTATTTGTTCTTTACTTTCGCAACAAAACAATTTAATGATTAAAAATAGTAACTTAGGCCAGAAAAGAAAGTTTTGTAGTAAAAATAATCCCAACTAAGTTACTCGTTCCCTTGGTTAAGTGACTTTACATACCGGTATACGAATTCTAGCCTAACATGATATCAGACCAAATCACAGAATAATTTAAGAGACATACGAAAATAAACATAATTATATTGATTAAAAGAAATAAGAATTCGTAAACATAAACCTGGTAATAATTCTGAAGATAGAAGCACTCCTGCACAAACTGTAGGCTTTGCTTCGATCGGAGAATAGATGTAACCGTAGAATGAAAATAAGGCTAGAGGAAATATAGAAATTTCTGGGAAATAAATAATGCTTAAAGAATATTTGCTAAGAGTAAAAATAAATTCTCCAAAGTTTCTGCCAAAAAGAAGAACTTCTTTCTCGTATGGTCCAAGGTCCTATTTATAACTCTTGTGTGATCAGTTCATTCTCGGAAATGCAGGAACACTTTGTGTTCCTTTGAGAAATAATAGGACCACTAAATTTGTTACGTTCTTTATGCTTTGACTGAGTGGATCGGATAAAATAGGTGATCGTTGAATTTGCTTTGAATTGGTTTTCGTCCGTTGGATGCGAAGAAAGTGGGAGAAAGTGGCCTTGTGACGTTCGTCACGTCCAAGTGACGATGGTCACTTGGTCCATCTTAATGAGTGACGAGCGACAATACTCCTTGACAATCGTCAAGGTCTTCTTCATGGTGGGCCACGTTCTCACATGCTTGATAGGCTTAAGTTGATTTCTTCTCCTTTGGCCCTTTTTGCTATCTTTGCACCTTTTTTTCTTCATTTCTTCCAAAGTGTTCAGCTTAATGTATATCTGCAAAAATAGAAAAATACCTGCATAATACCTATAAAATAATTTAATTTAAACTAAAGTATGGGAAATATTTTGTGTATATCAAGCCAGAAATATCACATATTTGTGTGTCATCAAACTCCCCCATACTTAAACTTTGCTTGTCCTCAAGCAAATGCTAAGTACGATGTTTTTCTAAACATGGTCAGATGCATGGTTATGACTCAGATCAACTAATATATAGCTGCGTTGTGTTTTTGTCAGAAAATCGATGGCTCGATTCATGCTCCATTACTACGTCAATGACACTAGACAGTCCCATTTTACATAAACTGGTTACAGGTCCCGTCATAGCCTACCTCAAGTATTTGCCTTGTTTTGTCCTTTTCATTCTAGCGCAATCACATTAAGCCCTTTATCTTTACACGCACATAGCAGAACAGTCGGTTAGTGCTTATGATCTTTTTAAACCTTAGAGATTTCTGACACAGTAATGTGGCAACCTTTTTCAATTTAATGGTTGGATGCGGGGGATCATACCGTAATCTGCCCTACCGAGTTCAGTGCCAGATGCTCCTGAACCATCCACCAAATGATTTTTCATGTTACTTTGTAAGGTTTACATCCTTTGGATTAAACGATCGGGTAAGGATCGTCCAATTTAATTGGTGTGTTTCCTTGCAACATTTTGTTGAAATATTATATCATCCACTTATATTCATCGACTTCCTGCGTAGTTTGTGTTTAAGACGGTGCTGACTGCTAATATAAACTACTCAGGGTTACTACAAAGACTAAACTCAGGGTGTTGGAATAACAGGTACTTGAACTGATCTATCATACTCTAGGGTTGTAGAATGTCTAGACGGTAGAAATTTCGCTTAATCTTGCCACAATTCCTGACAATTAAAGATCTTGCAGTCTATGTACTTGTCGAGTGAGACAAAAAAAATTTATAGGGCCCAAAAAAGAAAGGGGAGTCTAAAAGAACAACACAAATTTCTTCAATAGATAACTTGATAAATTTTTTTTATTGAATTAGAGATAACAGAAGGGAAATTACAAAGAAAATAAAAATTACTAGGAAAGGGAAATACTTCCTCCCACATACTTGAACCATACATTATCCTCAATGTATTGACAGAAGATGGAAAGGGGAAATGGAAACTAGACAATCATTCTTCCTCCTCTTGTCTTTGGAATCTGCCACGTGTCCTCGCTCTTCGACTTGCTTGCTCACCGTGTCTGGAAGATTCGCCTCCATCTCTCTGAGATATGACATTATGCAAGTCGTCAACACGAAGTGTTAAGGCTCGCATATCTTCTGTCATTCCTGCGGTGAATTCCAGCATACTTTGATCATGCCTGCGAGTGTAGTCGTTTTGGTCTCTCTGCATTTGTTGCATGAGATTCATCATCTCAATTTGGCGCGTCTCGAGGCTCTGGTAGCATTGAGTGGACAGCTGGTTTTGCTGCATTATTGCGGCATAAATTGCATCGATGGTGGCAGGATTGTTGGCGTGTTGTGGTTGGGGCTCTTGTTGCTCTAATTCTTCTTCGATTTCGTCAGCGGCAGCATTGTTGGCGTCACCTTGATTTCCTTGGTCATTTTCTCTGGGTTCTGGGGCGTTCAGGTTGTAAATCCAATTATCCGGATTGCCCAAATTAGTACGATTATGATTTGGCATGATCACGCTACAAAATTTTGAATTCTTAACCATTAGATAGTACCCTCCAGCTTCTCGCACTTTGATCAGGCGGCCAGCTCTAGAGTTATCAATATCCATATAAACTGCTGGCAGCAGAGGTAGGAGTTGAATCCTTTCCCCCCAGTTCAGGTGAACTGCGATTGTCGTGACAATGCCTCCGATACAAAAAGGCGTAGTCCCGTCTATTATAATAAGGTTTTGAATATGGGCCATCATTAAAGTAACGGGATTAAGACGGAGGTCTTGTGAAAAGGTACAATGAAGAGCATACAACTCTTTAGTGTTGACTTTGTTGTTGTTTTCCCTTCCAAATACTGTGTTTGCCATAATGCGGTGTAAGAAGCGAATGTTCGGGTTGTGGATGTTAGAGGCGTAACGTGCTTCGGGAATAACATTTGGTTCACCGGTTATTCTCTCCCATAGTGCGTATGCACTTCCATTCCAATCCAATTCCGGGATAATGCGATATTGCACATTATTTCCACGGGGAAAATGAAATATGTCGCTCAAATTTTCATGGATAAGTGTGTACTCTCGGTTGAACATTC